>QLNU02014176.1:43741476-43851494 GCA_006491805.2 Dysdera silvatica | reverse complement strand
CTGTTAGTAATACGGAGATCACTAAGTGAAGACTTTAATGAGTCTACGGCGGAAATTGTGTATGCAGCATTATTACGATTACCTGGTGATTTTTTATGTGTTCATCTAACGTATTACCGTGTCTTGAATTCATAGCCAGGTTAAAAGTTAATATGCATAGATTGAAACCTGTACCAACGAACCAAACCACTTCAAAAAATATGTTTGTGCACAAGGACTTACCAGAGTCTACGCATATTTTTGTGAGACAAGACTTAGTAAAAAAAGCCGCTTTAGCAACCGTATTCCGGCTCTTTCCGAGTTATTTTAACCACGCTGAAATTCTTTAAACTACACATTAACGATAAGGAAGTTAACGTAAGCACAGATCGCCTTAAACCAGCTTATTTCTTCGAACAAAACCCAATTCTTTAGTTACTGACCTTGAACGTTCTGATAAGACGTTATCGCAAAAACCAGTTTCAGAACAGCGAGAAACTACAAAATACGTCACTCGAGCCAGACGTAAAGTTACATTTCGTGTTCTGTTTGTGCAGAAGTAAACAACGCTTGTCTTCGCATGCACTCCCACGCTTGGCGAGGGTAATGTCGTAGTCGGACATGATTAGAATATTTACGAACGAACTAGTAACGAATAGACAACGCACTGCATCAGAGAACAAGCGCAAAACGGCAATGCAATAGTGTAGAGCCTGTGAGGTTATTATGTATGGCGCAAGAGCAAGGGCTATAGCAGCTACGATACGCATGCTTCTCATTTTATCTTAAGTTATGTTCTACGTTTAGTTTGCTTTTAAGTTTAAGTTATGTTTGTTGATAAATAGTTAATGTTTACTTTGATGAAGTCAAATGATTGATTGCTAATGACATCACGAAGCTTACACAAACCAGTAGCAACAAATATGTGGGGAAAGAAGTCATTGCTAAGTCTGCTATCTATCACCCACACACACACACACACACACACACACATATATATATATATATATATATAGTTTGAGCTTAAAGCAAAATTCTTATATTACGTCATTATATGAATCCTATCTCAGGAAGTCGTTCAGTCCTACAAACACTAACCTTATTTAACTTTACGTAACAATAATTTTACGCAAAAATTAAATTTAACCTAACTTACAAAGTGAAGTATATCGTTCATGAGTTTACAGTTGCGGGTATAAAATGAATAGACCTGTTTTGAAAGATAGTATTTGCTTCCGTAAGATAAAACTTCATATTGCGAATCCAGATGCTACAAATTAAAGTAAAATAAAATTATACGTAATATGGAATAGGGATAGCTGGTTGATTTGATAAGATGCTGAATTTAATATTGTGGCTGATTTTAGAGGAAAACATACACTCTTTTCAATGAAACCAATTTCAGGTCTGTATATCTTATTCAATTTTTCAAGTTTGTACCAAATGATGGGAAAATAAGTCCAGAAAATTGAACATACTCAAACTTCGTTGTTAAAGGAAGGCAGAAGCAATGCCTTTCACACGTGTAAAAGTTTATTATGTCTCTTTTTACAGCTGCTAACTGGATATTGCTTTTCCTATGCGCTATCCTCCTTTTCTCAGTCTAGATCTCATATAAAGAGAATAAAAAAATCGAAAATAGTATAATTTCGGCCAGTGTTCTGTGTAAGTGAAATGACCAAGAGATAATTTCGATCAGTAAATACTTTCTTTGCTACATAAATCGATCAATATGATCGGAAACAGACTGCAATATAATGTATTTACTTTTAGTTCTACAAGAACCACCAAGCGTTGGGATCTGTGGTCTCCAATTCCGCTAACGTACTGCAACGACACGGAAAGCAATTGTCATTACTTTCCGCTCGCAACATCTCAATTTCTCTTTCGATTCGGATACCACAATTGGCTAAACGCTTACGCTTCTTGATGCGCCTATTCCAATGAATCATTCAATTATGAGGATTATTATTTTTGCGAGTTAATAAAGTTTTCAATGTTCAGTTCAATCACAAACTTCCACAGGAAGTTCTACTTTTTTTTCTCATTCTGGTTTCAATTCCACTGATTCCTGCTGGTAATTTTTTCCAAACTGAATCTGCACAACATCATGTTAACTTCTTTCCACAACCATGTAAAGCTTTACGTATAATTTAATATAAATATTAGAATTTATTTTACATCCGAGCTGCTAAACAACGACCTTTCTATAGGTACCTAAATAGAAACTTAAGAAGGAGTGTATGAATGTTATAAAACATTCACAATTCAAAATCATATTCTATATTGCATTCATGACATTTTCCATAATTTACAGCTGAACCTGCTAAAGTGACTACCATAGTAACTTCACCACTTGAATCAAGTGAACACTTTGTATAGAAGAGACCTACCTGGTAGGGCATTAGTCTTGCCTATATCAAAGTCTGTCATGTATAGTGTCATCTGTGTATCATTTGTATAGCGGTTATATGTCCCAAAACTAGTTAATAAGCAAAGTCAATAGTAAGTCAATAATAATAACATGTCAATAGTCTTTAAGCAGGTTCTACTGTATTTTGAAATTACACGTAGATAAACTGCCACTCTGTGACGTGGTAGTGAGAATTTAGCCACTGGCGTACACAGGGGTTGGGGTTGACGGAGATCATAACCTCTCACTAAGATGCTAGTTCGTATATATATATTATACGTATGAATACACGGATATATAGTTTAATAACCCTCCCTTATAAGTCCAAAACCCCTCCCCATTTGAACTCTCTGCGTAGCATATTGAACCTTACATATTGTCCTACTTTTATCATTAAACATATTATGGAATTTCATCAATGAAGAGAGAGGGATTGTACAGCGAAACTCATCTCTTGCAAATTAGATTATACGGATTGTAGTTCCTTTCAGTACTGGATTCCAAACAGAAAGAAAGGAAAAAATTACGTAACTAGTAAATTTATTAAGACGACGAGCAAAGTATCAGGATAGGTTAGTCACCATTAGAACATCGTTGGGTACACTGACAGAACAGACAGGGAAGATCAACCAACATGCCTCGGTCGCGACCAGGAGGTCTAATCGCGCCGGGATCTCGAAAACGAAGACACGCGTACGAGCGAGATAGAATGAGTTTCCGGCAACGAACCGGTTTCTGTGTTTACAAAAATTACGTGACTTGCCGAAAAGGTATCTGTTTACGTTAAGGGTGGCAACTGATAATAGCTAATGCGCAATATGAATACATCTGATTACGCTACAAAAATAGAGTTTACGAACTACTAAATACTTTATTTGTATGTGGGGAATCCCGTTGCAGCGCCAATGCCTTTGGCTACTATGCATATAGCAATGGTTTAATTCCTACAGGTGATCAGCTCATAGATGATTTTTTGCTACAGACATATACGAGGTCCAGAATTCAATTTCTTAGGAAAACTTTCGAAATCCTTAGAGAACTCTAGAATTTGGCGCAGCGCAGTCTCATCAGTCGCTGTGCCATAAAAAATGTAAAGAAATAGCGAAAATATATGTCAGCATGTAATTATAGAAAAGAAAGTGTGTATAGTAGTTTAAAAAGCATAATGTATATAACTATTATTTAAACTATTAGATTATTTTTGCCATAAATTCTAATAATATTTATTCTCCAAACGTTTTTGATTATTAAATTTGTTGAATATTTAAATATATTTCGTGAAATATATTTGTTATTTATTTTTAAAAGCTTTCATGATCGATTTCAAAATATTTGCTTAATTAAATTTTGTTTCTTACTTTACGTATTCGTTTAAATAAGAACTTATGATTTTGGGTTTATTGTTTTTATAATTAAAATACATAATTTATAAGTGCATGAGAATTTTTTTGAAAATCTTACTTTTAAAAGCAAACACTTATTAAAGTCTAAGTAGATACTGTAGAAAGATTTCATTAATAAAAAAAATTAATAATAAATTCCATTTAACATTTCACTTAAAAGTCAAAACTAATTTATACGAAAATAAACACCACCCACTCAGAATATTTTCTGGAAGCAAAAATAACAAAATTTACACACAGTCTCTTACATTTTTAAATTTGCAGTTTCAAGTATTTACATTCGAGAATTCGTCTCTAAAACAAAATTTATTAGAAACAGTAATCTATGAATGATGAATTACTTGTGAAAAAAAGAATGATTTATTGACCACTATTGGGATACGCACCCATAATCACTTGATTGCTGGTCAGTTGCTTTACAAATAAGCTACAGGCGTCAAGCATTTATCCTTTTGTGAAAGTGTATAAGGCCTTACTATGGACAAGTTTTTACTTTATGACTTTGCCTATTAATAACTCTTTTACTTTAATAACCAACATAAATAAAAGGTTAAAGCATATTTTAAGTGGCAAGTTTTTCAAAAGAAAGTAGCTCTTTTAATGACCACAAGGAAAATATTCCATCTTTATCTTATATTTTGTTAATAATGGAAATATAAATTCCTTTTTTAAATTAAATTAAATTTATCTTTAAATTAAATTAATTAACTGTTTGGCCGAGTTTCGAAATAATTCTGAAGAAGACATATTTTATCCCTATCACAAAAATTATGAACGTCGTTGCAACTTATAATAAACTGTGTTTGTTTAAATTTCGCTTTTAAATACAAGGTGCCCATAAAATAACTTACCCGATTATAGACGCTCTAGAGCGATGATTTCAAGAGCACTATAAAACTGATGGTGGTAAACGAATCGGTGCTGTCTTGGCGCAGTTGGAAGGCCGTAGACTCTTTCCATGTTTGGGGTCCCTTTTATACTAATACTTAAATTTAAAAAAATCAATAAAAAAAAGGATACATAAGTAACGCTTACATATACGCAAACTTCGCCAATTTAAATCTCCAAATTGTGTCGAAACCCTGCCCCCTTGACCCATCCTTAAAGGCAGCACTGAATTTAATATATATTTGGTCGATTTAGATGTGTAATATTCTGGATGTGACAAAAGTAGAAGATTTATAGGGCTCGGGCACGTAAAAGAATGAAAAACAAACAAACCAGTAACGGTATGATAACTATGAGAACCAATGGAACAGCAAACTGAGATGCCTTAGGAAAAGAAGGCTGAATATAATGAAAAAAGGGCTCAAAACTAGAGGGAGAATGGATGTTGAGAATAAGAATATGTTGAAAAAATTGTTTCAGGGAGATAGGAGAGAGAGTGGAAAACGGCCATTAAGAATTTATTCAGGTACTTCTGTGAGTGTAGCGGCAAGAATGAAGACGTTTGTTCCGAATATCATAATGAGTATGTACCAATTAGAGCGCAGTTAATTTGGGAGGTTCAAGTTATATTCCATTTTAAAGATTCCACTCAGAACATGCGGATTTTGAAATGGAATGAAATAAATTCTGCAATTGTTCAAATTTAGATTTCTCTAGGTGCAGTCACTTATTTAATATATCTCCCAAGTGGATATGCAAAAGCGGCATTACCATTTTCAGAATTAGATCACTCGAAAATGTGAATGACGAATTGGCATAGCTTAATTTAACTTGGGTAAAATGAGTGTTAACCCAATTAGCTTGTGACTAGTTAGTTGAACTATACGCCAAAGTATCGTTTCATTATTATTAATATTGGAAATGATATCTGCATATGTATTCATGGAAACTTACAAGCATTGAAATATATCGTGACGCATTAAATTTAACCAAGTATACGATGAAAAATATGTTATTTGAAATTAATTGTACCTGCTCTCAAATATCTAAACTTTTGACTAAAACATATGCAATATATTTTGTAAATTATTTGCATTTTCTGATTGAGAAACTTAATATTGAATGGAATAAATTCTTTCTTTTCGCCCTTTATTTTCAAAATCGGATGAACGTACGGTTCCCGAAACAAAAAAACATCTTTCTTCTTTTTTTTTTGCAAATCTAGATTTTGCACGTTACAGGTGCTTCTGGTTCTGTGAAATGAAGCGGCACACTTATAGAAATGGAAAAAAAAATATTCAATAGCCAGCATTTTAAGAAACAGCGTGTATAAAACCGTCTTTGGTTCTCAACACGTGGTAGAAAGTAAAATTCTCGACATGCCAACGAATTTTTTGTTTCAAATTTTAATTTCAGCCTAATAAATGCCTCTGGTTCTATGGAATGAAGCGGCACACACATATAGAAAGGACAGGAATGTTCAAGGGCAGGTATTTTGAAAAGCAGCAGTAATAAATCTGGATAATTAGCACATCACATGGTAGCACATACGATCCCCACAATTCAAACGAATTTTTTTTCATTTTAATTTCAATTGTCCACATAATAAATGCCGTCCGATGCTGCGATAAAAAGATACAAACACATAGAAAAGGCATAAACGTCAGAGAGAAAAGGCGGAAAACAGAATTGATGAAGTGGACACCAACGCAGGGTCGTAAGTACGATTCCTGATATAGGAGAGCATTTTTTTTTTTTGGAAATTTGATCCTGCGCCTAACAAATGCATCAGATTCTGTGAAATGAACAAAGACGCATGAAGGGTGAGTTTAGACTACCGCACCTCCGATACATTTTTGAAATCCTTATGTTATTATAAGCCCATTTGCAAATCATTGTTGGATCGGAAAATGGAATTTTTTTATTTATATAAATTGAACACTACGCAGATTAAATCAAAGTGGAAGGTCGTGGGTTCAGGTCCCACCAACGCAGAAATATTTATTTTCTTTCGAACGTTTCACCATCTAATCACGCCATAACATCGGCGTTGGTATCACTACGCCAATAAACGGAATTTTTTATGGTTTTTTTTTAATTTTTTCGAGCGGACTATATTTGCTGATTCAGCCAATCATGGGTTAGGGGAGGCCAACCTTCTTTTCAAGATTTCACGCCCACTTGGAGCAATACTCGACTTGTTGAGTTAAATTAGTATAAGATTTATTACGGCAGTATTTCGTTCCAAGAAAATAAGTTTAATTATTGGTTTTATGACTATTCAACACAGAATAGACTGAACGGAATGATTTCATATTTTTGCTAGAAACTGATTACGCATATAATAAATTAGACAGGGCTAATTGTAATAAAGGTGTAATCTGCAGCATTCGTCAAGGAAACTCGCTAAACTCTTGAATTCAATTTTCTAAAGTAAATAAACCAATTTGGCTGAAATTATTTCGCGAGAACGTTCAAGTGCGGGATTCAAAATAAAAATGAATTGACACAAACTGAATTGCAACTTGCAATGTGATTATAAAAATTAAAGTAATTTGTTTTCTGCTATAACTTTCAGAAATAAAATAAAAAGAATATAGAACTTCAATTTAACAAATAGAGAAAAAAATAACTTTACAGCTACTTCAAAATCTAATACGTTTAAATTTAAAAAGTTAACGCTAGCTCTGTATTACTGAGCGTATTCTAAACTTTTAGAATACATCCCGCGTTCGCTTTTTCACATTTTTCGACCAGCTTGTTATCCCGCCGCGTGTTGCCAAAAGGGTTGCAATTGGCGCTATTTTAACTACCTTTTAATATTTAATTTCTCGATTTCCAAGGGTCTATAGCTGTTAATTTTCATACATTAAGGATTTTAATGTGTCTACATTAAGCTCAATTAAATTCGTTAGATTCGGCATGTGAGCTTTGAGGATGGGGGTTTACTTGTGAGTTTTCCTGATTTTCTCAGTCTGTAATGTAAATACGAGCCAATCTCCTAAAAATTCTTCAAATGTGGTGGTAATACTCTCTATCTCCACAAGGGGTCCAGCAAGATCCTGCACGCTTCCTCTCCACTTCCCAAGTCCTGTAATAACTTGAGAAAAGACAGAATAGTTGAATATTATATTCAAATTTAGCCTTCTTATAAAGACCGAAGTATAGGAGGGGGCAACATAGGGTGAAGTCCGTGACCCACCACACGTAGTTAATAGGCAACGTATTTTTGTACGAGAAAAAGAGGAATCTTGACTTTGTGCCAGTGAAACTCGTAACGTGTCTTATGTTCAGTGTATCTATTGGATAAAGTGAAAGAAAATACAATGTTTCGGTAACGTACGCAAACATTTTATAAGGGGTTATGGGTGTACTAAGAGGTGGGGAGAGTTTCGACAATCAAAATTTAATTGTATACAGGAAAACAAAAGGTCAGTGGGGTTACGACCCAACCCCTGCTCCCGGTGCTATTACAAATAGTTTTTATGTTACAACTACCAACTGTTCAGGATCGAACATTCGCTGAAGCCATTCCTCCCCCTCCACCTCCTACCAGGCATTTTTTAAACACAAAAAGATAAAAATACTACTACTGCTAGGTTGTACAAAAAGTGCTCACGAACTTACTTTACAACTTTGTAATAATTTTATGAAAGACGCTGATTGGAGCGGAGCTTGCCTACCCTCTACCCACAAAAAAAATAAAATTAATTGATGAGCTTCGGAACCATTGATTAGTTGTAATATCATCAATCAGATAATAACAATTATTAACGCTGTATTAGGGTAAAAGGTCACTAAATTAAAAATTTACAGGACGGTGCATAAGCATTCCCAGAAAGTGGAAGGGGGTGAGGTTTATTTCAACCCACAATCCAGAATATTAACCATGTTAAAAAAATGCACGCTAACACTTAGGCGATGGGGGTCAAACCACCGCCGTTAAGGTAGCCAAATTTTACGATGTCTAAATGTTCTCTAGTGCATAATTTTTAAAAACTGAGGTTTTTTATATTTATTAATTAGGAAGAGATTTAAGAAATAGCTATAAACCACCAATTCTAATAAACTGTTTATCACCGAGCGTAAGAATATTGTAAATTTTATTTTCGTTGTTCGTAACACGGTGAAGACAGCATGCAAAGTCGCCAAATTGGGCTTACCCTTTTTCTGATAGTATAGAACCAATGAAAAGGTTATCTCGGAAAAATAAACAACCCAGTAGTTACTCGTTAGCGCCTATTGGTGAAATTAGTCCAATCAGTGAACAGATGGCTATTTCAAAAATGTTTCTCTAGTGCGGAAATTTGAACTCACCCTGTATGTAGAATGGAAAAAAAAAACGTTCAACGGTAGGCATTTAAAGAAGCAGTGTCAATAAAACCGTTATGTGTTTTCAACAGCGTAGCAAGTACGATTCCCGACATGGAAACACATTTTTACTCACGGTTCAATTTTTCGCCAATTATTTGGCGAAAAATTTAACCGTGCAGTGGGCTGTCTGATTCTGATAAACGAAGTGGCACACATATAGAATGGTAAGAAACTTTGTAGAGTAGACATTTTACGATGACGAATCCAAGAATCTTTCAATGGAAGTTCAGTTTTGGATTCCGATTCCGATTTTTAGCGAAGTGTTTGGTATCATTCTTTTCATTTTCCATGGTATAATGCCGTCACGGGGGGAAGGTCGCCGCCAAATCGCTCCCCACTTTGGATTCTCAGTTGGTGTTTAAAATTAGCGCGGGTAAAATGGTTTTTGCCTTCAACAATGGATAATAAGTACGATTACTGATATGGAAACACATATTTTCTTTGAAGTTTTTATTCTCCGCCAGTAAATACATCTGATTAGGTGCAATAAAGCGAGCCACATATTTAGAAGGGGATAAGACTTTCGGTAGCAGGAATTTTAAGAAACAACATGTATAAAACCGTCTTTTATTTTCAACATATGGTAAAAAGCAAGATTCTCGACATGCCAACGAATTTTTTTTTTTAAACTTTTATTTTTGTTTAATGAATGCAGTTTTGCTTTATTAAATGACGCAGCATATATGAAAAAAAGGTTCAAGAGCAAGCATTTTACAATAGCGAATACAGAAAATTTTTGAAGGGTGGGGCGATTTGTTACCTATTCTTCTTTTCAGCCAATTGTCTGGTACGTTTCTTTTCATTTTCCACGATTTTGAAGATATAAGTGTTGACGAAAAGCAGTAATTCCATCCAGATAAAATAATATTTAGTGATAATTTAAATGTTTATGTTAATTTATTCATGTTAAGGTATTATTACCCTCCGCAGGGATAACACAATTGCCAAATATGGTCAACACAAGAAAGCCTCCGGGGCGAGATTTTTGTGAGTTTTCGTGGGGGAATTTATTATACAATAATTTTTGCCACCCACGTATTAATTACAGCTCAAACTAGAGCTTTATTCGTTTTGGAGAGTCTCTGAGAATTACGCGTGCACACTTCAACGGTAAACGGAAGACTAATTATCGTTTTAAAATTCGAAACACGGTTACATTATCGTTGCCACATACAAAAACTGAAACTATACTTATACGATATCTTTGGCCAAATACAGGAAGCGAAATTATGCACATTAGGAAAACATCGTACAGAAGGGAACAATTTGGCATGTTGTTAATTTTAGAAATTGTACTTAATAGATTTTTGTTTCTTGCTACTTTAAGTGGCAACAGTCAAGGAAGCCATCAAAGTGAACACATAGCCTATCTATTGTGGTTATCCGCAATTTAAACCCCGGATCGATTGGGGATGATCGACCCTTCGTCCACTCTTTGGGATCAGCAATTGCTATTTTAAGAAATAGCGCAAATAAAACAGTCTTTTGCTTTCAACAAAAGATAGCAAGTACAACTCATGACGGGGCAACGCGTTTTTTGCCCTTTTTTTCAAATTTAAATTTTCGGCTTAATAAATGCAGTGCGGTTCTGTGAAATGAAGCGGCAAACATACAGAATGAGGGGAAATGTTCAAGAGGAGGCATTTAATAAAGCAATGTAAGTAAAAAACATTTTGCTCCCAACACAAGGTTGTAAGTTCGATTCCCGGCCTGGGAACGCATTTTTTTCAAACTTTCGTTCTCCGCCTAATAAATGCACTCTGATTCTGATAAGTGAAGTTTCACAAATATAGAAACTGAAGAAGTGTTCAAGAGCAGGCATTCTACAATGGCGAGTCCAGAAATTTTTAAAGGGAGGGCGATTTGTTTCCGATTCCTCTTTTTAGACGATTTTCTGGCAGTTGTATTTTTATTTTCCGTGAAGTAATTTATTGGATGTTTATTTGCTAAAAAATACAATGAATAATTTAAAAACAAGCGTTATAAACAATTAGGCTTTATGGGTGGAGCGCCATTTTTTATCTTTACCTAAGCTGCGAAACTTTCTGGGCACTTTTCTGGAATCATCTTCTTTATATTGCAACCTTTCAGAATGAATTTATAATATACTACTAAATAATTAGGACGTTTATGGTCCACAATGTAACATGTCTCATCATAAGCGTATTTCGGCGGGAACAAGGTGGGTACATTCTTCCTATTTTTTTTTAAGCAGGAACAAAAGTATATTTTTCCCCCTTCAGTTTTTGGGCATTTATTTTTTGCTCATAATCAGTATTACGGCTGCCATTTCGCAATTATCCTTAACTTTCTTATGAATCTTTAAAAGCTCTCTATCTTTAAAAGCAACTCTATCGCTCTGCTATAATACTTAAAACTGAAAAGCTCGTCGCCACACAGACGTAATTTTTCATAACGATTCATAAACCCATAAAACGTTGATGCTTGGGTAACACAGAAAATGCGAAATATTATATCTTTCAAATTACAACAGAAAAATCACGAGGCGATTAATCAACACAACGTCATCCAAGCTGCCAAAAAAATCCTCTGAAGGCGAATTAGAAATACAATCTTCATCCCGAATCAATGAGTTGAAACAAAATGGCGAGTTGTAGCCGACCATTAGTTTGTTTGTTTGGATTTTTATGAAGCAAGAGATACCATTAGTGGCTATCTTAAAACCAACTGTTTTTCTCAAGATAGCAAAGGAGCTTTCCACTTCAAAGTGTGTCTCAAGTGTACATAAGAAGGATGATGCAAGCATAGGCATAATTTGTGGGGCGGGGGGGGGCGGCAAGTGAAGGTATAAGCTCCACCGGTGTTTGTTTTTTTGTATTTTAATCCAGTTTTTTTAAATGATATTTTTGACCCCCCTAGTTTTGGAGTTTTTCCATATGTATTCAAATTTTTGCCCCCCAGGTTTAAACATCACGTTACGCCTATGTATCTTACTACTGAAAAAATGCCAATTTTTAAGTACGTTCCGAACACGTGAAACCACCTTTATCCGTAATAACTATGGACTTCCCCCAAGCGACTGCAAAGTAGTTAATATCAATAAACGTCCGGTGGCGCAGTTGGTCATCTGAAAGTCAATTATTATTACTAGCATACGTATTTGTCGCGATAATTTAGGGCACCTTTATAACTAACTTGGAGCTATTGTTCCTATTCATATCAATCATAACGTTTGTCAGGTAAATTGGCAATATGCGAGCTTCTACCCCTCCGGGATTGATCCGATGCATACGCGTCCATGTAATCAGCTGTAACTGCGAGCTTTGGGCAAACACTTTCTCGCTTGCTGGCATCCGAGCATTTCGAGTTCATTACCAGTGCTACACGGCGAATGAGACTAAATATTAAGCATTGGAACATAGTCTCTATGTACGACAAGCTCTGAATTGACTTCAAATGTATCCTCTCGTATTATATCATAGTGATCCTCTATTATCAGATCTACGCATATGGACCATATTGCCTTGTCACTGACCACGAAATTTCACTGTTTGTTTACAACTTTGGTAGCAACTCTAATTTTGCCAATGAAAATATAACAAGTTTGCATATAATAAAGTACATACAATTGCCAAGTATTTATCATTTCTGCAAAATTTCAGTATTATAGGAAGTAAGGCGTGAGAAAAAAAAGAAAAGAGAATTTTAGTATCTTTTGCATATAAATGCATGTGTTGTCCACGGAGAGTGTTTTCACGCGAGAAGGAAATAATATAAAAAATAGCAAAACGTGTTGTTCCAAATGAAAGATTTTATTAATTTAGAATAATATTATGAAATTAGTAAACATATCGTGATATATGGGAAATTATAACAAATCTTTTTCTAGATGCATGCCCGTTGCTTTTGCATTATCATTAAAATATTTTAATTGTGCCTAGGATATTAATATAATAGCCTACTACACTGATTATAATGCTTTGAGAAATCCTGCAAATGACTTCTTCAAAACCTTCAATTATAATAATTTCGTATGATATACACATCGTATATAATCACTTTAAAATCTTAAGCACAAATAGCCATTTATAGGCTGAATCTTATTAAAAATAAAATTCGCTCAGCTTACGTAATATACGTAATCTAGGAATGACTGAAATAATGTCATGTAAAATTTACGAAAATAAATTTTTCATCAATTTATAAATTGCACCCAGCAAAACGGACAGTGAGGCAAACTTTGATCTTACGCTTGATTTAAATTTTAATAATTACCTCCGTACTTCCAAGATATTTCGATTCGTTGGCAGGTTTCCACAATAAAGCGGTTCAGGTGAATTATTTAGTTGCTCACAATGAGTATAAAAGTTTTGTGTGTACATTAGCCTAGCATCTCTCTAAATGTGTTGTTTCCCCAGATTTTAGAGATTCTCGACAACCCTCCAAGTTTTTCTTAAGTATTTTGTGAAACACCACCGAAATTTTCAAGAAAATCTGTAACTTTTGAACCCACCCTCCCAACGGCAACCCCTTATGGTCTACTAATCGTAACCAATACCCCGTAATATTGAAAAAATATTATATTACTTCTTGTATAAATTAATTGTTTATTTTTAAGTTCATGTCTAAGCACTGATAAATATATTAGTCCTTTAGGTTAGGGATAACCACCGACAGCAAAACACTAATGTTTAACGTTATTGTCAAAATCGATGAAATATCATCGATGTTTCAAATAAATCGGTCTCTAAACAAAAATTTTTATTCGATGTATATAGATATTTTAAAACATTTTGTTTATAATCTAAAATCACCTCTTGCTTAAAAACTCATGATATAAAATCATCGCTGTTTAAGGAAACATTATAACCTAAATAAAATCAGTGTTTTTTTGAAACATTTTTCTATTTTTCTTTATTAAGAAAAGGATATTTATAAAATAGCTGCTTCTAAACATCAATTTTTATTCGATATTATATTCAAGTTTTGAAAATTTTTATCTATAACCTAAAACCATCGTTATTTAAAAAATATAACCTAAAATCATTGCTGTTTAAAAAAATATAATCTAAAATAATTATTTTTAAAATAAATGATAACCTAAAGTCAACTTCGTTTTAGAAAAGTTTTTGTATTTTTCTTTATTAACAAAAAGAATATTTATAAAATACTGGTTTCTAAACATCGATATTTGTAACCGAAACACATCATTGTTTCAATTTAAATAATATAGAAGTTGTTTAACTAAACAATTAATATGTTTAATGAGCAATGAGGTAAGGCAAATGAAATATTACGAAATAAGTATAAATATTAATTTATTCCAGAAAAAATAAGAGTTTAATCATTATTTTTCAATGAAGGGGACACAATGGGTTTGAACAACTGAAAATAGAAACATTTTTTTAAAACATAGTTTATTTAAAAGTGAACATTAAAAAAAGTATTTGAATTATATACATAAAATTTCTACATCATATATATTGAATAATTCACTTCCTGATAACAGTGTTTATATAAAATATGCTATGAATATAAATTTTTAATGGCCAAAAAATCAGATACCTTTAAAAAAATATATATTATAAGTTTACGCATGATATTTTCATTCAAAAGGCAGCAAAACTATTTTAAAGGAATTACAATAGTTGCATCTATAAATTGAACTAGCATCTTAAAAACAGTTCAATAAATTTTGAAAATATGAATTTTTAAATTATGGAATTTGCAAAAATGCAAATGTTCGTGACTTTTTCAACTGTTTTATGAGTACAACTTCGTCAATTTAAGTACTATAACAACTATTTTAGGTCATTTTGTACACAGTGACTATGTAAATAAAACTGCCTAATTTTTATTAGGTTACTAAAAATAGTTCATAAAATATTGTGCGCGGGAGATGTAACTTTTACATTTTGAGAAACTCGTGTTTAAAGTTTAGTTTATAGATAATTTAAAAAACAACTAGTTCTACACCTTTAAAATTCACTAAATCAATAAAGTATACCTTTTTGCTTAAAGGAAGTATAATAGTTGCATCTATAAATTCGACAAAGTTACAATAAATTTTCAAAATATGAATTATGAAATTATGAAATTTATAAAAATGTGTTAATTCATGATTATTTAACTGTTTTATGGATACAATTTTGTCAAGCTAATTACTATAATAACTATTATAGTCCTTTTAGTACAAAGTGACTATACGAATGAAACTGTTAATTTTGATTATGTTACTAAACACACTGATAAAATATTATGTGCGAATACGTTATTTTTATGTGTTTCAAAAATGGCGTAAAGTTATGTTTATGGATAAATTAAATGACAATTAGTTTCCTACCTTTAAAATTCACCAGAAGAATAAAGTATGCCTTCTTGCTTCAACTGCTGTTCCTGTTTTTTTGAGAAAGCAGCTTTCGCTTTAATTCGCTAGCTTCTTTTGTACATGCAGACGCTTGCTTCTCGGCATCCATCATCCGTTTACAATCTGCTTTCACTGCAGCCCTTGTTGCATTTACACCAGGAAAATTTTTTAACCACTTCATTGTAGAAAGGCGTCCTTGAAATCCATCATTGAAGGTAATTTCTGCTTCAAAAGTTGCAATCTCAGCCACAAGAAGACCACTTCCCGAATTTTTCAAACAATACTTCCATATGACGGGATTTAAACTTTCATCGGCGTTTTGCGTACGGTTTTGTAAACATCTTTTCAAAAATGTGGGATGCAACAAATCTTTAAAAATTGGTTTTATGACATCCATGACTGCCGTTGGTACGGAATTTTCATGTTTGAAAATATATTGGTAATTTTCTGTAACAGCTTTCTGAAACTTACAATATAACGCAATTACCTTTAGGCAAAAGTGATGAGTTGGCTCACTACATGTGGACCGAAAATGATAGCATGTAGCCCAAACGGGACTTCGCATGTTTTCTAGGCAATCTTTGTTTTGCCGTACGGCTTTCCCATAGTAAGACGAAAATCTGATGATGATTTTGTCAGTAAGTCATCCTTTACCACAAAGTGATTTGTTATCAGAAAGTTTCTGCCCACATCGTTCTTGCTTGAGCTTTCTCAGTCGAATTCCCATTCTATTTTGCACATGATTTATGCATTCGATTTTCTCTACACTTATATTTTCACCATAGGGTTTAAATTTTTGAATTTCCAAGTATGTCTTCGTATCTCCATCCCCGATGTTCTGCAGATACTGAACATTTCGTCGATTTTCCGAACAGCAAAATATCTGGCACATTCCTTCAACTTCCATTTTTGATGCTGATCCTATGTGATTCACGCATTTTGAAATATGACTTTTTTTTCAGTCATGGTATGGTTTCCCTGTTTTTCATAGTTTATAATTTTGGCATCTTTTACAAGCTGACGACGAGATTTCAACATCTATTACCTTTCCCGAATCAGCACATATAGCAGTACATACGCCAATAAGTGAAGAGTGGCCTCTAGTTTTCCAAGTGCCATCTCCACTTATGCATATACCTCCTTCCAACGTTGTTATTGCCTTTTCTTCCTGTACGGCCTGATTCATAGATTCTTCGGCACTTTTAGCATAGCATTTGTAATGCTGGCTGAAATTATCTGACTCGTCTTTTCGGAAACTAGGGTAGGCAAATCCATTACGCACAAAAATTTTCAAGCTTGCTAAGTCCAAACTAATAGTACGCATAGCATATAGGCTTCTTCGATTTATTTCGGAATATTTTCCCTTGGACCTAGCATTTTGGAATTCCGAAATGATATTTGCATACCACATTTGCTGCAGTTGATAGAAAATTTTGAAGAAACATGCTTTAAATCTTCTTTGATCATTATTGAGTTATCACATTGTTTACAACATAAACAGTCTTCAATGGTAGCAATCGACATGTCTATATCAATTATCGGATAACCATTTAAAACTTGCTGCGATTAGTTTTCTTCAGGATTTTCTACAGGGTCAAGTTTAATTTTTTTGTCAGATGAACTTTTGCACTCAATAGACGTATTGCCTTTTGAAGTATATTTGTTTTCAGTGAACTTTCGCTTCTTGAGACGTTGTCCAGACTTAGATTTCGATTTCGTTGAGTCTACACTGGCACATCGCAAACAAGAATGGGAGACTCTCCTTAGAATCTTGGGGAACTTACAAACTACATGGGAAAGCCATTAATACATCACAACCACTTCCAGAAACTTACAAACAACTCTTACTCTGAAATATATGGGATTTCCCAACATTAGGTACCCCACAGTACAGGTTTCTCATTGGTTCCCATTGGGTTTTTCCATGATTTCTATTCCAGGCCTCCAATTAGTTCCCACTGGGTTTTTCCATTCTGTGGGACTGCTTTGATGAACTGCTTTTCCAGAAATTTCAAGTATAAAAAAAGAGACAGAAACATAACATCGTCATTACTCCTGATGAAGGACTGCTGCTGATGCGTCCGAAAGCTTGAGTGATCTTTTTCATTGCTATTTTACCAGTGTTTAACCTTTTGTATATTAAAAATTCATATTTTCACAATTTATTCAAATTTTTATAAGATGCTAGGTAAGTTTATAAATGCAACTATTGTACTTCCTTTAAAATAACTTTTGATATGCTGTGTGCCTTTTAAATGGAAATATCATGAGCAGCGTAAACTTCTAATGAGAATTTTTTAAATGTGTCTGATTTTTTGGGCATTAAAAATTTACATCTTTAGCATATTTTGTATAGACACTGTTATCACGAAGTTAAGTATTTAATATATATGGTGTAAAAATTTTATGTATATCATTCGAATACTCTTTTTAATGTTCACTTTAAAAAAAAGTGTGCATTTTGTCTCTATTTGCTGTTGTTTAAAACCACTGTGTTGCTTTAATTAAAAAATAATGACTAAACTCTTATTTTTCTGGAATAAATTAATATTTTATACTTATTTCATAATATTAGATTTACCTTACCTCGTAAATCTTTATACCATGAGTTTCACAACGTTTTTAATAATGGAATAAGAATATTTCTCTTCGGAAAGCGCAAAAACGTATCCTTCAATCCACAGCTTACTTACAGGTGCCATTTTGAATGAAAAATGAATTTGAAAGTAGCAGACGATAATCTTAATTTGAATAATAACGTGTTGTCAGATCCATTTTTTACAAAATATTTTCATTTTTTAATCCTCTATTGAAATCGTTCTAAAAATGTGTAAACACCCTCTGTATTATATAATTTCTTGAAAAAACCGGCCATAATTGTTTACTTCCAATAGTGTCTACACAATTAGATGGCTATGGCCGTTCTAAAAAGCAACAGTTTTGTTTATTTCAAATGACGTTAATTCGCTATACTTCTGTCCTTTAATAACTCCAGATAAGGAATCCCCCCACATATAAGACCAGAGGTCGTCAACCTAATTACATATGCAAGTTACTTAATTACAGGTTACTAGTTCCCGATACCATAGTCAGTTAGTTAAACCTTAGACCAGAGTGGTCAAACTTTTCATGAGAAGTAGACCGCACGAGTACTTCAACACACAAACCTAGGGCCACGCATCAAATTAAATCTTAATATCGTAAATTAAGATGTTCGCAATATGTTAAATATACACAATTGTTGTATTTATTTAAATATATAATCAAATACACAATTAAAAGATTTAATTTTTAAACACAGCTAATGTAGAAACAGATATATATTTTTCTTGAATAAATGCGTACATGCAGAAGGAGACCGTTAAGTCTATAAAATTTATGTAAATAATTAAATATATAATAACAAGCACACAGATTTAAACTTTTAAGGCGTCGGTATATTTTTCCTTGACTGTTGCCGAGAGCAACAGATTGGGATAATATGCCTTAGATTAAACATAAGCGACCGTGGATCTGTGATTTCGGGTGGTTTTATTAAAACTAGGAATTTATATCGTCGAAACAAGATTAAATTGTAAGTCTCTTGCATTATTAAAAAAACGAATCGACATTACACTAAAAACATCGATGGTCTCAAAACATCGGCCACTCACAATCGATAGAGAAAACATCGTAAATAAAACTTCGATGTTTTAAAAACATCAATCATCGATGCTGAACTCTACTTAAGGTTTTCTTTAAATACTATTACATAATGGTGTCGTGACTAGGAATATGGTAAAAAAATGGTTCTGTAGTATAGAAGCAGTTTGAAATCACTGCCCTAGTCTAACAAATGTTTCAATAGCACTAAGTTTGACAAAATGTCCATGACTTAATTTAAAATAATTTATTGCCAAAAATTTCTCACCATCGAATGAGCATTCAAAAGTTTGTTGGAAAGTGGTGCAGATAGAGGGCTTTGCTATGCGGATGGATTCTAATAAATTTTCATCTTTTTTTATTTCAAAAATGCTATACGGTTCATTATAAGTGCTCAGAGGCGAAAATTAGAGCACTTAGAACTATTTTTTGACAACCAGTTTGAAATTATTACCATCTTTCCATCCTTATTTAATGCAGTTAAAACAATAATACACGAAATCTTTTTCTCCAGAATCTTTCGTTTATAATGTCAAATCTTATTCTAGAGATTTTTATTTAATACTTTTCAAAAATTACAAATATCTTTGCCTATAATTGTAATGTATCCATACGTTCCCATATAATTACAAACTACACGTACATATAAAATACAACGGCAGTGGCTGTATGACGGCTGACTGGTTTGCCCTTAAATTTATTATTCAGGAGATTGAAGAATAATCGAGTAATTGATTTGATTGAGTGAGAAAGTTCCACCTATTTTGCTGGGAAACAGAAACCATCTGTAATCAATTAGAAAAACTAATTGTTATTTTGTTATACAATGACACAGTATTAATAATATAGCACACACAAATTATATTTGGTTTATCACATTCTCCAAAGAATGTGCTTTAAAAAAGAACTGTTTAATTGATTCTGAGATTAATTCTTTTCTTTTCATTTCTAGATCCTTGTGATCACATATTTTGTGCTTTTGGAGCTCACTGCCTCGTTGACGGCGGAACGAATCAAGCATATTGTCGTTGTCCACATGAGTGCTCTGAAATCGTTTCCTTCATATGTGGGGATGACGACGTCACTTATGACAACGACTGCCTACTCAAATTGTCGTCCTGTTTGCAACAACGCAAAATAACTATCAACAGACAAGGCCCTTGTGGTAACTGAAATAATATACAATCGTAAATTCGCGTTTTAATTAAGTGATGCAATTTTGATATACTACTGTAAGCACAAGTTCGTAGCTTGAAGTTCTTTACATGAGGTCCTGTATGCTAGGAGGGGCTTATAATTTGTTAATATTTTAATGTATTTTATTAATATGGTCCAATAATATAAATTTAAATGTAAGAAATATAGCCATAAAATGTTTTGATGTAAAATTACTTAATTTTTATTATATTGTAAGCTGCAGAGAAACTTCAAAGACAGATGACAATAAATATGGAATATATTATTAATGATCATTTTTTTTACGAACGAGTCGTTTTTAGCGATAAAATAAAATTAGTCTTTTGACATTAATGAAAAATTCTTTTATTGAAATTAAAAGCTTTTGATCAAATTTCTAGAATAATTTATTTTCTATAGAACCTAAAGTATTCTTCAGGGGCTGAGCCCACTTGGCCCAAGTGTGTTTACGGCGCTGTTTAAAAATAACTTCAATCTAAAAATGGTACTTATTCAAAATATCATAAAAATGTAGCAAACAGGGAGTTTGGATTGATATATTCGTACGAGCGGCATTTGTTTATTTGCTTTGACCTTGTAATATAATAAAATTTATAGGAAAAATATCTTTAATTTATTTATTTATTATTGCTTTTCCTTCAATAACGAATTCCTAAAATATCCAAACATTGTATCTATTTTTAAAAAAACGTCAACAAATTACAAGTTCATACATTACACGTGGTAATTCCGACACCTATGTTTTTAGCTCAAACTAGAGCTTTCATTATAGGATAGAAAAAAGGCATCGTCATCATACATTATCTTGAAAATGGCGTAGATGTTGAGAACCCCCATTTACGGCGACTTCATTAATGTCGGCAGATAAAATGAATACAGAATTTTTCCTAATGGGTTTATCTTTATTAGACAAGTTAAAAAAGGTAAAGAGCACGTGGTTAAAATACAGCAGGACCTCGGTTATTTGAACTTTGCTCAATTGAAATCCGATTTAACTAAAACGGTACTTAAATGCTTAAACTGCTGTACTTATTTTTTTTTGACTGTGTTTTAATAGACCCTTGTTCAATTATTACGGACAAAACTCTCATGTTCGTTTTCTTGTGAATTTTGGCCATAAAATTGAGCAAAATACAAATAACAGTTATCTGATACATAAAAATATATGCATATAATTTTTATATAAAGTTAAATTTCTTCAACTACGGCGTCGTTGTAATTGACGGTTATTTTTATTTCAACTACAGTATTTTGCGATTTCTTTAAAGATCTCATTCTATTACATGCCTATAAATAAACGTCTTTCTCTGTTAAACGACGGGTTTTCTCCTTCTCATGAATATCATTAATAGGAGAATTTACCTTATTTGATATATGCTTCGCATGGGCCAAATGCATACAAAGGTGTAGGGTTATTTCCAACATATTTAACATTTTAACATATTCATTGTGAATTTTTCGCTGTCAATATAGTAATTAACTTTTTTGTAATTATGATAATTTCTTTGCCCTTTTCCAAAAAAATATTAGTTTTCGGATTATCGAAATTTTATTTTTCCGAAATTTGGTCCACTCCTTCCCTATTTTTTAGCCCTCGAAATTCAGCTGCATAAAATTATGTCCGAATTGTCTGCAATGAGCTATGGCACATAATAAAAGACAAAAAGTAATTAAACTTTAATTACTTTGATCACACATACACTGTTTTACTCGTATTAGTATTTGACACGTATTAGTATTTGAAAAATAAATATACTAGTATTTCATCTTATTTTAGGATATGGCAGTATTTGTGCTTCCAGAATAAAAGATGAATATAGTCTTCCAAAAATTAGAATTGAATTATACAGAAAGGGAATTGAATATTCGGGTATAAGGAATCAGAATAAAATACCAAATACTTCAGAATACATCAATAATAACAAGCTATCTAAAGAAACGTATTTACTGAACGGTAATATTTTCCAACAATCGATAGGGACCTCGGCTTTTTAAATCGTATGATTTTTACTGGGGACCAGTCACCATTCATTGTGGTTATTTTGTAATTTTGTCTTGTCTGAATTGCAATATTTTGTATTTATATGTATTTGAAACTGAAATGAGAAGTGACTACAAACATTGTGACAAATACAAAATTACTGATTGATTGATTAATATTTATTCGGGAATATTTTAAATTATTGCGAGCTAAGTACATTATCGTAAACGAGCAATGACATTCTTGTTTATTGCGAATTATGGTGTTTTATTCTTCTTCAGGTGTTAAAGATCCCTGTCGTAACAAAATCTGTCCGTTCGGAGCCGTATGCCACCCCACAGCAGATGGAAAATCAGCCAAATGCGTTTGTCCAGAATCCTGCGAGTCGAAGGATGTGAAGATGGGTACACGTCCAGTATGTGGAACAGACGGGCGAAATTATCCTAATGCTTGTGAATTGCGTAGAGTATCTTGCAACGAAATGAAAGCCATCGATATAAAATACAAAGGAGTATGCGGTAATTCCTCTTGACCTTTCACTTATAAAATATGCTTTACTAAACCACACGCTGCTTCACTAAACAATTAATTCATAATACATGACCATGTATGGACGTCCCGAGGGGGTTCAAGGGATTCACTTGCACCCCCTTGGTTTATGAAAAAAGGGGGAAAAAAGGACTGAATCCACAAGAAACTATAGTCCAACAACATTATTCAATTGGAATTTTTCCTGGATGCATACTCCCCCTACATATCATTCTAGGGGCCATTTGTGCACATCCTTACATATCATAGCTTTTACATGGCACACATATTATAGTATATCGGGGGACTTAAGACGCCATCCACTTTGTCCACTTGAGGCGCAGTACTAGAGCTTAAAAAACGTTATAATACTGATTCATCAATGAATGTTAATGCGCCATATTTAAGCTATGAAAGATATCTTAACCCACTCTACAGCAGAGATACCACTTTAAAACGCGAGATTCAATTTTTCCCCGATGTTGTTTTCAGATTTTAGGATAGGGTGGCGTGGACGGAATCTCTCTCTCTCTCTCTCTATATATATATATATGTGTGTGTGAGTGTGTGTTTGAATGAAATAACGAATTAATTAGTGTTCATTGTCTATGTTAAATGTGACTTAGTGGATAAAATGCATACATAGTGGAATATATTATGCAAAAAGCTCTCATGGAAGGTTATATTTCTCCCCACATTCCAAAGGTCGGAGCATTTGCTCACAACTTAGAGCTACTTCAGTTCTACTCATCAAAAATCTCTTTTCCTTTCCCTTCCTCTAATGTATATGACCTGGGGCGTCAAAAGACGGGCGAACCGGACGGCTGCCCGGGTCCCGTTTGGATGAGGGGGCCAAACTGAAGCCAAGTTTAAATTTTTTAATTGACCCAACAGTAGAAAATCTCTTTAAGAAGAGACAAGTTTAGAGAAATTTTTAGTCATCTTTAGAGAAATTCTTTCAGACTTTTGGCCACTTTTATAGGGTATATGTTTCGTGCATTTGTGAAAATTTTCTGTTTTCGCCGGAGGGGGGGCCAAAATCAAATCCGTGCCAGGCTGCCTGGGTTTAAAATCAATCTCTGGACGCCCATGTATATGACTTAAACCCTCATTCTACTAAGTTCTCCCATCTCGGTGTATATGTAAACAAACAATGATATATGTAACAGCGTATGTCGTACTCCGTATCCATATCTGTATATCATCAAAATAGAAAAAAGAATGATATAATGCGATAACCGACTTTTATAATCTAGTAAGAAACTTTTTCTACGTGATCATGTGTTCTTAAGAGACATCACATATATGAAAATGTTATTAAATATAATGTGATGATTTTTTATTTTTTAATTTTTCATATCTAAATACACTTTATGTGTAAAAAGTTTTACTTGAAACTTGGATTTATAAATTATATAAAGCTCACACTTAACCTATGGATATCAAAAACAGATTTCCCACTGAAATCTCCTAAAATAATAGTCAATTGTGCAGTCTCTTCTGAAGTATGTTACTATAGTGAAGAAATGATCAATGAAATATTCTGATTGAAATATGCTTCATCGTTTCCGTTTCGTAAATGAAATTAAATGGTGCGCTTTGAATGAATTAAAAAATCTATTCTTTAAACCTGTGATTTCGTAACTAATATACCGATGTAATACTACGCAGAATAAATCAAAAATATAAATCCAACGTTACGTAGGCGTAATAATATTTTTTTAACAAAGCGTCAACATGCGTTGTAAAGACACTTGGCTAGTGCCTTGTTAGGAGTGTGTGTAACGTAAACCGTACAAACACGAAATTAGTGCCATTTACGGTGAATCAATAGCTAAGTGTAAAATATCGTAAATGATTGCAAGTTGACATTAGTTTCGTTCAAGCGTGGAAAAACCTATTAATACATTTTCGTCATTCCACAAGTACCATCATGTTTGACAAATTCTCTTTTCAACTCTCACAGATATAGCTGCCGTCGCGAAAAGAGGCAATATTCTAGCAATAAGCAGTCATTAACTGGTAAACAGGACCGGTTACAGGTTTCAAGGGACCCCCTAGCAGTTTAGGATATTGGACCTTCACTCGCTATATTGTATGACAATTTATATTTTATATACTATTAAAGTTCTAACTGGGCACTCAGGTATCACTTCCCATAATATTCCTAGCTCTTCCAGCTAGGAATAGCAACACAGAAGACAAAATGGAAACGTCAATACCAGTGTTGATTTTGTTAATTCGCATGTAACCTATACATAAGGGACGACCATGTCCGCTTGAAACGTATGCTGCGACTCCGTTCATTACATGTTACTAAGCGCACAAGGTTGAATTTATATTTTTGTATGTTTATATTGTTCGTATCTAAAAATATTTTCCAAAATTCTACCTAATATATATCATCATCATCATCAGTTCTTCTTGCAATATGCCCAGTCCATCGCCATTTCAGCTCCTTTTACTTTAACAATGATGTCCTCCACTTTAGTTTGCTCTCTCACCCAAGTGTTCCTTTTTCGATCTCTCCTAGTTATTCCAAGCATGCACCTCTCCATGCTCCTTTGTGTTGTCTGTAACTTTCGTATTGCTCCAACTGTTAGACTCCATGTCTCTGATCCATAAGAGAGGACTGGCAATACACACTGGTTGAAGACCTTTCTTTTTAGACACAAAGGCAATTTCCCCTTCAGGATAAAACTGTTTCTTCCAAATGCACTCCAGCCAAGTTTAATACGTCTGTTGAGTTCTTTCATAATGTTGCCATCCATTGAAATCAGCTGGCCAAGGTAAATATATGAATCAGCAATTTCTAGCTCAATGTTGTCAACTTGTATTTTTGTTTCCTCTACAAAATTATTGAACATGATCTTAGTTTTTTGTAGGTTCATCTTGAGTCCAACTTCTTTACTTCTAGTTGAGAGCTCCTGTACCATGTCTTGGAGTTCTGATGGGTTCGTTGAAAAAATAACAATGTCATCAGCAAACCGCAAATGATTTAAATATTCACCATTTATTTTTATTCCCCTGTTATTCCAATTTATCTGCTGAAAAATCATCTGTAAAGCTGAAGTAAAAAGTTTTGGAGAAATGGTATCTCCCTGCCTCACCCCTTTGCCAAGTTTGATAGTTTTGGTATCTTTATGTAACCGAAATTTTGCACTTGCATTTTTATACACACGTTTCACCATGTCAATGTACACATCCTCAATGTCTGTTGATCTTAAAGAGTTGATGACTGCTGATGTTTTAATAGAGTCAAAGGCCTTCTCATAGTCAATAAATGCCACACACAATGGAAGTTCATATTCATGTGTTCTTTCAATTAATTCTCTTAATACTTGAATATGGTCCACTGTACTGAATCCACTTCGAAATCCAGCTTGTTCTCTTGGTTGAGCTGCATCTAATTTTTTCTGCAGGCGATGTGTTAGCACTTTTGTGTGTATATATATATATATATATGCACAATTAGTGATGGAACCTGTTTCGAAACTAGTTTGTTAAAATAGATCAAATCAAATTTCAGTTACAAATATGGAACAGCATTATGGTAAATTTTGTTTAGAGTTTTAAAACATCAGTCAACCTGCAAGTATTCCATTGCTATTCCATGCTTTGTTCTAGCCAACAGGACAATTTCTGAAATTTTCGAATTTTAAAGTTTTTAAAAAGTTCCTTAAATAATATTTCCTGAACTTTCCCGACATAATTTATAAATTAAAGAAAAGAAGTATTTCAGTAACGCGGAAAAGTAAACAGATCATGAGAGCTTTAAAGACCAGAGACTTAGACAACAATAAATGTGTTATTTCGGGAACTAGTTAAGACAGTTTGCTGAAGTTTTATCTTGACTGGATGAAAAAACTATTTTAGACCAAGAAAAAATCTTTAAACAAGCTTGGATCCGGTAAAAAATTAAGTTGTTATACCAGTGAGAAGACGAGATAAGATCAGACAGCCAGGAAGAAAATGTAGAGATAATTTTATAAAGAATTGAGTAAGGTTTAAAATAGATAATATTTGAAAGCATTGGACAATGGCTGATTTTAATGTAATATATGAAATTTAAAAAATATAGTTTAATTAATTTATACAATGGAATATTTTATCTGGTTCAAACTAGAAACTATGTTTAGAGGTAAAAAAAGTAACATGCCACGCATTTAGGCTAGAATCGAACCTGCGAACTATGGATGACCGTCAAATTGCCTTCATTGCTAGGTCGCTGAGTAACTGAATAGAGCCGTACAGTTTCTTTTAACCAAATGGGGAATTCTTAAGATTTAAAACTGGGTGTAGGGAAATTATTTAATACGATGAAGATTTTATGCTTCACTGTTAAACTATGCTTTAATTACTGTGGTATAATTAAACGATAAAGGACAACAAATTAACACAGTTTAATTAAGTTTAATCGTTTACAGACTGTTTCAATAGCTCTGGGCTATTTTCGTCAAAACGGTCGACGATATACACACAATGTGTAATAACAAATGCGTGTTACAAACGGCGGTTACAGATTACAGGTATAATGAAATGAACGGTAAAAATAAATACACACACACATGGGTTAAGGAAAACGTCTCTGGTAATGGAACGTAAAGTTTAGAGAAACGTTTCTAGTAGTAAAACATGAGTTTAAAAAGAAACAGACTATTAGAAAAATTATACTATATGGGAGGAAATGCATAATGTGAGACAGAAGAAACATTTTATGAAGAAATATTGTTCGATGTGGGGAGAAAATTCGTCCAAAAGGGAGAAATGAAATTGAAGTCAACTGGTCATTAACGGCGTTATTCGCGTTGGCGATTATATGTAAGGCCTCAAAAAAAGTTGAGGTCCAGTGGAAAGGAAACTTTTTGGGTAAGTTGTGCTTTATGAAATAAAAATTTATAGCAAGATTCCCACGAGTATTTAGCCAATATTTGTGCATGCTGGACGGTTTTAGAACTGGCGCTGTGGGTGGTTTGCGACCTTAGGTTCTATGACATATTATCGTTCACCTTGATGAGTACTATGACCCCTTGAAGTTTGTAACCCTGGTGCTGAGACGCCCTGTATATCTTGCATATGGTTTATCTGTTTGTTGCTACATCGTTTCTGTACCGGTTTAGTACTATTTCTTTAATTTCATACATAAAGCGCAATAGTAAATGTTTAATATTTAAATATTTATTATTGCGCTTCAATATTACATGCATTCGCATTTTTTTTAGATAATCCCATTGCGTATATTATGCATAAAATACAATATCCAAATTTTTCAAATTTTCTAAAACCGCACAATCTTGAATGCTACAATGTCCAGGATATTGTTTCCAGACTTAAAATCTCCTTTCATCAATTTTATATCTAATATATGAAGAAAAAATTAATACGTCTACAATCATATCGTAAATATTAAAGAATGTTTTGGGAAACAATCGTTTTTATTCATCACACTCTATTGCAACGATTACAATGTCTCGAAGTTCTAATGTGCTGTATGTTTTTTGTTTGTTTTTTTATGCAGATCCCTGTGATGGAGTTGAATGTCTGACTTTCCAAGTGTGCCAGTTGGACGATGGCAGAAATCCAATATGCCGTTGCAATTCGATCTGTTCCCCAGATTTCCGACCAGTATGCGGTTCTGATGGAAAAACTTACACCAACGAATGTACCTTACGTGTTGAATCGTGTAAATCTAAGAAAACAATAAGAATTATTTACACCGGGGACTGTAGCGCAGGTTAGCATATAATACCATAGATTCAGTTATTTAATAGGAGTATATCCAACAATATGTCATTAAAATATGACGTTTTTTAATATGTGATTATGAAAATAGTTTATTGTCTTTTATATAGAAATTAGATAGGTTTATGTGGAAAACGACGGATATCCTTAAGATGGTTAAAAAGAATTCAGCTCATGAATAGAACGTGAAGCAAAATTCAAATATCCGAAACCCTAAATTACATGGAGTTCAAAGAACGACCACTGTAAACGAAAATACTCGAAGAAGGAAGAGCCCGTTCAATACTCATTTTAATTCTATTATTAACAAAGCGGCGATGCTTGATCGAATGAAGGAGATAATAGCGCCTCTGGTGGATACAAAGGCAGATTCAGAATTTCTTTTTCAGGAGGGGCACAAAACTTTAAATGCAATTTAGATATATTTCGCGACATTTGCTGGCTGGTTGGAATAAGTAAAATAAATGTAAATTAGTTAATCCCGGGAGGTGCGAGAGCCCTCGCCCCTCCTCCGATCCGCCTTGAGTGAATAGCTATAAAAATTAGGATATTTAATTCTGCAACAAAAAGCAAGATTAGAAGAAAGGTAAGATCAAGGAGAAAAGTATTAATTACAAAATGTGATATAGCAGCGGTTCTTAACATTTCTTTTACAAAGAAGAAAATGTTGAAAGAAGGTCTTTTTCAAAGACCTTCTTTCAACATTTTTTAAGTCACGGATCTCTAAAATTTAAGGTCTTTGAAGTTGGAAGGAAAAGGAAGAAATAAATAAATGCACGCATTTATTATTACACGTTTTTTGAGATTTATGAGCAAGTTTATTTAATCATGTTAACTAAATTTGTAATACATGTTAAATTTATACAAAACCTTTCTGAACGTTGCAGATGTTAAAATTCGAATGCGACACATTATACATTCAACTGAAGGAATAGTTAGCTCTTGAAAGAATCTACCTCAAAAAATGGGAAAAAAAAAACCGGTAAAATATATTTTCGAGATTTTAAAAGCTTTCCGAACGACCACCACTC
This sequence comes from Dysdera silvatica, assembly GCA_006491805.2. Taxonomy (NCBI): domain Eukaryota; kingdom Metazoa; phylum Arthropoda; class Arachnida; order Araneae; family Dysderidae; genus Dysdera; species Dysdera silvatica. The sequence goes on along the minus strand of QLNU02014176.1, from coordinate 43,821,988 downwards.
TCTTAACAACCACTTTTCCTTGAAACGGAATATTCTCCAATAGACTCAATACTAAATTTACCTCCGTTCAGAGACGATCAGAAACCATTCTCCCTGTTGAAGAGACGACCACGTTTAAGATAACGGTTTTTGTACGCATGATAAATTTAATAGTTAAAAAGTAACTAACAATTGGGTATATTTCAAACTAGGTAACGTGCTGGCCTTCTTAGCTATTTTTTAACTATTAAACTTATTATAAGCACAAAAAAGTTTTCTCTCTTTTATTATATAATTCGGCGCATAGTTTCTACATTTATTTAGAGTATTTAGGGTATTATGAAGGTAGGAAATCCATTTTTCGTTATCCCCTCTCTTTAAGCAGAGTAAACGATTTAGTAATTGTCACGCTTTAATAAAGCACTGTAGAGTTATTGGACCTACATAGGACCCGCATGAATTACGTAAATGCACGACGAAAAATGCTAATAATTCGAAATTATTAAACGGTGTAGAAATCGGGGCCCGATTACCGCACAGGCCTCCGGAGCCGCAGCACTGGGCCGTCGTATTATTGCAGCCCAGTTCATTTTTGTATGTTTGTAAATTTTGTTATCTGTTTAGAAAGTGTAAAATGTCAATTTGAAACCCAGTTTTTCTAATTTAACTTACTTAGTAATTTACTAATATTACATTTTTCTTAATTATAACTTATGCGTCATTGAAAACGGCTTTAAGTTAAGATCAAGGTGAAAAATTGTGAAAATTTTCGGAATTTTTTAAAAATTTTTTGGCATATTTCAGTAGTGCATATCTTGAAAACACAAACTACAGTGAAATTTTCCAAAAAATGTCAAGAAATATTGTTAAAATGAGCCATTTCCAGACCCTAGTTCCAAATTTCAAGCCCAGTTTCGAACTCTAAATTTCAATATGAAAAATTCAGACGCAAATCGAAAAACTGCCAAGCAGGTTGGCTAAACAGAAAGAGGAGAAGCACAAACTTCAAAATGAAGGAGTTACCTATAGTGAGGGAGGCTTTTGAGGTAACTCGCTTGAATATTTCCCTTTGTTTTCATAAAATTTTACGTTAAACATCAAATATATTGCATTTTATTTTTGTCGGGCCCGTTTCTCAAATGCTGATTTTTTTCACTTTCCGCAAATTTAAAATGAGGTAACGAATACAGTTTTTAAGCTAACTACACAAAATTATGTAGAAATGTTAAGTGTCATATAACAAAAATAACTGTTTTTTCATTTTATCTGTACGTTAGTATTTGTTGTCATTAGATGACATTGAGTAAACAAATATATGTAAAAAATATGCAAATTTGGGAAAGTGGGATTTAAAAAAAATATCTGAAGAACTGGCTATGATATTTTAAAAATAATACTCATTTTGTTTCTAGAATCATGGTAGAAGCTATAACAAAATTTAGACATATATGACAAAGCAGTTTTGCGCTACGACAAAATTTATTAATACATGTTCTTGAAGATACTCAAGGTCATAAAGTGTCACAGCGGTCACTAGGGGTTACCAAACTCAGCATTATCATCTACTCTCACACAAAGTTGTAAATATTTATCTCTAAAATTGTGGAAATTCCATTTTTCACCTTAATCTTACCTTAAACTATGGATTATACGGAAACTATAATACATGTAACAAGAGTTTGTATTTGTTACTTATTTATTGAACAATTTTGTTGTAAGTGCGTAAGGAGGTCCCCAAATAAATACTTGGCCCTGGGCCATATACATATTTTGGCTTCATAGGATCCTCGTAGAAACAGTTAGAAAGTGACATGAGGTAGGGTGGGGAGGTTTATTGAATGAAAACTCGATTCTTTCTTGCTTTCAGGGTCTGATTTCCTAAGTTCTTTAATTTTACGATAGGGGGGCTAGAATAGCATCCATTCAATCGGGCTTTGCCACTTTACTTTAGTCAAGCCTATAGGTCGTTCGCCGATAATTGGAGGACAGTCTCGTCAGCAGACGGCTTGTTTCATTGCCGTAGGGGGTAGAGCGTCTTCAAGGAACTCGTTTTTCGCGCCGCCGATTCTCCACGAACGAACTGTAGTCCGTTCGCGCAGATCTGACGCCTGATCCCGTTAGTAGACGGGTTGTTCCATTGCAGTTTAGGGAAGGGTGTCTTGCCGCAACTGGTTTTTCCCGCGCAAAAAAACAGCTTCGTTTTCCCTAAACTGCAATGGAACAACCCGTTATATAGTCCGTTCGCGAGAACGGACTACATCACGGGTATAACTCGTATACTGTCCAGACACATCCTTTCGCTGTTACTATACTAAATAAGGACATTTTTTTGAGCGCACTGTATGATAATAAATAGTTTGACCATTAGTACTCATTTCTTTGTCATTAATTTGTAGAATACGGGAGGAGTATACCTAAATGAGAGGCATACCATGAGTGTGGATATAGTTGAGATTTTTCTAATACATCATTTTAAAAGGGTAGTATTATCTCTTTAAATCATTTACATATATAACAGATGTGTCTGAGGTAACAAAACGTCTTCCAAAGCAATTCTCACTATATTCTGTAAATAAATCTGGATATATCTTTTTTGCAGTAAAGACATAAATACATTAATTTTGTACATGCGAAGGTGAGTAATAATTATAGTATAAATATATTTTTAATAGTAAGGTAATTTATTTTACCCTAGGTTCTAATCCATGTGATAGTCTACAATGTGGGCCTGGCCACGAGTGCGATATTGATAGGAACGGAATTGCCACTTGTCAGTGCAACGAACGTTGCGAAGATGTAATGCGTCCTGTGTGTGGCTCAGATGGTGAAACATACGATAACGCTTGCGAGCTGCATCGACAAGCTTGCATTCAAAAGAAATACATAGACGTTGCGTATGAAGGACATTGTGGTAAGTGTAGGTCACTTTAATTCAATCTATGTTTCTTGTTCTCCCGAAACATGCCCCAGTGCTTAAGAGATCTCCAACTTCGTGTCCTCCTTGGCCCCGCGGTGGTGAAGTGGTAACGCGTTTACCAAGAAGGCAGAACCCCGAGTTCGACTCCCGACTGTGCCAGAGAAAAACAAGCTTACCAACTATCCCCTCATCATAATCCTGGGTTTGGTTTCCAAGGCCCTAAGAGGTTCAGAATTCTCGGAAAATTAAGCCCAGGTACAGCATCACCGGTCCTCTCTTCACCCTTTCTGTCTCAGCTGTTCGCCACAAAACTTACACAGACAGATGTAAAATACGCTAGACTGCATACAGTAAACTTTGTAAGTAAACTTTCGGTAAACTTTGTTGTGTGTCACTATATTTGTGATCATATGTATAATTTATAGATCATCTAAAAATGGCTGTTCCATCCTAGGTGACGTAATAATAATTGCAACACGTGTTGAACACACATATTGTGACCTTAATTTAAGAAAATGTCTTGGAAATCTTTATGATATACTCGCCACTAATCCCTATGTTTTAAATGTATTCTTTCCATTGCTATTGCTATTTGTGATTGCAATGTAAAAGTTTTATCATATAAAGATAATTTTCAGCCTTTACCAATTTATATGCAATAACAATCGCAAAATGCAAACGCCCTGCCGTTCCACACGTCCTCACTCACTCATTCACGTACGTCCGCTATGCTTTGCGTGCAATTTATTTAGTTTACCGTTAGTCCCGTTTCCACCCCCAGCCATGAAAAATATCTCCGCTTACTGAGATTATTACTCACTGTTGTTCGAGTGTTGGTTCCCCAGGACTTAGGCGGTTTGGATTCATCTGAAAAAAGTTGCCTGTAAACCACAGTTTTGGACGACTTTTGACACGAGGTGAAAGGTTTGTTAAACTCGTAGAATCCAGAAACAATTATCAAAATCATTTCAATTTATAGGATAAAGAAAGGTGCTGCGTTTTACGGCGCAAGGACAGCAAAGATCATGCAACGCCGGGACATGCAGTTTTCCGAGAGATCCGGAACCCTGCTGCCAAAGAAACCGAACTGCGGACCACGATGGACAAAAATCGGCACGCGTTTTACCACACCATTTGAAACTGAATGGTACGGTAGATGAAGGCATTACCATTACGCCACCATAGGGCAATGGATCTACGTTTTCCGAGGAATCCGAACCACGTAAGACCTAGAGAACCAATCCCCGAACAACGGCGAAGAGTCGGTCAGAAAAAAACTTTTTTAACCGTTTGGAGTCAAACCCAAATTAACAGCAGGCTAAATGAATGTGCTACCATTGTGATGTTTTGTGTCAAAATTGCACATTCTGCCTAACTTTCCTGCACTTCACCTTTTCCTGACACGTCCCTCATGTGTATAATCTTAATGAAAGCATATATGACTCCTATGACAGAATATTTAAATTAGCGTTTTGGCTTTTTGTGGTACAAGGCGGCTATAATTGTACTGTGCTAGTATCTACACTTTTACGGGAAGATTTAGACACTGCTATTTAGGAAATTAGATTTCGGAGCGTGGATCGGTAGAACATGTAGCTCGATACCAAAGGGCTTTAAACCTAAATTTCCTTCATGGTGGAAAAACGTATTATGTCTATACCACCGTACGCTAGAAGTATTCAAGTTACTTATTGATATACACATTGAAAAGTTTATTTTTCCAGTAGTGCGTTTATTGGGTTATAAGTCAAAAACATCCAAGTGACGTCATGTATAAATATGTAGGTAGCCATGGACTTATTTAATACGAGATCAATGGTGTGTCTTTAGTTTCTGAAAGCCTCAATTTCGAAATCTTCCTCATGGTATACATATTAATTTTATTTCATCGTTATCAAATAATTGACCACGTTATTTGATAACTAAAGCAATCAATTGCCTTGTTTGAATTCAGTTTAATTAGTTTTTCAGAATCATTTTTATGCCAATGTTTAGAGGAATGGTTCTTCAGCACATGGACAAATAGTGGGAAACACTGTGACGTGATAGCACACCCCGTCGTAACATAACACGAAACAGATCCCTTTAGGAATTCCTGAAGGAAGTAGGATGTCATAGCAGAGGCATATTCTCGGCGGGATTGAGAGAGACGCGGGAGAGCAGACTATGAGGACACACGCCCCTTGCTCTAGCTCCAGGGCCGGCCCCTGGCCATTTGATACTGAAGTGGAATTTTACGATCTTGTACGATTCTATTCCCGATTCAGATGGCGTCAAGGCAGGTTCTATCTTTGTTATTGCCTGTTTTAAAATTTCTTCTTTGTTGTTGTGGATATCCGAGGGGTAGAAGGATCCAAGGAAATCTTGAGAAATTCGCAGGACGTGTGAATGCATCAAGCTTCCAGCCTTGTTCAAATTTCGTTGTCTGAAAATGAAAGAATGGTCGAGCACTCGTTCTGCCTTATGCATCTTAGACCTCATAGCTTATAATATGAAAGGACTGTCCAAAAGTTATTTACTATATATTTCTTGGCCAATCCCTGCTATTTCCTCTGGGACTACAGCATAATTCTTGGATATTAATATTATTCGATTTTCTTCGGCCTGTACATCCTAGACACTTGTATACCTTCCATCTGATTGTTTCCATCGTATATATTCAAACAGAATATTTAGAGATGTTTATTACACTCATGTCATTGAAATTATATTGCCTATTTCGCCTTCTAGAGTTAAAAAAAATTGCAATGCAATCATTAGCGCAGTTAGTATCGACGTCTATGGGCCCCATTTCAGTACTCCTCATATAGCATTAATACGCATTCTTTTTCTATGGGGTTTAATCCTTCCCACAATCACTGTTCCAGTTATACCATTGAACTACATTCATCGATTTCAGTTGCCCATTTCAGTAAGCATTTTTCAACGGAGGTTTAGTGAGAAGTGGTGGTGATAAAAAAGTAAAATATAGCATAAATTAACGTATAACGACCTTGGAAAGGGTTTCCGTCTGAAATGATATGGGGGTTGTCCAGGATTAAAATGCTAAAAAAATGTGATTTTAATATTTAGTCAAGCCATGATTGGATGGTTGATGGGAGAAAACCCTACTTAATCTGAAATGATAAAAACCCCAGTAATTTTTTATGGGTCTTAGAATGTAGCGGAGATTAAATGTTTACGCAGAATAATAATAAACTATTAATTGGAAAGTTAAAATCGCTTATTTCGCGATCCCGCGTAATTAAATTGCTGCAATTTAGAACAACTCGTGTTGATTTTTTTTTGAAACTATCGACAGTTTGTGCATCAAAGGACGTTTAAACAGAACAGCCAACTAGCCTTCAATACACATCCAATTATTTGTGGACCCTCGAAAAAACACAAAACTGCAAATATTTTAAAATTTATAGTGTTTTTTTAGCGTTACATTTTAATTAGCAGTGAAAAAGCAAATTAATTGGAAAAGGCCTCAGGCCAAACAACTCGCTGTCGGTTTCAACCCCAACTCTCATTTAACGAGGGCCAAATCTCATCCCCAAGATTATCAAGTTTATTTTTTTTTCGTTTATAATAATTAAAAAGAACTCCGAGGGATAATGACACGCTCTCGTGTAGCTTTCATCGCTCAATTTATTAATTCTTTGAAACTGATTTGTACGACGAGAAATGAAAGCGGCCTATACACAACCCCCGAGGAAAAGTTCTTCATTAGAAAGAAATCATATCGTGCGCATACATCTTATTATGAATCTCTTTGCCTTCTTTCTTTTCTTATTTTTTGGTCACATTTCTAGGCTAATGAATAACTCGTCAGTTTCTCTCAGAATTCTGAGATTAGGTTTTGCCCAGAGGCTTATAACATTCTCGTCTTTAATCATTTTCAATTTTTTATTTTTATTTTTTTTCGTTGTTGAGAGGATTGTTTTTACGTCTTTCAACGCTTGGAAGGCCCAGCGGAGAATACACAAAGCAGAGCAGTTTTTGAATTGGAAATATTTAGAAGTAAACAGAAGCAAAGGAAATTCATTTTTCTGTAGGCGTGGGTGGAGTTTGATGGATTCCGGCTTCATGAAAAATGTATTTCTCCGTTAGCGACTTTCGCTTTAGTATGAGAATTACTTTTTCAAGCGCGATGAAATATATACTTCTTCGGTGTACTGACTATCTCCTATATCAGTCGACCTGCATAATAATGAGGGACTATTCGGCGTTCGGTTAACGGTTTGGATGCTTTGAAAATAGGCAATGGAAAATTCCTTGATACAGTCGTATGTAACATGTATTTTATTATAAACTAACCGTGGAGTAGAGGAAATCGGTTTATTTTTCCGTTATTGCCTTCTCTATTTCGGAATAAATTTATGTGCGATCAATTGGGCGGACGAAAACAACTCCATGTTCAAATAAATGCGATCATGTACTACAAGTTTAAAGATTACTTTTTATATGGTTGGCTGGGTTTTAAATGTAGCTGTTTTTGTTATATGTAAGATGATGAAGCATTTATGTAAATCACTGACCTATATAAAACTTATACAATGTATAAAAACGTATAAAAACATCAATATTTTCTTCAATGCATTATGCTTTCATAATACTGGTGCACATTGGAAGTTAGTTTTAGTTTATACAATATTAGTTCGATAAATCAGCGATTCTCAAACAATTTAGTCTTCTGACACTAAATGACAGCCCTACGATATCCTTGAATTTTAGTCTAAATTTCGCTGATTTAACTGTTATTCTGATATTTCCTTAAAAATTCAAACCACCAATCAACCTGAAAATTTCGAAGACTTTACATTACATATATATTTCTAATATCTAAACATTGTCATAAAATTATTTTCATTATTTATTTTTCAATTATTTGTATTATTTTACCCCTGGAGATATGTCAGGGATTTTGAAGGGGTCCGCAAATAACACTTTGAGAACATTGCTTAAAGAAACTTAAAAACTTAACTCTGTGAAATTGTTGGTGTTCAGTGAATAACAGAAAACTTCACTAAATGTTAGTGAAGATAAGTGCAACCGCTCGAGCCAATGAGTTGAGGTCTTACCTTATTTTCCATGGATAAGATTGGCATGGTAATATACAAGCTCCCCATATATTTATATATAAATCAAAAACAAAATGCTGAAAGGAGAATCCTAAAATGCTCACCTATAAATTTAGCTACGGTGTCTAATAAGTAATATTCATCGGATTCAAATTATCAATATCGATTGGAATTAATATATGATATTAAGTGGAGAGAGGGAAATTCATTTTTATAACACATACATTGGTTTATTAATTTTTTCTATTAAATACACTATAAAAATTGTGACGTGTACCATATAAAAGGACAAAATATTTAACTTGTAGCACGAAATAAAACTTACATGAGCGTTTAGGGGTATAATTCTATAAGAGGGTTAAACCCTTCGCCAAAATGCCGGAAAATGCACGAAACTTGGACGGAGAGAACAATATAAATTTAGACATATGCTTCATAAAGCAGATGAAACAAATTTATTAGAAATTCTGCATCAAAGATAAGACTAAATATGCGTTAAAATGAAAGAAAACGTGAAATGCCAGAATTTTTATGGTTAAATTAGTATTAAAAATAATAACTATATAATGAAGTAAAAGCATAGCCGGAAAAAAGTTAATTATGAAATAAGCGTACCTAGATTTATCTTTAAATACACGTATCAATACGGATTTTATCTGTTCCCTTTGTACCTGTGTTAGCCCATGTAGCAATAATGGCGTCGTTAAGGTCATATATGCTTTTTTGCGTGTTTCTATAAAATTAAAGTGCAACATGTGGTCTATTACACGGCATTTAAATCAGGAGAATACGTAACTTGTATACATGACCGAAACTATCACTTGCCAAAAATCATTCCCCAAGTGGTATTTACGATTGCAACGGAGAGTAATTCTGTTGTTGAAATTGAAATCCTATACGCGAATACGCTGAGTAGGAATTTTAGAATAAATTTCGGTTTAGTCAACAAATGATAAAAGACGGGTAAAAGGTATATGGTGACGTAATAAATCATCATTTGTTAGACCTAAACATGACATGCATACATGGATATCAGATATAACGATAATAAGTACTTCAGGATACCCCGACATGCTTTGGCGTTCAAATATGAGGTTAAGAAATGAAACAAATATTTAGTCGTGTCTTTAAAGATTTTGCCCATACCATAACAGAGCAGTATTCATACTGTCGTTTCGGAAATATCATACCACCTTTTTGCAGAAAAATCCCATTAACACTTCTATCAATCTATACATCTCATTGAATTGCTTCTTATTAACTTACACATTATCCATCCATTTTCCCAGTGCCTTATGAAATACAGCAACGAGCAGTAGACTTTGGTAATTCGGAGTTTAATGATGATTACTGAGTTGATCATACATTTTCAAGGTAAACATAATTGTATTGGCGTAAGTAGTGTATGATGTTCTTTAGTAAATAGGGTGCCTCTGTAAGGCAACATGCACCCAATTTTCTTCATTTTCTACCACTTGATGTAGACTATGTGTTGCTTTTTAACACAACCTACTAAACGCGCCCGTCTATATATATATATATATATTCCACAAAAAAATTATTGTTCTTCAGAAATCTTGTTGAGATGCAGCGACGACGTGTCACCTAGCTAGATGCTAATCGATTCTCAAAACTTCCCAAACGAGATATACCCCCCACGACTAACTGCTCACAGTAGTTTGAAGTCCAGGGTTTAGATCTCTAAGCCTTTAAGAGGTTCGTAATTCTTAAAGACAATTTGATCCAGTCCAATGGAGGCTCAATGGTAAAGCATTCGTTAATCATGCCATTAAATAAGGTTCTGTTTCCAATAGTACCATAGAATGCTTGTTCTTCCACTTGGTTCTCTAGGCAGAAGGAGTTTGGTTTAAGTAGGAAAATATAGGTTCCGGAGCATCAGGTCATTTACCAGCCTTGTGCTGGAAAAACACAAACAAATTGACAAATTAGGTGCAGTATTTACTAAATAGAGACATTAAACGCTCGACTGGACGCGAATTATTTTTTTTTCAGTTGCTGATACGATTAAACTTTATAATTTATTCTTTAGTTTCAAAGTAAAACTGTGTACAATAATTTTTGCCACCCACGTATATTTAGCTCAAGCTAGAGCTTTATTGTTTTTGGAGAAAAAGAGGCGCCGTCCTCATTCTGGATTCGAACCAGGGTCCCCGCGTTGAGCCCGCGGTGTCTTGACCTACTAGACAAACAAGGACAAGAACAAACGCATTTTTCTCCGTATATAAGGATGTAAGATATTATTACCCTTCACAGGGATAACACAATTGCCAAATAATGGTCAACACAGAAAAGCCTCCGGGGCGAGATTTTTGTGAGTTTTGTCGTGGGGAATTTATTATACAATAATGTTTGCCACCCACGTATATTTAGCTCAAACTAGAGCTTTTTTGTTTTAGGAAAAAAAGAGACGCCGTCCCCATTCTGGATTTGAACCAAGTTTCCAGCTTTCAGCTCGCGGTGTCTTCACCTACTATACGAACGAGGACAAGAACAAACGCATCTTTTGGCACAATTTGGCAATTGTGTTAGCCCTGTGAATTGTCTTACATTCTCATATACGGAGAAAAATGCATTTGTTCTTATCTACATTCGTCTAGTAGGTCAAGACACCGCGTGCTCAATGCGGGGACCCTGGTTCGAGCCCAGGATGAGGTCCGCGCCTTTTTTTCTCCAAATATAAAAAAAGCTCTAGTTTGAGCTACATAAACGTGGGTGGCAAAAATTATTGTATAATAAATTCCCCCACGAAAAACTCACAAAAATCTCGCCCCGGAGGCTTTTCTGTGTTGACCATTATTTGGCAATTGTGTTATCCCTGTGAAGGGTAATAATATCTTATATATGGAGAAAAATGCGTTTGTTCTTGTCCTCGTTCGTCTAGTAGGTCAAGACACCGCGGGCTAATTGCGGGGATATTGGTTCGAATCTGGGATGAGGACGGCGTCTCTTTTTGTATGTCCAAAAACGGAAAAGCTCTCGTTTGAGCTAAATATACGTGGGTGTCAAAAATTAGTGTCAAATAAATTTAAAAAAAAACAAAAAACTCACAAAAATCTCGCCCCGGAGGCTTTTCTGTGTTGACCATTATTTGGCAATTGTGTTATCCCTGTGAAGAGTAATAATATCTTACATCCTCATATACGGAGAAAATTGCGTTTGTTCTTGTCCTCATTCGTCTAGTAGGTCAAGACACCGCGGGCTCAACGCGTTGACCCTGGTTCGAATCCAGGATGAGGACGGCGCCTCTTTTTCTCCAGAAACAAAAAAGAGCTCTAATAAATATACGAGAGTGTGAAAAAATTTTGTATGTCTTTTTTTTTAATCCCTAAATACGTAAAGCCGAAAAGTACTAGAGAATGGAACGAACCTTGTATCTTAGATAGCAAAGTATCTTCACAATAACTGGAATTCGCGGGTTAATGTACAGTATGAGGTGTGGTCAACATTTGCCCATTGTTACTTAGAAATATTGTTATTTAATTAAATCGTTTCAATGGAAATTACAGCGGGTGATCGGCTAACGAACAGTTCGGATAACGAACATTTTTGCACCAATTTTTTATGTTCTGACAACGAACACCTTACAGAAGCAACAAAATAAGTAACGGCAAATCAAATTCCTATAAAAATACTTACTAAATAAATAATCGGTAAAGGAACAGTCCGTGTAGCCAACATCCTCTTTGAAAGAGATTGTGTTTGTTAAACCATCACCCACTGTATATACGTATATTTTAGTTCCAGAAAGGGCGTGGTTCCAATGATGATAGTCGTGCGATGTTCACAGGAGTGGCCTCATCCCCATGGTCGGGAAACATGACGAAACCTCTTAGTTTTCTTAGGGGCATCGGCAGTTCGTAAAGCCACATTAAAGCAAATTTTTATGGGGATCTTTTTCCCGCTTCTTGGGAATATCGTTTGTTTGTTGAATTTTACTTCAAATCACCAGAATGTGGGTTTTATTGATCAGATGTGACGTCTGATTAACAACTCTTGAAAGCAAAGTATTAAATTTAATTATCAGAATTTATGAAAAAACCAAATCGAACAAACATCAGAAATGTGAAGACGTAATTCGCAAGGTTTCGCCGTTGAATTAAATAATCAATGTTCGGATGTTAGATTCCTTTCTTTGAGTTTCTTAAATACTATTCCTTTTAGATAGAGAAAGTTGACTGTTAAGACTCGTAGTCCCCACACATTTAACGACTTGTGAGCTGAGAAAGGAATATCTCGTTTTGTTAAACAACGGTATGAAAGAAAGGTATTTAGTCTTATGCCAGAACATGGTTTGGAAAGAGAGGACGTATTCCTGCTTGGAATGTCGCAAAAGCCTTTTATAAAAATATTACTTTACACCACTGTAGGCTATTTCTTGAGCTTTAGGAGATTTTGCGATTACAAAATTATGTTATTAACATATAGAAACCAGTACCTGAATAATGCAAAAAAAATTTGCAATAAGATGAGGAAAACCAGGATGAGAGTTCGGTGGAAAAGTTAGTGCGAAACTAACTTTGGAGATTTTAATCACTGAACTTATTTAAAGACAATTCAAAAACAAATTATTTGAAGAATTATTTGGAGTTATAAATACAGGATATTCTTATCTTTTCGGAATTTAGCTTAATTGACAGAACAACAGTTCTCGAAATTTTGCGGAATTTTTTCTTATGCCATTGGTAAAATTTATTTGCTTTTATTATTTTTTTATTGCATTTCCTTTTATTTCTTATCTCCTTTACTTTATTTATTTAATTATTTAATTTACTCAAATATATTGTTTTCCACTCGTTCCCTTAAGTTGAATACTCTTATTTTTATATTTATTCTTTACCTCTCTATTTTTATTTTATTTTAGTGCTATTGCTTTTAATTTCCTTTGCTTTCTCACTAGTTTTAATATTTTTACCAGTTATTGTTTAAATTAATGATTATTGATACATTGAAAATTATCTCAGCGCATCAAGTGCTAGAAGATCTATTATTCATTCAATTACGACATTTAGGACAACCTAATTTTTTACACCTCAAATTTTAAACTCGACATAATTTGTGCAAGCCTTACAATGGAAAACTCTTCTTTTAAATTGAATTTTCCGTAGTTTTGTAGCCAGAGATTGTTACAGAACGCCTGATATAAAACGGGGTAAAGAAAAGAAAACATTTATCTTTCTGGTAAACGAAAAAGCAGTAATAGAAATAAAAATATGTCGGAAAATGAAATCTCAATTTTGTCCCGTTGGATGTGTCAGTTTGAATTTAAGACCTCCTCCTGAGAGCCGAATTTCTTCTAAGAATCCGCAGTGCTTACCAAAATTGAATTTAAAAACACGCTTTTCTGCGTTCTTTTATTTTTCTCATCACAAGAGCTCTGTAATAAAGAATTGAACATGATGGTCATTTTTACCGAATGGGACACTAAACGAAGCCAATGAAAAGAGGCAAAACAGAACAGTTCTTTTGAAAATCGGCATTTTAAGTTTTTACAAAGAAGAAACTATTCTCCGATGTCTGCAAAAGTTGCTTTTCTTTCAAAACCGCAGCTAAATCTTTTTTTTTCAATAACAAAGTGTTTCTGATTGAATAAGGTAAGACAATCTAAACTCGATTCAGAATTATAAAAACGCTCTTTTTAATTGCTATTCAAACAGTTTGCTATTCAACAATTTACTTATATTTATTTTTAACAACGATAAGCATTGTATGTTAAAAATTATTTGTTTTTAAAGTGTATGTTTTAATAAAAATGTTTCTCCGAAATTAATTAATTTTTTTATCGAAATTAGTATTCTTAACTCATCGATATTTCGTTTTAAAAAGTATGCGGTTCCTGTTTGAGAAAGAGATTAATACAAATTAATGTACTTTCTCAAAAAATCTTAAATTAATTTTTTTAATAATGTGCTCTTTCCAGAAATTAAATTTACATGACACATCAAAAGAATTATTAACTCGCTTCAATGAATTTATTATTTGCACAAAAAATCAAATCAATTTCACTTGAAGTTAAAAGAAGCAGCATTTATTTCATAAAATTATGAAAAGTAACTCACGAATCTGCCTTCGTAATATAATACATCTCACTAAAAAAAATCATATAGCATACTAGATAAACGTCTTTAAAATAGAAATATAAAATTAAGTTTGACCTAAGCGTACGTAATATTCAAAGATACAATAATGATAGAATCTTGTATTGAAAGATTAATTGTGAATTTTTATATAAACAAGACTTTAATAAAGTTTATTATATATTTAATCATATACTGCATTTCTAATTACCGATTGTTCGAATATTGGATGATGACGCAATCCCACAATTCAGTTGTATATATTATCATTATGTAGCATTAGAAAACATGTAGTATTAGCAAAATAAGTTGTACATATCTATTATCATAAATTAATCTCTCATTTGATCACAATTTAACAAAAATATCGTTTGAGGTACATTGCAATTATAACTTAAAACATGTAATTTAGCATTCCAACCGAGCTTGTTTATGACAACCTCTGTTATAGTAAAAACTCTTGCCTACTGCTTCAAAATTCTGAATACTCACAGGAAACTTATTTAACCAACCTGTTTAACTTATGGAATCACTTTTTTTACCGTTGAGTGTTGTCGTGTCTGAGTTAGATTATATTTATATCAGTTTTCTTATTTCTCAATATCTTCACGCGGCTTAAATGCCTAAAAAAATAAAGTTGCAGATAATTTTTGTCACATCACATAAGAACAATTATTATATTTACTGCAAATTATTTTTCTCTAAGAATAATATTTCAGGAAACAATAATCAAGAAGTGTTGTTCAAGACTTCCAATTGGATTTCGTAATTCCTAGAGATTGCATTTTATCTTCAATGCACGGCTATTCTATCGAACTATAAATGCTCAGTTATACAATCAATGTATAACTTAATGATATATTTCAACTCGTAGGTGAGAGGGGCCCGTGCTTCAACTATCACTGCTCCTTTGGAGCCACCTGCGTCATAAAATCTGAGTTTCCTGCTTGCGAATGCCCAACTTGTACAGAAGAGTTTGAACCGCTCTGTGGTACGGATGGTATTTCTTACACCAATCAGTGCAAGCTCAAAAAAGAAGCCTGTGAACAGAAAACTGAAATAGCGGTGGCTTACAGTGGACTATGCAGTGAGTTACGCTCTATTTCCTCTTCGATATTTTATTTTTACGATACCCACTCATAACAAGACAACTAATTAACTTGGACAACATTTACTAAGTTATTGTCATTTTTGTTTTATATATGTTCATATAAATTTCAGTCTTATTTTACCAATATTCCAATAAGCTTCAAATTGATGCATTTTGTTACATACAATTTCTGAAGCGGTCATTATAGTTGTAATTGTTTTCGCGTAAGAAAACCCATGCAAGTTGATATTTTTTTTTAAATTTAAAATTGATTAGTTGTGAGTCAGTTTCTCAACGAAAGAGAGGGAAAATGAAATACACAAACTTAAGAGCTAAATATTATGTTTCACTTAAACCATCACGCTAATATGTATGTTATATTTTCAGTGTGTTGTTTAAACTGTACGTAAATAAGGATATATATACAATTGTCTTTACGTTTTTAGGGAGAGAAGATTCAATATTCCTAACGCATCTTTGTTATTCCTGTTTTAGTTTAAAAAGCAGGTTTAAATGCACTTTTTATAGAAATGTCGCTGCATATATTAAGCATTTTCATTTATGTAGTAAAAACAATAAAGCACGTACTTCATAAAAAATTCACTCTTAGTTGTAAATATATTTATGGAAAAGGTTCATTTGAATACATCGGTTTCAAAACTTGTTCATGACACGCACATGCTTGTAACAAATCCCTATACTGAATAATATCCATAGTTCATAGGCGTATTTAGTCACTTTCTGTTTTTTGTTTTACATATTTTTGTTGGTGTTTCTCTAATGTATCTGCATGCAAATTTCGTAGAATATACTTTCACGAATCTATTACACGTAGAGTAATATTTAATGTATTACTAATCTGTGAAAGCATCAAATGACTAATTTATAGGTTTATGTGCCTATGTGTATGTACTTGTGTACACAAGGGCGGATTTGAAGAGGGGGCGGGCGTCCCCGCGAAAATGAGAAATTTTTTAAATTTTGTTTCCACTAAAATATTTCCTGTGAATGCCCTTGCTTGTGGCTTCCGAGGCAAATTTATTGGATTTTATTTCTTTATTTTTATAAGAATATGAAAATGTTTTTAGTTTGAAAATATAACTATATATTAGAAAACATGAAAAATTTGATGGTGCATAAAGTAGTGTGAGCCCAGGATCCACATTTCTGAAACGTTCGCTCCAACCGGTTGTGGAAATGTATTTGAAAATAAGAACTGGTGGTTAGCTTCCTTTTATTCCACAATACGCTAAAATTGGTACACGAAATTTTGGAGAACCGGTTATTCCAATTTTTTGCAATTCGTGGAAACGGCCATAAAATTTTAGACGCTCATCGCTAGATATGCAGCTCGCCTCAATTGTTATATTTACTGCCTTTCAGCCCGTTTGGTTTGGATCGAACTTCTTAGTAAGCTTAGTTGGAATGCATAACTATATCTTGGAGTACTGTCAGTCGTCTACAATGATATTCAAACGTTAAAACAACTGACAGATATCCATCTTCATCCGCTAGTTTAAACCATTAGACGCAGAACTTGTTAGATAACTAAAAACGGTGGACGTTGCAAGAAATAAAATCTAGATATTGTTTACAAATATAATATATATGAAGCATTACTTCTATTGAACTAAAATATTTCCAAACGAAATAATAAATACATTAGTATATACAGGGTGTTCAGTAACGCTCAGATAATAAACACACAGGGGTGTTCCTTGTACAATTTTGAGATATAAAAATGGTCTTAAATTTGGTGACGGATCAATATTTGTGATATTCGCCATAAACATCCATGCAATGAGGAAGTTATCTGTTAACACATTCACAGGCTAGTTCGAGATGAATTACAAAATATCGTTTCTGCATGGCTGTGGTGTAAAACCCTGGGCATGTTAATTTATAATTTAATTTCAAAGGCGGGATGCAAGAACAGTTTTTTTTCAGCCAATTGGATTTTTTTTATTTTTAATTTGAATGAATTTATAAATAATTGTTAATTTGGAAATTTATATGTCATTTTGTAAAGTCATAAGATATCACAATTACAAAGGTTTTATATATGTGTAGATGGCTGCGAAAATAAAAAATGCGGTTATTATGCAGTTTGTGAAAGCGACGGGAGAGGCAACGGAAAGTGCACCTGTCCATCATCTTGCATAAGGGTAGGCATGTCTTTATTTATTATATGCAAAATATAGAACATATTAGATACATATATAGAATATATTCATAACTCACAAGGAGTATAAAATGTATATATTCACTATATTCAAAGGGTAGAAAATATCCATATTAACGCAAAGCATTAGAACGTGTATATATTTATAAAATAAATTCTTGAAGCCAAGGAACATGAATTTTAGAATTTTATATAAGCGTCCATTATTAATGCAGTATATGCACTGATGCACTACTAATTCTATCAGCAAACGTGTATGGATAAAATTTACCTAATGTTTATCCAGAGCTCTATAGCTCTTGGTTATTCCTTGTAGCCTCTCTTCCTCTTTTCAAAAGCTATCTCCGTTACATCACACCTCAAGCGTGGCTCAATTGTCGACAATTTCTTGCAAGTATATGACGATTGGAATTAATATACCATATAAATTTTAAGGTTAATAACACAGCTTAACCTTATTCACGCAAATAAGCTTAAAGTGAGTCATTTTTAACATGAGCTGTTTCTCCTATTCCCCCTTGATGGATAACTGAGTACTAACCGAATAACTGTAATAGAACCGGATAACTGCATACATAAATATACTTCGGAGAGAGCGAAATAATTTTAAGCGAAACCATTTTATTTTGTCACGGTGTATGCTTGTATTAATGAGGGTCGACTGAGTCGGAAATAAAGTTAGAATGTCTAGAAAATGATAAGAAGGGAAGTAGTTGCCTTTTATGAATCCTTGCTATATTTAGCAAATTCGACCAATTATTAATAATAATAATAATGAAAACAAAGCAAACAAAATGGAAACAAAGCAAATAAAATGAAAACAAAGCAAATAAAAGCAAATAAAATGAAAACAAAGCAAATAAAAGCAAATAAAATAAGCAATAAAATGATATTTGTTTAAAAAGCCTGTAAATTTTACGTAAGTTTATGAAAAATGGATTTGACGGAATTAAGTAAACTCAGAATATAAAGCTGTTTTTTTATATAAAGGAATTTATAATCAGAATGAAGTATGTAAATCAGGACAGAAAGAGAAAATATAATTTTTAAGAATACTGAGAAAAAGAAATCTGATATTAAAAAGAATTTACATAACTGAATAATTTTAATATAAGATATGGCGACACTTAGTGTGGAAAATTTATAAATTCGTATTTCACTAGGTTAATGATCTTGTACGTGTGTGTGTGAACATTTCTTTAAAAATATTGTACATTTTGTAATGCTTATGATAAAAACAATTATTTTTCACAACCAATCCTCTAAATTATCAGCCTTTATGTATTGCACATATGTGCTAAATGTAAATTAATATGATTAAGACACAAATATTTCCTCCTTTATCTATATTAATAAATTTGGTTTAGAAATTCCACTAAGCTAAAAGAAATATATATATATATGTTATTTTTTAACCAAAACAAGCCTTGCATTTTAGGCAATACTATCTGCAATTTTCCCTACATATTAAAATAAACTATAAACAATTTAACAAATATATTTCTCAGGAAATATCCTCGTCAGTTGAATACAAAAAAATATTAGATCTCTACTTTGTCTCAAACTACAAAACTCCACTGTCTTTTTTGAAATTAGCCCATTCTCAACGCAAAGCATATAATATAATTAAGTTTAAATTGTATTATCCTTTTTATCTTTTGTTCCAAAGATGGACGCCAAAGTCTGTGGGACTGACCAAGTCACCTACATGAATGAATGTGAAATGCGAGTTGCTGCTTGTCGAAAATCTCAGTATGTGATGGTCGTATCGAAAGGTCCTTGTGGTAATTTTTAATGTTCATAATTTTTACGATATTTGATAGATAAAAAGTAAGTCTTATTTAGTTACCAGTAAATCATTTAAAGATTTATGCGTATGTAAAAATTATTATGTAATTATTGCAATAGCTTTTTCTTAACTCTCGTTTAAATGTTTTATATCATAATTGCTATTATTTTAATTATTAGTATTTGTATTATTGCAGTGTACACACAGAGTTAATCATGTTATGCCTGGGGACTCTCCCAGTGGCTTAACGGAAGATCTCGCCCCCCCCGCAATAATTTTTGGGAGCCTTCTTTTACGAAAATTAATTTGTATATACATATACGAAAAATATGTACTGATAGAATATATATAATAGTGTTGCGTCTTCCATAATAAATTAACCGGCAACACATTCCAATATTTTAAATAGAATACTTGTCTAATAGTCACTGTTTCATGAGGTAAGGTTCTGGCGCAAAGTGTATACTATATCTTCAAAACCAGTCTTGATGTTATAATTTTCGGATGCTGATTTCAGTTTTAAAGGCAATGAAAACAACTAAAGTAGATACGCTTAATGAATTTATTTGCTACCGTTGAAACCGTTCATTTTATTTTATATTTTATCTAAATTTAAAAAAATTATCCTTATCAACAAAAAATATAATATTATTAATTTTTGACTTATAAATTTTATGGAAAATGAACAACGATAAAAGAGTGCCCTCTTTTTCTTGGGGTCCCCGCTTTGCGGGAGTTGCGGGGATTTGCAGTACGCCACTGGATTCTCCTTTAATATACCTGGTCTTTCCAAAGACCCTGGAATATCGGATGTATATTTTAGTATGTACGTGTCTAAGTAAAGCGGGCTTCTATGATTGGCGGACCGTGATGTTATCGATACCCTGTGTACTTTAAAACCAGGATTAATAACCACGAAATGAAGGAGGAGATCCTATTTAATATAAGGAAAATTTTGCATCTAATCCAGAAATTAAATTTTCCGTGGACATGTGCAAAGAAACAATATTTATCCAAAAACACGCTGTGGTTATGACGTCAAGCATTTGCTCTTGTTTGGTAATCGATCTATGTGCCCACTCTTTCCCTTTTTACTACGGACACCTAATGCGAAGGGATTAAATATTTCTTTAGCTGACGTTAGATTTTCTTACACCTAACCTCTAAAGGGACATATCAGTTTGGAGAAAGAAATTTACAGAAAAGAATTCGCAGTCTTCACTGCGAATTTATGCGTCAACTGCAACATACCAGGAGGTATACAAGGGACCCCAGTCCGAACTATGCAGCTGTGATACGCCTATCGAAACACGCCATTATAACCACTCTGACTCCGAAATTTTTAATTTTACATCACGAGGTCACGTGTGGTCTGGACCAGCAAATTCATTCGTACTGCCTGTTCTTATGGAAACAAAATATTAAACCTTTTACTTATTTCTTAGATTTTTTTTTTAATCATTACTACGTTTATTCGCCATTATTCTTTCCTTTGACTTTTCTACAGAGTCGGCCACTAACAGAATTTATTTTGTTATAGCTCACTTCGTTTTATCCAAAGGCTCTTTTTATTTTTTTATTTTTTTTGCATTGGACTTCAGTGTATTTTTGGCTTATTTACATAATTCAGGACGCTTTTCAGATCTTTTATACTAATGCTTTTACTTGAATTAAAAATTCGACCAATATTTACTTGGCAACTACAGTTTGTAGATGTCACTGTGAGAAATGTACGGTCATAGTGTGAGTGCTGTTTTAATCTATCGTGTTAAGCTTTGCGTATGTCCAGTAAATAATTTCTCTGGTATATCTATTAGTACGTAAAACATTAATGAATTACCATCAATAAATTCGGACTTTATAATTTTCTAACAAATTTTTATACTAAGATCTTGTAGCCCTTCCTCTTGAGTACATCTGCTGTTGCTTCGAAAACTCCAATATTATTACCAGTAATACTTCTTTATAGTATTCTAGCACATAATTAGTATTATTTCTCATATTGTTAAAACTGTTTCGCCATTTTATGCGCATGTGCACAAAATTAAAAATAAAATGTTTTCCAATGCGCTCCATTATCAACTCACGAAGGGTAGTTTAATAACATATTATAAATTAAAATTATACGTGCACTTGGAAATATAATAAACAGAAAACCGCAGCGAATTATTTAATTATGCAGTCCAATACAGCGCAATGATAGTTCATGGTGTGATATTTTACCAATTTTATATTTTGATATATCATCATCATCATCATCATATTCAACCATTATCTATCCACTGCTGGATGAAGGTCTCTCCAAATGCTTTCCACACAAGTCTATCCTGAGCAATTCGCTTCCACGTCACCCCAACCTGTTTTCTTATTTCATCCACCCATCTAGTTTGAGGACGTTTTCTAGGTCTTCGGTGGTCTCTTGGAATCCAGTTCAGAATTTCTGTTGTCCATCGTTGATCAGTTCTTCTTGCAATATGCCCAGCCCATCGCCATTTCAGCCCTTTTACTTTAACAATGATGTCCTCTACTCTAGTTTGCTCTCTCACCCAAGTGTTTCTTTTTCGATCTCTCCTAGTTATTCCAAGCATGCACCTCTCCATGCTCCTTTGCGTTGTCTGTAACTTTCGTATTGCTCCAACTGTTAGACTCCATGTCTCTGATCCATAAGAGAGGACTGGCAATACACACTGGTTGAAGACCTTTCTTTTTAGACACAAAGGCAATTTCCCCTTCAGGATAAAACTGTTTCTTCCAAATGCACTCCAGCCAAGTTTAATACGTCTGTTGAGTTCTTTCATAATGTTGCCATCCATTGAAATCAGCTGGCCAAGGTAAATATATGAATCAGCAATTTCTAGCTCAATGTTGTCAACTTGTATTTTTGTTTCCTCTACGAAATTATTGAACATGATCTTAGTTTTTTGTAGGTTCATCTTGAGTCCAACTTCTTTACTTC
The DNA here is from genome assembly GCA_006491805.2 of Dysdera silvatica. NCBI lineage: Eukaryota > Metazoa > Arthropoda > Arachnida > Araneae > Dysderidae > Dysdera > Dysdera silvatica. The sequence continues at coordinate 43,799,914 of QLNU02014176.1, read as the reverse complement.
TAGTTGAGAGCTCCTGTACCATGTCTTGGAGTTCTAATGGGTTCGTTGAAAAAATAACAATGTCATCAGCAAACCGCAAATGATTTAAATATTCACCATTTATTTTTATTCCCTTGTTATTCCAATTTATCTGCTGAAAAATCATCTGTAAAGCTGAAGTAAAAAGTTTTGGAGAAATGGTATCTCCCTGCCTCACACCTTTACCAATTTTGATAGTTTTGGTATCTTTATGTAACCGAAATTTTGCACTTGCATTTTTATACACACGTTTCACCATGTCAATGTACACATCCTCAATGTCTGTTGATCTTAAAGAGTTGATGACTGCTGATGTTTTAATAGAGTCAAAGGCCTTCTCATAGTCAATAAATGCCACACACAATGGAAGTTCATATTCATGTGTTCTTTCAATTAATTCTCTTAATACTTGAATATGGTCCACTGTACTGAATCCACTTCGAAATCCAGCTTGTTCTCTTGGTTGAGCTGCATCTAATTTTTTCTGCAGGCGATGTGTTAGCACTTTTGTGAAGATTTTATAAATAGCAGGTAACAAGCTAATTGGTCGGTAATTTTTCAAATCCTCTTTATCACCTTTTTTATGCAAAAGAATTACTGTTGCAGAATCCCATTGGTTTGGTATGTTACCGCTGTTAAGACATTTGGTAAAGAATTTTGCAAGTATGTCTTCTACATATTCTCCAGCTTCTTTTAGGATATCTAATGTAATACCATCATCACCAGGGGCTCTTCCTTTCTTCATACTTTTTATTGCAAATGAAACTTCTTCTTTTAAGATTTTAGGAGCTGTTCCTTCGACTATTTCAATGTCTTCGTTTAATCCACTGTTACTTTCGTATAGATTTTTGTAGAATTCTTCAACTCTTCTAAGTATTTCTTCCCTATTTCTTGTTACGGTGCCATCCTCTCCTTTTAATGCAATGATGTGTTTCTTCCCAACAGATAAACTTCCTTTAACAACCCTAAGGCTCTTGTTATTTTCAATGGCTTTCCTTACTAGCTCACAGTTGAATTTTCTTATGTCTTCTTTCATGCTTTTGCGCAGAGTTTTACAAAGTTCTATGTACTCAATCCTGGAACTGGTATTTTGATTGTCCACCTTCATATCTCTTCGCCTTTTCATGAGCTGTTTCGTCTTCTCAGATAATTTGCTATTGTGCTTTTTACAGGTTACACCACCAATTTCCCCAGCAGTTTCAACTATTGTCTTAACAATGTTTTCATTTGCTTCTGAGATATCACTTTCATCAATAAGTCCTTCCAGTGCAGAAAAGCGATTTTTTAATTCCAACTTGAATGCCTCGGTATTTTCTTTTAATTTCTTTAAATCCACCCTCTTACTTACTTGTTTCCTAATGAGCTTCTGTCGTTCTAATTTAGTATTTAAGTGCATTTTACATCTCACCATTCGATGATCACTTCCAGTATTAAATCTGTTCAGTACACTGCAATCTTCAATAATTGATTTCTTGTTTGCCAGGATATAGTCAATTTCACTAGTTCCCCCATTTGGGTGTTTTGATAAATACTATATAATATATAAGCTTCCTCTCATTTTTATTTAAAAATTCACAATATATGTGGAAGCAAGTTAAATCTCGTGAATATTTATTCTTAGTTCAATTTGCAGACTTGTGCCAGCACAAAAAATGTAAATATGGTGCCAGATGCGAGGAAGGTCGCTGTGTATGTCCAACGGCATGCCCAAATATTTACGAACCTGTATGTGCCAATGATGGAATGACATACTCCAATGAATGTGAGATGCGGCAAGCAGCATGCCAGAATGACCAAGACTTGAACATACTTTTCTACGGAGAGTGTGACGAAGCTGGCGGTACGGGTCAAGGTGAATATTGGGATCAATATCTTTGCCGAATATTGGTGTTTAATTTCTTTGGTAAAAAGTAAATCTGCATAATTTTAATTATATGATAATATGCTTTAGATATGGGTTCAGGTTCAGAAGTGGACTGCCATACCAAAAGCTGTAAATATGGTGGAGAATGCGACTACAATGAAGAAGGTTTACCTATATGTGTTTGTAACTTTGAATGTCCTGCGGTTCTGGAACCCATATGCGCCTCTGATGGAAGATTGTATGACAATGATTGCCGAATCAAAGAACAGTCTTGCCAAACGCAAAAGAATTTAATGCCCGTACACATTGAAATGTGTGAAGGTAAGTGATTATTGAACACTAATACTTTGGATACCTTTCCAATATTTTGTTTGATATTTTTCATATTAACTCCACAATCATTTTCGCTTATTTATTGCATTAAATTATACTTCGAAGCCCACAAACCGCAATATCAAGAACAAGCCTCTGTAATTCACGACCAGTATACAGTATTTATTACCAATTCAGAGACGAAGCAATTACGTAATCATGCATGCATTTTGTATATGTCAACCTGTTGGCATCTACTGCTGCGTATACAATGTTGAAAAGCTCGTTGAGGGATCATTCTTGATTTTGCTAATGTCCCGTGAGTCTTGTTTATAAATTTCTACGTGATTGCCTATTCAAAGGGCCCTAATGAAGTGTAACGAAATAGACTACGTCCCCCTGGCATAATCACATTTACTAAGTCTCGTCTTGACTGAGTCTAACTGCAGCATACTACCAGAATTTTATAGAGCGCAGCGTCTTTGGGACATAGATTTCTATATTACCGTTGCAGTGACAATCCATTGCAATTCCAATAAGTTACATGTTGTCCGTGGTAAGTATCTTTCATAATTTAACGTCTTTTTTTTCATAGTTTTTGCAATTTTTTAGGGTCCTATAATGGTGACCCTTTATCCCAGCTTATCATTAATACGGGTTAGATCCCCCAACGGTACCAAACAAATAGAAAGCTTACCTACTCATTGCTCACTGTAGTCTGAGACATATGTTCTCTAAACCTGAAGGTCATAAGTCGGCAGCTTATGGCACGCAGACCAACTTTTAGTGGCACGCGAAGTGACCCAAGAGAAAAGAATCGGATATGTAATTGTTAAAATTCAAAAGAAATATTTCATTTATAGTTTCAAATAAAATATATTTTTTTCACAAAGTTGAACGTGGACGTTACCAGAGATTGGTGGAAAAGGATACAAAGTGTGAAATAAGGTCTATCACTGCAGTTAGATTAACGGATCTCTCGAAAGGTTATTGGCTCCATTTACCACCTCCATAATTTCAATTTCTCCTCCTCATTACAACCTTTTTTCTATCACCCAAATTTTCTCATAACCATGCTAGTGTTAAAGCGAAAAGTTCGGATATTCTTTATTTTCAAAACTCTATGACTAGAGAATATGGATTTATATGGCATATCTCGTTGTTTACATTTGGTATTTTGAAATTGTTTTGAATCAACGTCAAATGTACAGAGACGTTTTCAGGAAAAGGTAATCTTTTAATATACGTATTAGGAACGCCCCAAAAGATCTACTAAATTTCTACAAATAAGTCCGTAGTCTCATAAACATTTTTAATTTGAGAAGTAGCACCCGATACAATATGATATGTGGTTCCGTTGGAACGCATAATTGTTCTACAGTATTAGCTCGGCACAATATCCCAAAAACGTTGCCGATCCCTTTTACGGAAGCTTGGATCTTTTAGAAAAATGTAGGTCCACTATTCTACAGTTACTACTATGCCACTGTAAAGTAGTGGCACTGTAGATCCATATTGGCTCCATTTACCACCTCCATAATTTCAATTTTTCCTCCTCATCCCAACCTTTTATCTATCACCCAAATTTTCTCATAACCATGCTAGTGTTAAAGCGAAAAGTTTGGATATTCTTTATTTTCAAAACTCTATGACTAGAGAATATGGATTTATATGGCATATCTCGTTGTTTACATTTGGTATTTTGAAATTGTTTTGAATCAACGTCAAATGTACAGAGACGTTTTCAGGAAAAGGTAATCTTTTAATATACGTATTAGGAATCTACTAAATTTCTACAAATAAGTCCGTAGTCTCATAAACATTTTTAATTTGAGAAGTAGCACCCGATACAATTGCCGTTGGAACGCATAATTGTTCTACAGTATTAGCTCGGCAGTTGCCGATCCCTTTTACGGAAGCTATCTTTTAGAAAAATGTAGGTCCACTATTCTACAGTTACTACTATGCCACTGTAATAGTGGCACTGTAGATCCATTACCCTACAGTGCCGTAGTAGTAGCTAGAGATGTGCAAAATCGATCATTAACTGAATCATTGAAACATTTTGATTTTGCACGTCTCCATGGTAATATATCGGTTAATTGTACCATTAATTCGACTTGACCTATGTCATCGTTAAACGAGTGCCCTTTTCCGCTCATTGTATTTTGTGGTTTTATATTCCATTAACAGTAGAAGTCCGGATCTCACAGAAATATATAGATCCCGGTGCGGTGTGATCTTTGCTGTCTTCGCGCCTAAAAGCATGAGCAAAATGTTGCAATTTTCCGTCTGGAAGCATAAATACCCGAATTGGCGATTAATTGCCTTGACGGTTTTCTTTGTTGCAGAATTTCGTGAAATACCGTGCGATGGTGAAACTCCTTTAGTAGATCCATCAACAGGAAAAGAATATTTTTGTGGTGATGGCGTTGGATCCAAACTGTGTCCACTAGGAAGTTATTGCCACAAGTCTTCAGCTTTTGCAAAATGCTGCAGTGAAGGTAAGAATTGTAGTTTTAGCATGCCGGTGTTTCGCATGTTTGTACATCACTTGGAATGACAAGTGTTAAAATATGACTTAATTTCTGACATTCGTTTACTTGTTGTAAAAACATACTTTGAAAATTCCAAGATTTAGATAATTGTTGTTTTCTTAATTGGGTATCACAAAATGTATGGACAATAAAAGTATTACGCAAATTTCACAAGAATCAAAGTGCACGGTAATTGTTCTAATAAACTTGACAAAGGCGTGCAGGCATTGTTGAGTGAAAAAAAAATTGTACAACATGCCTTCTATTCTTTGAAGCTATAATATTAGAACATTTGATATCCAGCAAAGTATATTCGTAATTGAACATGGATGAGTTTAAACTTTAAATTATGTATGCGTAAAACTCAGATACATCTAGCGATTCCATCTTAGGCCATAACAAGTACTTGAAGCAATACAGTCTTGAAACGCAAAAAAATTTTAAAAGAGTTTTGTCAATTACTTTGTCGCGCATACATTAAAACTAAATTTTTAAGTATATTCATTCATATATCAAATTAAATATTAATTCTAAAACAATGCTACTAAATAAAGCTTTCAGATACCACTGAAGAACTGATTAAAATGAAATACTGGAGACATTGTAGCTTTCCATGAGCTTTTACTCAGATAGATAATCCCGCTTAATCTCAATAAATTTTGAAAATTTTTGGTTTATCTGCTAATAAAGATGGTTTTCCATGTCATACACTCAACAATATTTTTAATTGGAGAAATTATATTAAAATAAATATATTTGAAAGAAACAAAGATAAAATTAATTTTCTATTGGTAGTAATTTTTCGACATATACGTTTGAGCTCAAACTAGAGTTTTCAATGTACAGAAGAAAAAAAAAACATCGCCATGGTCTAGTCGAACTAGAGTCCATCCGTTAGATCCGGAGTGCTTTAACCGCTAGGTTATTAAGGCATAGGAATGGCGCTCTTTTTCTCTCTTTCTAAGATTTTTATAAGATATTATTACCCTTAAACACTAACATTTGGCAATTGTGTTAACCCTGATAAGGATAATAATATTTTATAAAAATAATTTTAGATAATTATATGCGAATGATTTTAAAACGTAATGGTTCAATTCATTATTTGAAAATATGTTATTAATCTAATATATTTAGTAGTCATTTTCCTTTAATAATCAAAGATAAAATTATGCATAAACGTCCAATTATATTTTTCCATATATTTTCGTATATAATACCATTCCATAGTATATCTTATTTTTTCATAGTGATGAAATTTTATAACTCAACAATTAAAAAATAATGGTACATGTAAAGACGAAAACGTGCGTATGACGACGAAATTTACACCTGGATTATTTATGAATTATTTATTATTAATATTTAATTATTTATTATTAATTTTTGTTATTCATTTTGTGTTTTTATTTTAGTGATACTTATTAAGAGTTGCACAGAATCTGTGTTCGGATGTTGCATGGATGGTAAAACTGCAGCTCAGGGACCCAATAATGCTGGATGTCCAAGTGAGCATCTTATTTTTATTACATATTTAATGATTTTATTACATATTTAATGATTTTATTACATATTTAATGATTTTATTACATATTTAATGATTTCAGGCTTCAGTTCACATAACTACTGATTTGTATGTATATGCTAAGTAAAATACTAGCATTTTCGCAAGAAGAAATCTAGAGGTTTTTGCAATACGCTTAACCAGCCCATCTTATCATACAACTTTTACAAAAAGATTAATCAAACATTAAGCGTTTTTTATAAATTACAACCCTTACAAAATATCGGAGAGTATTTTCAAAGGATAAGTATATTATCATTGTGCTGAATAATCTGAGTTCAGCTCACGTTGTTTTTGATTGAGGAAAAACTTATCCTGTTGTCGAGAGCAAGTTAAGATTTAATTACTATCCTAAACTAATCGTAACGCATTTTTTAATCTTACGTTGTACGATACCAAGTGCTTATTATTCTAAAAGCACTAACATAGGCGAAGAGTTTTGAAAATTGTTGGGGTGTTTGGGCCTCCACCAAATAATAAGTAAATTAATGAATGATTAGTTTATCATTAATTAATAGTCGAGTAATAATAAGTTTTTATAATTAATTTTTTATAGTTAATTTTTATGAAAATTAATTTCGTAATTAATAAATAAAAATATTAAAGAAAACCCTCAGCTTTAAATAGAAAAATATGTCCATGCTATTCAATGGGAGAACCTTGAGCCCATTGGCGTAGGAAAGGAAGGGGCTCATGGGGCTCAACCCCCCATTGTATATTAAAACACATTACTTTCGCATATGCCGCAAAACAAAATCTTTTTTAAAAGCGCTTGTGCCCCCTCACGAGTTTTGAATTGCTACGCTACTGCTTCAGCCCTTTGTTTTCTATGCCACTGCCAACATTATTAACCTGACGTATATGTTGCTTATCGTCCACCAAAAATGAACTTTGGAAGACAATGATCTAATCATTTAACAATTTTTTACAAAACATTTTAATCCCTAAAAAAACATGAATTATTCAACTTGAAAGTTTTTATTTTATATTTTAATATATGAGGACGTTCATGTATTACATAAGTAATATTTTGTCCACTTCAACTCCCCCCCCCTCACCTAGTAAGCAAAAATTAACATTGGCTAACATAGGAAAATAAGACCAACGGCAACCCTCCCACCTCTGTGCTTACGTAATAATTGAACGGTCCCTATATTATACTCTAAATATATTAATGAAAAAAATTTTGTTCGATGACGATTTCGTCATCGAAATCTTTTTTTTTATATATATATTGTTTGGCCCACAACGAGCCTTGCTTTCCTTGATACATAAAAATACAACTATCACACCATTTATTTTTTTCCGATGTGTGGGGAAGCGGACATTTTTTCCGTAGAGAACCTATTGATGAAATTCTACAATGAATGGATTGCAAAATCCGCCTTTCAAAATTTCAAGTCCCTTAAATACGGTACTCTTGTGGCCAGAGATCTTCAACTTTATTTAGCCAAACAGCCAATAATTTCGTCGGCTTTCGGGCCACAATATGGTAGCGATAATCTGAGAATTTAACATATATTACAATGTTCGTATTATCTTAACCTTTTGCACTTATACTCATAAAACTTGTTGCTTGCAAGGTAAGCTAGGCATTAAAAGATCAATGTGTTGACTTGTTAACACGTTGCATGCGGGAAACGGACTTCTACCTTTTTGCAGTCTGTCACTGGAGCGCAGGTTACGTAAAAGGACGTATTTAGTAGATTTGTGCTGGAGAGCGCATATCGTACAAATACGATGGGCATTATAAGTGTGTATGGTGTTTGTGTTTCTTGGCAATGATTTCCTTTGTTTCTTTCTAGAAGTTTAGTTTGTCGAATTACTTGGTTTAATAGCTTCAGAACGTACAAGTTGTGTTTTGTAAATTTGAAGCTTGTTTTGTTTTTAATATTGATTACTACATTGATAAAATGAGGCATAGTGACGAAAATAGTGATCAAGAAATATATGCTGATGCATTGTCGGATTTTTTCATGATAGTAATTCCGAAAGTCAAGATGACGAAGAAAGCGACGATGATGACATTATTCCACGTTCTGTAGCGTTCATACGAAGAACTATTTCTAGCAGTTCTGAAACAAGTTCTGATTTAGAAACAGATGAATGGTCATCGATTGACAATCCTCCAGTCTTTGAAGAATTTTTGAGTCATCCTGGGATAACTGATATGACCAATATTCCTGAATCCACAATTTGATGCAGCAAAGTCATTTATAAGTGACGACTTTTTCACATATTTAGTCACGGAATCAAACAGACATTATTATCAAAATATCCATAAGTTTAAAATATCTCTCAAAAGTACGAATTGAAAAGATACTACGATTCCGGATATGAAGACATTTTTAAGGCTCATTATTTTCATGGGGCAAGTTCGTACACGAAACGAATATTGGTCAACTGATCCCTTCACAAATACGCTTTTTCAGAAACTGTGTCAAGGAATAGGTTTCGGCAAATATGGAAGGCTTGGCATTTCAGTAACAATCAAGACATCACAGACGAATCTGTTCGATTGTTCAAAGTCAGGCCTGCACTAAATAATTTTGTTGAAAGATTTAATAGCATTTACAAACCAAAGCAACAAGTATCGTTAGATGAGGGCATAATACCTTGGAGGGGACGATTATTTTTTAGAGTTTACATTGCTGGAAAACGTGTAAAGTACGGCATACTTATGCGAATATTACCTGAAAGTGGCACAGGTTATATTTGCAATTTTCAAGTTTATGCAGCTCAAGTATTACGGTTGATCGAAACGATGCACATGGTAGTTTCGCCATATACTGATACCTGGCACCATATTCTATATGGATAATTACTACAATAGCATCAATAACATGGAAGCCCTTTTACAAAAAAAAAATACGAATTTGCGGAACCATTAAGAAAAAATACAGGTTTACCAGAGTATATGGAAAAAAAAATAATTTGAGAAGAGGAAAAATAGTCTTTCGTAGAAAAAAAGATATATTGATACAAGTTTGGCAATCGAAGAAAGAAATGAGTCTCATCTCTTCAATCCATTCGGCGGAAATAAAAGAAAGCCATAATGTTGACCCTACAACGAAACAAAAAATTATAAAGCCAAATTCTTTGATCGACTACAACAAGTACATGAAATGAGTAGATCGGGCCGATCGGTATTTGTCCTACTGTAGCATTTTGCGTAAAACGGTAAAATGGACAAAGCGCTTAGCTATGTATATGTTGGATTGTGCACTTTTCAATTCATATGTAGTGTATAACTCTACAAAGTCGATGATGAACCACTTGAAACCAGCACTCAAGAACTACGGACATCCCCATCTGCTGTGCAAAAGATAACAAAACGCGACCCCCATGGCAGACTATCAATAGATATGCGCAAACATGTGCTAGAGACAATTGTTGGTGCCGGGAAGAAAATAATCTACAGAGACAATGTCATGTATGCTCAGACAAAAAGGTACGGAGTGAAACATGTTTCATATGTAACTTCTGCTGTGTTCAGCTTTACAGAGGAAAATGCTTTGAACGATACCATACTGTGAAGAAATATTAGTCTTATCATTGTTATTTCTACTTGTTGTTATGAAAAAGTATTTTCGAATAAATAGTAAAATTGAAAATTGTCTATTTTCCTTTCATTTTTAGTTCACTATTCTATATTTACTTATTCAAAAAAACATATTTTTTTAATAATCGTAGAGAATAGATTAAAGTGTAAAATAAAAAAAAGTTTTGTTGAGAAAAATCAAGTAGTTATCGATTTATTGCGATTTTATTGAATAACGGAACCCCCCGAAATTCCAGAAAAAATGCCCGGTACACCCGTAAGTCCACGGCGAAATATACCCTCATGCAATGCGTTAATATACAAAGTGAAGTCAAATATTTTTCAATGATACTTTTGTCATTATTTATTTTTAAGAGGCATGTCACTATCAGATCTTGTTTTTGATGTTAGAACTCTAAGAGTATTTTCAAGGTAACCATCAGTTATTCTGGTCCTAACTTTTTATTTTACCATCTTCATTCGTAAAACCAACTGTTGACAGGCATAAATGTTCCCGAATTGGAGTGAGCGATTAGGCGCAGCGCGACCGGTGCCTTCGCAATGGGCGCCAGGCCTAGGGGGCGCGCCAAAATGGCCTGACGGAAGTGCAAAAGCATTTTATAAAAAATTATCTTATTCTTTAAACTTATAATTAGCAAATTCATTATCCTTTTATTATTATCCACGATTTAATCCTTGTATAAATTATTCTTTATTACGAAATGTTTAATTAAGTTAGTGTGTAAGAAATTGAAAAAGCCTTTTTCCAACGAAGCCATAATATGACAATGTAAGTAAGACATCGGTAAAATAAGAACTGGATGAAGATATTTGAAGTGTGATTAGGATTTTCCAGATTATTGAAACTCATGTAAGGCTTTAATTTTTATATTAAAACAATTCGAGTTTCGGCTCATAAGAAAAAGTAGTTTTGGTTTAATTACGTGTTATTTGTTGTAAGAAAATTTAAATTGTTGTGGCTTTATGTATTATAATAATATTCAGTATTTTTTGTAATAAATTTCAGTAGCCTATTGAGAAAGTCCCTAGAAATAAAACAAACCTGCCGCCAGAAAAGGAATTATTTTAAAAATATCATTTAGCGGGGGGGGGGCTACGGACGCTAAAGTTAGGGCTCGCACCCGGTGCCATGTGACCTAGATCCGTCTCTTCCGATACGACATTATTTTCAAAGCATGCAGTCGAATGTTCTTGAAAAGGTTCCAAAGTGTTCCAGGTAGACATTTTCTTCTAGATGTGTGTTGCACTGAAAATCAATCAGTGCCATTTGCATATTCTCAGGCATATCAACAGATACACTGAAAGACAATTTTCGCGTCAAATAAATTATATTTTTCATGAGCCGGCCCGCAGCAAAATACGTCAAGGCGGGTCGCGGATTGAAAATCCATTCCCTAGACACTTGCCCATCGTACCCATTTATAATTTGACTTACGACTTTTTATTTTCGCATGCCTGTTTTTCATCAATAAAGCACTTTTATAAAATCGCCTGTTAAGCTACGATACCAACCTAAAATATACAAACAAAAAACTTAACTTGTTATTCTTTTGTTAAAAAAATAATCCAACAACGAATTTTACTTGGAACACAGAATAGGTCCCTAATATGTTCAGTGCTCATCTGAAAATGAAGGGAAGGGGCTGTGAAGAGCTCAATTGAATGCTTTTCCTTTTTTGTTTAAAAACTGAAGGGAGATCTAAAAACGGTTTTCTGTTCAAAATCTATCCTACGATTGAACTTCCTCCCTTCCCTCGCTCGTTTGTTTTTCTAATAAATATTTGAAAAGTTATCGGAGTGGAAAAGTCTTCAATGAGTTGACCCTCTAAAAGACATATTCCTAAAACATTGATCTCTTTATGAATGGGAGGAAAGCACACCTTTCAGCATACAGAAAAATAGCCATCAACACTCATCAAGGCAAAAAAACAGTTGGTGCTGTAAAATTGCGATTGACGTGATACACTGCACAAAAATAGTAGATAAATGAAACAAAAAAGCTGTGGCAATTAAAAAAGACCTTTTAACTGAGACAGTATTGTGTTTCATTTATCTATAAAACAATTGGTGTTGGTCAATACATAGAAAAAGAATGAAATAGAGAGCTTCTTTTAGCCTTGTGCTTAAACTGAAATTCTTAAGTTTTGCTTGCTTTCCGATATTTTCAAGCATTTATCTTCGCTTTTTCTTTATTATTTTAAAATAAAATCATATTTTTTATTGTTATTAAATGTTTTTTCATAACATGTTTTACTTTTGGGTTTAACCTCCTAATTTCCCCTTTATTCAGTCTGTACAGTCAGTACCTGTACAGGTTTTCCATCTGGATACAAGACAACGCTCTTCAAAAAAAAAGGGACCTGAATGAAAATGCGGTAAAACCACACCAAACCGTCACATGAGGAGAATGCAGTGGCTTAGTGAGGTACTCATTAGGGTTTGACGTCGCCCAAATATAACTGTTTTGCGTATTGACATCACCATGCAGTGAAAAGTGGGAGTTATCCGTCCACATGACATTCAACAACCATTGTGGGTCATGTTCCATTTGTGCCAGCGCCCATGTAGAAAATTTTTTTCTTTTATCTGTATCTGCCGGTAACAACTGGTGACGTGCCTGTATTTTGTACGGATACAGATTCAAGATTCCGTGCAGGATATGTCAAATCGACGATTCCGGAATCCTCGTTATTCCTCCAGCTTTACAAGCACTGTACTCCCTTGATATCTCGGCTGCCAATTCTTCCATGACACTTTGTACAACATGGATGCGGTCCGCGCTCAAGGATGGTCTGCCACTTTGTGGACGATCCTCCAAACTCCCCGTTTCCTCAAAACGTCGTACTAAATTCAGTATCCCATTCAATGAAATAGGGCTTTTTTGCGCCTTCAGTCTGTTCTCCGTGCGAAACTTTCGCAATGCAATAGTTGTGGATTCACCAACGCTCAATCTGGTAACGATAGCATGCTGCCTGCATCGAATGAAGAATCCATTTCCAGCCAGGTGTTTAAATGCTAGCCTGATTTGCATAAAACGTCTCAGTATGAAGTATGAGCGCCCTCTTTCAGTTACTTTTGAAATCATTTTTTTTTTTATGCATGGAAAAAAATCCAATGTCCCTCTGATCATATTCGCGTAAAACGAAATTTTTTCCGAGCATTACTTCTTTTATTATGAATTTTTGAAGTTTGCATGAATTTATGACGTACTCTGTATATGTAAGCAGTTCAATGGGAAAACTGAAGCCGCGCTTTTGCTGTCCTAGGCTTGGCTACAGGCTTAAAAATAATTGTGAAAGACTCTACATTGATGAATAGACTTTGCTAAACGCTTGGCCTTATTTAATATTATATGGTCAATCGGGATATGCGGCCACCCAATATTAATTAGGGCCTAATTTTTAGAAAGATCGAAATATTGAGACAAATCTGTAATATCTTACTTCAAGGGTGGGGGGGGGGAACCCATACCTTTGTGTTTGTGTGTGAGAAAGAGAGAGAGACAGCAGTTCAAGAGATACAAGCACAGGCATTTCCAAATATGTGGTGATTTTCACTTAGCGGTCAGTGCACACACATATCTCTTTTTTCTGTGTCTTCTTCAAGAGTGTAACTTTTGATGATGGGGAATCGAGCCCCATGGGCCCATATAATTCTACGCCTACGACCACATGTCCATGCCTGCCTTAGGTGTCTCTGGACGGCTGTTTTCTTTTTTGATGGTCAAACCCCTTCTCCCTTCTTTCTTAGGATTCCCTCAGGAGGTCGGGAGCTTATGTGATTTCCGTGTGAACTCTCATAAAATGCCGGAAGTGTAGCAGTTGGTGACCAACAGAAAGTCAGGAAGCAATTATGGCAGTGTTCAGGTTAGGAGGAAGAACCTCAGTGTGTGATCAGGATTAAAAATAAAATAAAAAAAAATAAATATTGTATGAAAATTCATCAAAAGCATTTTCGTAAACAAAAAATGTAAGTTTTTAAATATCAGCAGATTATTGGGAGGGGGGCCTCAAACCCCTATTGGGATTTATTGGGGGGCTCAGGCCCCACGGGCCCATATAACTACGCCTATGAGCACTAACCTTCTTATGTCAAAGTGACGACGTTTTATTGGGTAGTAATTTATTGATTTGTTATTGATAATTTAATCGGTGCTTGACAAGTGATTAAGTGGCAATGGAAAAATGTCTCGGTGATTGATCAGCAATAAACTTCTGATCGATTGGTGACGAACTGATCGGCCGACCAATTACCAGTCAATGATCACTCAAACATCAATCAATCTATCGATAAAACTATTACTAACATATAATCAATTAATAAGTCACTAACCAGTCAATCGGTAATCCATTAACACATGATCTTTTCTAAAGAATTTCGTAAGGCATCGTCTTGTTAATATTTTTTCGAGGACGAAAACATTAAACAATAAAGCTGGTGATTATTAGAGATATTGAAAACCTAAAGTACTATGACTTATAGATAATTGAGAAATGGGTAAAGATATGATTATAAATATGGCGGTGTTTTATAAAAAGTCTTCGGATATTTTTACAAGTAGCTTGCGAAATATATTACATACAATAAATAAAAAAGTACTGAAAATACAAATTTATGTCGATTACAGCAGTTTTTGGATATTCATTCTAAAGACTAATGGATAATGATTAAATACTCCCGCAGGATAAGGTTTTCAGACATTCGCGCAATGCTAAATTTAGGCGAAGAGCGGCCTTAGGCTATTCGACTTGTGGGACTCCGACCCCATACCCTATAACTAGAGGAAAATGTGCAAGCAGGCCTTCAGCCAGGATAAAATATAAAATAATAATATAATAGACTCGCTGTGGTCAAGTGTAGCTCGGGATGACTATTTGCTCGTCTTTGGAGGCTACCAAACCCATCAATGGTGGTCTGTACTGAGCTCTGGTGTGAGCTATATGTATATGTGGATGTCTGAACTACATATATATATAAGAATATTTCACAAAATTTTCCAGGGACATACAGAGATACCGCCCCGAGGGATTGATTTCATCCCTTCTAAATGCTGTTCAACAATCGAAAGCAATCAAAAAACAAAAATAGCATATCAGAGGTTTAAATAATTGTTTAATAAAATCTCACAGATAAAGTGAATTTTTCTACCTTTTATTTTAAGGAAGTTTTTTAAATATTTCTGTGGTGAGTGGGGATTAGATTCCTAGGCTCCTGGAAGTTCGACTTCCTCAGAAAAATGCAGGTCCACCGCCCTACATATCGTAATAATATTCGACTTCCTCGGAAAAATACAGGTCCACCGCCCTACGTACCATAATAGCATTCTACTTCTTCGGAAAAATGCAGGTCCACCGCCCTACGTACCATAATAATAACGCGTTCGTCTACCGTTCTAATAACCAGGGTTTAATTCTGAATGTCACCATTAAATGAGTGACGCTGCCGTAGTACGGGGTTTGGTCCTCCATGTTAGCAGAGATGTGGATTCCTCGGAAAATTGTAGAGCCTGCCCATCATGACCTTTGTTGTCTTTGCGTAGTAGAAACGCAAACGCTTTAATCTTTATTATCAAATCGACGCTTTTTTCATATTAGCCGATGATGTGGCAACAGTAGATGTTAACTTGCTCAAAAAAGAAAGAAAGGTTTTCCTCCGGCCCCAGGTGGGACCCGAACCCATCATTGAATGACATCATTGGCTAATATGAAAAAACAGTTGACATAATAATATTAATTCCAGTTCGTCCTATCGGTCATTCTTGATTTTTTGACTTGTCGCTATGATTCCAAAGTAGACACAGCACTGCCACACCAATAGCGAACTTGTCCATACAAAGCTTTATATATGCTCGTAAGGGAGGAAATGATTGACGCCTGTAGCTTAGTTGGTACAGCACCTGACCGGCAATTAAGAGGTCGTGGGTTCGGGTCCCACCAGGCGCCGGAGAAATCGTTCTTTTCTTTATAAGTTATTTAACATCTAATTTATTTTTCCCTCAAATTCGGAGAAAAGGGCGGAAATATATTACTCTTTTTAATTTCTTTGAAAGACATTGCCAGGTGCGCAAATTTTTAATACAAATCTCGTTAAAAGTATTTCATCATACCGCGATAATTTAAAAAGTTATTAGTAATTTGCTTCCATTTATAAAAACCGAAAAATACAAGAATTTGTAGAAAGGGATTTCTTTTTTTTTTTCAGATTTAGGCAGAAATTACAAGAAGTAATCGAACTTAAAAAAAAAAAAACTTTTTCCAAAAGGTCACTGTTAGGAGAAAATTTAAGAGCTCTGAGGGGAAATAGATCTAACCGATTTAATCAAAAGAGTCAACTTTAGGTTAAGTTTGGACTTTACAGCTTTTCTTGGATGAAATGTTATAAAAAGTTATTAAGTTTTAGATGAGAAATAGAACATTTCTTTCATTCAAAATTTTATATGTTTATGCATGTTCGTTATTAATGACAATTTAAATGTTTAAACTAACGTATGTACCGGTAGACGGACTAAGAATTACCTTTTAGCTTTCAGAAATATGACCTAGGACCTAAACAAATTACTAATCCGTATTCTGGGTTTTGATCCCTTAATTTACAGGGGACCAAATCCACTGATAACTGCAGATCTCATCACAGCATAACTAGTGTTGTCCTTATGTCATTAATTACAAGTAACAACTAGCTACGGCAGAACACACGAAGGCCACTGCTTACTTGGATTAAAAAACGAACTGGTCAAGATCAAGACTTTGAATTTAATCACTCAATCGCTTGAACGTCCAAACTTTGCAATTGACTACTATAAAAAATATATTGCCAGTATCACTGAAACAAGAGGAAAATTGGTCAGGTGGTGTTTTTTTTGATTTTTTTTTGGCAGCTTTCGGCATCTTACAAAGGCTTATGGATATAAACAAAAACCATACTTAAGTATATCCCGTGAGATCGCTTCCATAAAATTAAGATTCATTTTGTGAAAATTCATGAATGCGTTTTACGGGTGCAGTAGGCACTCTCTTAACCGGTCCCTTTTTAATAGGTCACAGCTTCAACTAACCCCTTTGGACTACTTGGATGGAACTTTCACTTAGCTTTCGTTAACAGTACAACTTTTGTAAACAATACAACTTTTCTTAACAGGAAAACTTTTTTTAAAAAAAAAAAATATTTTTGTTAACGAAAAAATGAAAAACTCACTGGTGGTTTAAATAAAAAAAAATTGGCCTTCCATCATTTTCTAAATACTGTGCCATCTAATACCAATAGGGATTTACCAGTGTTCAAAATTTGATTGATATGCAATTTTGCCTTGTATCAATTTTTTTTTTATTTTGGTGATAGTAACGATATTTTAATGCTGCATGCCATTTCCTATTCATATAATAATTATATTATTTGAAAATTAATTTGGCAGTTTTCATTGTGATGTCCTAAATTTTATAATACTTATTATATGGACAGTCCACTTTTTGGATCGGTTGGCCACATCACTCACCGGCAAAGACCTCGGTTCCATTACAGCCGGTTTAAAGAGAGTCAGTCCACTGAACTGTAAAACGATCAGTGATTGCCCGGAGAACTCAAACACAGATATAATCTCGAATACATATGGACAGACTTCTTGTAAAAGGAAATGAACTGATAGTCTTTAAAGACCTGTTATTACTATAAAATAACTTTCAACAACCGCGAATCATTAGTTGAATCTAGAGTTTTTTTTATGTGGGAAAATGGTAGACGCCGCCATCCTGGATTCAAACTAGGGTCCCTCCGTTTATTCCGGAGTATATCGACCTCTAGATGAACGAGGATAGGAAAAGCACTCCCTCTTTCTTCGTATATAAGGATGTAAGATATTATTACCCTTCTCAGGGATAACACAATTGCCAAATAATTGTCAACACACAAAGCCACCGGGCGAATTTTTTGTGAGTTTTTCGTGGGGTAATTTATAATATAATAACTTTCGACACCCACATAGCATTAGCTCAAACTAGAGCTTTATTCGTTTTGGAGAAAAAGAGACGCTTTCCCCATCCTGGATTCGAACCAGGGTCCCTCCGTTTAGCCCGGAGTGTCTTGGACCGCTAGACGAATGAGGACAGGAAACAACGCTCTCTTTCTCCATATATAAGGATGTAAGATATTATTACCCTTCACAGGGAGACTCGCCCCAGTGGCTTTGTGTGTTGACCATTATTTGGCAATTGTGTTATCCCTGAGAAGGGTAATAATATCTTACATCCTTATATACGGAGAAAGAGAGCGTTGTTCCTGTCCTTGTTCTATCTCGTCTATCGGTCAAGACCCTCCGGGATCGACGGAGGGATATTGGTTCGAATCCAAACTGAGGACAACGTCTCTTTTTCTCCTCAAAAAAATAAAACTTTAGATTGAACTAATAATACGTGGGTGTCGAAAATTATTGTACAACAAATTCCCCAACGAAAACCCTACAAAAAATTCGCCCCGGTGGCTTTGTGTGTTGACCATTATTTGGCAATTGTGTTATCCCTGTGAAGGGTAATAATATCTTACAAACTTGTCATGATATTCTAACATAACGCTAAACTAACTTCGCTCTTTCATTTTTAATTTTAAGAATTTTGCGTCCTCCAAAAACATCTTCAATCTTTATTTGCATTTAACTTCCCCCGAACAACGTTACACTGGCCTAATCATTCAAATTGTTAAACAGACTCTTCTACATGAAGTAGCTGTATGCTTTCTACCCTTCTATTCGATACTAATTGCTGTGATATGTGTAGGCTTATCGTAAATTATAGGGCGCATAGAATAATTTAATCAGATGAACCTGATCTTTTGCAATCTGTATTTTCTGAAGAGGGAATTGAAAATTATCCAGATGAACGCCATGAGCTGATCACCATTCTAAGGCTTATTATATTTGGCTGATCACCGGTCGATAGGATAACGCAACTGCCAGTACCGTTATCGTGCTCTAACGGTCCTCCAGTCACTGACTCGCTTAATAATAGTCTAAGGCGATCGCCTATAACAAATCAGCATACTGTCGTTATTTCCGTCGTCATTATCAACATGAATATTAATCTCGAACCGAATCTCCTCCTACCAGTTAATGGCCTTTCGATTCCCGTGCCCCCTGTAACCTAATTTACGAGCTTTTAATGTAATTGTTCGAAAAGTTCGGGTCATTAACGTCATGCCTTTTGTTCGCACATGTTGGGCAAGGGGAAACGAGGATCTTGGCAGAAGAGAGCGAAACGAAAGGTCCATTTTGATTTATTGAAGGGTTCTACCCCTCGATTTAGATCCGTGTCGATTGCCATGTCCATTTCGAGCTACTTTGGCTGCTTGTAGCTCCCAAGGGAATTAAATCCCTCTCTCGTACCGAAAGTCCGAAAAAAAAGGTATTTTTTTGCAAAGCGAGAATTTTTGCAATGGTAGAATTCCTATGATGATAATAATTTCTATTCAGAGTCCTATTCTATCGTCGTCTCTGGCAGCGAGATAATGAGTTTTTGTTGGAACAGAAAACAAGTAAATTGACATCGCTCGTTAATGGACAGAATCTTTTTTTTTTTTTTTTTGCAACCGAGATAAAAATAAAATGATTTTAAATAATATTCTTTGCACATATATTTTTTCAAAAGTTGGGGAATTACATTATAAAAGATATTCAATATGTATTATTTATATCTCTCCATATAAAAAGGCACCTTTTCTGAAACTATTGACATAATTTTATATGAGTTACAATCCCTAGTGCAAATTTTTTATTTTTTTAACAACCTTTAAAATTTATTTTATCATCGTACGATCTAAAAGTAAGATTTATATCGTGGTGCCTTTTTTTAAAAAAATAATTTAATTTACTGAGCTTCACCATTTTCTATATTTGATGGGATTTATTTGCCTTTCTATAATTTTCAACTTTTTTTTGTAATCGATTCATCTAGTAATATTTAATATTATTGAACATAACATTTTTATATTTCTTGTTCAAAAGCACATTTCGTCTGTGTCGTTCAACGAGTTTTGGTTTGTAAATAATTTTTGCAATTACTTTTTGTTAAATTTGTTTTATTATATGATATACCTTGACCTTTTCAACAGTTTGTTGAACGGCTTGTTGTATAAACTATTCAACAATTTGTTGTATAAATTGTTCAATCAATATGTCAACAACGTGCTTATTTTCAAACTGTTTAACAATGCATTTATTTTTAATTGCTTAACAGTGTGCTTATTTTTACGTTTTTGAACGACGTTATAATTTTTAAATTGTCTTACAATTCGTTTATTTTCAAAATGTTTAACAATATGTTTACTCTTTAACTTTCTAATAATACGTTTATTTTTAAATTGCTCTTCAAGTTGTTTTATTTTAATCTGATAGGTATTCATTTATTTGTAAACTATTAGACATTTATATATTTTTTAACCCATTAGTCATTTATTTATTTTTGAATCGTGAGGCATTTATTTAGTTTTAACGTGTTAAACATTTATTTATTTTTCAGCTGTTAGACATTTGTTTATTATTAAACTATTCACCAAATTATTTCTTTGTCATCTTATTAAATTACCTTCCGTAAAGGCTCTTCAATACATTTGTAAAATTTTACAAAAATATCTCGCTTCTGAAAATTAAAAATAAAGGAATAAGTTGAAATACAAATAATTGGCAACAAATAAAAAAAAAACAGAAAAAAATTAACAGTATGTTCGTTGCTAAGGCGCAAGAGCATCAGGTCCTGGTACGCTAGGATCTAGAGTTTACTAAGGAACCCGAAGTTTTGCTGTCATGGGAACTGAAATCTCAGGCAACGGTGGGTAGAGAACGACATGCATTCTACGATACCATTGGTAGACAAATGCGCTACAATTGCACCGTAGAGCAGTGTATCTATATTTTCTAGATAATCACAGACCAGGTTAAGACTAGGAAGCCAACCCCCTGACAAAATTATTAGAAAATTAACAGATTAATAGACAGAGTAATTAACAGGCAATAGACAGAGTAATTAACAGCCAATAGACAAAGTAATTAACAGTTAATAGACATATTAATTAACAGTTAATAGATAGAGTAATTAACAGTTAATAGGCAGATTAATTAACAGCTAATAAACAGGGTAATTAACAGCTAATAGACAGGGTAATTAACAGCTAATACACAGAGTAATTAACTAATAGATAGCGTAATTTCAAATTCAACTAATTAAATGAAAGAGATTTCATAAATTCCATTTCCCTCACTCTTATACTGCGAAAAACCTGCATTCCCATAAAAGTTTTCCACACACTTTGTAAATTGAACATGCAGATGCTTGTTTTTGATTTTGTAACATCTGCAAAATTAAAGTGAGAAAAATTGTCTCACCATAGTCGATGATGTGGTAATATTAGATAAATTTCTCGCAAAGGAAAGAATGATTTCACGGGTCCTTGTGGGAGCAGCACCCATGACCCCTTGGTATCTGGCCAAAAGTACTTCCAGCTGAGCTATAGACTATATAGCTTAATTATAGACGAGTCGAATAAGAGGTCGTGGGTTAATTTTCTACCAGGCACCGGTAAATCATTCTTTTCTTTGCGGAAAATTTATCATCTAATATTACCACATCATAGGATATGAGGAGAAAAATTTTCTCGGCTTTAATATCACGCTAGTCTCATTATCCGGACTTTCGTTTCTTTGACGTCTATTTGGTTGAAAAAGCAGCGCAGGTACTGCCCTATTTCAAACCTCGTCTACAGTGAAACTGTATTTGCGTTCACAGAGGGGAGGATGATAGGTAGTCTGTAGCACAGTTGGAAGAGCACTTGGCTGGATACTAAGTGGTTGTGGGTTCGCTTCCCATCAGGCGTCGGGAAATCACTCTTGGCGAGCAATTTATACTTATATACATATTATACAATTTATACTTTATATATTATATATATATATTTATCATCGAATATAAAGAATTTATTTTAACATTTAGGCAAATTATCTTAATATTTATGTTAATTATTTTAATATTTATATACATAATGTATAAAGTCGCTAACTTTTTAAATCTAATTTTAAATTCGTGGAATATTTCTAAACAGGCTTTACAGATTAAATTATTCCCAATTAAAAACAATTTTTTTTTACTCGAAGCAACTTTTGGTTAAAATCAAGAAAGGCTTTTTTATTTATAAAAAAAATATTTATAAATAAAAAGTATTTATGAAAAAAGTTATTTATAAATAAAAGTATTTATAAAATAGTTATTTATAAATAGTTATTATAAAATAGTTATTTACAAAATATTTATAAATAAAAAGTATTTATAAAAAAGTTATTTATAAGTAAAAATTATTTATAAAAAAGTTATTTATAGATAAAAATTAACAAAATAAGCAGCTAATGAGTAACTTATTTATTTATATAAATCGAACACTACGCAGATTAAATCAAACAACAATATAAATCAACGTTTACTAGTGTAGGGTTACCAGCGCCGAAATTATGATGTGGTTAGATGGTGAAACGTTCGAAAGAAAATAAATATTTCTGCCTTCGGTGGGACCTGAACCCACGACCTTCCACTTGCCGGGCGGAGGCTCTACCCACTGAGCTACGAAGGACAATATATAATCTCTTTACGAACGTATATATATTGTTGCCAGTTATATCGCAGAATGATGTAGTACATGGACTACTTTTTCTTGGGTTCAGGTCCCACCGAACGCAGAAATATTTATTTTCTTTCGAACGTTTCACCATCTAATCACGCCATAACATCGGCGCTGGTATCACTACGCCAATAAACGTTGATTAATATTGTTGTTTAATTTAATCTGCGTAGTGTTCGATTTATATAAATACATATGTTGCAACGGGCTTTTCGATCAATTTAACACCGGTATCTTTGCAATTTGGTTTAAAAAGTAGTCCATGTACTACACCATTCTGCGAAATAACCGGCTTCAGTAAATAGTCTTTATATACGTTCGTAAAGAGATTAGATATTGTCGTTCGTAGCTCAGTGGGTAGAGCCTCCGCCCGGCAAGTGGAAGGTCGTGGGTTCAGGTCCCACCGAAGGCAGAAATATTTATTTTCTTTCGAACGTTTCACCATCTAATCACGCCATACCATCGGCGTTGGTATCACTACGCCAATAAACGTTGATTGATTGACATTGTTGTTTGATTTAATTTGATAAAATTTTGCAACTGTTTACTTATTGCCTCTATTTTTTCAAATATTATTTAAAATAATCAAAAATATTAAATTTTCTGAAATATATTATATTTGGCATTATTAAAATTTTGTTTCAGCTTTATGTCAAGATTCGTATCAACGTTTTTGGCGTCATTTTGTTTTTACTTTGTCTTCTCCAATAAACGAAAATTGAGGTTTTCGTGGGTTATTTAAAAGAATGGATTGTGTTAGCGCCGACTTATGGTTTTTAACGTTGGCGTTGCAGCAAAATTTTCCAATTTCAGCTCATGCGATGAGGGCCCCGAAACCTGTGATTCGATCGGGCACTTTAAGCCTTATCCTTTCGTAAATATTTAAACACCCCGCGCATTCATTTTGTTTTCTTTGAAACTTTGAAAATAACCTATATGGAATGATCGCTAGAAATTTAGGAAGCGGCGAAAACATTTTCTTTATTCTCGCATATTGTTATATATTTGGTATAAAAATAACTTTGAGGGAAAATCAAAGAAGATGCAAAAAATGGGAAATGTAAGTTTCTAAAATGTACATTTTTTTTTAGCAAACAGCCCATATTTTTTCCATATTTCAAGCCCAGAAATGTCTAAATTTAACGTAGTAAGACATGGCTTAGATTTTAAAATATGTCATCCAAAATACCCTGTGAAAAATTTATTTTCAGACTAAGGCACGGGCGTACTCAGTGGTCGCTAATGGGGATTGGAACCTCCACTGCGATATATTTTACATATATATATGAGCACAGGGAGTTGTAACTCTATAACCTCAAATCATATGCCTGTAACTCCACTTCTGAATTTTTTGCTCAGGCCTGAAAATTAGCGAAATCTTCGGATTTATAAGTAACTTTGTTTACATTACCAAGTCCCTGCAAAGGTATGAGGGCGCACTGTGTGGTAATGCTTTCTCCTAGTACTCCATTACCCCGAGTTCGACTCCCAACTGTGCAAAGAACACTTACTCAGATCTCATAAATATTGCACTGCTCACTGTAGTCCGGGGTTTGGTTCCCTAGGCCTTAAAAAGGCTCGTATTCCTAGGAAAGTTTTAGGACTCAGTGCGGCACGACCATTGTTGTCTTTGATCAGTAAAACCGCAAACAAAAAACCCCAAGTTCTGTCCATGGTGCAGTAGCAACGTGTTCACTTAATGTGCAGTTAACCTGTGTAATTCCCGAAGGTGCGAAAACAGAATGTTGTTCGACAAATTTCTCGCTGCAGTCTAGATGTTGGGTCACTAGGCCTTGAGAGATTCAGAGTTTTGTGGAAAACTGTAGGTCCTGGCGCAGGTTAGCTTTTGCTATCCTAGCACTGTAAACACACACACACACAAACTATTTCCATCTATAAAATGACGTCTCCTAAATGTAATTTTTTCTAATGGAGATACATTTTCATCACCTTCTGTAGAAAATTGTAGGGAGTCCAGCGGTAATTTATTGGTAATACGCTTCTCAAGCGTATTGTTAATTCAGATTCGAATCTCATCAGTGCAGAAAAAATGATTACAGATTAATGGCTCATTGTTGTCGGAGGTTAAGTCTGTAAGCCTTAAGAGGTTCGGATTCTACGGAAAACTATAGGTCTCACTGCAGCATGACCTTGGCTTCCCTTGCATCGTAGGATTCCTCGGAAAACTGTAGGTCTCACCGCAGCATGGTCTCTACTTGCCTTAAGTTGTAGGATTCCTCGGAAAACTGTAGACCTCAGCGCCGCATGGCCTTTGCTTCCCTTAAGTTGTAGGATTCCTCGGAAAATTGTAGATCTCACCGCAGCATGACCTTTGCTTCCCTTACGCCATAGGATTCCTCAGAAAATTGTAGGTCTCACTGCAGCATGACCCCTGCTTGCCTTGCGTCGTAAGATTCCTGGGAAAACTGTAAGTTTACCGAGGCAACTACCGTAGCAGGACCTTTGCTTCCCTTACGCCGTAGGAATCCTTGGATAAAAATAGGTGTCACCACAGCATGACCGTTGCTTCCATTGCGTAGTAAACCACGGATGAAAAATTCAACCAAGAAAAAAGAAAAACACTGCAGCAAGCAAAATGATTTAAAATGTTGAGTTTGATTCCTGATTAGATATCTATCGTGTTTTCCTCTAGTATTGGTGATATGGTTTAGCCTCATGCCGTGGCTCAGATATCGAGTCCAGATAAGACGTGAGCTTTTTAAAATTCTCCTGTTAGCCGTCCATTTGATTCAAAAACGAATGGTCCTATAAAATAGCTGATAGTGTAAACTGAAGCGTAAACAAAGATTCCGATGCGACCCCAAAATTTGAATTACATTCTCTCTGAATATCCAACTTGACACCTCGTGTCCTATCATATAATCTAATGGCTCATAATCATTGGTCAAATTGGTTACGGAATCCCCGTTCCATGAAACATACTTTCAGAAACAATGAGATTTGAACTTTCATAATTTTGATTTATATTATTAACAGTTATTTTCGAATATCACTACTGTTTGCAAGTGTTTACATCCTTTTAAAGTAATTTTTGGCGCATATATTCTCAAGACGTCATTCAAGTGTATTTATAATTTTATTTGTATTACATAACGTGGACTTTTTACCAATTTTATACAGCCAAAAAATCGCATTGTCCATTTGAATAGACAAGCAATGCCTGAGTTAATTTTTTTATTTCAGGATACGTTATCATTGAAAATGAAAACCTTCTCACTGACTGATATATATATATGTGTGTGTGTGTGTGTGTGTTTGAGTATGATTTATTATGGAAAACATATAAAGAGGTTTGGGTGTTTAACGTCCTTCCAATGCCAGCTGGTTAACTCAGAATGTCAATTTCAATCATGAGATATCGAAAACATATCCGGGAAATTGAACGAATATTTCTTGGTTTCGCAGTTTTGTTAAAGTGCAATCAGTTTGAGTTGCGGTGTAACATAAACCAGTCTTCTCAAAATGGATAATATAGATTCACTTCCTTTCCCACCTAGTAGAAGTAAATTATTCCCGCCTAGGGTGCCGAACTACAAATTTGCTAAACCCCTAATTGAAAATAATCAAGTTCGAATATCCTACAACTAAAAAAGTATGATCTGGATCGTAAGGTACGAAAAGGAGTTAGTTGCACAGCAAAGGCGATGCTGTGTCAACGATCCAAGGGGGAACTTTAACTCAATTTGTTGAATCTTGTACTACTTTTATAATTTTTTATCTTTTTTATATATTTATTTTATGATAAAACTCAAAAGCCTATTTGAACTAAAATACGTTTGACTAAAAAAAGAAAAAAAAATGTATATATAGTAAAATCTCCCTTAACGACCACCTCTATTCGGCGCCCATCTCCTTTAACAACCATTTTTTCTTGAAACGGATTTCCTCCCTACCCCATAGACCCAAAGCTAAATTTACCTCCACTCAGAAACCACCTCTCCGAGCTATACAGTTTTTTCGCGGAACCTAAGGTGACCGCCTTAGGCAGGTTTTACTGTAGTTATGTACTTCATTACGCAGATCAAAACTTCGAACAGGAAGTTCTGCGATAGCGCCGTGGTGACGAATTGACCTAGTGTGCAGTTATCTCTGATGATTCGACTATTGACGGTGCCCAAAATTTAAGAACGCTCACAGACTAACTACTCAAAGTAGTTCGGAGGTTGGTTCCAAAGCCTTAAAGAGGTTCGAATTCCACAAAATGATGTAGATTGAATGTCTTCCGGGAGTGTAATGGTAACGTATTAATCTATAGTGCCACTAGCCTGGGTCTAACCCCCATTGGTGTCGTTGAATGATTGTCATTTGTCTGCCCACAGCAGATGGACATTCAGTTCCTTCGGTAGCATAGGTTCGGATATCTCGGAAACTCTAAATCCCAGCTCAGTATGACCTTTGTTGTTTTTGTGCCATAGAAATACAGGCGTTTTTGGTTCTAAACAGCATTTTTACTAAACTCCTAAATGGAGCAGCTCCTAACTACACAAAAGGGTTAGTGGTAGTCCCAATCTCCCGTTAAATTGTGATATATTGTGATATATCTATTGTGATATATTTAATTGTGTATTGTGATTACTGAAATCTATAATACCATATACAGTAAAACTTGCATAAAGTGGCTACCTTTGGGAATGGAATTCAATGGTCACTATAGGCAGGACATCATTATACGCGACAGAATTTGGTGTAGGCAAGATTAAGTCCCCTACCAGTTCTGTCTTATACAAAAGGTCATTTTATTCTAGTGATCACTTTAGCAAGTTCTACCGTATGTAAAATTGTAACTCTCGAACCCCTTTCATATATTTCTTTTCTTGCGACGTTGTTAGTTTAAACACAATAAATATTTTATAATGTGAGCCAATTCAGCTATATTTTTCAAGATTAGATTGTTAGTTTTAAACAGGAACTTTACTTTTCTTTGGTGATCTAACATCAAACTTCCATAAATTTTCATATTATGTATGATCAAAGGGGGCTCTTCCGAAAGAGGAACTAGTCATTATGACGCAAAGCATGTGTTAGTCTCGCACTCACCCTGAACTCGAACCAGAGTCCTGTGGGATACCGATCAAATGCTATGACCACTGAGTCACTAGGTATAGCCATGCATGGCTCTTTTCTCTTTTATTTTACATGTATGGTTACCAAAGGGAATTCTTTAAGTAATTGATGGAGGATATTGAAGAATCAAGTACCACAATTGTCTAATACTCCATTTTCTAAGCTCTTATTATATATCCCTATCCCGTTCTGGAAGCTCATGGTAAAGATTTATATTGCCTTTTTTCGTAATAAAATCATCTTTTCTCAACCCACAAAGGCACATAAGAGCAATTTTTTTCCGGCCATTATGAGGTCATAGACCTACGCAGAAAGTTCATAATTGGAGGTTATAGTCTCTATGGGGGTGGGGTTACAGAGCTACAACTCATATATTCCTATGTTAAATATACAAAATTTTATTCCAATGGGGGGTTACAACCCTCAAACCCCCAAACCCCCAGGGTACGTCGATGTATGAGGGGAAAGGAAAAGTTGAGGTGTGAACCTTAAAAGCGGAGTGAAAGGCAAAAGCAATGACTGATTCCTTCCATAACCTCTATAATTATATAAGAAAACTTCTTTGGTAAATATAAATATATAGGTTGAAAGCGCCACGTAGGGCTGCATTTAGTGGTTTAGTTGTCAAAACTTGGAATGATAAGTCAGTTTGGATGG
The DNA here is from genome assembly GCA_006491805.2 of Dysdera silvatica. Classification (NCBI taxonomy): domain Eukaryota; kingdom Metazoa; phylum Arthropoda; class Arachnida; order Araneae; family Dysderidae; genus Dysdera; species Dysdera silvatica. The sequence goes on along the minus strand of QLNU02014176.1, from coordinate 43,771,667 downwards.
CCATATCTAACCATCGTTTGTGCGGAAATTTCCTTTTCTAGTGAAAACAATTCACATTTTTATTCAAAATTGGTTCCTGCACTGTCGTATAACCAAACCAATGCTTGACGTACGGAATACCAGCGAAGTTTTGGCTACACCTTCCTACGCAATAAAGGTCTTGTTTGTGAAGATGATAAGGAAGGGAGGAGGATTACACAAAGAAAAAAAATTGGATGTTGTGATAAGAATGAAAGTAGGTTTGGGGTGGTAAAGGTCTAGGTTAAGTAAATTCTACAATGAATGTTGGACAGGAAAGTGTGGAAAAATTAATTAAAGAATTGAAAATGAAATGAAGAGATAAAAGGAATTTAAAATGGAAAAGTAGAGAAATTTAACAGAATGCGCAAAAGGTGATCGAAAGAAAATGGGGAGGGTGAAAAGTCTTTGATGAAGTGTGATGGAAACAGATGAGACAGTAAAAGTAGCTTGATGAAATCACTGGAAGTTATCGGAGCAGCATTAAGCCAATTAAAGTTCCTGAAACGAATGTTTCACCATGTAAGTAAACAATTGGGAGAGCTAAGTGGAAATGGAATATGGGGCCCCAGAAATTGAGAGTGGTGGTTGAGGACAAGTTTTAAATGCTTGGAGGGAGCCATTGTAAGTGTTTGAAAGATATAATTCAGGGTTAACTGTCATATAATAATATCGCACGGTTTGTTTTTGTTATATTCATTGCGTTTTTTGAATCTGCATACCGTCTTATTTCGTATTAGAAAAAATATACTAAAATGTGGTATCATAATAAAGGTATATACTACTACTACTACTAACAATAATAATAAAAACCGCATGCGCAAGGCGTTGACTGTTCATCACCTTGATTGATACAACCATAACATTCAACCATTAACATTCAACCATAATCATTCAACAATAAACATTCAACCATAAACATTCAACCAATCCTCTTTCATCTGGCTGTTATGAGCCAACTATGTAGGCTCCTCCAGTATGAACCTTTAAGGTGTGAAGGCTGAGATTTGTTTGTAATAATGTTTATTTTATTTTCTTGTAGGCGTGTGCAATTGCAATAGATTGGGATCCTATGGTTTAACATGCGATCCTGACTCGAAGCAATGCCAATGCAAACCTGGTGTAGGTGGTCCGCATTGCGACAGATGCGAACCCGGTTACTGGGGACTGCAGAAGATCACCGACGAAAGTGCTGGTTGTTCGCGTATGTACAAATTATTTACTTGTGCTTTCCATTTACAATTCTTCTACTAAAATTCATCTATGAAAAATAAGCATCCCCACTGCAGTTTTACATTCGTAGCAGCGATATTTTGATTTATGTTTAATGGCTCTACCATAATACTAACCTGGTGTGTATCTCTCTGTGGATGGATGCAGGACTAAGTACAGCAATAAACAATAGTAGAGCAAGTATTGTCCATCTCATCAGCCAGGTTTATTGCAGAGGACAAAAAACAGAGACTTTCAATTTTATTTTTTTAATTAGGGATATTTTCACATGTTCACTTATGTTAGATATCTTCTTAGAGCTTTTCATGTTTACTTCAGTATTTACATTACCGTTCTTCCATTTTGTAATAGCATTACCCATCATCGATTTGTATTTACCTAGATCCGTCTTAGTGTCAAGTACCGACATGTTACAAACGTATCCTAACCCACGCGATTATCTGTGAATTCACTTACACGCAATATATTGGCATAAAATTATAGCGTGTCTAGGGGCGGACTGGGTCCTCTCAAAGGGCGCATATCTTGGATTATCAGAGGGCGCCATTCCTATAGTCCATGTGGACGCAAGTCCAATCGCTCACGAGGGTGCACCGGCCTGGAGGGCCTGTTGGTCGGCGGCCTAGTCCCTCCTGAATGTGCCCGCTTTGAGGAACCAAGCTTTATATCCTGAACTCTTGAATTAACAGTGCAGCATCACTCGCATCAATCAATAGCGATCATAGTAAAGTAGAGTAGAATATTGTCAGAATAAACTTTTTACAATATGGAGGAATAGTGTCCAAGTTGGTAAATCTAACAAATGTTATATCTGATTTTCAAAACCAACAGGACTTTGTGTTGTCCCAGGACTAATGCGTTTTCCTATCATGACGTTAAACCGGATTCAGCTCCTAATAACGCAGAAATATAGATTACCGAATAACTACTCATTGTAAGCCGAGGATTGGTTATGTAGGTCTTAAGGTAATCGGATTCTTCAGAAAAGCGTATGCACCTTGCCTAACAGTGGCGTAGTGGCAACACAGCGAGATCGCCTAAAACGTTTTCCTACGTTAAACCGGATTCAGCTCCTGATAACGCCAAACTATAGATTACCGAATAACTACCCATTGCAGGCCGAGGATTAGTTGGTTATCTAAGCTTTAAGGTAATCGGATTCTTCGGGAAAATGTGCGTGCATTGCCTTACAGTGACGCATTGGCAGATCAGTCACCTATCGTTCCATTTAGCAAGGTTCAACTTTCAATGATATTGTAGAGAGCGTGCCATTTTTCTGCCCACCGTTTCGTGGAGCTTGGTTTTTCTGGGAAAATAGGTTTTAATCCCTCGACAAACTGAAGATCTATCGCAACCTGATCGTTACTCTCCTTTGAAACATAAGTAAACTTAAAATTTTCGTGATTTGGGACGTTAATCCAAAACGTACTTCGAAATACATCTACGGTCCTGCGATGATGCAGTGCTTATGCGTTCGCCTAGGACGGGGTTATACCGGTGTCGATAAAGAACGTTTACCGATTAATTGGCCCTGCAGTCCAGGGTGTCCCTAGGTCTTAGGAGGTTTGCATTCATCGGGAAATTTTACTTCCCGGCGCGGCACGGCCTTGCGCGGTAACAATCACAAAAACGAAGTTCGCTTTCTTCAAGAAAGTATTCCACTATTCTTTCTCTACACGTATCGAATCTACATGCTTTGAAAAACGTAAATACAGTTTTACTTCCAAATAGTAATTTAACCAATGGTATAATAAATGCTTTAAAAATTTATTTAACCAAATCAAATGGTTTGTTTAAATAAAATAAAACAAAACATGATTTAACAATTCAGGTTCGATATGCACAGTAAAACCTCCATATAACGTACTTCCGTATAGCGAAATTCTCTATATAGCGAAGTTTTGATAAATCCCCATGATCGTTACATATGAAAATGTTTCTCTGTAAAGATATAAATTTCTATATAACGAAATTTTTAACGACTAAAACAGAAAATCGAGTAGTCACGTTAACGACATCGGGTTCCCTCATACCTTGGGAATACAATACGATTTTAAAATACGTGGCAATCAAACAGAATGAGGCACGCCTAAGGGACTTTAAACTTCCTAATAAAGAGTTTTCCTAAGCACACATATCTGTATCTGGTTGCCCCATACAGTGCGAAACTGCTAGGCTATGAACAGGCCCCAATTGTCCTTGAATACACTGTATTGTTTGAATAGTATTATTTGTCGCGCTTTTTTGCTCGTTTGATTACCAGAAATCCAGACCTTGCAAATTTCCCACAGGGGTGCTAACATTTTATGATGAATCAACATCACCATTTGTTGTGCAGCAGGATATTAGAAATTTTTCTACAAAAGCATGAATGTGTATGAAAGAAGCATTAAATACATTTTCATTTTAAGGTAAGAATTTTTCAACTCTCTTTTTTTTTTTTTTATGTGCCTGTATATTTCAAAATCAAAAACATCTATTTTTAAATGGTTGAATGTTATTTATGAGAAACAGTCGTTAACTGAAAAATGGGATTTTAATTGTGGTATCATATTGCCTTGTGTGGTGGATCATATTTTGGTGCTATGTAGCGATATAGCAGGGGTTTCCCTTATGCGAGTTATGAATAAAATTGGAGATTGTTTGAAATGCAATGAAAATTGGTGTGGTGAAAGAACACAAAGACAGGGAAGGGCACTTAGACATCGTTTGAAGCCATGCTGGTGCCAAGAAAAGTCTTATTTCATAGTACCAGGTCATAAAAATGTCTTCGGGATTATTACACACATTTGTCAACAGGGTACAAAATTAGAGAGGAGAGTTAATATAGGGCCGTGTGCAAAAGGGGGCTATCGTGTGGTGGTTCGGAAGCCACAAGGATGGCCTGACATTTCTGACATGGCTTATCAAAAGCCACAAGTGTTTGTGGGCGTTGTGTGGCATTGGTTGGACAGATAAGGTCGGTAGAGTATTAGTTATGGGAATTGATCGACAGGTGAAGTATGAACGTTAGGTAAGATTAAAAAGAAGACGAGGAAGATTTTGAAAGAAAAAGAAAAGAGAGAGGGATTTTGAACACCAAAGTGTCGGGTTGGAGGAGGAAGACTAGAACGAAGTTGTAGTGGTAGTGAGTGCGGCTGAGAGCAACTGGTGGAATTTGAAACTTCGTGTGGGCAGTGAGAGAGGCAAGTAGCGCCCGTAGTAGAGGTGGCCGTAGTAGGTAAAATTCGAGCTGCAAGGAACGAGCGAGAGTTATAGCTGAGCCTAAGTTCCGATAAAGAAGAGGCATCGGTCCGGAGCCTGAGCCGTTGGTTGCAATGAGTCAAAGTGGTCGTCCTGAGCTCTGTGCGGTCCGTAAAGTCGAGTAAGGTCAAGATGGCCGGCTTGAGCCACAAAGGGAGCCGTGAAGCTGCTGACGCCCGAGTTGTTGTTTCCGAAATCCTAGCCCAGCGAGAAGGAGGAAGAGTTGGCCTGCAAAAACGATTTCAAGATTTCCATGCTGTTCAGTCACCGAAAGCCGTCGTACCCGACGTCCTACCAGCAACGTAGTCGTTTCCGGCGCTCGACGGAAGAAGAAGGATTCGGCTGCCAAACTGAGTGAGTCGTTCTGCTATTTGTCTTAGAATGAGATTGCAATTGAAATTTGGGTTGAAGTACGCATTTTTTTTTTCTTTTTTGAATGTTGGGATAATTAGTGAAAGGTGGTACTTATACGCATCCATTATTGATTGTTATCACTTATATATTAATAGCTAATTAGGGTCATTTCTGCTTAGTAAAAAAGTGCCAGTAATTAATCAAGATTGTATTAGCTAAGGTTTCCTGAGGTTAATTGTTATCATTACATCTTGTATGGTTACGCTAGTAAAGAGCTACAGTGTGATTCTTAAATTTAGTAATAATTAAGTTAAAGTATTCATTGTTGAAATATTGAAGGTACAACAAGCTTTGCCACGAGTATACTGATATGTTGTATCTTGTAAGATATTATTACCCTTCACAGGGATAACACAATTGCCAAATATGGTCAACACAGAAAAGCCTCCGGGGCGAGATTTTTGTGAGTTTTCGTGGGGGAATTTATTATACAATAATTTTTGCCACCCACGTATATATAGCTCAAACTAGAGCTTATGTAATTTTGGAGAAAAAGAGACGCCGTCCTCATCCTGGATTCGAACCAGGGTCCCCGCGTTGAGCCCGCGGTGTCTTAACCTACTAGACAAACAAGGACAAGAAAAAACGCTTTTTTCTCCGTATATAGTTTGAGCTATATATATGTGGGTATCAAAAGTTATTTTATAATAAATTCCCCCACGAAAATCTCACAAAATCTCGCCCCGGAGGCTTTGCTGTGTTGACCACATTTGGCAATTGTGTTATCCCTGTGAAGGGTAATAATATCTTACAACTTAATATACGGAGAAAAGAGCGTTTGTTCTTGTTCTCATTCGTCTAGTAGGTCAAGACACCGCAGGCTCAACGCGGAGACTGTAGTTCGGATCCAGGATGAGGACGGCGCTTCTTTTTCTCCAAATATAAATAAAAAGCTCTAGTTTGAGCTACATAAACGTGGGTGGCAAAAATTATTGTATAATAAATTCCCCCACGAAAAACTCACAAAAATCTCGCCCCGGAGGCTTTTCTGTGTTGACCATTATTTGGCAATTGTGTTATCCCTGTGAAGGGTAATAATATCTTACATCCTCATATACGGAGAAAATTGCATTTGTTCTTGTCCTCGTTCGTCTAGTAGGTCAAGACACTGCGGGCTCAACGCAGGGACCCTGGGTCGAATCCAGGACGGGGACGGCTTTTCCTTTTCTCCAAAATAAAAAAGCTCTAGTGTGGGATATATCTACGTGGGTGTCAAAACTTATTGCATAATGTTGTGTCTTTTTAAAATTATAAAGAATTTCACAGTCTTTAAAAGAACTTTTGTTTACAAAGATATTATATATTTGATGTTTCCGGTGATTTTCTGAAGAAAAGTATATGGCTTAAAGTTTCCATGAATTCAAAGTAATTCGTATAATGATTAATCATTACGGATGTCAACCAAATCTCCCATCCTGATATAATAAACTACAAGTAATATGGATCTGGGATATTTGTAAAAAAGTCAAAATTCCCAATGGCAGGTCTTATAACTCATTCGAAACGAAAGAAGGCAAAGCAGATTTAACATAACGAAGACCAAACCATAGCAACTGATCACAGTTAGGTCACTATTTATGTAATAATTGTTTTCATACTGTTCTCTGTTCGTATTTTTTATTAAGTTTCTTGTTAAGAGTAATAATTTTGGTTGGCACTGTTAATTTTATTGAGCTGTGTTATATTATAATAGGAATTATTAATTTACAATGGATTCACGCACGAGAAGTCCAAAAAAGTACATAGGTATATCTGTCGCTTAAGAACACATGGCGAAAACAAAAATTTACCATACATCACACAACTCGTTTTACATATAAGATCAACTAGACTGATACATTCGCAAGTTCTGTCGAGAATCAATAATCCCTTCAATAATACGCATTTCACACACACATGCAAAATCGCCACTCTCTCCGAGATCCTAGCATTTTTCTGTGTTTTTACGTTTTCCATACTTGCTTCAACAAGTAATTTTCATATCTTGTCTTATCAATATGTTATGTGAGTTCAATTCTTTTATTATCAGTTTCCCTTGTCCATCGGTATTTGCATTTGCCATCTCTACGTGAATTTCATTTAGTTCCTATTAAATGCAAGTGTCATAAAATGGTTACTTCCTTATCTTACTCTTAATTTCTACTTCGTTTTAAGTCTGATAAAAAAGTTGATTATTACAATGTTACAAAAATTAAATCGCAAAGTCAGTATACAAACAATAAAGGTACATAATTTTTAAATACCACAAAATCTTTGTATTTAAAAATACTTGTACAATGAAAACCAAATAATAGCTAGTGGAGCAGCAATTGAATAAATTTTATATAATTTTTAATAAAATCATAGGAAACCATTAGTATACGTAAAAGAAACCATTACTTATTTCTAAGAAAATCTTATCGTACGTACGTACAGCAATTAAAATATACTATTAGCACTATAGAAAAATCACAACCCATCAATATCCTAGCATTTTTGCGCATTTCTTTTTATATTTTGTCGGAGGATTTAAGGAAGATTTATTGTTCAACCCGATTTTTCTTAAAATACAGCATTTCTACAAAATACATCCCGATAACCATTTCAAAATACTTACATTTCATACATACACCATTTCCAAATACTTATTAATGCAATGCTATTTAATACATAGGCGTACGCAGAAAGTTCATAATGGTGGGTTATATGCTCAATGGGGTGGTTACAGAGCTACCTCACCTAATCCTATGTTAAATATACAGAATTTCATCCTAATGGGGGTTACAAATCCCATAAGCACACACTGCGTACGCCAATGATTTAATATATGATAAGCATTTAATAATCGATTATTCAATATGAATCATTTAGTTTGTAGAGCCAAGTAGGGTTCAATCCTAAAATGCATATATATATATTATGGAAAACACATACACGATGCATAAAGGAGTAGAGCCTGTTTATTTTCAAAATCTCTCCATCTCGAAATATTTCCTTGCATTTCCATGTGTATTGTATAGATTATGTACAAAAATTTCTACATCTAAACATTTTTCTGGCTTCCCTAAAATGAACAGCTATTATATATGTGAAATATACATAATGGACAGCTTTTGTATATGTGAAATATACATAATGGACAGCTTTTGTATATGGATTATATATAATATATATACTTGATACATGATATGTAAATAACACATGATACGTATTACGTATATCATACGTGGCCCCTATATATTGGTAACTGACCATCGCATTAAACACAAGATTATTATAAAATATATTTTTAATATTAAGTTTAAAAACGAGCATAAAATGTCGGAAAATTCCAACCACCTTTGGTAATCTCAAATAAATAATCCTCTAACTTTCTCTTCTTTTATGTAGAGCGCCTGGAAATTAATATGTAAATAAAGCCCCTAAAAACCAAATTCGGCATTTTATTTTTACGCCTTTCGATTTGAATCATTTTCTCACATTTCAAACGTGAATAAACTCAGTTAAAATAACAAGCGAAGAAGTTCCTTTCTATCATTATTTTTGTATTTAAATACGTGTTTCCATTTCTTCTTCTCACATTCGCAATGGCTTTTATGAATGCAAATATGCGGCGCTGCAATTTGTCCAGAATAATATTATCAAAGGCAATGTCGGCTTCATGAAGCCATTTAAAGGAAAATCCTTTCGTCTTAGTGTATATTTCCAGGAAATGATAAAGCATTAGCCATTTTTGCGGCAGAGCGCCATTACCATAAGTGGAAAAAGAAGAGGAAGAAACAGCTGGCTTTTTTTTCTTCTTGACTTCGTGAAGAAGTTGGACTCGGGAATCATTTGCCTTTGAGAACTTTAAGGCTCACGAATATGAATTCTCATGATGACGAGGGATTTATTGGAGCATAAATAAAAGACTCGGAAATTGAGCAAGACTGGAAGAAAAAATAAATTAAAATTATTCTTAATGTATTTCTTTTAAATTCATCAAAGAATCAACGCGTGAAAATGGTGCGTTTTCTTCCAAATTTTTACAGTTTTACTTCTTTTTGTTGAAACTATACTAAGGGCAGTATAGTTCTTTTTCGTACGATTCTGTGTAAGTTGAAATTCAATTAAACGCAATTAAACGTATTAAAAAGCAGCTCGTTTATGGAACATAAAATTCTACTATTTACAGAATATATCTTAGCAAATATATTTGTCGAATAAAAGTCCTAATGGAACAATATTCTGTTACAGAACGTTACAAGAAATAAAACCGCCTTAAAGGATACCCTGCAGGTATGGTCATGCTTGTTTCATGGTCGAATAAAAACTCTATGGTAAAAACTCATAGTGATACTTTTCAAATCTCGGCAGCGGGTCATTCTCACGATTACTATGCTCTCAAAAAATTTTTTCTCATGATCAGCAAGTACAGCTGTATCTCCTCTCTAAGAAATAAAAGGCACACCGCTAATTTCGCATGGGAAATTTTTTTCTCATGAACAAAGCAAAGATCCCATGCTTTTGTAAGATTTAGTTGTGCATACCGCCCAGCGAAGTTGATTTACGACCACATGCTAAGTCCGCTGTCTCCCCCTTCTTGACCCACTGTCCAATAAGATAGCCTTTTACTACTGCGTCATCAGCGAACAGTCTACTTGCAGTACATGAAAAATCATTCCCAATAATCTGCCGATCAGAGAGCATATCATTCTGCATCTTCCTCTCATTCACTTAGGTGGACTACTGATGACAGTAACGATGTAATGGTTGCGTGTAACGTCCATACCCGGCTTAAGCCATGGCAAGTACTCAACGCCTATTGCATCTACGCGATCAATTTGTATATAATGCCTATAATACCACGGTACTAACTTTCAATAAATTCTTTTTGTTGTGTTTGAAACCGCACGCATTATCTATCTATTGACCGTTATCACTAAACCTCATTCATTACCAGTATTCTGATCTGATCATAGTTGGAGTAGATAATACGCTGCGGGTGCGGGTTGTACGCAACCATCCATACAACCAGTTCTCACACATAGCCACACCGTGCACCTCATCTCATTCATAGTGATATATTTCAAACCTCCACCCCAGCATTCCTCCTCAGCTAATAACGCTTCTATAAATGGGGTTTTTGAAATATGTGTGGACTATTCAGTGACGTATTTTAAACGTGTATTAACACATAAGGGAAATATTCAGATAAAATGTGGCTTTTCGTTGGGATGATAAATCATATAAATTTCCTTATATTTTTACCTTTTTATTACTTGAACATCTGCCTCATTAACAGATATAGGTGTCGTATACTACTATCTTTTGTGCAATAATTCACCTACGTATTATTTTACGAGGTTGTTTTACACGGGATTTATTATTCTGAATATTTTTTTTTATTTTGTAAAAGTATATATTGATTTATATTGAATACCACAAACTCCAGTAGTTATTTCAGAAATATTTGTTCCCTTACAGTTTTTGCTTCAAAAATATTTATTATACTCTTGCAATTTCGTAAGTATTTTATGTTATGAGGTCAATTTGTTTGATCGCATCTTCACCATTCCTTGAAAATTTTATATTTCGTAGCTTGCGCCTGTAACCTGTATGGCTCTGTAAGGGATGACTGTGAACAGATGACAGGACGATGCGTATGCAAACATGGTATACAAGGTATGAAGTGTGATGTGTGTCCACAAGGAACTGTTCTTGGTCCTGATGGCTGCATGGATGGTAAGATATTTAACCACAATCTGCGGTATTTGTTTTTGCATCCAAATGTTTATCAGAGCTGACTTTAATTTACTGACACGACCTATTTCTGTATTTTTTTATCCAGTCTCAATAGCGAAGCCTATTATTGGATCATGCAAAGATCTTATGTGTTTCCATGGTGCTGCTTGTCAACAGACAGATAACAAAGCTCAATGCTTATGCAATTTCAGCTGCTTGCCTGAAAGGAATAGGAATCTAGTATGCGGGTCAGATGGAAATACTTACGGCTCTGAGTGCCAGATGAAATTATTCAGCTGTCGATATCAAAAAAATATTTATGTCGTTTCAAACTCGCCGTGTAGTAAAGGTAACTATTTGGGATCTGAAACATTGGACCCAGCATCTCACCCCTGGGTAATGAGTAAGCTATAAAATTGTGAGTAATTCGCCCAAATTTTTAGAATAGAACCACTGTCATCCCAACTTTTCTTAACCCAAATTACCTATTATGCAATTTGTTTTTTAATTACTTATTTAACTGAATGCTCATTCAATGTTTTTGGCAATAACGTTCATACAATGAAAACCGCTTATAACGATCCCCGATCGTCCGAACTTCGCGTAAATGGAATGACTTTTATACTATTTTTTTTATTAAGTGTCCTCTTAAAAAATAATTAAAAAGTACACAGGAGGTTATTTCCATTAGGCGAAATTCGGATAGCCGAGGTTTTTTATAAAGGATTTATACCGTATGAGCATTTTTCTGAAAAACATTAAACGAATGTTCGTTTAAAAAATAATTAAAATTCAAATTGGAAAAATTAGATTTTATATAAACAATTTAAAATAAATTGTGCAGGAGGTCATTTCGGTTAAGCAAATCTATGATGACAGGGGATCTATTTTTAAAAATTGGGTGTATTATTTGCATTTTTGTAGCGCATACCTTATCTGAAGGAGGCGAGATAGCCTAGGGCGAAATGCTGGGAACGTTTTTCCATAAACCTACTATACATTTTTTAATATTTTCTATTTATTGTTATTTCCTGTATAACTTTAAACTAGATTTTATGTCTTTAGTGGATGAACAAGTGTTACTATTTAATGAACGTATACAGGGTGTCCCAAAATGTCCGTACCACTCTTAATAAGTATACTTGTTCTCAACTGAAAAGCTCCTTGATATCGCATTTTATAGATTTTTGAATGTACTACCATTTCGTATCCCTAGAAATCCCGTAAAAATGTGGACAGTGTGTTGAAAAATAAAATCCCACCTTTTCTCTCTCTTATTTGGAATTGCACCTTATATACTTTTTACCCAAGACAAAAGCTTATCCTGTGTTTCTTACAAGATCAAAATAGGTTTCCTGAGGTGAATAGAACTGGAGATACTACGAGTTGCAGTTGTAACATTTGCGTCAAATCATTTCTAGAGGGAAGGACTACAACAATTATAGAATTTCTAGGACTACTAACAGTTATAGAATTTTCTGAGGAGGCTACCAAAGTGGCGTCTTTGAACTTTAACTTACGGGTGGGACGACATGTATCCCAGCAGAAAAAGCCCAGAGATTCTCCCTCCCCTTTTCGTGTTCTTTCTGTCAATGGTCAGTTCATGATACAAATGGCTTGATCGCGGGCGGTAACGAAAAAGGGCAGGAAATAAAGGTCTATTGTACAGACAGAACCTTTTCCCCTCTCTTCCTCTTATTCATTGCTTTGTACGAAAGTTAACAATCTGCTATTAGATTATGAGTAGGTTTTTTATCTTTCACTAACGTACAATACATGCCCACTAAACTTATTCGTTTATTTGCACTTAAAAGCAGCTACATCTCCCTCCTAACCAAATGTACAGCGCTTTCAGGTGCCACTTTGATTGATTTGTATGGAGGGGAAGGGAAGAAGCGATACTTCTCTGTATGGAACGACAAAGTTCCATTTTTCAGCCCCGTAAACTAAAGGTTAAGGAGAGTTCATCAAATTAAGTTGCATGTGGAGCTCCAAAGCAGAGAGATGATTATTGCGCCTATGCTAACGAACATGCAACTGCAGGAAGGAGTTAAATTTTCCCGACAATGTCGAAATTGGACCTCCGCTGGATTGGCAAAGGGTTGTTTTTTTCCGATGCTACATTTTCTGCTTAATCCAAAGGATGGACGTTAACGTGTCAGGCGAGAAACATAGAACAAATACTGTTAACCATTGCTGCAAACAGACGTGGTGGTGGCTGCAGCATTATAGTCTATGGAAAATTTTCGTAACATAGCCTAGGCCCGCTCATACTTGTAATGATGGCTTCATCAATTAGTTGATAAATATATCCTTAGAGATCGCGTACACCCATAGATGCTGTAATTATTTGAAAGTAGTTCAAAGAGTATAGCCTAGATTTCGAATTATTTCCTCAACTCACTAATTTCCGTAACTTGAACACAATCGAGTATGTGGTATAACCTCTATCATCTTGTTCTCTCTGTGGATCCTCCATCATGGGCCCTCCAGCAGTTGTAGGATGTACTGAAGTCAGCATAATCTAACAACAATTTAGCATATTATTGTGCCATTTCCGACCTGTTCAGCTGCTGTTTTTGCTGAATACGGAGGTTCCTATCGATATTAGCTGGCGCTTACATCAATGTAACTATGTGTGTGTTAGCATTGATTGAAGTACCAGCTAATATCGAGAGGAATCGCCGTCTTTAGCACAGGCAGCAGCTGGACTTAATAAACTTTTTTCATAGAATTCCATTATTATGTCTCCATAATTTCATAAAATTTGGATGAATTTGCGTATGTAATACAATTTTGTTATATATAAATTCATTTTGTCTTTGCAGTTCTAACTTCTGCTGAATATGTACCCGAAGAACATACGATTGAGCCATTTATCCATTATATCACTTTCAACAACACCTTCGTTACGAAAAGATTCAGAAGGCATAAAGCACAATCTAACAGTCATATTCACAACCAAAAAAATGTCAGTTCCGATTGCGAAACAGGTAAGTTATTTTGTTCCAAATATGAAGAATCCATCTTGAAAGTAATTTCAAAATATAGATGGAGTTAAATAAAATTTTCGATTGCTTTTTCATTAAAATAAATTACAGCTGCAAAAGTATACCCAGTTAAGGTCAACGTCAAACGCATATTGATTAGTCGTGTTGGGTTTAATTAGATTAGATTTGTAATGGGGCATAACTAAAGTCATTGACTTGTCTTCGTCTCACTTGCTTTATGTTTATGGTAGTTACCAAAATTAAATTTTATTTTTGATAATAACTTAGATTGAACTAATTTTGCTAAAATACAAGTCACTGGATTAATTACGAGGAAATTTTCTGACTTAAAATTAATTTCTGATTATTAGTTGATTTTCAGTGAACTTATAGATTTATAGTAGTCCCGCTATATTCAATGAAATCTTAGATTGCAAACTTAGAGTTTAATGGAAGTGTAGTAGAATCTTAATGTTTTCGTAAATAACGCCATTTTTGCACATATGTAGCTAACTTAGAAAATGGTTTGTAAAGAAAAATGTAGCGTTTTTTCTTGTAGCGAGTAAAATTTCTTGAGTCTCCAACGTGATTGGCAACATCCACTGAACGGATATGGCACAATAAGAAGGCTCGTTTACGGTATTCAAATTCTTCAAGAACTTTCAAAAATATAAACAATGTTTAAGCATCTCGGATCATTTTAACTTTTCCAGTTATAAAACGTTTTGGAAATAACGTTGTTGTTCGGGCACTCTTTCCTAAACTTTAACCCTTACTTAGGGTCCCTTCTCTTCGCGCAAAAGTCCTTGAAGCATTAAAGTATCCTTCAAGATCGTCGTATATCCTCTCTTTTATCTAAATCTTTTATTCGCTACGCTTTATCTTCCATATATTTAAGTAAGATCTTCCTCTATGCTTTCCAGCCATTTTTCAGGGGCGCCTCACTTTCCTTCTCTCTCTGGGTTGCTTCTCACAATCTTCTCAATTATCCTGGTTTCTTCCATTCTTTCCACACGTTTCAGCCATCTAGATTTGTTTTATTAAGATACATTTGAACGTGATAATCAGTTGCATTAGCATCAAGTAAAAAAATTATTTTGCAAATGTCTTCATTATTTTCATGATCATTATTAATCCGAACATATCCATCTCAACCTATTTTATATTTTGAAAGATTTCTCCATTATCATAAAACAGTAACGTATTACTCAAATCTTGATGAAATATTTCTTACTTGTTTGCGAGGTTTCATACAACAATAAAATACGGTTATAAATGCGAATGGTACTAGAAATTTTATGACGGAGTGAGAATACATGATAGTCGTACGCGATTTCATTTATAAGATCTTCCATTTTTGCAAATAACTCGTACTTTGTATAAAACTTTCTTTGTAATTCCCCATCTACCGCCCAATTTCACTCAAGAGCGTTATTTTAGCTGAAAATCGATATCGTTCAAGAGTATATCGATTGTTGGAAAACTTTTTACCCAAACTTCGTTTTATTTTGTCCTCTGGTGGATCTCCCCGTCTGAAGCTTAGGCTGCTTTGATGCAATTAAAAGAAAGTGCACTTAGGGCGAAATTTCCTTGTTTTCCCCCGTTCCTCTGGTTAAACATCGGCTACTAGTAAAGGAACGAATTAAAAGCGACCCAGGTGAATTAAGTTTAAAAGAAAGATGTTTCGTTATTTTTTAACATGGACCTAACGTTGTGGCCTTCTTTATCTTCAAATTTTCATTTCTTTCTCCCTAGCTCTCCGAACTTCATTACTTACTGTGTTTCCAACGCGACGAACGCGAAAATAATTTATTCCCTTACCGCGTTGAGTTGACGAATTGGAGAATCCTTTAGGGAATTGTCTCTCAGTTCCTATGACGACAACTAAAAGGAACGACAAAGAAGAGACAGAGAACTTTGTCTCACGACGGAGGAATGGTTCAGTGTAATTACTGCCAAATGCGATGCGTAGTTTGGCTAATACTTACCGTCGTTGGAGTAGATCTAAATTGCCGGAATTCAATATCGTTTAACTTTGAAAGACAACGCCGAAAATATTTATTTTTTTTGTATATTTGTACGAGAACCGTAATTATATTATGTACCGAAAGCTTTTAATATGAGTTTGAACTTGATAATAAGATTACAGATTAGATATTTCCAACGTAGTTTACCAAATTTTTACAAAAGCCATTTTATGTTTTGTGCCTTTAGAAGATGTTATTCACATATTGGACAAACAGTGAAATCTTCTTACATAATCTTTGCGATTTAAATGAGTATACTATAAAATCTCGGTACGACATTGCGTCATATCTATATACGATATTGGTCATAAAATAATAAGTTACATAATATAGTATATAATATTTCTATACCTGATTATAGTACTTGGGAAATGATATTAATATAATATTAAATTGTTATATGATATAATATTTACATGTCTCAATTTAAAAAATTGCTTCCACGAACCAAATGTAGTTGTGTAAATTTAACTTCAAGAAATTTCCATAAATCTTCGACTTTTCATGTTCGTCACGACTTGAATTTAATTACATATAGTTGAGTGTTTACCATATTATACGTATATATGTACGGTTGCGTGTAGTTGAAAATATTAATTCATATTATTTTTACTTACTGTTTAAATTTTGCTTTCAAAATACTTGCGATTACTTAAATAAGTTTATGAAATAAGGAAAATATAATACATTTTTAACACCCAAGGCTGTGCACTTACTAAAACCTAATATTTCCACTGTGTTATATATTTAATATCGTATATTTATATTTGCATTGTGTATTATATGTTTTCAAATGAGAATATTTTACATTTTCGTTGGAATTTAAAATAAACCATTTGTCACAAAAATTCTGAAATTCATACCAAAGAAAAGAAAATTGTTCTCTATGATTAATACTGTCTAAAATTTCAAGAACTTCACAATTTTGCCTATTTCAGTACCTTTTATTTCCATTGTAAAATGCTCCTATAGATGGATCACTTCCTTTTTGTAAATATTGTTGAAATAAATGTAAACTCTGTTTACATACAGCGTACAAGATTCAATGGTCGCAAATGAGTCTTCGGGGAAGAAATGAATACCGAGAGGTGGTGAAGTGAAAGAAGATACACATTTGATTTCAAAGACATTGCTTCAAACAAAACTATAACGAGTCTGAATACCAATAAAATCAAACAAAATGTGTCGCTACCCATTCACAAGCTCGGTTGAAATTGTTTTCTCGGCCTTGTAGCAGCAATTCGGGAAAAGGAAACGGGAATCTTCCCCCCTTCTTAGTGCTGTAAAAGTAACCGAAAAAAATTGAGGAGAAAAAGAGATGTTTCCCGGAATATGTAAATATTTTTTTCTTACTCGTGTCCGGATGAAAACGCGAAATATATTTCTTGGTATATTTCAATGTCCCGAAAAAAACGGATAGTTCCCAAAAACCCATAAAGCGGAATAATACAAGGCCCGTGGGAAAAGCTTTATGGCCCGTAGAAAAAATAACAAACGGTCATTCAAATTCAGCGTGGATGAATTGCTTGTGTGGAACAATTTTATTTATTATTTTTTTTAAAAAATTCATGTCTAGAATAGTGAACTGAAATTAAAATTTAAAGAGTGCCTTTATTTTTTTTTAATAATGACTGAGCGATCGCTTAGAGAATTAGTTGGGAATCATGATTAACATATATCGAAGAGTTTTTTTTATTTAACTATCGTCATAAATATTGTTTCTCCATTAGTGCATTTCTGATTACTATTCAAACTATTAATCTGAAACTGACATGAACACTTACAACCTTTTTTTCATTATATTTAAATATACGAAATACTACTCCTTTTAGGCATCAAAATATGTATGTAATACAATAAATCGTAATGCAGCTAAGCGAAAAATTATAATTAAATTTAGTTAAAAATCTATCATCCGGTATTTATCACCATTTGCGAACAAAATTATGCAAAACACAATATAGGAATGGAATTTAGTTGCTTTTCGTATTATTATTTATTTCTGCTCCTAATAATTTTTACTATCATATTAATGGCAATTCTTAAATAACAAAAAAGAGCAAACAGGATAAATATACTGCTTTCTTAGAAATTTTTGTTTTTAACAAAAATTTTCAAAATCAGTTTGCAATGGAAATTTGACCAGAGTAAACAATTTTTCAATGTAATATTCGCCATTCAGGTTCAAGACCTAAATTTCTACCACAGCTAACCTATGCTGTTTACGTTCTTTGTAATCGATTCTTAATTTCATGGTGTTCCATTTGTAATCCCATTTCGAGTTCTTTGTAATCGGTTTGTATATTCACATGTCTCTTTCATTATAATCTGTTTCTAATCACATCGCATATTCATGAAACCAAATTTTAATCTCTTTTACTAATTTATTAAAAATGCAATTATTCTGTTAATAGGATTTTGAATTAAATATTTAATTATAACTCGGTACAATATTCTTTAATTTATGCTAGAATAATTGTGGCGAAGACGCGTCACTGGTTCTATGGAGACTGGAGCCAATAGTGACATATCTCCGCCACATAACAATATTAGCATTTTAGATTCCTTGTATTAAACGCAACATATAAAATTTAAACAAATCCATGCTACATTTCATTGATACCACAGATAATACCGCAATAAAGTATTTTCAGAGGAATATGACCTGAACCATACTTTTTGATAGAAATAATCACTGGGCGGAACAAACGTCTATAAACCTGCATTCATTGAAACATATTTTTTGCGTTCATCTAAAATAAATATCGAAAATTGCCAATCTGTCCAAAAGCAAACGTCTCATATAATAGAAATCATTCTTTTAATATTCGCGTTCACCAATCAATTTTCTGCCCATAAGTAAGTGCCCATAATACAGCTACTATAGTGCTAGTATAGTGTCGCAATACGCCAAATCGTCGAAAAAGTCCGCTCGTTTACGTTTTATCACACCTGTAGTACATAAGCAATATTTCAGCGAGATATTGTAAATACATTTTAGTGCTTATAATTTAGCATATTTACCCGACTCTCTAAACAAAGCACAACATACTTGAGTTGTTATGGCACACTGCGTAAAGATATGAAGGTAAAAAACAACAAATTAACTCAGCTAAAATTGTTTAATAACGTTGTTAATAACTGTTTCAGTGGCCGGGCTGCCACCATTTGCAGAACAATATTTAATCTCTTAAATGAGAACAGCCATTCGTGAATCATAACTGTTCGGTAGATGATGGAAAATCAGCCACACAAATAGCTATTAACAGCGTTATTAAACCGTTTTACCTGTGATAAGTTGTTTTCTACTCTGATTTTCAAAACACAATATGTTTGAAATGCGTTGAGTGCAGTCTTAATGTATGGAACCATGCCTCAATACCACTGTGGCTTTAATGGGTGGACCACGAGGCTTATACTTATGGCCTCAAATTGGCAAAGTTTGTTTATTATATATTATATTTTTCTTAATGCAAAAATTTGGAAACTTAAAGATAGTGTAAGGATAGGCTTTAAAAAAAGTCAATCCAGGGTCACCTGAATATGTTAAGCTCACCCTGTATACACAAGCGTAGAGTTTTGAAAATTATTAGGGGGCTTGGGCCTCCACTAAATAATAAATAAATTAATTAATGATTAGTTTATCAATAATTAACACATAGTCAAGTAACAATAATTTTTATAATAATTAATTTCGTAATTAATATATAGCAATATTAAAGAAAACTCTCCATAAAATACCTTTTATAAATTGCATTTTATGCAAACTTTATAGAACAGTATTTTTTAAATGATCACATTTATCTCACGATTTAAGGTTCAAACATAGACGCGATTTGGGGAGGGGTAAACTGGAGGAGGGGGGGGGGCAATTCGTTTTCAGAAATTGGAAGTCAAGTATTTTCTGTCTTCTTTCCAATACTTGACCAAATGCCAGGAGTCGACATGTCTTCGGAGTCTGCATCAGTTTCATCAGTGGATAAATAAATCTTTATACCTCTTTCTCATTCAATCCCCTTGAAACCAAACATATCAACATTTTGAGGAGTAGCAGTTCGAAAACATTTGAGGAGTGGGGGTAGGGGAGACTGATGTAGCATTAAAGGAGCGCGTGATTCAGCGTTAAATAGAAAAATATGTCCATGCTATTCAATGAGAAGGCCTTGAGCCCGGTGGCTTAGGAAAGGGAGGGGCTCATGGGGCTCAACCCCAATTGAATATTAAAACATATTATTTTCTCATAAGCTGCAAAACAGATCTTTTTTAACAGCGCTTAAGCCCCCCACGAGTTTTGAAATGCTACGTTATTGCTTCAGCCCCTTGTTTTCTATGTGACTGCAAATATTAGCCTAACGTATGTGTTGCTTATCGTCTACTAAAAATGGGGACTTTGGTAGACAGTGATCTAATCATTTAACAATTTGTTACAAAACATTTAAATCCCCTAAAAAAACGTGAATTATTCAACTTGAAAGTTTTTACTTTATAGTTTAATATAGGAACGTTCAAGTATTACGTAAGCAATATTTTGGCCATTTCAACTCCCCACCTCCCTAGTAAGCAAAAATTAACATTGGCTAACATAGGAAAATAAGACCAACTCATATAAGGCTTAATTTTTATATTAAAACAATTCAATTGTTGGCTTATAAGAAAAAGTAGTTATGGTTTAGTTACATGTTATTTGTTGTAAGGAAATTTTAATTGTTATCGTGGCTTTATGTCTTACAATAACTTTCAGTATTTTTTGTGATAAGATTCAGTGGCCTATTGTGAAGGTCCCTAGAAATAAAAAAAAAACTGCGCTAGAAAAGGAATTATTTTAAAAATAACATTTTGCGGGATGGGGGGCGCTAAAGGTTGGGCTCGCACCGGGCGCGATATGACCTAGCTTCGTCTCTGCTGCATACTGACATTATTTTCAAAGCATGCGGTCGAATGGTTCCGAAAATTTTCTTGTTGATATATTTAGAATAGGTTTCAAAGAGTTCCAGTTAGACACTTTAGATGTTTGTTGCACTGCAAATCAATCAGTTCCATTTTCATATTCTAAGGTATGTCAATAGTTACACTGAAAGACAATTTTTGCGTCAAATAAATTAAATTTTTCATGAGCCGGCTCGCACTAAAATACGTCAACGTGGGTCGCGGATTGAACATCCATTCCCTAGACACTTGCCCATCGTGCCCGTTTATAAATCTTGATTTGGCTTACTACTTTTTATTTTCTCATGCCTCTTTTTCATAAATAAACTACTTTTACAAAATCGTCTTTTAAGCTATGCCACCGGACTAAAATATACAAACAAAACAACTTACCTCGTTATACTTTTTTTTAAAAAAATAATTAAACAACTAGTTTTACTTTCCGTTGTTTAGCATTTTACTTGGAACACAGAATAGGTACCTAGTGTGTTCAATGCTTATATGATAATGAAGGGAAGGGGCTGTGAAGAACTCCGTTCAATATTTTTCTTTTTTTCTTGTTTAAAAACTGAAGAGATATTTTAAAACGATTTCCTGTTCAGACCCTATCCTACAATTGCTATTCTTCCCTTGTTTCGCTCGTTTTTTTTTTTTAATAAATATTTGTAAAATGCCCGAAGTTGAAAAGTCATCAATGAACTGACCGCTAAAGACATGTACCTAAAACATTGATCTCCGTTTATGAATGAAGGAAAGCACACCCTTCAGCATACAGAAAAATAGCCATCAACACCCATCAAGTTAAGAAAACAGTTGATGCTATAAAATTGCGATTGACGTGATACATTGCGCAACGATAGTAGATAAATAAAACACTATACTGTTGCAGTTAAAAAAAAAGCTTTTAACTGCGACAGTATTGTGTTTTATATATCTACAAAACAGTTGGTATTGATCAATACATGGAAAAAGAATGAAATGGAGGGTTTCTTTTAGCTTTGTGCTAAATCTAAAATTCTTGAGTTTTGCTTGCTTCTTGATATTTTCAAGCATTTATCTTCGATTTTTCTTTATTATTTTAAAATAAAATAGACTTTTTGTTGCTATTAAACGTTTTTTCAGAACCTGTTTTACTTTGGCGTTTAACGGCATAACTCTGCCTTTGCAGTAAAAGCTTTGATTGAAGTAATAGAAATTAGAAATCGTTGGTTATAACCGATTTCCACAACAATTATATGGATTTGGTAGGAAATTTCCGTAATCCCCCCCCCCAATTAAATCCACCACTATATATACACTACTTTCTTTATCTCTATTTACGTTTTTCATTTCAAATTATCTATTAATTATTCAAGTCGATGTTTGTTAAATCACGATATTCCAATTATAAACAATTGCCCCATTCTTGATTGTCATATAACTGTTAATAATAGTAAAAGATAAACAAAAGAGAAACAATAGAAAAGAATAGAAATGTCGCCATTAAACTGTTTAAAAAAGAAACATTTTAAGTTATGACGATGTAAAAAGTGGATAATGAGGTATATGAAGTATCTCATAATATTGCGACTAATAGCGAAAAATGTATTCCACATAATTTTATATATAGCCGAGATATTACTATAATCTGATATTTCTATAATTCAATATCATATATGATATGGGCTCCGTCAGACTCGATAATTTTTACCCAATGTTGCCCAGGAGGATATCAATTTGCAATTTGTAAATTTATATTTACGTTATAAATCATGTGTAAACCTCATAATGTAATATTATCCCGTCTAAATAAATGTATATTGTATAGTATAGCCTATAATATTAAATTAATAAGGGGTATCGGTATACTGCTTTTGCACTTCAGCGGCTAATAATCCAAAGATGACCCTTACCACCAGAAAGGAACAGTTGAAAAATAAGACAGGACATAATCTTTATTAAATCAAGATTTATTAAGAGGGTATGCAAAAAAAAATACAGAAAAGAGAAAGATAAACGCATTGTAAAGAAGCCTTACAACCTTACATATTTTGTTTCTATGTATTTATTTAAATAAATCGAGTGATATAAATTATTTATAGCCATTAGATGGCTACATATCCTGATTGAACATACGCTCATAATCGTAGAGTTATATCGGTCAGTTGGGCCCGTGCCCTTTCCCCCATAATTTAAAATAATTTAAAATTGCACTTATATTTTAAAAAATATATATATATATTGTTTTCTTGCGTCCTCCTTAGGCCTGTAACCAGGTTGAAGGGGAAGTCGGGGCACAGAAACGGGAACATGGGGCATAGAATACCTGGGAACTCACGAGTATAAAATTATTATCAGAAACGATACGAGATTTAGACATTATGTCACTATAATCCCAAATAAATTTGACGCTCCTCTGATGGCTTTTTTGTAAATTTATTACACATGCCATAAAACTAGCATATATCAAGGTTTGTATTTTAAATTTTATGCAGGTGAAATTGTATAGGAGAGGAGGAGGAATTATATAAAAACTGTTTATACAAATATACATAAAAACAATAATATATATTATTAATTTTTAATGATTTTCAATATTTTAACATTGTGTTATTATTGTTCTAAATGTACAGGGTGTTCCATAATGACGTTTAGAAAATTAGGGGAGTTGGTATAGGACGTTAAATAAACACTATTGGTGGAACTCGCACCGTGCGTGAAATAACCAGTTTGTTTTTATAGCGAATTTATGTTTTACGTCTATCTTCGTTGCTGCGTATGCAATTATACGAATTGAATACAACTTTTGATGCAGATTTTAAGTCATTGACCTAATAATACAGCAGAGACAAAAAATACGAAATTCCATTTCCTGATCGTGATCTGTATTGCCCTCTAGTGAGATAAAGAATGAAAATTGCCTTTTTTACATCACACTGTACACATTTGGGAATTCATAAGCATGTGCAATCGGTAAAGGATTTAAAAATTAACATTTTTTGTAATGACATGTTTTTTCCTAAAATGCGCCGTTACGGCGCTGCAGTCATTTAATTGCTTCCATCCACTGAGCATAAGGTACCAAGAATTGGCTACGAAGCGCCATTTTGCGACTTTTTAAGTGAAGAATGTCAATTTTTATTAAGTAATTTTAAGGAAATCGCCAAATGGCGCTTCGTAGCCAATTCCTGCTACCTTGTGCGCAGTGGATGGAAGCAATTAAAGGACTGTAACGGCGCATTTTAGGAAAAAAATGTTATTACAAGAAATGTTCATTTTTAAGTCCTTTACCGATTGCACGTGCTTACGAATTCGCAAATGAGTATAGTGTGATAAATAAAAAGTCATTCTTTATCTCCCTACAGTGCAATACAGATCACGATCAGGAAATGGAATTTCGCATTTTTTGACTCTTCTGTACTATTAGGCTAACGACTTAAAATCTGTATCAAAAGTTGTATTCAATTCGTATAATTTCGTACGCCGCGACGAAGATGGACGTAAAACATAAATTCGCTGTACAGACAAACTGGTTGCTTTGCGCACGGTGTGAGTTCCACCAATATTGTTTATTTAACGTCCTTTCCAACCCTCAAATTTTCCAAACGTTATTCTGAAACACCCTGTATATAAAAGTTCAATGGCGGAAACTGGAGCACAAGCATGGGGCAATTGGGACCGCACCCCTGCTGGCCTCGGCTTGGCTACAAGCTTGAAAATAATTGTGAAAAACTCTACATTAATGCATATACCTTGCTAAACGCTTGGCCCTATTTAACATTATATGTTCAATCAGGATATGCGGCCACTCAATATTAAGTAGGGCCTGATTTTTAGAAAGATCGAAATATTCAGACAAATTTGCAATATCTTACTTCAAGGAGGGAATCCATTCCTTTGTGTGTGTGTGTGTGTGTGTGTGAGAGAGAGAGAAAAAGTAGTTCAAGAGATACAACCACAGGCATTTAGAAACATTTGGTGATTTTTCACTTAGCGCTCAGTGCGCATACCTCTTTTTTCCGTTCCTTCCCCGAGAGTGTATTGTTGGTGGCGGGGGCTCGAGCCCCCCCCACCAACCATGGTCCGACTATGGGTCCGTATAACTCTACGCCTATGACCGCATGTCCATACCCGCCTTAACTATCTCTGGACAAATCTTTTTGACGGTCAAACCACCTCCCCTTTCTTTCTTAGAATTCCCTCAGGAGGTTGGGAGCGTATGCGAATTCCGCGTGAACTCTCATAAAATGCAGAAAGTGTAGCAGCTGGTCACCAGCAGAAAGTCAGGAAGCAATTATGTCAATGTTCGGATTGGAAAGAAGAATCGCAGTGTGAGATCAGGATTAAAAAAACCAAAACAAATATTGTATGAAAATTTAAAAAAGCATTTCGGTAAGCAAAAATGTATTTTTTAAAATATCAGTAGATTGTTTGGGGGCTCAAACACCTTTTAGAGTTTATTGGGGGGCTCGGGCCTTGCGAGCTCATATAACTCTACCCGTATGCCTGTATATAAAGTCTAGTTTATAATTCTTATAGTATACTAATCAGTTAAGTAGCATCTTCTGCAAAAGTTAGAAGATAGAACATTATCATATCTTGCATATAGATATAAAATAAAATGATCATCTTCAAATGAAAATTGAGAATGGTGAAATATCATTTTCAACTGAAAGTAAATTTCATAGTCATAATGCAGTCCACTCAAAATAGTATTCACACGCATATGCAGTTTCTTCTAGAGTTGTCCACAATCTTTGTGTCTTCCGCAGTGTAAGATATTTGTTTCCAACTATTATTTTAATTCATCTTTATTATCGTTTAATTTTCTCATATATTTTTTACTGTTTTCTTATCTGGGGGATCGCGACTCGATCTAATCTAAACTGCCTTACTGTTCTGCAAAACCGTTGTTTGAGATTTCTTGGCGGTTCTGAGTTTTCCTTCCCGACAGCCACTGCATTTCGTTTTCACATACTCACTTTGGACAAATTATAAAATTTCTACTCTTACGTACGACCTTGTTAAAAATAATATTGTACTTCATATCTCATTTTCTGATCAATGCGACCATGGAAACCTCATCAGATTTGTTGGAGAATTGAGAACAAACTCTGTTAGAACGAACATTGCTCTTTCTAGTCATTGGGGCGTCTGGCCCTTAGCACATTACCTGACGATTTACAGATGTGTAGTACACTGTACATATAAGCTTTAGTACACTGCCCATTTTTGAAAAATTATTGCGCATTCACTTCACTGACCAAGAGATGTTTTTTGTTTGAACTACTTTTCACTTTCTCTGTTTTGCTTTCCCATTTACATCTGGGCAGCATGTGCTTGTCAGACCTTTGGTCTTTTGCTATTGCTGCCCAGGCAAATTGTTGAATCCCTTTTTTAATTATATTTTTGTTTCCTATATCTCTTTGTATGTTGCTTTTTTTCAACAGATGTTATGATAATTGCTAATATGAAAAATATATTGCTTCATATTTTGTGATTATATTTATATGTTCATATATATATATTATATCCATTCATTCTATACTTCAGCCTTTTGCCTAAAATAAAATTATTTTCGCTTCAGTTTTCACTAAAATACGTCAAATTAAGATATAGCGTTTATTTAGCGCGCCAATTATTTGATCAAATTTTTACTCAATTACTTACTCAAACAAAATTGAAGCAACTAATCTAGAAATAATAGTTTTTCTTTGAACAACATCCAGCATTAAAATGTATATGAGTATTATACGGTAATCTATGCAAACACGGGAATATTGCGGCCCTCTCAACATGCGCCATTCGCATAATGCGAGGACAGCTCATTAGCGTTGAGTGCACTAACAATAATTTAATGACGGAGATGTGCAATATTTTCTCATACTGTCAGTTAACAGGTTTCTCTCTTTTTTTTTCTGAAGTCCGCCTCAGCACTGAGACAATAGTGCTGTGTTATGTCAGGCTGTTATGTCCATGTATCAGGTAACAATTTTTTATTCAGGTACAAAATTACAAAGTAGAATAAATTCGTAGAATAAACCTGAGGTATGACCGGAAAAAAAGATGAATACTAGCTTAACGAGTTCCAGTCACCCCAAATTCCCGTATTCTTTTCTTAATTCACCCTAAATTCCCATGTTCTTTTTGAGGTGAGCAAATACGGTTAGCCGCAATCTGTTGAGTCCAGGTCCGAGACTTTTATTGGCGGTTGTAAGACGCCAAGAAAACCAAAACTTGCAATATAAGTGACTGCCTTTTGGCTTTTGTTGAGCGGCTTTCGAGCCATTTGGCGAATGAAGGTTATCGACATGTATGTGCGATTCACACTACAGGTGTCAAGAACAGATGTTAAAAAAAATCTTCGTTTTTTGGTTTTAATCCTTGTTAAACTTGGCTAATAAAATAAAGTTCTGTTAAGCTACGAATCTTTTGGGATGTCGTGTAAGAATTAAATTGTGGAGTTAGTCAAAGATTTAATGCAATGTTTTTAATTTAGAAACCACACGTATGTGCGTTGTGATTTCTTTCGTAAGATATAGGCAGCTAAACACCAAGCTACTCTTACAATGCTTTCATCCTTATATAATAACTCGATATCTATCATTATGGTTAATTTATTTTAATAAAAAGCTATCGTTTAGTAAACAAAATTGACGTAGATTTCCGTAATTTGCTTTGCAGTAGTTTATAGAAGTATCTATATGTCATAATATAGTTTAATTTGCTATTGTCATTTGGAAGGGTAATTTGTACATACTATTGGTTTCAGAAGCCGTAAACGATACTCTAGCATTTTGTGGATATTCCTACGTGGCCATTCCAAATCACTTAACGACTGGAGAAGTTTCTTTTAATGCGAACTTAAAACCGTTGGCCAAAAATGGAATTATTCTAATTAAAATCTCATGGAACAGCTCTGCATTTTTTGCAGTATTAATGCAAAGAGGTCACCTAGAATTCAGGTACGTATATCAGCTTGTAGAATAAACGCTATAGTTTCCTTATCATGTCATATATAACTTAAATTTTCCCCTGTTATTGGATGAAAGATGAATTATTTCTGGAACTTACTTCGCTTAAATCTAAAATGAATGGAAAAATGTGTTTACAGTAAACCGAAAAAAAAAAAAAATATTTTGAATATTTAATCTTTTTAAAGTAAATGGGCTTTAACATATATCACACAAAAGTATTGGGCATTTACTTCAGCACCATCAACTGCAATATCCGACAATGCTGTCAAATCGTAATTCGCAAAGAAAATCAAATTTTAATTTAATATTGACAAATTTTGCCACAGCTAGGCAGGTGTGTTTGAGTTCCAATTTAAAAACGACGCCATCTATGTCGTCTTGAAAGCATCGCAAGAATTTAACACCGCGATGAGGTCTCTTTCTTAATTGGATCATCTTTTACAAAAGACCGCTGACTCTCAGTAATTAGTTTAGTCGACGGAGATTTTTCTCTGCTTCTCTCTCTTCCCTCTCTCTTTTTGCCATTTCTCTCTGTCTCTCTCTCTTTCATTCGTTTCTTTCCCCTTCAACCTCATTTAATTTAACGACCCCAGTTCTTTGCCCAGACCAAGTTTTTTGAGAGGTATCGGCCGAAACAAGGCTTTTTATTCCAAGGGACTGTTTGAAAACTCATCTTCGAGGGAAAAAAACAGTTTAAGTTCGAGATGTACTTTGAGAGAAACTAATTGTATTTGCGTTGTATTTTTTATCCCTTTTATTTTAATTCCTTGTTTTGATTATTTGTTTTAACAAAATTTAAATGACATTAAAAATCCCCTTTAAATTACTCATTCGCTCTTGAATATATATTATACGATTCTGATAACAAGTGAACACACAATCGTATTTGATAGGAAAAATTAGGTGAAAATGAAACATGACACTAAACCCAGGGAACAAATGCTAAGACTGAATTTTTGTGGACAAAATTATGACGTGACAGTACATCTTTCGTACTATAATACGACACAGACCCCTTAAGGAATTTCCGAAGGAAGGAGGATGTCTTAATACAGGGATATTTTCGGCGGGATTTAGAGAAACGCGGGAGAACAGTCTGTGAGGATACACGCCCGTTGCTCTAGCTCCGTTATCGCACCCTGACCATTTGATCTTGAAGTGGTAGTTTTCCGACGGCGATCTTGTGTGATTTTATTCGCGATTCGGACGAAAAGAACGTTACTATACTGCCTTTCGTCATCATTTAGATTCCAAATAAAGTAGCTTCTTAGTTACGATAGTGTCCATGTCTGCGCTTCACAATTTTGAATACGGGGGACGAAACCTAACGAAACACTTCTTGACAAGCTCGAGACGCGAGGTTGTGTCCCTGCAGGTATACGATGTCAGCGTAATTCTAATACAACGCCAGTGCAAGAAAAAGAGTTATTAATACTAACTTCATCCACCACAATAATTCCATGCTGTTTCCTTCCTAAAATGCACATTCATTTTAAAAATAATTTTACAACATCGTATATGTTTGATTTAATTATTTTTGACACACGCGTACAAGCTGAGGCTAGAGCTTTTTCTTCTTTCACGAAAGCTCTATTCAGAGCTTCTACAGAGGTGCCAAAGCTTATTAGTCAATTCCTGACGAAATAATTGCAAAAAGCATGCCACGGTGGCTTTGTGTGTTGACTATTTGGTAATCAGATTAACCCAGAGGAGGGAAAAACATCTCGAACAATCGTACCTTTTAACATCGATGAAAATATCTATATATATATTAATGGCGTATGCATATCATGTCACATTAAAAAATATTGATATGGTGATTTAATTATATAATCATGCTTTACATGTGTGCTCCCTAAATTATTCGATTAAAAATGTAGTAACTTCTTATTTGTGATGAATCTCATATATTTTAAATGTATCTAGAAATTAAAATTATATTTTAATATTTATATAAAATATTACGATTATTTCTTAAAGCCTTTTACAAAACTTTACATGCTTATAATAAATAAGATCAATCGAAAAAATATATATGACAGAACAAATAAGAGTTGTGAGAATGACGTAATTAAAATAGAGAATTCACTTTGGAAATAGGCTGGAAATATTTCAAGAAAAACTGATAAACAATGGAGATACTGAATTTCTGAACTGAATTTCGAAAGATCAACAAAGATCTAGGAAACTTCCTCAAGTGATAGATAGAAGAAGGAATTTAGGTTACTGCAACATATGAACAAATATTTTTATATTAATATTCATTTATGAAGATCTCATTTCATATTAACGCTCAGAGAAATTACTATGAAAACTAATAGTTGTATACGATATAATAAAATCTATTTTGTTAACATATTTAATTAATTATATCCAAATCATTTTAGTTATCCATATTTCACGCATTGTACTTCATAAAGGATCCGTTTCGTACCCGCGCCATTTGTATTAAGTTTGTTTTCTTGTCTTATCATGAAATAAACAACCTCCTATAAAACAATCATTTGCCGTCGGCAATAGTAGCAGTGTTATCATGAATAGAAGCCGATTTCCTCAGGAGGTTGATTTTGTCCATGGTAAGATGGAAAATGCACAATTCAGGAATCACTAAAAAATGCATGCGACTGCAGACTGAAGAAATACTACTCCTGATTTATTGATAAATAAAGATATTTGGATAA
>QLNU02014176.1:43692744-43741376 GCA_006491805.2 Dysdera silvatica | reverse complement strand
GAAATAGACGATACCGTAACTATGGGTAAAGAAACAAAACAAAATAAATATTGATCATACTATTATTGAAAATATCATAACTCTTGTAGAAAATTTTGAAACGCTTACAATCTGACATTTTCATAGCGAATAAAAAATGGACTTTCAAAATTAATACAAATAACGACTGAAGCCTTTAAATAGAAACCTTATATATAGGAGTCAAAGTCAAGAACATATTCCAAAAGATTGTTTATATAATGACGTAGATTTCTGTGAAATCACTAGTTTGAGGAATAGCACTGCCGTGTAAATTTCCGAAAGTTAAGAAGTTCAAAAATTGCTAAAATTTAATTAATTGCCAAGAGTGTTTATGTGACTAATTAAAATCAATGAACTGAAATTATATTTATTTTTTAAACGCACAGTAGAACCTGGTAAACGACCACCTTGCTAAATTGGCCACTGAATAAAGTGACCACTTTTTTAAGAAAGAATTGGTAGGGGCATAGGCATACCTATATTAAATTATACCGTGTATATTAACCACAAGTCTTTGGTAATGTTTGTAGTCCAGTCCCAAAAGTGGTCGTTTTAGAAAGGCTCCACTTTATTTCAAATCTGAATAATGATTTGATTTCCTCAGGAAAGGGCAATACAATAATGTAAAACTTAATTATATATCTATGTCAATGCATTTGTAAATAAATTTCTTTGTAATTTAACGAGCTGTACGAAATACCTTCTGGTAAATCGATTACAAATATTTATCATATGTACACTCGTATTTAAAATATTTATATAATCCAAATATACTATTTATGGTATTTAAAAATTTGTGAAATTTTTAGTTTACATTTTACAACTAAATAAAAATTATTTCCTTCATATTAATTATCTGGATGACAGGCAAAATTTATTCGAGTAAAATTTTAAGATTTACTAAAAACCTGTAATTTTTAAACTAGACGCGATTTTTAATTACATGCATGTATATACGTTTAATCTCTAATGTTCTGTATTGATTTCAAGAAAAAATGTGTTAAATATTCCGATTATTCTAAGTTTCCTTAAATTAGATATAACATAATTTATGCAAAGTCTTATTAACTGCTTCTGAAATAAAACGCATGCCCAGACAAAATATCGCGTTTTAATAAAACTATCTACTAGAGCTTCCAAAACTGTGATCATTTGCAAACGCGGTATGTTTCTGATTTTGATCATTTGGATAGAAGTCATATCCAGGTGACCATGGGATGCGCCCCTCCATTTCGGAGATTTCCCTTTCCGATTTCTCTATCCTTTCTCGCTCTTAAAACATATTTCCGACGGTAGGTGACGCTATCGAGATAAATATTATTAAAATATAATATAAGTAAATAGGCAAGAACCTGTGCATACATGGGGATCATTGAAGTCGATTCCTGCCGAAAGAGAGCAACCTTTGCCTAAACCGCGCCCATACACTATACTCAACATGTAAAACACCACTTTACAGCGCTTTAACTAATATTTTATGCATTTTGCATTGCCCTTTGTATACTTTTGTATTTTTTTTATCATAACGAAGTGATAACGCTTTCGTCTATCGTATCTTTAACCCGGGGTAGATACCGATGGTATCGTAGAATGCAAAATAGTTTTTCTTCCCACCATAGTTGGGAGTTTAGTTTTCCAAGTAGAATAGGTTCTGATTGCTCGGAAAACTGTAGGTCCCTGAGTAGCTTATCTTTAGCTGCACTTAGGTCTTGAAGCAAAGACAATAAATTGATGTTTATATAAATATTGGTGGTCTACAATATCATCTATTCTCAATCATTATTTCGAATAATTTAATAATAGAATTGTATTTTTAAAATTTATCAATCTAATTTTAATATAGCGATGAAAATATTACTAAATCAAATACCGTCAAGAGGGATCCTACACTAGATTGAAAGTATTTATCTTCCAAACCTCTTTCTCTCACAATTTTTTTTTCAAATTTTCTGACATTATATGGAATGAGAATAAACACTTCCCGCATTATTAAACTGGCTTTAGAATTTCTATTAATAAAAACATTGATTTCTACGTCCTGTAGAAAATACCCCCTGTGGATGATCTAAAGCTATTAACACAACTTAAGATTGTTTTTGAAACTACTTATTACGCGTCTAAAGCTTTTGGTGGTGCAATGTTAGGAAACTTTCTTTTCCGAGACTTCAAATTACAATGGACATTTATGAAAGAAATGTGTTTCTGCGATTTCCGTAAAGTTGACTACATTTCATCTTAATTATATTTTTAGACAATAAATTAGAGTTTGTTATGCATTTAACACACATAAATAATGATCAGGAAGCGTCGGAGATATGACTAAATTGAACTGCAAAAAATATTTTGACTTATTTTTTGAAGTTGAATTTAAACGTTTTCTTGATAATCCATCCAACCATTGATTCGGGTGTGTTAAATGCAGTATTGTTTCGATCTTTTTTGTCTAAAAATAGAACGGTGTTAGCTATGTTGTCCATTACGGAAATTGTAAAACAATCTTTTTTGACATAGATTACCATTGTAAGAGCGATATTCTCATCCCATATTAATCTCCCTGGCAGTAATTGGAAATTAGCTGCACTATTTAAGAGAATTCTTGACGTTGATAACGATTATGTAAACTTTTTGAAGGTGCAATGTCATCAGGTGCGTTTTTAGTGGAACATCAAATTGAAGAAAATTTATTTTTCGTATAATTTGAAATTACGACAAAAGCCACAATCTTAGGCCCCACCTTTAAAAGATTTACATTACAGGGACAAAAATACTCTTAATTAGTTTTAATAAGTTTCGACCATTTTATTGTACGGGTAGAGTTTACTCCGGGAATGGCTATTTTGCTCTTGCAATCGGAGTTTTCACTAGAAACAAGGTTTCTACGATTTCTTTCCAAAGGGCACTGCAGGTGAACCCAATTCTCTTTTTGGACAAGAACCTAGAAGCTATACTCATGAAGATTCAACAACGTGTTCAAATTATACTTTAAAAAGTAGACTAAAACTTTTTTTATGTTGAATTTGAACGTGTTTCCAACGAGATACCTGAGCATTTCTCTGGGTACGTTAGACGTAGAATAGCTTCTAATGTCTTGTTCAGAAACAGAATTGGGGGTCACTTTTGGCACCCTTTGTAAACATTCGTAGAAAATTTGTTCTTCCTGTACACTACTAGTTTTTTCGAAGTTGAATTTGGACATGTTCCCTATCCTCTGCCTGAGCATTGATTCTGATGCGTTATATGCAATATTCATTTACCTTCTTGTCTTTAAACTTTAATTAAGGCCACCTGTGAATCTCCTATAGGCTCCTAATTTCTTTTAAATTGAACATGTTCTCTGTAATCAGACAACAATATAAATCAACGTTTATTGGCGTAGTGATACCAGCGCCGATGGTATGGCGTGATTAGATGGTGAAACGTTCGAAAGAAAACACTCACCTGGCGGCAATTTCCCACTTCGTGGGTTCAGGTCCCACCGAACGTTTCACCATCTAATCACGCCATAACATCGGCGCTGGTATCACTACGCCAATAAACGTTGATTGATATTGTTGTTTGATTTAATCTGCGTAGTGTTCGATTTATATAAATACGTTCTCGATACTTCCCATGTATTGTTACATATGTTTATAGATTAAATTAAATGTTATCTTCAATTGTTTTGCCCCAGAATTAGAAT
This sequence comes from Dysdera silvatica, assembly GCA_006491805.2. Taxonomy (NCBI): domain Eukaryota; kingdom Metazoa; phylum Arthropoda; class Arachnida; order Araneae; family Dysderidae; genus Dysdera; species Dysdera silvatica. The sequence continues at coordinate 43,737,676 of QLNU02014176.1, read as the reverse complement.
TGAGATCACCTGTATTCCCCTCTGCTGAAATCATTGAAAACATATATTTCTTCAATAGACTTCCATGTCAGATATGATTACCCTTCTCCAGAGGAAGCAGGCCTGCATTTTATTATACCAACAGAGGCAGTTAATTATTAAAACCGTGCAATTGTATAAAAATTATCAAGCGACTGAATTTTTTTGTTTTTATTTGTCTATATATATACACCTTTAGGTCTTTCCTTTGAATAAAATTATGGGAAAAAGGGCAAAGGCCCTCCCGCCCACGCTTGAGACTGAAAACTGCTTTTCCGAGCTTCAAGTATTTACTTCAAGTTTGGTCCACTGAAAACACGCAGTACATTATGTAAATTAGTATAAATTTGATGTTCTCTTTCTTATGCATCATATGAATTGATACTAATTTTACATTTTTATTAGCAAAAGGAGATCAAAGAGTTCTAGATGGATAAAGAAGAGAATTCTTATACATATATGTATTAATCTTCTACTTGAGGAGCTCGCAGCTGTTTCCGTATTTATCTTAAGGTTCTATCTCTTCTCTCCTCACCCAAACTTCTGTCGCATAAATCGCATTGCCAATTATAATCGAAAATCCAGCTTCCCAGCTGTTTCTTAATGGTTTATGATAGAATAGATTCGGTACTTCAGGAGAAATTCTCGAACAAATAGCCAATTTAGCGATGTCTGGGTACCAATGTAAACCATATTACCGTAATTAGTCCCAATAAAGAATCTTCTCTATATCCTCTGCAGATAATTTACCCAACTAGCTCATCAGTTGGCTATTTGTACATACATTAAAATTATTTATCGCTTTCGACTGTTAAAAACTCCAGATATTGAAGAACATTTTTAATTTATTATACCTACATAATATAGATTAATATAAATATTAAGTGAACAAAGTGGACCATCTAAATTGATTTTGTCAAATATCTTAAAAAATAGGAGTTTTTAAAAAAGTTTTAAACAAAACATAATTGATTTTTTTATGGGGGAAAGTGATTTTATCTATATTTTATTTAGAGGATATATTCAAGGTTATTTGCAGTTAAAACTGATCTTCTTAATGGGAAATCTGCATTTTTTACTTTTTATTCCTATTCCCTGTAAAACAAATAAGCAACGTTTGAATTAACTATTTTTTTTTCAATTTAGCACTTTGTTCCACGGATATCTTAAGAATAAACTTGAATAAAAAAATTCAAACGAAAAAATAAAGTTCGCATATACAATAATATTTGCTCAGATTTCTAAAAAATTGTCTTACAAATATTTTTGGTATATTGATAAGGTTGTCACAAATATTATACTTCAGTACTTAATTATTAACAAAAATAAAATAAAGCATGAACACTGCACAGAAAAAATTAGAAAATATTCAGATGATTATTTATTCGCTTCCTCAAATAAAAATATCGATTTAGGACTCAGAAGATACTGTCTTTATAAATATTTCATAACACGTAAATTACATTATACTACATACAACCCCTGACAAAAAAATATCTAATATTTTACAAAGCGCACTTAATGGTTCAAAAGCGGTATATTTTGTAGAACAATACATGAGTGGATGCATTTAAAGCAGAGGCGCGTTATTTTTCAGCATTTAAACTACATAATGGGAAAATTTTCATAATCTAAAACTATTATTTATTGTAATCAATAGTGAAGGAAAAAGCATATTTTGGAAAAATTATCCACTACATTTTCTATATGGAAAATATTGTCTAATACTTACAAAATGTATTGAAATGAAATGTGAAAATGATTGATTGATTGATTGATTGTTTGGCTTTTTTATGGCGCAAGAGCATCTGGGCTATACTGCGCCAAAAAATGTGAAAATGAAGAAATTCATAGTACCGCAAAAAGATTGCATCGGTGTATTTTCTTTAATGAAACGTACAGGAATAGCTCCAACACGCGAATATTCAGACGATATGATGAATGTTTTTGTTAAACATTTAAAGGAAGGCAAAAAACAGAAAGAAGTGGCTACTATCACGGGATGTTCTCAAGGTATGATATCCAATTTGTGGGCAAAATTTAAAGCCACTGGCAGTGTTAAAAATGAATGAGGACGCGGTCTTTTAAAAAGAATAACACAGAAGTTACAGGATCGTCACCTCATGAAACTTTGTAAAATTAAAGCGAAAATCGTCATCAAAGACCTCAATCTTATCTGGAGCTTATGTTGTGCGACTGTCTTTGACAGCATACTTAGACATTGGTTGAATGACCATGGATTGTCCTTCTGCAAAGCTAAAACACAACCACTGTTCACACGCGCTCATTGCCAAAAGCCTTCACACTAGGCAAAAAATATCGGCATTGGATCGCTGATGATTGAGAGAAGATAATTTTTTCGGACGAATCCAGAATATGTTTTGCCAGGGGCGATGATTTTGGACAATTTGTGTAGAGACAAACGGGAGAAAAATTTGATCCTGACTGTTTATTGTCTAAAGCAAAATTCCCGCATTATTTTATGATACGGAGCTGTATCACAGCTAAAGGAACTGGTAGTTTATGCCACCTTAAAAGCACTGTTGATGCTGACCTTTATTCTTCAAGTTTACAGCACTTTTTTGATACCTAAACTGGAAAATAAATTTAAGGATAACGAATAGATCATTTTTCAGGATTATAATGCGTCATGTCTTCGCACTAAATTAGTAAAAATAAATATTTACAAGAGACTTCTCTTAAAACCATGACTTAGCCTGTGATAGTCTAGAAATGCACCTTATAGAAAATTTCTGATGCATTTTAAAGAAATTAATCGATGAGCAAAAGCCAACTAACAAACAAGAACTGAAAAAAAGCAATGATGAAAGCCTGGGAAAAATTGAACCTGGTACATGTAAACATCTTTTTAAATCAATGTCACAACGAATTCAAGCCCTTATTAAGACTCGAGGAAAAGCAACGAAATATGAATAAAACATAATGAATATTAGATAATTTTTCCTGATTATATGTATATTAGTTTTTTTCCTAATGACCTTTAAAATTTGAGAGAGTAGCTTTGATGTAATTCTCTTTTATTTATGTCAATATTTTTTACGTTCTTCAAGGTATGAAGTATTAATTATATTTTTGTACATAGTCTTTTCTTTTATTTTCATAAATGTAAAAATTAAGGGAAAAACAACTCAAGGAAATGTAAAAAATATTTGATAATTTTTGCCAGTGTTGTATATGTAGAATCAAAATTTTCAGATGCTATCGATTTTATAGAAGCATATTTCCCCATATGTTCCATTATCCTGGACATATTTTTCACATTTGTAATCACTGTTGATGTCTAGAGCTCGGATTATATGGGAATGGGAATGCACATATACATCCTCCTGATATCTAACGTACAGAGGGCTCTACATCCGTTCAGCTGTCACCAAAAGGAAAAGACGTGACGGGGATTTACAAATTGAATCCAATTGCAGTTGTTCAAGTGTAAATGTTTTCTACACTTAACTCATAATCCTAGCGCCTACAATGGAAAATTGTAAATCCCTTCACGACTTTTCCTTCTGTTAGCAGCTGAACAGATATAGAGCCATCTCTACGCTGGGTATCAGGGGGTTATGCAATTGCATATTTTAACCTTTTTAGTATCAATGCATTAGATGCATAAATATCTAGAATTTCTAAAATAAATACTCATTTTAAGAGTTCAACACATTTTTATTTAATTTAATCATTCCTTAATTGGAAAAATATTCCCCGATAACTAAAACCAATTTTTTTTACCCTTTATCCGAGCAGAAGGTCAGCAATTTTGTAAACTTACACGTTTTATTATATGCTATAGGGCGCAGAAAATGCAATAGCACTTAAATTATAGCCACTCTTCTTACCAGGGAGACCGAAGGTTGGGTCCTATTGTGCTAGAATGGCAATGGATTGAAGATCAGATTAAAAACGCACTTAGACAAAGTAAAATTCCACACCATTTTCTAACAGCGTTAGACTTGTGTGATAGCCTATATCAGATATAAACTATCCTCAAAATTTTATAAATGCTGTCCAATAACATATCGTTATAAAAATGTTTGGCCAAAAAATGCTTTTGAATGACAGAAAACCAAGACTTATTATTAAGAATATTAAGATACACATTGTGCTAGGCCGTAATAAAAATTGTGATCTATGCATAAAGCCTATCCTTTTATGCATATCGAATATACCTACTCAACAGTTAATACTAAATATATTTCCTTTAAAGCAAGGCATACGATTATAAAGTTAATTATAAATATTTATAAATGCATATTTGTTCATTTTAAGTGCACTTTAATTCAATTTAGATTCATATAAATATGTATATTTTAAGGTTTTGCATATTCGGCTCCTTTTTATAAGGTATAATACGACTCTATTGATATCTATCAATATTGCCAGTTCCATATTTTTATAATTTTTATTTTATCTTTCCACCATATTTCTACTTTATTACGTATCCATTCGCATTTTCGCTGTTGCTCCTGTTTTCAGCATTATGATCATCATTATATTTTATTACTTTTATGCAAAGCGCACATAAATTTCAAGTTGTTGAAATGTATAGCTATCGACAGATTTAATTTCTCTGGGATGACATAGTGGAATTTTCTTCGCTTAGCTTGCCATTATACCTAATTGAATTCCCAATCGCAAAAACAGAGTCAGAGAGCGAGGGGGAGGGCAATAAGTGAGAGAGGGAAAAAACACTTATACCATGGCTAGCTGCTCATTGTTATCCGGGTGTTGGGTCATTAGCATATAGGTTTCCAAATTGTGGGTGACGATCCTTCGAGATTTGACTAGCGTGTTATATCGTCTGACAGTTTAAACTGGATTTTCGTCACAGCACCCTAGGAGCGTCGTGTTCTTTTTTTTCATCTTTCCTGGGAAGACAAAAAATGCCAAATGAAGCGAAACTATGAAGGAAGGGAGAATGGGTTTAATAGCAAGTATGAGCGTCTTTAACACGAAGCGGATTTTTAATTACTGTAACGCAGGGATTTCTAAACTCTGCGTTGCAACGCTGAATAACATTTTATGAAGCACGTTACGTAAAATATTTCTAATACTTTATTTGCATTCTTCTATATATTTTGGGGTTGTCAACAACTGATGAGAGATGAAGGGAGCCATGGCTTAAAAAGTGTGTGAAGACCCTGATTTAACACAAGCTACACTTAATTGAATGCACAGAATAATCAGCATATATATGGGACCGGTGATAACGCAAATAGTAAATGCAGTAATAAATAACGCAAATAGTAAATACAGTAATAAATAACGCAAATAGTAAATACAGTAATAAATAACGCAAATAGTAAATGCAGTAACGCATTTAACTAAATGCTGGTAATTCTTCCCACTCCCAATCAGGACCTTTCCTAAGATATCGGCCACTCAGATGCAAAGCTAATATCGCCGTCCTTACTAATTTAATATTCTTTAATTAAAATTTGGCATGTTCAGTATTTAAATTTATGCCTATATACACGTAATTTTAAACAGTTACCAAGCAAAAGAGAGAAATACATGTTAATTTTTGTTTTGATTATATGAAACAAAGATATAGATTATTGTCTTTATTCCAAATTAAATAGAATAATATAGTAACTGGCTTGCGGCCGTCCCTTAATTTGGTCGCCGAGGGCACCTTTTGCGCCCCTAACAGAAAGGGTCCTGCTTCCAATATCAGTGACAGCTTGTCCGTAAGTGCTGCAGGTATCCCTATAATTTATTTAAAAAATATAATTTTATTTACATCGCATTTATACTATTTCCTTTGTATATCAATCCTTAAAACCACGACGTCCGTAAAATGTGCGACTGATAACCTCAACGTGTGTGGGAGAAGAGTAACATATGTATTTTTTCGCTGCGAGAAATATAGCTCTTTTTCTTCGATTTTCATCATCAAAGGATACGTTTGGACTGCTACATAGTGGATGAGAGAAGTAAAGAGAAACAAGATTTGTTTGTAGACAAAGCTTTACCTTATTTAATGCAGAATGATCGTTGATATTCCTGTGCCATAAAAGTACAACCAATCATTGTTCTCCAAACAATACATTATTTTCTGCAATGCTTTATGTATTGTGGAAAATTCGTTAGTTTCCTTCTGAGGTATTTTAATTGCGCTAGCATTTTATATCATAGATGATATTGGAATTCAATTTTGGAAGACAAGAAATAGAATAAAACCTGCATTACATTGACGTAAGCTGGATGTTCATAAGTAGAAGTCACATGTTTATAATGAGTAGGTCAGAGAGTTACAGCCCTTATCTGTATGCATACATTCAAAATTGAATAAAATTTATTGTGCAATATTATTGTGTTTTACGGTGCAAGGGACGATAAAATCATGACATCATAAAGTCATCCTAACCACATAAAATTTGCGCCAAGATGTATAATTAGTTTCCCAAGGAATTTGAATTCACTAGAAATAACCATAAATGATTGACATCGGGGGGACGATGACGGGATTCAAACCTCAGTTTTCTGCAGCGTAAAAAAATTATCTTGTGCCACCAAACAGTTCGAATGGGGAGCGAGATCGTCTACTTGTTCATAAATGATTTATAAAAGCAAATGGATAGCCAGTGTTTAATATTGTACTTTGATTTTAACTGATGTAACAAAATAGTGATCATAGCACAATCCTCTTTTCTCCTATTCCTATTTAAAGAAACACTACTTCTAAGCTAAATTTCCTTTACCGAACTTTTAGGATCGAATTTTAATGAAAAATTCAGTTTCCCTTTCGTTGTTTCTTTTATGTTTTAAGTTCTGTTAAAGTGTCGAAACTACAACAGTTACAGTTTATCCAGCATCGATTATTCTCGTGTTAAGCATGTAAATCCTGTTGGTCCGTTATAGTCGTTAATCAAGCCTGAATAGGTATGATAATTCATTTAATCTCCCCATTAGCTCCAACCTATCTGACAGATACGATATTTTTATATTCGACTGATTTTGGCATTTGATTTTTACTTTTAATGGAATTGTTGATAAACTGGAATAAGTTAGAACGCTTTAAAAGTAAATAACCCATTTGATCTGCTAGCACTGCAGCTTTTTATTTATGATAAAAGTTTAAAAAAAATCTAATTTAACCAATTGTCAATTGACGAGGACTTACTGTCCGCCGAACTAAGAAAGTTATTTCTTCCTAACCAAAAACACCAATCCAAACGTAATACCTAAAATATGACTTATATATAATGAATATTATAACAAACTTTTGCCAACCGGTTTTTATTCAATTATTAGAATAATTGGGCCTTCACGAAAGAAAGGGGTCTGGAACCATCAGTTCTGAACGGCTTTGCGTATTTGCCTTCATTTAAGTTATTTGTGAATTCAACGATTACCACTCCCATCCAAGGGAACTTGCAGCTTCAGAGATATCTGAAAGAATCCTCATGCCCGTTTCGGTAACACCTAGGTCGTGACATATGCATTTAACTATTTATAGGTAGCAAGCTTCCGAGGTAAAAAACGAAACCTAGAAAGTATGGACTTTGAGGAGCAAACAATGATGTCGTGAGAAAATCCTGCTTAGTTATGAATGTAAAACAAATAATTGTTTTAGTCGCTGTCTCAAATTTAGTAATTGACATAAGGAGGAAGAAAAGTAGAGTGGCTGAGATATATTATTAATATATTGCACAAAATAATCCTTTATTATTGTTTATTTCAGAAATTTATTTGTCTGGACAAATTTATTGCTTTCAGAAAGAAAGTAACAGCGCCTTTTAAAATTTACTTACAAAGGCTGTCAAAAATACCTCTGAGGGTTCCTCTGCCTCTTCTTGCTATTGTTAATCGGGACCGAGGGAGATTAAGGGACTGAGACCCTAAGAGAACTGGCCCGGAAATTCAATTACATAGGAACTATAATAAATAAAACAGTAACACAATTTTGCTAGGTTCAGCTCACTTTGATGTCATCTAACTGCATTTATATATCAATAATTTTATGAAAATAAAGTGCTAACGTATATAAATAAATATTTTATAAATTCAGCCAAAATTTTGAAAAGCTACGCATGCATGTAAAGGGTGGGGGAGTATTAGAAGCATTACGACCTTGGAATCCTGAAAACTCAGGACCATTCAACATGTGCGTCGCTACTCCTTAGAGCGTTTCAGGATTTTATTAAGGACTACGCGAAGTAGACCAATATTTAATTTAACAGATTATATAAAAATATTTATAATGTGATTTGTAGCTTTGTGAGAAATTTTTGGAGGCAATTTTGGAGAGTTGAAGGGAACCGTTCGCTAAATATGTTTCGAAACACCTACATTAGGTGGCAGGAAATCCTCGGAAAGCTGTAGGTCCCGACACATCATGACGTTTGCTGTTTTTGTATTGTAAAAACAGAAACAGGGACAGTATGTGCAGTAACATATCGGCGTCACACAGATCTGTTAATTTCGTTAATATAGTTTCTGCAAGACTGACTTCCCGAGCTGATCTGAGGATATTTGAGTTCCACGTGAACCGAATTTGCATAAATTGAAAGCTGTTTGTAAACTTTAGTCAGTTTTTCTTTCACGTAAGTTAAAAATGTTATTTTATCACATATAAATGAAATAAGTTAAGCCATAATTTTCTTGTGTCTATTCATAGGAAGGAAAGGAAGTTGGAATTTCAAGTTGACCAGAAGAGTGAAATCATTTCCACAAAGTTTGGGATACCACAGATAAGAAGCTTCGGATACATAATTCTAGGTTTGTAGCTAAATAAAGATTTTTTTATATAATATGCTGAGGTGTCCAAAATTTAATGGTTGTTTGTTTGTGGTTTTACGGCTCAAAGACTACAATGGTCATGCTGCGCCGGGACCTACTGTTTTCCGAGGAATCCGAACCTCTTATGGCCTAGGGAACCAAACCCCGGACTACAGTGAGCAGTGCGATCTTTTTATGAGATCTCTGAGTAAGCGTTCTTTGTACACTGTTGGGAGTCGAACCCGGATTAACGGCGTACTAGGCGAACGCGTTACCACACTGCGCCACCGCAGGGCCCAAAATTTAATAATGGACATAAAATTTTGCAAACTTGAAAGTGAGTTTGCCAAAATTCCAATGGTAAATATTTCCGTAAAAAATCATATAGCATATGACTTAGATTTGACTTTGATGTATTTCGAGCTGGGTTTGAGTGATCAGGCTGGATGTAAGGAACGCGAATTAGACGTGTCCTTCGTCCATTGAGGTAGGTACGGGGCTGGCCCGATTATGGGATACCCCGTGTGTCGCGCGTGCACTGGAAGTTGGATATTATTGCCCTTCCCAGGGTCATCACAATTGATCGGCGCGTAAAGAAATGCGATCGGTCATACACAATAAACCACTTGTGGTGCAACACACAAATCCATTGCGTGCAGCGAGAGGAAAAGGCACCTCAAATAGGAATCCAGTTTGCTATGCAATTCCGGTACACAGATATCAATCGTTGATGAATAATTTAATTAAGAGGTAGGATTAATTCCCTGTGAATCTTGTTGTCTTTCAGACATTTATTTGCATTAATAAGGAAATTCAATTTACAGCTAGGGGATTTATTGCAAGTATCCACAATTTTAATTTTAATAGAGAATTATTGCTGAACTTGAATAGCTCAAACCACTTATCAAGGTAAATAACCAAATAGCCTTCTCTAGCAGCCTTATATTTTATCTATGAAAAACGCTCAAAATATCTTTAAATTCTGTCTTTCCTTTGATGCGATGTTGCTGTCTGCGTATTATCCAAGCTACGTCAGTTATTTCCTCCAAACAACAAACTCCAATACAAACGTATTACTTAAAACACGGCTTGTATATAGACGAATAAACATGGCAAATTGTAGCCAGCTGATCTTCAGCCAAATATTAGAATAATTGGGCTTTCAGAAATCCGTATGACGTATTATGTTTGTGAAGTTTTTGTGTGTCTCTTCAAATTAAGGAACGGTAGTTGTATAGTGTAATATTTGTATTACCATTGATGACTTATTTTGTAGCAGTGTGAAGCTGGAAACCGAAACAAATTGTTAAAATATTTTTGAATATCAGCACCGGTGGTAACTTATTGTACTCGGTGGCTTTTCCTTAGAATACTTCATTTTAGTATTTGATAATTTACTTTCAATTATTTACTGTACGAATGTATAGGTTTACTGTTTGATTTGACAATCAACGCTACCTCCATGGGCGAATTTAAAATTTTGTGGCCCCATGGTTTTTCTCGTATAACAATCTCTCGCATCTTCAACGAATGGCAGTTAAGCCCAATGACTTCAAGAGGAATGGTGGACAGAAAACGCTTGTGAACGGAAGAGGTGCCAGGTAACTGACACGCATTTTATGCAGCAGCCGAAGGGCTATAGCGCAAACTGCAACGCAGAATGATCGCAAAGTGTACCCGTACCCTCTACAAGACGGATTTTAAAACGAATTAGTTTTAATAGAACGACTACCAACAATGGTTCCTTCGATTTCACTGAAAATTTGAAAAAGTCGGCTTTAGTAGGCTAAAGAATGCCAACATTGGACACTTCATAAGTGGAAGAAGGTCATGTGGTCTGACAAATGCAGATTTCTTCTCCATGACGTTGATAGCATGGTTCGTGTGTGGCGCAAAGGATACGAAGCCATGGATCTGGTACACCACATGACAACTCTGCAAGCAGATGGCAATGAAATCGTGGTCTGGGGAACATTTTCCTGGTGTACACTTGGCCTCTTGATTCAATTACAGACATCCGTCGATAGATTCGCCTGCGTCGACATGATTATTGCCCAGGTGCATCCGTTTATGGCCATAACGGTTTCTGATATTCATGGCTGTGGCTGTTTCCAGCAGGACAATGCACCTAGCCACCGGAATAGAATGATCTCAGATTGGTTTTCGGAACATGATTCAGAGTTCCAAATGCTGGTATGATCCCCTGAATGGCAAAATCTCAACCTAACCGAACATTTCTGGGGCGAGGTGGAAATAGCTATACATAGCTCCAGAACACCACCATCCAATCTAAGGTAATTAAGAACTGACATTTTATTAACATCGACCAATATTTCTCCCCAATGCTTTCAGCAACTTGTAGAGTCCACGCCTAGAAGAATATCTGCTGTCATCAAAGCCAGAGAAGGTTCAACAAGATATTACTACCGCGTAGCAGGATGTTCTTAGTTTCTGGCCACTCAATGTATATTACCGATTGAACTCGCTGATTGCTTTTACACTGAACATGAAATTCCGATCGTCATTGATTTTTAAATTCAATGTTAATCTGTCTTTTACGTAATCAGACAAAACCAAACATACAGCGAGTATATTTTAATAAATTAAAGATGACATATACAGGCTTTTGTTTTTTGAAAAGATAATGTGTCTAGAACAAAGCCTGTCTAGAAACTAAAATTCATTTTAAGAATAGCGCGTACACTAATACAAATATACAAGGTGAAACCGAAAATTCCGATTAATGGCCACAGGAAATTGAGAAAGTGAAATATTTGAAAAGATACACCTCATTTTCCTTCAAAGTAGTCTCCCCTCTGACACAGGTCAATGCCTTTCTGACAAAGTTCATATAAACGTTGAAAACTTCCGTAAAAGTCCACGTTCCATAATGTTTTTAGTTCCCTGATCATAGCAGCTTGGATATGTGAAATGTCGGTAAATTTTGCCCCTTCGGTGCAGATTTTAGCTTTGAGAAAACAAAGAATCTTAGTGGAATGAGATCGCTTATTGAGTTATTCCACACTCTCACTTTTCCTGCACTGGAGGGCACATATTTTCCGACATTTCATATATATCCAAGATACTGTGACGAGGAAACTAATATCACTACATAGGGACTTTACTGGAAGTCTCCAACAGTTATATAAACATTATCAGAAATCCATTATATCAGAAGAGGACTATTTTATAGGGCAAAAAGGTATATCTTTTCAAATATTTCACACTCTTAGACCTATGATCATTCACCGAACTCTTTGTTCCTACCTTGTATAAGTAAAATTCAAGTAATATTTTATCTGATATTGCTTTATATCTTTCAGGATCAATCAACGTTAAGAAGCACACCAGAGTACTTAAATCGCACTCGTTTGACGGTTGTATTAAATCGGTTACCTTTAACGACAGAAGAATAGATACCGAGAACTTAAAGCCAGATTCTGGAACTTGCCAAACTTCTTGATAGTGCAGATATGCAAAGCAAGTGAAAATTGTGTTCCAAAGGCAACTTGATTCAAACGGGCTTAGAAACCTCTTTTGAGAACCAAGAAGTTGTTACTCGAAACATATCTAAAAACTTTAAAGTATAATAATCTCAGAAACGGAAGCTGATCCACTTAGAGAACTATCAGCTTCGTAACACCTTCAGTTTATAAGTCGTATTCTGCGGATGTAAAGGACAAAAATAATTTGCATTAATAAGACCCAATTATTAATAAGATGCAGAACGGACATGTGATTATTCCAAAATCAAATTTAAAATTAATTATTCGTTTTGTATATGGCAAAGATTGGATTGTGTGCTCGTTGATGCTCATATGATGAATAATTATTAATGTTATGAATTGATTCAATGAAAATATATAAACAATTTATGATCAAATTTAATTCAATTGAAAATCCTTTTTGTAAATGCGTTGAAAGGAATTTATGTTTCTAATCTAATTGCTTGTAAAAATAAAGTTATGAACATAAAGAAGTTCCTAGTAAGTTGTTCAACGAACGTTTGCGAAAAAGCGGAGAGAAAACGAATGTGCCAAAATTTCATTTAGTAAAGTGATTTTAAAGTTTTAGGCAAATATGCTGAGACAATAAATGAAAATTAATATTTAATGGTTGGTTGTTTTTAATACAATTTGCAATACCTCCGTATCGAAACGTCGACTTGATTGTAAGTATGTACATGTTTGCAGTTAATAAAAATAAAGTTGATTTCTTTAGAAGTTTTATATCTACTTTATTCTCATTGTCTTATGTTACAAATAATCTTTATCAAGAAGTACGTGTTACATGAAAAATTTTGACCATTTTCTTGCTCCAAGCGCAGGCACAGAAATCTTCCAATATGGAGGAGATTTGCTTCCAATTCCAATTTTTATCCAAGTGTCCAGTATTTTACAATTCATTTTCGCCTGATGTAATTCCGGCTCATGGGGGAGCGATTGACCAATCACCCCCATTGTTGTCTTGCTCCAAATATTATATCACTCCAGAAGTTAATGGCAGGGAAAGATAATGCTTCTTATGCAATATTTCCACCATTGGTTATATTTACCTATTTATATATATTACAAAGAACTTAATTTTGACGTTATATTCTCGTGAGAATTTATGAAAAGTTCAATATAATTTGCCAAATTTATAATAAAAAATAATTTGAAATAAACATGAAATGAAAAAAATATATACTTACTCATAGCTGAAACTTATTTTGACAGCATATACGGGCCCAGATATTTCTTAATTTCGTCACACATTGTTGAAATTTTCAAGACTCCGCAGGTTCTAAGGCCTGTGATGTAATGATAACAAGCATGCAAACACTGGAATTATGATTGGGATTGAACAGTGCTTTCCGTTATGTCCAAGTTCTATCTCATGGAATATGGCCTCTGCAAACTCATTTGCTAACACATTTGAAAACAGAAACTTAAAAAATACGGCTTGTAGGATCATGCTGGTACTACATCAAGAATAATTCGCATCATCATTCTTGATGTAGGATCATGCTGGTACTACATCAAGAATAATTCGCATCATCATTCTTGATGTAGGATCATGCTGGTACTACATCAAGAATAATTCGCATCATCATTCTTGATGTAGGATCATGCTGGTACTACATCAAGAATAATTCGCATCATCATTCTTGATGTAGGATCATGCTGGTACTACATCAAGAATAATTCGCATCATCATTCTTGATGTAGGATCATGCTGGTACTACATCAAGAATAATTCGCATCATCATTCTTGATGTAGGATCATGCTGGTACTACATCAAGAATGATGATGTGAATTATTATTGCGTTAAAAAATTCGAGCTATCACTTTATGCGCATTATAAGTACTACAAACAACCAGAGATATATCGTGTGCGTCGATAAGCTGAATATCCTCCCTTCCTTCATACAGGTTCTGCCGGGTATTTCATATAAGACAGTGGTAATCCTTATATTTTACGCTGCGGGGGAACTTCGTTTTCTGTAGCTATTTCATGCCAGAAATGGGTTCTAGGCTGTACCATAAAAAGCGGAAAGAAGATAATTCTCATGGAAAATTCTTTCACACATCTTTTTTAACAAATAAATGGGTTCCCATTGCTAAGCATTTACACCGGAGAAAAAAATTATGGATCATTGTCCTTAACGATCCAATGTTCAATAAATTGAGAAATGTGGAGATTTAGACAAGCGTAACTAGAGTCATCTCAAGAAAGAATTGACCAGGGTTTACCATAATGGGTAAGATTTTTCACTGGACCGAATGAGAAAGAAAAAAAAAGGGAAAGCAAGGAAAATACAGAAGATAAAGTAAAAAAGTAAATTAGAAATAAAAATGGTAAAAGTAACGAAAAGAGGAAAATAAATTAAAAAGAAGTTTAGGAAAATAAAGCAAAATGTTAAGAAAAATAAATTAAAAACGTTAACGAAAAGTAAAATGTTAAGACAAAAAAAAATATAATAAAGTTAAGGAAAATAAAGTAAAATGTTAAGCAAAATAAATTTGAAAAAGTTAAAGAAATCAAAGTCTTAAAACGAAGAAAATTAAGTAAAAGGAAATAGAGAAAGAGTGAGAATGAGTAAAACTTAACAACAGCATAAGAAAAATATCTCAATGTTTCGAGAACTACTCTTCACTTTATCAAGCGAAGTGTCGAGAAAGTGAGAATGTCCTATATTTATAACCCCAATTCTGGGTTTTCCAAGTCTCGCATTTTCGGTTTTACGCATCTCCTTGCACAAATCTTGTATGATTTCCTTTTTCCGTTCGCTACTGGTGAGGAATTTTACTCTTTATATAACCCATCCCATCGCTAAATGTCACTATTAAAATTGAAGATCTTTCCTCAGCATTCCAGTGTTCAACGAATAGTAGTCATATAGATGAAATTTTTGTTTACTCAGAGCATACGTATAAAGTACTTGAGAAGACCCTAATCAACTAATATGTTACAAACAATCGGGGTGAATATTATGTACATATCTAACATATTTTGAACCAAGACGGTAGCAAGATTTAATTTCGGGGGTTCAAAAATTTTTACAGCATATATGGATACAACCACAGCATGCAGCGCCGTAGCCAAGTCCAATTAAAAAAATTTAATTTCGGAGAGGGGACCGCTCCCTAAGATCCCCTCTCTGGATGCGGGCATGCTTTGAACTACTTGCTATTGTAAAATATTAATTGAACATTACACATAATACGCATCGCAATATACCCATATATTTTAATATTTACTCCTCTAATCAGACCATAGGCACAGGGGCGGATCCAGAAACCTTTCTAGTGGGGGGGGCGATTTTTTTTCCGGTTCCTACTTTTAAACAAACGTTTGGCACTTTCATTTTCCATGAGGTAATTCCGGCCCAAGAACGGGGGGACAGCCCCATCACCCCTTCCTTAGATCCGCCAGGGCATAGCCATTGTTGAAATTTAGGCACTTTAAGATTTTGCATCCCTCACATTATGGAAGTAAAGCCAAATAACTCATGCCCCCGTATACAGAGGGGGGGAAAGGGACCGGTCCCCCCCGAAACTAAATTTTTAATGGGACTTGGCTACGGCCTTGCATGCTGTGATTGTATCGATACATGCTGTAAAAATTTTTGAACCACCCCGAAATTAAATCCTGGCTATGATCTTAAAATTACCATCCATAATCCATTTTTCGAAAGAGGATGCGACATCGATCTTGTTAGAGCTATGTTGTTTCATTTCAACAATTATGTCGTCAGCAATAATATATAATGATAGTCTGATAATGATTATCTGACGGAAAATTTAATTCATTTTGTGCATATATTCTGAGAATAAATATTATATTTTGATTTGCATTCTGAAAGAATTTTTTGTTTATAATCTATAAATTCCTTTTACGTGAATATTCATAATTTCGGTTTAAAACAATATTTGACTTTCTTCAAACGAAATTAATTTAAAAAAGATTAAATGTGAATGAAATGAAAAGCTTAATGATTGTCAACAAAACGAGATTTGGTAAACTGATTCTGTCAATAAAATGCTCTATGCTAATTAGCCAATATTCTCCGTCACGTTTAATAAATAATTCAAATTATATATTAAAAAAATTAATTTTCAATAACATTTTCTCCGGTTTTTGGAAAATCAGATTACCAAATATATCGGTAAGTTATCATACAATGTTAGAATATTTTTTTATATAAAGTGTTATTATATAACTATTTTTTAAAAAAGGGAACTATTTTAGACAAGTTGTTTCATGAAAATGTTATAACAAAAGTGTACAATAGAAATAAAATACAGGGTACCAGGGAGGAAATTACATAAAAAGGTTAAACACTGGTAAAATAGCAATGAAAAAGATCACTCAAGCTTTCGGACGCATCAGCAGCAGTCCTTCATCAGGAGTAATGACGATGTTATGTTTCTGTCTCTTTTTTATACTTGAAATTTCTGGAAAACCCTTCATCAGAGTAGTCCCGCAGAATGGGAAAACCCAATGAGAACCAATGGGAGGCCTCCAATAGAATCATGGAAGAACCCCAATGGGAACCAATGAGAAACCCACACTGCGGGTTACCTAATGTTGGGGATGTCCCATACATTTCAGAGTAAGAGTTGTTTATAAGTTTCTGGAAGTGGTTGTGATGTATTAATGGCTTTCCCGTGTAGTTTGTAAGTTTCCCAAGATTCTAAGAAGAGTCTACTATTCTTGTTTGTGATGTGACGGTGTAGTATTTTTGTTGAGTCCCAGTCGGGTTCGTGTCCGTGTTGTAAAGCGTGTTCTGCCAGACGTGAGGCTATGTCTCCTTTCGCGAGTGCTTGTTTGTGTTCTTTTTTTCTTGTTTTGATCATTCTTTTTGTTTGTCCTATGTAATGTTTGTTGCAGTCTTTGCATGGTATTTGGTATATGGCGCCTGTGAGATCTTCTGGTGGAACTGGGTCTTTAACTTTTGTAAGTTGTTTGCGAAGTGTTGTGACAGGGGAATAGAATGTTTTGATATTTGCCTCTTTAAGGATGCGAGAGATTGTTTCGGAAATGCCGTGAATATATGGAATAGATATGCGGGTGTGAGATGTATTGTTTAAAGATGTACTATTGGGTCTACAGTTTCTGAGAATGAATCGTTTAGGGTATCCATTATTTTTAAGTGCCGTGTGTATGTGTTTTGTTTCTGTGTTTGAAAGTGTTTCATTACTGCAGTGAGAATTCGCTCTAAGACTTAATGTTTTAACAACGGAAGCTTTGTGGCATGTTGGATGATGCGATTTAAAATCGAGATATCTGTCTGTATGTGTGGGTTTACGGTAAACTGAGGTGAAGATTGAGTTATCGTGAGATCTGTGTACAAGAACGTCTAGGAAAGGGAGTTTATTGTTCTGTTCTGTTTCGTATGTGAATTTTATATGTGAGTTTAAGTTATTAAGGTAATGGAAGAAGCTTTGGAGTGTATTAGTTTTAAGTATAACAAACGTGTCGTCGACGTATCTTTTCCAGAATTTAATGTTAAAATTCGGTGAAGACAAAGCAGATAATGAGAGACAAAGCTTGGGTGATCTTTTTCATTGCTATTTTACCAGTGTTTAACCTTTTGTATGTAAACAAAAATGTAGCTTTTGGCATTTTTCGAGATTGAAAATTTGAGAAATTAAATTAGTTGATTAAATATATTTTTGTTTTCTTGAAGCCATAGTGAGCACAGCCATTATAAAATCCAATTTAGTTTCTGAGCAAACAAATTTTTTTGTTGCTGAAAATTCGCAATCTTTGAACAAATTATCGTGATATAGAGAGTTTTCCCCAAGGCAAGCGTTAAGTCTTACACATCCCCGAAGTAAACAAAGAATATTACAAATTTCTAATTTCATTAGCACAACCAGCAGGTCTTTCGGCAATTGATGGGAAATAACACTAATGCGAAAAAAATATATTTATCGAAAATTTGGGTATAGTAGATTAAAGAGAATTATAGACTTAAACAGAAAATTAAATCAGTATTGTCTTTCGTGTAATTCAGTTTCATGTGACTTTTTATCTTTCTCATTAAAAACTTTGAGCTTAAATGAATTCGAAAGGTTAGATCACGTGTTCCTTAAACTACATTAAAGAAAGCTGCTCTCATTGAGGGAAATATATTTCCGAAGTGTAGGGTTTATGTAACTTTGAACATACTAATGCTGCAATAGGGTTCTTAAAAATAGGAATATATTGCACGAACACTTTTAACTTTATAATATTTAAGGAGAAAGACATTGCGAGAAAGTACGTTTTGCAAAATAAGGACGCGAACGCAGCGAAATTTGATTTAACCTCTAAACCAAATATCGCCTCATCGAAGATAAAAAAAGAATATAATATTAGAAAACGAAGAAATTATAAACGAACTTGGGAGGTGCAAGTTTCTTCATTTTTCTAAATTCTGCGTACTGGAGTACACAGGATGTTTTCCAGCCACGTCATGGAGAAGACAAAAGAAATTGTAAAGGAAGATCAAAAAATATGTTCCAACATACGCCTTCTGAAGGAATGGGTTGTCGTAAATCTTTCAAGGCTTGGGATTTACTCACATAAGCCCTACCGCATCTCGCTTCGAAACGTTTTCTCTTGTCAAGTTGATAGACAGGGGACATATTGGGGACAGGACTTGGCGATCCTGTCACGAAAAGATCCCCAGGGAGCGGGGATTACCTGTCAATAGAAATTCGGCTCCCTTTAATGTGGCATGACGGGAAAACAAGTGTGCTCTGCACCTGGGTCTGTCTACCCCCTCTTTGGCTCCACTTCACCACCCCCCTCTTCAGCATCCCTGTGCTTTTGGAGGAAAAGACACGCGTGGGAGTCGTAGGGAAAGTTTTGAAAATTACAAGGGGATAAGATCCAGCAGAAGAAATGTTTAACGATGCGGAACCCTCCAGAAGTGGTGCAATCTACAGACATTACAAAAGATACATACAAACCGAAAACAGTTGAATTTATTATACGGAGATTTTCGTTCTATTTTTTATATCGGAATTTTAAGTATATGAATCGAAAGTATTTTTAAATTATATAGCACATAGATTTTATCAAGGATATGTTTTAAAAAATATTTATCTTCGTACATTTAACGAAATCAAAATCTTCCTCAACGTAACATTTATACACGTTGAAAATCAAAGTCAAAGCAAAAACTCAAGTTTTGCGGATTATGGCTGAAATTTTAATCAACTGTACTGATTGAACAAGTTTCAAATATATTTAAAAAGATTTAATTAAATTCCTTTACTCTATAACTGTTTCTTTCGAACAGATAAACTTCATTTAATAAAATGTTCTTGTAGAAAAGTTAAGAACGATATGCAATAAACATTTTGTCAATCACTGCAGCTAGTTTAAAAAAGTACTATATTAATTTGAAAGAGAAAAATCGGTCAAATGATTATCAAAATTTTTCATCTTATCATCTTTATTATTAATTATACATTCTTTTTATCAAAATTACTAATATAAATATTCCCATTCTAAACTAATAATTATTTTTAAGATATAAAATTAGCTCTTTATTTCCAGATACGAGACAAATATTCTAATTTACATAATTATATTTTCCTTTATTATTGCGTTAAACAAGTGACCCACTAGTATATACATTGTGATTTATAATATATATATATATATATATAAGATAAAAAACTGATGCGAGTTAAATATTATTTCCTATTTTGGGTTTGAAGATGTTGGCCAAGCCCTCGTATTAGCCTTTACAATCACCAAACTTTCAAAATGGTATATCTCAACTGATCTGAGAAAAAATATGGGATATATATATTAGTTTCTGTCTAGAAAATTTGCTCTTTAGTATAAAGAAAAAGCCATTCTCTAAACGAAACTCATTTACATGTCAAAGAAATCTAACCAAATAAAACCCGAAGTGTTTCTCTGTGTTTCGGCTTTTTTATTCCTTTTTTTCTCCAAGAGTATCCGCGGAATCGTCTCAATCAACTAGGCTTAGTTCTGTGGCAGTTTCGAAACATTTGAAAAAGTTTCTTTCAGTTTTTTTAAAGTTACGCGTGTCTCACAGGCCTTTAATTATCGCAGTCATTATCTCGTTTTTTTTATTGCCCCGTGTTCTTCTCGAAAACCATTCATCTCCAGTTAGTCAGTTGGGGGAAAAGAATTGTCCTCCTTATCTCTCAACAAATCCGGCCTAATTGATGCCGTTTAAGCGACCTATTTTGTTGCTAAATCCAATGAAAGAAATCTTTGCTATCGATCGCTTTCAAGTCAGTTTATCAAGTTAATAACTTTTTATTCATTAATCAGAAATACGTACAATTTTGTAATCAACGTCAGTTTACACGAATGCTAATATGTAACGAACGTAAATGAACAAACGTAGAATACTTCATGAATAAAGTAAGTACATTTTATTATTATTATTATTATTAAAGCGTCATAGACAATGTTGGATTATTTTTATAATATTTATGTAAGCATTTCCTCTTGATACACTTCTAAGAATGTAATGAATACGGATTAATGAGCACATATTGGTTCATTGTTAATTTAATTTTAAGGTTTCAAATATATTTATATTAAAGATAATATATTAGAGCTAGATAATTTATTAAAGTTAACATATATTAAAAATAACGTTATATATATATATACGGGTTTGACAAAAATATGGAAATACCTTACAAAAAACATATAAACGTGACCAATATGGCGTAGGACAAACTTTGGCGTTCAAAACTGCTTGCAGTCTTCTTGAAATGGATAAATAGAGACCTATATAGTTTTCAGAGGAATATTATACCACCTTTCCTTCAAAATATTGGAAAGTTCCATTAATGATGGTGGAGGTAGATAACGTGCTCGAACATTTCTTTCAAATACTCACCTAAGGACTCAATAATATTGAGGTCGGGCGATTGTGGAGTCTATGGTAGATGCGAAACTTCATCTTCGTGCAAGAGAAAACCAATCCTGGACGATATAATCTGCTTGAAGAGGGGCTTTTTCATCTTGATAAACAGTTTGATCATCATCAGGGAACAAATTTTGCACCATGGAATGGACCTGGTTACGTAGTCATTGACAGTGACGTTACCTTACAAATTAAATACGGGACCAGCAGGATACCATGATACGGCTTTCCATATCATGACAGTACCTACCCCTCCATGTTTCACTCTTGGTAGTAAAAATTTAAATTTTAAGCTTGGGATGGCATTTTCCAAAAGTAAATTCGGCTAGAAGTCGGAAACAGTGTAAAGCTCGACTCATCTTATCAAATGATCTCTGTCAATTGCTATATATTCCAGGTTTTATGATTGTGGCACTGCCGTCTCCTCTTATTAGCAATTTGATTACTGAGGAGTGGTTTTGAAATGGCAGCTCGCTCATTAAAACCTTGCTTATGCAGTTTCCTTCCGTTTGTTTTGCACGGTGTTTGATTCAACAGTCACTTTTTCAGCTATAGACTTTGGATTTTTGGTCAAAACTATATGTAACGTTCGTCCGATTCCGTCATGTAAAACACATTACCGTCCACACTGGTGTTTTTTAGATACAGATTTTACAGTCTTACTGTACGCAGTCATCATCTTGGTTACCGTGGCTCGTGATACACTGAAAATATTCACTACCTTGGTTACAGAAGCACCCACAATTCCAGCCCAAACGATTTGGTCGCTTTGGAATTTCGTCAGCTCTGATAAGTTTCACTCACAGCTTCATAGAATACTGTTTTGACAATAAAAGATGTTTGCAACGTTTAGACAGGTGTATATAAGTAGTTGCATACGATAAACAGACAGCTCTACCTAAAAACTCCGCTACTGCACATATGCCAATTAAGGCATGAATTTTGCCAGATGTTTCGACATTTTTATCCAACCCCTGTATATCTGAAATGCAATTATACACGTATATATAATTTGAAGATAAAAATACAGTGGCAAATTTTATATTTCATGGGGTTCGCCTGGTAGCAAATTTCAATGAAATTAGAAATAAAAAGCCATGATATACAATGGAAGTAAACAAATAACTTTTATCAACTAGTATACATATATAAGACTTTGTAACAGGTGCTGTAACTGTCTAACAGATACACACGATGTGTCTAAATGGCACTTGTCTCTTAGTTCGTTTCAACTGTCTTTAAATGTATGAGAACTTCACAGTTATGATAAAAGATAACATTTATCACACTTCTTACTATTTGTAACAAAAAGCAGTATTTTAATTCATGATTATTTTAATGGAAATAATTTCATCGTAAGCATACCCAGTGTGTCTTAGAGATTCATAATCATTTCAACGCAAAAATTAACTGCTTGTTTGATGGAATGTAAGTAATATGTATTATTAACTAACAATGGAACGCATTTACGGTAATTTGAATAATTTGGTATAAACCATTAAATTTTATTGGGAGAGCTCAATGTATCTTTCAGATTCAAAAGAAAAATGATAACAAGAGCAAGGACGAGTTGATCACGTGATGCTAGTAACGCATTGATAAAAAGACCAAGAGAGGATAAAAGAGAATCTAAAGTACAATTCAATAATTTCGTACATTTCAAACATTTCGTAAAAGTCAAGAAAATTCATTAAACACTGTGAGTTTCGGGTAATTAAGACATAAGGAAAAGAAAAGCATATGTGCAGACCCTAAATATGAATTTAGAAATATTTATGTATAATATTTGCATAATTAAAGATTTGTTTGTTTGTTTGTTTGTTTGGACTTTTTATGGCGCAAGAGCATCTGGGCTATACTGCGCCAATCATAATTAAAGAAGCACTGCACATAAGAGCATATATATCTAAGGATAGACATACATTATTAAAAATATTTGGAGAGATAGTTCCTATCAAACATAGTTCATCGATAGGTGATCAAATCATAGATGGTTAAAACGTCTTCTTTTTACCATATTATAAGAACATATTTTAGTCACAATGCTTCGTAGCAAAGGATGTTCCACCAGATAGTCCATAAAAAAAAATGGGCCATTACCTTTTTATTTCCAGGCTACACTTTGAAAACATAATTCATTAATAATATCTGCAGATTACGTTACTAAATATAATTCGTGTGCATTGGAATCCTGTTCTTCGTTGGTTATAGTATTAGTTTTAAAGGGATTCAATTTCGGCACGATTTTGGTTAACGATCTTCGCCTTTTTATCGAAATGTTTTAATCAGAGTTTGGGTATCTGGCTGGAGCAGACTATTACGCATGATGCTTGTCTTCTACTCCTGTCATACAGTGGGTTTATTTAACTTGCGATCTGGCATCGTTTTCCGGTGGTTTATTGTGGGTTTATTGTAGTATTTCGGTGGGTTTATTGTAGGTTTATTGTAGTATTTCAGTGGGTATTAATTGTACCTGCGCAGGCGCCCCATAGGACAGGATATGCTTGGCTTGGTGGGTAGTTGCCACGCTCTCTTCATGCCATATTCACTGCTATGTGATGCTGTACTCACTGATGTGTTCTGGTCTCTTCAGTGAGATTCAATGATTCTTAATTAGACTGAGTAACTATCGGACAGCTGTGGAAGTCCTTTTTAAACAGTTCACAACATCGAACTATTCGTAAATGTGAACGATTTATCTGAAAACCCTTTGCGTGTGTGATGTTGAATGATTCGCTATTGTATTGGGTATTTGCCACGCTGTGTTTCTGCCATCTTCATTGCTATATTGACGCTGTACCCACTGGTGTGTTTCTGGTCTTCCTTTAGTGAACTTCAGTAGTTCTTAATTAGACTGAGTGACTATCCAGACAGCTGTGAGTATCCTTTTTTAAACAGTTCACAACATCGAACTATTCGTAAATATGAACGATTTATCCTGAACTCTTTGGCGTGTGATGTTCAATGATTCGGTATTGTAGTATGCATATTGTATGTTTAGGTCTTTAGAGTGTAACTGCATGTTTATGTTTATTTCTTTTGAGTGCTTATATAACTGCATGTTTGTTTATTTCTTTTGAGTGCTTATATAACTGTATATTGTATGTCTACTTATTTGAGCACTAATGTAAATGTATTTCGGGTGTTTTTTTGTAATCGTGTGTTCATGAATACGGTGAGCAATAATAGTTATGTAATGTTAGTGCAATTGTAATTATGATATTTTTCTTTGCAATAGCTGATTTCCTTGTTGCAAAATAAACTAGGTTGATTTAAGTGATATCTGTATTTAATATGACAATCCAGTCATGAACACTCTTCTGGCGAGAAAAGTCACTGAGTAAGAATTAAAATTTAGACTACTTGAATTATGATTACGAGAATACTGGGCCTAACCGTGACCATCAACAGGCTGTTTCCGTAAGCTATAAGTCGGCTTCGCTTTTGTTACAAAGACATATTTTGTATTAATTTCCTTCTTTTAAACGAAATTTACACTATTTACAATTATTACTGATGAGTTATTCTTATATTTATTTTTAAATATAAAAAATATTCGGATTTTCGTATAAAGCTTTCGAGTTTAGAAACATCAGTGAAACAATGAATTATTGCGTTAGGCCCTTGGCGGTAGCCTGACTCATACTTACCGAAGGCTGCCCGTTTCCAACAAAGACAAAAAAGATCATATACAAAGAAATGCTGATAGTAGTTCGGCGGAGGGGTCCTGATTCCCTAAGCCGAAAAAGGTTCGGATTCACGCAAAGTGCTTAGGCAGCGCAGCATTTCCTTTACTATCCTCGCTCAAAAAATTCTCCCCAACAAACAAGTACATTTTGTTTTTAGAATACAAGGCCTGATGATATTATATTTTATATTTTCAAAAGCTCACGCTTTGATTACTGTATCAAATTAAAGCCACTGTTGGCATGGTTAAAGGAAAATATAAATAGCTTAATTATTTAATTTAATAAAGCACGAAGAAAGGATGGATAACTAGTTTATAAAACCAATAATTTTTTTCTTTCACTGAATATTTATTTAATTACGCCTTGTTCAAAAACTGTAAAAAGAACGTGGAAAATTCTCTGCGTTTGTTTTATAAAAGGAACTCCAACATGACACGCCCGAAGATTTATTTTAATCCAAAAATATTGTTCTCGAAATTTAAAGTAGCCTTCCGAGCCGACTAATTTCGACACTCACGTGGACATATTTATTATTCTATTGAATTTAGCATAGCACATAAATTTACGGCTTTCGTTAAATAAAAAATATATAGTTACATTATTATTTTCTTATACAGTAATTTTTTTCTCTTATAAAAATTATTATATTGTAAAAATAATTATTCTCTTAATACAGACTAATTACAATTTCATACAATCATTTCTTCCACTTTATTACTGACAATTGTTCTCATATAGTACTGTCATATTTTTATATAGTACAGAAAGGCTACAATTATATCATGCGCTATAATAATTCTCAACATTTGTAAGGCCGCAGCTTGGTAAAGTATTTTTTTAAAATACAAAGGTCCGATCTTAATGAATTTTGCATTTAAATAATTTTCCAATTTTTTTACAGCTCATGCATTAAACTAAATGTATTTTAATAAGTAATTATGGAATGTTATAAAAAGTACTCGTACACATATGTAAACAATATAGCATGTTAAAAAACAAGATACGTTTAAATTAGATATCATTTATTGTACTAATGCAATCTTCTAGCAACATAGTTAGATTAATTCGTGCAGGTTTTCATTGATACACTGAAAGATGTCTATGTCCGATAATTCCAGACCATTCTTGAATAATTCTATGCCTAAACATGCGTGGTTTGGTCACTGTTATTTGCTACACAGACGTCAGGCAAGCGTTCTGGAATTAAGCATTCCGACATATTCACGAATACTATTCTCCTCAGCATATTTCTACTATAGAATAAAATACTATAGAATTCACGAAAATTGCTTAGAAAACTGAAGTCACATTCCAGTAGAATTTTCGCGACCCGACATAGACGACACAAGAACCCGTTACAGGGTTGAGACTCGCCGATTGGGAGACACTATTGTAGAGCGTCCATGGGGAAGCACTTTTCGCTTTCTTTTTGGTTTTACGGCTCAAAGACTACAGTGGTCATGCTGCGCCGGGACCTACTGTTTTCCGAGGAATCCGAACCTCTTAAGGCCTAGGGAACCAAACCCCGGACTACAGTGAGCAGTGCGATCTTTATGAGATCTCTGAGTAAGCGTTCTTTTTGCACTGCTGGGAGTCGAACCCGGATTAGCCGCGCAATAGGAGAACGCGTTACCACACTGCGCCACCGCAGGGCATAGCATGGGGAAGCAGTATCAAAATCCGTACATATAAAATGACACCAATCTATTTATTTTAATGAACGAAGACCATAACATCCGAAATTATATTTTAATGACATCATTATTTTAGTTTGAAAAGCATCCATTTGTATTAAATATTCCAAAACCATCGTTGCCCTATACATATTTTTCGACACCTTTTCGCTAAATGAAAAATTTTGCCCTATAAATTAAGCAAACAGTTTGCTTTTCCATTTATAACTTCTAAAGTAATTTAAAAAAGAGAAAAGAGAGTTAGATGTGTTTCCCTAATCTCCGTTGGGAAAACAGGCTCCGTAATGGGGAAATAAATTTGATTGAAACATAAAATGAAACGATTAGTTTAACTTGTACAGTAAAATTTAAAGAAATATAAAACAGAATATTTTCTTTTTATACAATGATCTTGAATTCTACCATTAAGATAAATATAATTTATTGGTCTGAAAGAGTATTTTCCAAATATTAATAAAATATTATTGTATTTATAACGCTTCACACTGGCATAAATATTTTTAGCATTTTCAGAAGCAGCCATTAAAAGTATTTAGAACAAGTTGAACGCAGATGTTTCGAAGCTATATTGTTTTATATGCTTTTAGTGTCTGCTTCATAAAATGCTAATGTATTTGTTTCTAACACCAGTCGTAATTTATTTAATTTATTTTGCCTTAAATATAAATATTTTTGTTTGTATTTCTACATGTTTGCACTTAATGTTGTAAGATAATATTTCTGAGACTAAATTGCTGTTTTTAGTAATTTTTTATTTGTTTTACGACGAAACAACGACAAAGGTCATGATGCGTCAGGACATATAATTTTCCAAGGAATCCGAAACTCTTAAGACCGAAATCGAACTCACTCCCATACGTGTATTACGTGATAATATAAAATACAACCGAACTCTCAGTTACAGTGGCAACTTAGTTAGTGCCCAAAAATTCTGAATTCCCCTCGAGAATTTTACCTGTATCTAAATATGTATTGACAATTGCTTCATCTAATTATAAGGTCGAAAGTTCGGCGGTCTCTCAAATGTCATTATAAATGATTTCAACTGCATTTAACATGTGTACAGTAATATAATGCATACTTTATTAACATAATGTACAATTTACTAACAGTGTTTAATTTAATAATATAGTGTACAATCTAATTATATAATGTATAATTTAGTAATATAATCAATAAATTAATAAAATAATATATGCAGTTTCAATTATAAAGATTACAAAGATTCAACATATTTCATTTATATCAATTTTCTTTTCAAGTAACTCATCAAGACATTAACTCTTCTAATGTATGAATGCAACATAATCCGTATGCGTTAAAGGCCTGCTTTCTTAGTATTACCCCTAAGGTACCGTCATGATGAGAATGTGTCCGTGACGTATTAGTGACGTATTATTTCGTGACGTATATTGCGTTGTTACTGGACAACAACGTGAAACTGGTACACGCTCATAAATGGCGTTTGTAAAGTTAAGGGCGTGCAATAGCCTCAGTGAAAATATGGTCTGACACTGCTCCGTCAAGTTGACATTCCCACAGCAAACATTGAAGTTCATTCAATGTCACCATTCATATAGTCACGACTTCTACGTATCGGTAATTCAATGATATAAATTTTAAAATTAGAGCTTAAATTATTCTTATGTTTCTAGATATATAAATATATATGTGTTTGGATATAAACATGTATATTTTAGAATTATTATTCATTTGCAGAATTTTTTATTAACTTCAGATAAATTTTATTATTTTCAGTTTTTTGAGTTTGGATTAAGGACAGATTCGAACAATCGTAAATTGATTGGTAAGTAGAGAAAGATAAGAAGTTGTGAAATGTACAGTAAAACCTCGATTATCTGTCAGACACGGGACCAGAGCCTTGACGGATAATTGAAAAGACGGTTAAGCGGAAACGGGGAAATTTACAGTACAATATAGTACATTTTTATTAAAATTATGCGTTTAAAACGACTACATTGTGAAATTTGCACAAACGAAGTTTATTTGAATTAAGAGAACTTGCATGCAATGAAGCACGGATATAAAACATTACATACCTGTGTGTAAATTATTGTCGTTGGTTGAAAAACGCAGTTTTTGTTTTTTGTTTTTTGTTTGAACAGACTGCGTTCTGTTTTAGCTGCCATGTCCCGTAGTCTTCGAAGATACCTGAGTACCATCGTCTTTAGTTTACTGTTTAAACCAGTCAATGTACTTGGAAATCATACATTCTGCTTCAGAATGGGTGATGGTTTTTGTAGGCTTTCCAGCCTCCTGTGCACTCTCATCGTTTCCTTTAGTATCATAGGGGTTCAACATTTGCTGAATGAGTTTGTCGTCACTTAGGAACTCAACACCTACTTCAAGTTTGTCAATGTTCATCCGTTTAACAACATCGTCCATTTCAATGTTTTCTCTTGCGGGTAGAGCCTCACAGATGTGTAAGATTATCTTATTGTCGATGTTACGGAGAGTTGCTAATTTGAACTTAACGCTGACGGTTAAGTGAGAAAGACGGTAAATCGGAAAACGGACAATCGGTGTTCAAGTGTAATTTAAAAATTTAATATGATTGTAACATTATGCAGAATTGACATGCAATCACGCAAAACAATCAACAAAACCCATGGAGCTTTCCGAAATTGTCTGGAGTATATAGGGGATAAATTATTACCTTACACGATCAATAACAATGTCCTGTGACATCACTACCCTTAAAAGTCTTACGTCATTACTACTTCACAACTTTTCGAGCTCACAGGTAATTTGAAATGAACGCTTTAAATGCTCTGTAAATATTAAAAGTAATGAAGATGTAATGCAGCATGTCTTTTGGAGGTAACAGTGCTGTAGGCACTAATAATACTATTGATCGCACATTTAAAGTTTGTTTCAGGAACATAACCATTAAAACAATTTAAGCATGAAATTCCCCAGGAACTTGTAAAATTACCCTGTTTAGAGTTTAATATCTTTTTTAATTAATTTTATTTCTTTCTAGACGTTTTATCTTCAGTTAAAACTCACAATCGTTTCTTTTCATAGTAAAATTTTTAATAACGTTTACTATCATCGTTTATAAAAATACGTACTTAATTTTATCAGGGTAATATTTACATTATGAAAAGCGGTGTTATATTCAGAGTCTGATTACCGACTAGACAAGCAATGCCTGGGCCTAATGCCCCAGCTGGAGGGGGTTGTCCCCAAATTGTGTTTTTTTCTAAGTTGACTTTTGGTTATTCACTTTTTTCAGTATCTAGAAAATTTTTAGGTAAAGCTTACATTTTAGTTTATCACAAATTTGAGGAATTTTCAAATAAGTATATGTAAGTACTTATTTTTTATATACTTTCAGACGCCTTATAAATCTTCCACCTTGCGTAAGGGGCCCCTAGGAAATACCTGTGCCTGCAGCCACATATGTCTTAATCGGACTCCGGTTATATTGAAGGAAAATGAAATTGGGGAAAATATTTGTCAACGATATTTCATTTGCTAACGTAGTTATTTTAATGAACCATTTAACAGAGTTGTGTCATTTAAGTTCCTTCTTATATCCATGTAAGGCATTATCCTGCTGTTGTAGCCGCCTAATTATGGCATTTTGGACACCTTTGTTGCACGGAAAGTGATGAATTGGTATGAACTGTATACTTAAGTAAAAAAAAAATATAAAGGTCGTTGGGTTCTAAATTTGGACTGTATGGTGGCTGTTCCGTAACTTGTGAATACAAACTTTGCAGAAAGCTCTGTATGTGTTCAGCTGGTACAGTCGAACTTTATATAAAAAGTCATACTGCCGTTTAAAACGTCGAGACATTTTTTCTGAACCATTTCTGTTACTGTCTGACTTTGTGCTCACAGAATGAGTGTATAATTCCACAGTCTATTATACTAGAGAATAATAAGTACGATTTATTTAACGTATGTAGATACATATTGTACGGTGCATATCGTGAACAGTAGAAGAAATCTGTATACAGAAGAATATATCAGCTTTTCTTTAACTTTTGGTTTGAAATTAAACAAGAATAAAAAGCAGCAGCTTACAAGATCATTTTCCAGAGTGGTTAAAATTTTACAGAAAGATGAAGGGCGGATTATTTCTGTGGCTTTAATTAGACTTCTATAAGGCGTTGCTTTTCTTTAAAATTTGAGAAACGGGGCATGATGAATTGTCAACTAATTAAGCAACAATTTTCCGTACGAAAAGGAAAGTTGCGTGAGAAAAAATTAATTCTGTTCATAGACATTCATAAATCCTTTAGGCCTCATTTGAGAAACTTGGAATACGCGAGAATATAAAATTTATGAGATTAACTTTTTCAAAATTAATTCCGTTTGAATAATTGAAATACCATTGCATGAAGGCCTTTAATGTTTGGTCCTTTATCATTAGAGTTAATAGAGTATCTGCTATCAAGAATATTAATTTTGATATTGTATATTAAAACTTATTAAGAGTTTTATGACTGACATAATTTTCAGTGACGTAATGATAGAAAAATGCACGAGTGCAAGATATTTTATAGACCATCCGTGTAGAGTATCCATGCAGATGTCAATATTGGAATTATAGAGCGCGCCTCCAATGACTCACAGGTAAAAACATTATAAATTATTGGACAGCATTATCGTCCATAGAATGTTTATAGACGTGCAAGCTTAAAATAAATACACAAAGAAATTTTCTCGAACGTGTAAGTACATGGTCTTTCAAGTTAAACGCTTCCTGGTTAGAGGGGTGTACAGGACGAAATAATGGACGGATTTATGTAAAATTTTGCAAACAGATGTTTCTCGATATGCGCTCGCGAGTTATTTCACAAAACAGTAACATACGTCTTACAGTTATGGTTATAGTTACTGAATTTCGAAACTGTCAAATGGCAACACCCCAATTTTTCAACCGCTTAATGACAATCACTATCAAAAACTGTAAATACCGGTGCAGTTTTATTTTTAGACTATCAATTTTTAAACTGTCAAAGTTATGTAAAAGATAAATTGAGAGAATGAAAAAGTACGGTTAATTGGAAACACGTTGTAAAAACTTCGAGAACACGCTGTAACTGAGTAAACCTTTCGCAATTAGCGACGTCGATGTTTGTTAGTATGTAATACAGATGTACGAAACCAAAATTATCAGAGGTATCACAGTTCGGAAGGCAGAGAATTGTTGACGAAAGGTAGAGCGTATGCATTAATTTTTTTACACAAAACACTCATTGATTACAGTATTTGTCGATAGATAGCTGTGTGGCAATAACAGTTTGTGATTTGCATAATGGTTACTATTGTAACTCTATCATAGTAGGTACTATAAAAGCGCAGCAGTCACTAAAAAGCATAAATGTTTCCGTGAAGTAATGGTAGCTATGCCAACATCTTTATATAAAAAGGCGTTATTAGTGAAGCTATATTACCAGAACAGAAATAATGCAGCTGCGACAATCAAAGACTTCCGGCATCAGAACCGCCGAAGACGTTGACCTATGATTGTTTCTTCTCTACTCAGAATGATGTCGAAATTCGAAGCAACAGGAAATCTTGGTGTTCAACCTGGCCGTGGTGGAAAAAGGGTGGACTCCGCTCATCTTGAAAAGGTGGCTACTGAACTTGTGGATTTATCAAGCCAATGTGCACATGGTGACGCTAGTGTGTCAGTAATTGCCCGCGAAGTGGACATGTCGGCTACTACCACATGGGGAGTGCTGCGTAACGTGTTGGGGTACTATCCATATAAGCTTCATATGCTATAGCAGCTAAGGCCTGGTGACGCAGATATGCGTGCCAGTTTCGCACGTCAGTTCCTGGACCGAATGCAAGAGGAGATAACGTGGTCATGGAACATTCTTTGCAGTGGCGAGACATATTTCTTTTTAAATGGACAAGTTAATGTGCACAACTGCCGCATTTGGTCTGCAACAAATCAACATGTTGTTCAACAAGTACTGTTGCATTCTCCAAAAGTGACAGTATGCAGGGTCTGATTACCAACTAGTCTTGCAAGGCCCTAGATTAGGAACCCGAGTTGGAGGGGGCCCCAAATTGTGTTTATTTTTTAAGTTGACTTTTGTTTACTCACTTTTGATCGACATCTAGAAAATTTTTAGGTAAAAGCTTACTTTTTTTGGGCTATTTTAGATAGTTTACCAGAAATTTGAAGAGTTTTATAATGAGTATACGTAAGTACTTATTTTTTATATATTTTCAGACTCCCTCTCTACATTTTTCACTGCGCGTAAGGGGGCCCCAAATAATACTGTGCCTACAGTCCCCATGTGTTTTAATGGGGCCCTGACAGTATGGTGTGCATTTACAGCTACTTTTCTTATTGGTCCACATTTTTTTGAAGAGGAAATACCGACTGGTATCCGCACCTGTTCAGTTACTGGACAGAGATACCATGAGAGATTGGAACATTTCATCATACCGCAGCTACAACAGCGAGAGTGTCCCCATGAAACCATATTTATGCAAGATGGTGTGCCACTCCATATTACTCGTCCTCTCCAAAAATTGGTGAGACAGCACTTTACTGACGAACGAGTGATCAGCCGATGTTTTCAAACGTCATGGCTACCTCGATCTCCCAACCTCAACCCTGGTTACTTCTAGTTGTGAAGTTATTTGAAAGACCGTGTAAATCGCAAACCGTCTGTAACTCTAACCAATCTGAAGGGCAGCATTCGACGTCATGTGCTAGGCAATCCGATTGAAATGGTGCACTCGGTTGTGGAAAACACTATTTTTCGAATGGAAACTATTATTGGCCAGAATGGAGAACACATTGAACAGTTGTAGCGTTGTTGATTGAAAGAAGTTTTCAGTTAACTGTACTTTTGCTTTCTCGCAATTTATCTTTGAAATAACGTTACATAACTTTGTCAGTCTTAGGTCTAAAAATAAAATTTTAACGGTATTTACGGTTTCTGATGGTGCCTGTCATTATGCCGTTGAAAAATCAGGGTGTTGCCATTTGAAAATTTCAAAATTCAGTAACTATAACCGTAACCGTGAGACGTATATTACTTTTTTTTATATAACTCGCGAGCGCATATCGAGAAACATTTCTGTGCAAAATTTCATATAAATCCGTCCATTATTTCTTCCTATACACCCCTTTAAACAGGGAGCGTTTAATTTGAAAGACTTTGTATTTCGAATATCACCCCTCATATATTCCATTGCAATTAGCACTGATATTACAAATATTTTAAAACATTTAAGAACATTCGAAAGTTAAGGAAGTGGGTAAAAAATTTAAATATGCTGGTTTCCAGTTGTCTGACACAAACTTTTAAAATCTTTCAAATTTAATATTGTAGAAAATTTAATGTTCTTATTTACTGCCTGTTAAGCGAATAAATGCTGAAAATATTTCTCCAATGTCGTGAAATTTTTACCTAAATCCTGGTTTACCTTCCTGGCATTTTTTGTTTGAAATTTACATATTTTTGTCCCAAATATACATCACTCGCCACATCTACTCATGTTTTTCTCAGTTTAATACATCTGCATCGCACTTTTGCATTTTCTTGCAATTTTCTGAACTTCAACCGAATATTTCTGTTCTGAAGCCATGTTAGGAAAAGATCAATTTATTTCATATCTTTCATCGAACGTTGACATAAAATATAATCATGTTTTTCCGAATTCCACTCCCTTTTTCTAAAATTTCAAAAGGCGCTTTTACTGATCATTACGAACTTGTTTCCTTTCTTTATATACTGAAAAATTTGTGGCAAATGCATAATATTAGAATGCGTTTCAATAAACTAAGGTATACTGTAGATGTTATTTAGTATAAATCCCCCGAATTCTTCGCTTTTTGAATATACTTCTTCAAGAAACAAATTATTATGTCCAGTTTCTATTCCTTGTATTCCATACTGACTGCATGTAGTTTTCCATTATTTGGTTTTGTTTATTTCCTACATTTTAGCGTTTTTCCTATATTTAATCTATTCAATATTTTCCGTATACACAACAACAACATTATTTTGGAGAGATAATGAACATTTTTACAGGGCTATATCGTGGTTACATTTCGTGATAAACGTTCGTGGTTCATGTCCACCCGGGCAACGATAGGTAAAGACAAAATCTGACGAAGCCCATCCTGCCCGAGAGAATATATATTGAATTATTTTGCAAATAAGTATAACTTAAATTATAAAAGGAAAATAAAAACATCTTTTACAACTCACTCATCACAATATTATGTGCTCACACTATCTCATTCCTCATTTTCACTTTACCTTTATAAGAAAACATTCTAAATATTATGTAATAAAATTGAATTGCCTTGTTTAATAATTTGTCAGTGGGTCCAAAATGGGGGTAGAAGAAAAGAAAAGTTTCCTTAGGAACCCAATATGCCCCTAAACCTTGAAAAAATTGTTATTCGGTGCTTGAATTTGTTTAAAGATGGAGCGGATTTGATTGCGGTAGATTGTTCCATACATTTGTGACAGCGTGACTTACTTTATGACACGCTAAGCATCTAGTTTCTAGAGCCTCTCGTTCTAGCTCGCTGTGTTCTGTAATCGTTTCTGGAAGTGTTTGGATAATGGTGCTGGTGTAGATAAATATCAGGACAGAATGAATTATTAACATTTTTTAAATATAAGAACATGATTAAAGCAAGTTTATAATTTAATAATTTGTTGATCGTTAAAATGTTACATATGCTCAATATTTCAGAATTAGTCATGTGCAATGCTTGCTTCCGTTTTATTATGTCTGAGAATCTATTTTGTAAACTCTGAATTTTTGTTATGTTCGCTTTTTTGGGAAATCCCCAGATTAGGTGACAATAAGAAATGTTAAAAAATAAAGGAATAATATAAACCAATAAGTACTTTTATTGGAAGATAGTGGCTGATGCTGCGAAAAATGTCAATATTTCTACTTCTTTTTGAACACGCGTGATCAACATGGGGGTCCCATTTTAAATTAGACTGCAATATTACACCCAGAAATTTGGTTTCATTTGCTAATGGAACTGGATTATTTCCAATAAGAACTGTGTATCGGGAGAAGTCGTGGGCATTCCTTGCATAAGTAAACAAATGAAATTTACTTTTTTCTGCGTTTAGTGTTAAGTGATTATTATAGAAGTATTTGATAAAGTTTTTTAAATCATTTTGGGATATTGAGAAAAGTTCAGTTTAATCCTTGCTTTTATGAAAGAGACTCGTATCATCAGCAAAAAGCAGAAGATTTGCGATTGAGTTGTAATAAAAAACAGATCATTGGTGTAAAAGATAAAGAGCATGGGGCCAAGAGTAGATCCCCGAGGGACTCCACATAGTGGTTGTTCAATACTAGAAGCGTACTCACCTGTTTGAACATATTGAATCCTGTTAGTTAAATAATTCCTAAACAATTTATTTTTATTACCCCCGCAGCCTGTAATTTATAAATTAGTTTTATGTAATTGATAGTGTCAAAAGCTTTAGATAACTCAAAAAATATCCCCAGTGCACACTGTTCATTAACCAATGATGAGTAAATAAGATCAGTAGCTGTAATAAGGGTTCTCCGTGTGATTCGTGTTTTCGTGTGATCAGTGTGATTTGTGTTTTCTAAATCGGAACTGGTTATTGTGAATTATGGTGTATGTTTCAAAGAAATTCAATAATCTATTATGAAGCAGTTTTTCAAAAATTTTTGCAAATACTGACAGAATTGAAGTAAGTCTTAAATTGGAAACATTTGATTTTGATCCCTTGTTAAATACGGGGGTGATTCTTAATGTTTTAAATTCTATAGGGATCCCCCCACCATCTCTGAATATGAGATTTAAAATATGTATAAGTGGAGTTTTTATTTCATCTGCTGTACATCTGACAGGAGTAGGATGGGGGTCATCAGGACCAGGTCCCTTGTTGATTTTTGATTGGTGATGATCTTATAAGTTTCAATATCCGTTACTTCATGAAGATATAAGGAGTTTATTTATATAAATCGAACACTACGCAGATTAAATCAAACAACAATATCAATCAACGTTTATTGGCGTAGTGATACCAACGCCGATGGTATGGCGTGATTAGATGGTGAAACGTTCGAAAGAAAATAAATATTTCTGCCTTCGGTGGGACCTGAACCCACGACCTTCCACTTGCCGGGCGGAGGCTCTACCCACTGAGCTACGAAGGACAATATATAATCTCTTTACGAACGTATATAAAGACTTATTGTTGCCAGTTATTTCGCAGAATGGTGTAGTACATAGACTACTATTTAAACCAAATTGCAAAGAGACTGGTATTAAATTGATCGAAATGCCCGTTGCAGCATATGTATTTATATAAATACATATGCCGTAATACGGCATCTTGATCAATTTAATACCAGTCTCTTTGCAATTTGATTTAAATAGTAGTCCATGTACTACACCATTCTGCGAAATAACTGGCATCAGTAAATAGTCTTTATATACGTTCGTAAAGAGATTATATATTGTCCTTCGTAGCTCAGTGGGTAGAGCCTCCGCCCGGCAAGTGGAAGGTCGTGGGTTCAGGTCCCACCGAAGGCAGAAATATTTATTTTCTTTCGAACGTTTCACCATCTAATCACGCCATACCATCGGCGTTGGTATCACTATGCCAATAAACGTTAATTGATATTGTTGTTTGATATAAGGAGTATTTAATATTATAATCGTGGCATTTAAAATTTCGAGTATGACCAATTTCAGATTCCGAGAGTGAATAGGGAAAACTAATAAAACAATCGTTAAAGTTCTCACAAATATATTTTACGTTTGTGGTGGTTTGATTAGATGAAGTTAGTTTATTTATAATATTAATATGCGGTTTTTCTCTTCCCAAAGCTCATTTATTTTTGTCCATTTTTACTAGTGTCAGTAGTTCTACAAAGATTACAAAAATAAACTTGTTTGGCTTGCTTTATTTTTTTTGTTCAGTATGTTACGAAATTTCTTAAAGATACTGTAGTTAATAGATGATTTGTTTTTCAGAAAGTTATGGAAAAGGTTTTTTTTTATGTCTTTATCTCTCTTAGGATAGTATTTGTAATCCAAGGTTTCCTTATTCATTTAAATAAATATTGAACGGATAATATATATGCTTGCGCCGTTTCGTGAGATCATCTCTTATGTAATCATGATAGTCCTAACCTGGGATATTTTTATTGCATTAAATATATATTACACATTTTGATAAAATTTTGTTTCATGTCATTTTTTATCACAAATAAACTAAGACCCCTGAGAGGGGATACATATATTTGTGAAGGTAAAATAATATCATTTTTCGATAAAGGTAGTTTTTTTTATATGCGAAGAGTAAAATATATTCATTGTACTAAATAAAATTACCTGTTTATCTTCGGAAACAAATACAGTCATTTTAAAATCCAGAATAAAATTGAAACAACCTCTTTCAACTTGTGCTTTTCAAATAAGGCATTTTTTCACATTCTAAACTAAAATAAAACATTTCGTTTACGTTTTTTGTGGCAATGTAAAGTATGGTTATCTTGAAATACTTAAATCTCTTCCAAAATTTACAATACCTTTTGAAAACTATATTTGCATACATTTTATACACATAATAACTCAATATACAGTGAAATCTGTCTATAGGGGATCTCAAGCGATTGGTAAGGGATATCTTTATCAAAAATGTATTCTTACCATAGTAGTAGCCAGTAGGTGGTTTTGGGGGTTGTAACCCCCTATCGCAATGAAATTTTGTATATTTAACATAGGAATATATGAATTGTAGCTCTGTAACCCCTCACATTAAGCCTATAGCCCCCCTTATGAATCTTATGCCTACGCCACTGATTGTTACAAAATTGAGCATAACACAGTTTATAGCTTTCGCAGTGGGAGAAAATAATGTAATACGAGGTCATCAAAACATAATATGGGAGTGCAAAAGCTTATCGCGAAGAATAAACAACACATATTCACATAATCCCTGCACTAAAATGTTAAGAAATATATAAAATCACAGATAAACCTCACGTTTCTTTTCAAACCCCGTGAGACATGTTTCGATATGTGCACCATTGGTCGCTTAACAGACGTAAACACGATAACCAATCTCGTGCCACATTTTCTAAATCACATCAGGAGTTACGGTTGCAATTGCAGATGTGACCCGACGTCTTGATTGGTTGAGATTAGTAATGTTTTCAATGTACACGATATTTCTTATGTATCCCTAGAAGAAATAGTCTAACGTGGTGTGATATGGGTTACGTGGAGGTCATGCTACTGGGCCACCTCGTCCAATCCAAGAGTTGCTGAACTTCTCATTCAAGGCTTCATGTACGGATGGGACGGAATTGGTAGGAGCACTGTCCTGCATAAAGTAAACCTTATAATCAGTTTCTCCCTCTAAATCTTCAATTTGTGGAATGGCGTAAACTTGCAGCAAATTGAGATAAACGTCTCCAGGAATGGTGTTTTCCGTGAAGAAAAAAGGCCAGTGGCACGATTGTACAGCAAGTCACACCAAGCATTCACTTTTTTGGAACCACGAACGTCCTGATGAATTTTAGTGGTTTGCTGTAATCCCAAAATTCGACCGTTATGCTGGTTAAAAAACTTAATCTCCTTCACTACATTTCAATACAAGAATTATGTGGATATGTTTATTAATTTTTCAGTGATAAAGTTTTGTATTCCGGTCAGTTTTTTCGAATTTCGATGACCTGTATATACTATATATAGATTTAGCTATATATATATATATTCTCTATACTTGCTGAAAAGTATCTGAAATCATGTAGTTTGCGTATCGATGACTAGTAGTATTTATAGACGTTTTCTTATGGTCACAGGGGACTATTTGTTCAGTGTTGAGAAGTAAAAATCATACGTGTGGTTCAAAACAAATAATAGTCCGCGTTATCATTTATCTCTTTTTATATTTTGAATTTTTTGATTTAAAAATATTACATGCTTCCTGTATTTACGATGGAGACATTTTATTTAATATGCCCTCCATATCAAAAATCATCCTCCTTATCATTTTTTCTTCCACATCATCTTAACTTCAGCTTTATGGAAGAAATGTCAATAAAAGCAGGAAATTATTTAATAAATGTTAATAATATTTTAAATCCAAAAAAATAGAAAAAAACGAATTTTCATGCGAAACATCGAATAATGATGAAAGAATCATTGCTACGAAACTGTATTCGAGCAACATTTCTTCTCATGTCCGACTAAACAAATCTATGCAGGTTGGCTGGTGGGATGTTATTTTTATGCTGCAAGGACCGCAAGGGACATTTTACGGCAAACAAGGTACAAATCTTCGTACAAAATAAGAATATAAGTGTATATAAAATAAACAGCGTGTTCAGACCAAAATATCCTAGCGCAATATAAAAAATTTAATTTTCTATGGATCACCATACACGTGTATAAAAATGTCCCAATTACGAATGACAGATATATGCACATGACGCCTCAATTCAAGTAACACGCACAAGATAGAATTATTTTCGGTGTGAAATTTGCTATTCTCGTATGTGGACCATGAGCTTATTTACCAATAGCGCAGCTGTTCTTCCTATTCTCTGTTGAACAGAGTTAAAGAAAACCCAACCAAAAAAGCGATGCTTTTTGTATTAAACTCCCTGGCGACTTCGACACTTATTTGCTCATTCAATACAAAAGGATTGAGTTCTGTCTGGCATCGGTGACCCATGACTTCTTTATCTGGCAAATTTGTGGACGCCTCTGAAGTTCCAAAGTACTTAGATGAATTAGTGACGTGCTAAAACTATATTAAACCATTTAAACACGACTACCACAGTTAAAATTATTTAATTAGGTGGATGACGATCGTTTCGGCAGTGAATGACTGCCTTTGTCGAATCCGGTTACAAAAGTGAAGGTAAACTATCAACTTCACTTATTGAAGAACTTTGGAGTTAACCGGGGTTACAATCCATCTACAATCGGCCATGCCGTTCGAAAACTCTCGAAACGGCAACCTGTTTCTACACTTACAGCGGATTAGTGATGGACCAAACTGTTACTTTTGAATAACCTGTTCCAACGTTCCTGTTCCAATCACGTAACAGGTTCCAATCAGCGGTGATTTCAGTCACCGGTGACTGGAACGTAAGCGTTGCTTCACAGGATATGGAAATTGAGGAACTTAACGACAACACATTTCAACGCTCAATCCGTAACAATGCGTCGCGTCAACTCCATAAAAATAATATATCCTTTGGAAAAAAATACACACATATGAAGTACAAAAATAATGAGAAAAAGTAAGGCTTTAAAATATTGAATTTTAGATATTTGAAACATTACACGATATTAAAAATCAAAGAAAGTTTAAAAAACTAATTCTAAGTAATGAAATACAGCAAAAAATATTGACACTGCTGTAAATTAATTGGTAAAACATACTGGAAGGTTACAATGTGGAACTAATTAAATAGGATAATGATAAACAAAATGTGTATTCTCAGCTGATGTAGTTATACACATGTATGTATTCAGAATTTTTCATGTGTAAAGCTCAGTAATGTAAAAATATTAATACTTGTACTAATTAATATACATGGATAAAAAATCTATTCCATTAATGAAATAAATAAACAAATTAACAAATAATGCTGCGTTGGTCTCCGCTTGTTCGAACTTACTTCCGTTGTAGAAATTTGTTCAGAAGGTCTGTTGATGTCGATCTCATTCTGAGGTATGATAGAACTTGATGATGGGAGTACCACACATTCTTAGGAGTGAGGAGACGTGGATGATGAATGTGTGGATAAATCTATGCTTGGATGCTTCCTTGTAATATGTTTTTTTAAGTTCGTTATGGAAGATTTGTAACTCAATTTTTGTCACACAAATCACACGTAGCACTTTTTTCCTCCTTGTCATTTATTGTAAAAAAGGGACCACAAGTAACTGGAAGCTTTTCGATTAATTATGCTTAAAAATTGCAACTAAATGCGACTTCTCGTAATATCAGACGTGACACAGGGAATCAGCGCCTGAGCCCTGACGTCAACTTGACTGACTATGCCGGATGTTATGGTAACAACCCGTTATCTCAACGCGTTTCCTGTGTGAAGAAAGTGAGGAATATGTTCCTAGAACGGTGATTTTTAAACGTTACTTCAAGTAACTCCTGTTCCTAGTCACCGGTGACTGAAATAACAGCTGTTCCAGAGGAGCATACTGTTCCTGGAACAGTGATCACTCGATAACAGGTGATTTTTAACAGTTACCTTAAATAACTCCCATCTCTACAGCGGATTCGCCACCGCATAGGGAATGTGTTTGTATTGCTTTTGTTCCTATGGTTTCGGCAAAAATTGCTTCTATTTTACGTAGATTTAATTTCTGGGTTGTGTTCCGCCCGATTAACAAGATTGGGGTCTCACAACTCAAAGATCCCATTCCTGACCGTTTTAACTGTGGAATTTATAACATCCAATGTGAGTGTGGAAGAATGTATATCGGACAGACGCATAAGGCTTTACAATTTAGGGTAAAGGAACACCAGAAACATGTTCAAAATCAAGAACTTCATAAATCTGCCATAGCACAACGTAGTTGGAATACTAGGCACAAGTTTGCGTTTTCCGACGGAAAATTCATCGCTAAAGTTGTTTCGCCTTCGGTTCTGGACTTTTTCGAGGCCTACAACATTTTTATTAATAGCGACTTTGTGGTTAATGACCCTTGTATTAATAATTTTTTGCCTAATGTGTATAAAAATCAGTTCACCTCCATTTAATATGTTCTCCATAAATATAGATGGCAGCACGGGTTCATGTGCGTAAAAAAGTCTCTTCACCTCCATATGTTCGCCATAAATAAAGATGATGGTACGTTTTTTTAAGGTTCATTATCTTCAATATTCAGGTTTAGCAGTAAGGGGGAGTTTAGGTATGACGTAAGCAAAATTTTGGCCGTTTCAACCCCCTCTCCCGATAATCAAAAATTAACATTGGCCAACACAGGAAAATAAGCACAACAGCACCTCCCCCCCGCGGTGTCTCAAGACAAGGTCAAGACACCGGGCTCATGGGACCCTGGTTCGAATCTTGCATGAGGATGGCGTCTCTTTTTCTCATAAACAAAAATATCTCTAGTTTGAGCTACTAATACGTGGGTGTCAAATTTATTTGTAATAAAAAATCCCCCACGAAAAACTCACAAAAATCTCGCCCCGGTGGCTTTGTGTGTTGACCATATTTGGCAATTGTGTTATCCCTGTGGGAGGTAATAATATCTTACAAGATTAGAATAACACATTTTGGTAACTAACTTTAAATTTTAATAACTAACCCACGTGGTTCCGATTTATGACTGTCAAGTCGCGTCGTTATATCCGATACGAATTTCCCTACGTAGACTACAAAATCGCCGTCGTTATAGCAGGTTTCGTCGTTATATACGATGTCGTTATAACCGATATATTTAGTATGGAGTAGAATAGCAAACCAAATTTCTTGTAAAAATTCCATCACTATATGCGGTTAGTCGTTATAACCGGCTTCGTTATAAACGATTTTTACTGTATACTACAGTTCATTACATTCAATTTGACAAAAATTATAATACTATTACTAAAATACATCAAAACTTTAAAACGAATAAATGTAAAAAAAAACC
This sequence comes from Dysdera silvatica, assembly GCA_006491805.2. NCBI lineage: Eukaryota > Metazoa > Arthropoda > Arachnida > Araneae > Dysderidae > Dysdera > Dysdera silvatica. The sequence goes on along the minus strand of QLNU02014176.1, from coordinate 43,694,490 downwards.
CTATTTTTTGCGATTTTATATTTGCGAAATTATTGAAAATACCTTTCAAAGCCATTTTACTGACATGTATTAGTTTCAATAGCCAATAATGCACGTTCTACTTTGACCACTAGTATTTCTTTTGTAATCTTTTATTATTCGTAATTTATTAAATGACCTTTCGGCAGAGGCAGCTGACACGGGTAGGGTAAAAAATAGCATAAAGTAAAAATTTCCGTAAAATCATTTTCTACAAGTAGAGCATTATATTTTGAAATTAGCAAATAAAAAAATTGTATAATAGACATATCTACGTCTACCAATAAATCCTATTTGAAAAGCCTGATTAAATTACAGCATTAAATGGGCAGTTGCGGAGAGAAGACAGATGAATACTCTTTTATGAGATTTTCACACTCACTTAGCAATTCAACATTTGACATATTTATTATTTTTTCTGTTCTAATATTGCAAAATGGTTTTTACTGACTTCGTGCTTTCAAAGCGACTTTTAATTTGCATTATAATTTTGCCTAAAACATAGTAAAAAACACTGACTTTAAAAAATTGATCGCTATTATCAAACAAAAAATCTGAAGCTAACTCGTCATATTGTTTTTTAATTCTACGTTATAATTTATTTTCAAATTTATGATCTATCCCGAACTCGTTATGAAATGCGAATTACGATGTTGTGTTTTCGACCGGTAACGGCGAACTGTTGGTGTTTTAAAGACAGTGGACGCTGTGTACCATGTGGTCATGAGTCGTTGGTAATCGACATTCGGTCTGAAAATTTAAAGTAGACAAAATGAAAACAATGGCGTCCCAAATTGGCAAACCTAAAAATACTTCCGAACATCAAATTGAGAAGTTTTATTTGTACCATCGTGTAATGTAAATTTAAATCATAGAGGGTGGGAGCACAGCCTACCCTTATACCATGTACAAAACTATTAAGAAGTTCTTTCAAGCTTCTTGTTCTCTCCTTTGCTAAGTCAATGGGCCTTGATGAAAAAGGGACCCTAGGCTTTGGCTTTGCCTACTTTTGTTATATGGTATAGCTAAGCCCCTGAATCAACATGTATAATCCACATATTTACGGTAAAGGAAGCATATCCCAATTTATAATAAGTATCAATATTTCTATATTAGTTACTTACCACATCCCTTCGTCTCATTACTCACTTACCCGAAACAAATTTTAGGCTCATTTTTTTTTATTATAAAAGGCCTCATAAAAACCCACTATTTAATTCCTCGCAATAATTACTGTTTAAAATGTAGCTGTTAAAGTCTTGCTGTTACGACAGAAAAACGTTATACCATTATAATACCGATATTCAATTTGCATAGTGATTTTAAATGATAATTTGAAAAGATACGTCAGCTTACTTTATTTTGTTCAACAGGAGTCAAAGTGCGCTGTTTTACATTGTATGGCACTTCCGTCACTGGACTCACTTTCTCCCATTCCTGTTTGTTTTGGCCTTCCTCTTCCAATGTCCGAATTTCAAAATTGAATGCTGAAATTCACCATCTGTGTCAATCGCTCTTCCAAAATTGGTTTAGTGCTTTCGGAAACATTCAGGTTATATTCCCAAGATATGGTTCACCAGTGTTTTTATCAGACAAGATGTTTGCAACCGCCGTACAATCAGCCTGCCAACAATTAGCGGCTACTTCGAATATCAAAGGGATATCCGATGTTCCCTGAGAAGTACACCTCTATTCCCTTAGGGAATAGCTGCCGCTATTTTTTTACTA
>QLNU02014176.1:43682124-43692644 GCA_006491805.2 Dysdera silvatica | reverse complement strand
GATCCATGACGACTAGTCCCTCGCTTGCGCTCGGGAGCTCTGTGGTTATGTTTTTAATCGAAACTATGAAATTAGACAAAAAAAAGATAACATTAAAAAAAGTATGAGAAAACAAGAATTAAAGTAAAAAAAAAAAGAATGTAAGCAAAAAATCGCCAAAACGGAAGCGGTCACCGCATTGTAAAAGAGTGTGCAAATGTTTACAGGTTTCAAATTTAGATAATTTTAATCATAGTTGAATATAGCTATGTTTATTTTTTTAATGTGGTGTTTTCCAAAATGAAATGTACAGTCCCATGTTAAGTGGTTCAACTCCGGAAGGTTAGCATCCCGCAGGCGCCCTTTCCGCCACCCCGCTCGAGCCGCACCACCTAAACCCTAGTTCAGGCTTTGTGGTGGTTGACCAATATTTGGCAATTGTGTTATCCCTGTGAAGGGTAATAATATCTACAAGATTAGAATACGTTGAAATTTTGATAACTAACCTTCAATTTCGATAACTAACCTGTGTGGTTCCGATTTATGACTGTCAAGTCACGTCGTTATATCCGATACGAATTTCCCTATTTAGAATCTATGTAGACTACAAAATCGCCGTCGTTATAGCAGGTTTCGTCGTTATATACGATGTCCTTATAACCGATATATTTAGTATGGAGTAGAATAGCAAACCAAACTTCTTGTAAAAATTCCGTCATTATATGCGGTTAGTCGTTATAACCAGCATCGTTATAAATGACTTTTGGTGTATACTACTATTTATCAGATTCAATTCGACAAAAATAAATTTATAATACTACTACTAAACTTAAATATATCAAAACCTGAAAACGAATAAATGTAAAAAAAAACCCTATTTTTTGCGATTTTATATTTGCGAAATTATTGAAAATTTCTTTCAAGACCATTTTACTGACATGTTTAGGCTCAATAGCCAATAATGCACGTTCTACTTTGACCAATAGTATTTCTTTTGTAAACTTTTATTATTCGTAATTTATTAAATGACCTTTCGGCAGAGGCAGCTGACACGGGTAGGGTAAAAAATAGCATAAAGTAAAAATTTCCGTAAAATCATTTTCTACAAGTAGAGCATTATATTTTGAAATTAGCAAATAAAAAAATTGTATAATAGACATATCTACGTCTACCAATAAATCCTATTTGAAAAGCCTGATTAAATTACAGCATTAAATGGGCAGTTGCGGAGAGAATACAGATGAATAATTTTTTTATGAAATTTTAACACTCAGCAATTTAGCATTTGACATGTTTATTATTTTTTCTGTTCTAATATTGCAAAATGGTTTTTACTGACTTCGTGCTTTCAAAGCGATTTTTAATTTGCATTATAATTTTGCCTAAAACACAGTAAAAAACACTAATTTTAAAAAATTTATCTCTATTATCTATTGTTTTTTAATTCTACATTATAATTTATTTTCAAATTTAGGATCTATCCCGAACTCGTTATGAAATGCGAATTACGATGTTGTGTTTTCGACCGGTAACGGCGAACTGTTGGTGTTTTAAAGACAGTGGACGCTGTGTACCTTGTGGTCATAAGTCATTGGTGATCGACATTCGGTCCGAAAATTTAAAAGAGACAAAATGAAAACAATGGCGCCCCAAACTGGCAAACCTAAAAATGCTTCCGAACATCAAATTAAGAAGTTTTATTTGTATCATCGTATAATGGTAATTTAGATCATAGAGGGTGGGGTAGCAGAGCATACCCTTTTGCCATTTACAAAACTATTAAGAGGTTATTTCAAGCTTCTTGTTCTCTCCTTTGCTAAGTCAATGGGCCTTGATGAAAAAGGGACCCTAGGCTTTGGCTTTGCCTACTTTTGCTGTATAGCAGCTAAGCCCCCGAATCTACATGTATAATCCACATATTTACGGTAAAGGAAGCATATCCCAATTTATAATAAGTATCAATATTTCTATATTAGTTACTTACTACATCCCTTCCTCCCATTACTCACTCACCCGAAAAATATTTTAGGCTCATTCTTTTGATTATAAAAGGCCTCATAAAAACCCACTATTTAATTCCTCATGATATTTACTGCCTAAACTCTAGCTCTTTAAGTCTTGCTGTTACGACGGAAAAACGTTATACCATTAAAATACCGATATTCAATTTGCACAGTGATTTTAAATGCTAATTTGAAAAGAAACGTCAGTTTACTTTATTTTGCTCAACAGAAGTCAAAGTGCGCTGTTTTACATTGGGTGGTACTTCCGTCACCGGACTCACTTTCTCTCACTCCTCTTCGTTTTGGCCTTCCTCTTCCAATGTCCGACTTTCAAAATGGAATGCTAAAATTCACCATCTGTGTCAATCGCTCTTCCAAAATTGGTTTAGTGCTTTCGGAAACATTCAGGTTATATTCCCAAGATATGGTTCACCAGTGTCTTTCTCAGATAAGATGTCTGCAACCGCCCTATACTCAGTCTGCCAATAATTAGCGGCTTCTTTGTATATCAAAGCGACATTTGATTTTCCTGAGAAGTACACCTCTATTCCCAGGGAATAGCTGCCGTTATTTTTTTAGCCTTCTCTTCTATTTCCAAATGGGCCCTATCTAGCTCTTTCCCAACTTCCCTCTCCTCCACCCATCCTGCCTTCACCAGGACCAGTGATATCACTCAAAAATCACCAAAACACTTTAAGAATCAACAAATTATTATAGGAAAAACAATGAAAGAAAGAAGGGATGTGAATATTGTTTTTTTTTTTTCAATGTCATGGGGTGGGACAAAACAATCATCCCTGACAGGGAAGTTAATTAAAATCTTTTGCCAGGGATATATTTTCACGAGCCGGGGAAATCCCCCGCCCCGTTAAATCGCACCCTGATTTTAATTCCCATTTGTTATAAAATTGTGGATTATTCGAACAGGCTCTAATTTAGTTATTTATGTTGTTCTAAAATATTAACACTTGTCATTAAATCCTTCAAAAACATAATTTAAAATTAAATAATCAAGGACTTTGATTTAAATTCGAATTTTCATTTGCTCTTAAAAGGTTAGATCCTTCTTTGTATGAAGGAAAATGGAATGATATTTGCCAATACCAATTCTTTAGGGAGTCGTCAGCTGAAATTTACCAGAAAATTTTTTCTTCTGCAAATAAATATGTTTGCCAAGCCTTTAAGAATGCAATCACAAATAATTTAGTATTTCTAAATTATGTTCAGAGACCATTGGGGTAAAATATAATGAGAATACTATTTAAGTGTTGTTTCAAAATTGGGAAAGTCATGTCTCAAATTATTTTTTATTTTGAATCTCAGAAATCGTAATTTAGCCTTACACGCCTTAATATCAAGCCTCACGCAATTTGTGGTTAAAGAAAAATCAAAATAAATTTGCAATTATTTCTTTTCTGGAAATTTAAGGAATATTGGAGCCAGTATGCTCCATGAATAGAAAATATAATTAATATATACATTCTGATTTCTGACATTCTATGGTTTCAACATTCTTGGTTTCTGTGTTTCTATGGTTTTCGCATTCTTCTTCCCAATGAAACTGTCAGGAATATTGACATACAAATTAAATAAGGTATTTCAGAAACATAAGACAAACAAGTAAGCATAAAATAAAGAAAATTCTGCAATTGAAAAGTATATTCGAGAAAATCGCAATGAGAAAATAATTTTGTGAATTTGAAAGCAATACATGAAATTTTTCTGTGGAAATCTTAGAATTGAGAAAAGGGGAAACATCATATTAAATAAAGTTTAAGACTGTAAATAGAACTGGAGTATCAAACAGAATAAACAAGGGAATAAGCAAAACATGCGATGATAAAGAACAAAATGAAATGCTGCGAATGGAATAGAAGAAAAAATTTCACTATTAGCTTTTTAAATGCTCCAGTATCATCGTTAGATTTTCTAGCAACGCATTTCCAAATAAAGGTTTTCCGGAAAACAAACGTTTCTGCTATAGAAATTTTAATTTGAAATTTACTTTTACACATATTCGTATATCCTCATGATGATAATTTTTCATAAACAGCAGATTTACTAAAATTGTAATAGATTATTTGTCACTCAGCAGTGATTTAAGAATAATAGTGATTGAAAACATTCTCAACACAATTACAACACAAGGACAATTCAAGATAATGACACAGCTATAGCAATGCTCCAGAATTCTGCCCACTGTCAAAATGAAGCTATACGGTACGTCACAGTCTTGCGGATGAGGTGCCCATCATTCCGCGTTGACGCAATATTTATTCATTCACTGCTGGACTTGGGTCTCGTCAAGTCCTCTTCATCCCATTGCTTCCACACTCATATCACTGTCTTAGAAATCTGATCCATACAATATGTTATTGCATGGCAGGAAAAAACCTTTCATGAAGACGTATTATGCTTCCCCCCCCCCTTCAAAGTCTGTAAATTTTCTCATATAACGCCTCTCTGTTGTCGACGTATAGTGTCTTCTCATGGAACGTTTACCGCTGGCATCTAACAATAGACTGTTTTCAATGTCCCGCTACAGCTCTCTATTTATACGACTAAAACAGCAGTTCAGAGGGCGCTTCTCAGCCCAAGCATGTGCAGTTGCTCTAAAATTTTAACCATTTACAGAGCGCACGTTCTTTTGCATTTTCGATAATTTTCAGCTCAGTTGCGTGATTTCTTTATGGTGCTGCAATTTTTACAAGCACGAGTATATAATATATTCCTATTGATAAAAATAGAAAGAAAGGATATAGATTAAAATATCTGAAGCAAAAGCAACACTATCGTTGGTGGGTTGTGATGACTACTAATCGGAATTAAAGAGCTTTGATGGTACTAACACTCTTTTACGACTAGCATTATTACATAATTGGAGAAAATAAATTTTCAAAATAAAATATTTTGAAATTTTCAAAGAAAAATTGTTTCAAGAAAATCATTTTCAATTATAATTATTTAAAAATTCCATAAAATTATATATTTAATAAAGACATATAACCAAACTGTGTATGTACCTGCATGTATCCACTCATTTTAAATGATTCACATAATACTATTAAATAGTATAAATATACTATATATATTATACTATGCTATAATTTCATATAAATATTCTATAGTATATTATACTATTCTATAATTTACAATAAATATACTATAAGTATATTATACTATTCTATAATTTACAATAAATATACTATAAGTATACTATTAAATATTATAACTGACACGTTCATTGCAAGCCAACTATATTCGTTGACATGTCCATATGCAATGGAAATACAAATTCAAAAATATATAATTGTGTATTATTACAGATGTATTTGTTAGCTTCGTGGTTAAGGTATTCCGAGTTTAACGGAGAGATCTTAGTTTGACTTTAGGACTTTTGTTCTTTACTAAAAAGGCTCTAGATTAAGCTTAAACGTGGGTGTCACAATTATTATTCCTAATAAAATTCCCCATGAAGAGAACACAAAATCTCGGCCCGAAATCTTTGTGTGTTGGCCATAATTTGGCAAGTGTGTTAACCCTGAGAAGGGCAATAATACCTTAAAATCGTACGGATCATACGGTGTATGAATAAGGGTGATCAGAGACTTTTCTCTGCTATAGTGGTCTTCTCAGTTCCAAGACCTCCGTTCTATTGAAAATCCTTGTGATAGAATAGAAAGGAATCAGAAAGAGAAAATCAGTCGAATAGGTAGGTGCCTTACTATTAAGTCTTAAGGAATTGTGAGGTATAGGTTGAAATATACCAATAGTTAGTAGAACTCTTGCTTATAGAAAAAGTTCAGCCTTATTAATTGTAAAATGGTCGCCGAAGAAAGAACTTCCCCGGTGACAATAATAATTTGGCCACTCTGTTTGTACATTTATATCTCATTTTGACTTTGAAATAATTGCTGTTTAATCCACTTCAAATTCTGAGAATTTTGAAACAGTTTAACATGCATACGTAGCTGAATTTTTTATATATTGCGAGGAAATACATGAAATAAAATACATTAAATAAAATAAATATATAACTAGTTCCCTCTGATTGAAAATTTAAAACATTAAGTAATCCTAATAATAATACGCCAGAAAAACTACCATGGCTAAAATTTTAAATTTTGAACAAAAAATTAAAGGTCATATTTACAGCACGTAAACAAGAATTCCAAACCAATGTTACTGCTTCCAATAGCCAAATGTAAACAAATAATATTAAATGCGGACTGTGTAAACTAGAAGAAGAAACAACAGACTCAACACACAGAAATGACATGACAGAAATGACAGAATTAACCAGACTTACTACAGAAGTAGGAAAAATAGCCTCCCCGATACGTTGGAATCTCTACAACAATACCATGTCCCAAAAACTAATAATTACGGGGAACACGAGCCAAAAATATTATTGAAAACGACAATGTAAAAATTCTTTAGGTCTTCCGTTTGCAAACGGGCATACTTCTAAATTACAAAACTCATGACATGAAATTAACTGAGAGAAATCAGGTGTGCGTAATGTACATTGCAATTCCTGTCGACAATAGGATCAAAGGTAAGGAATTCGGAAAAATCATCACTAAATATCTATAGTCTATATAAATTGAACATTACAGACTTTGGCAAAAACACATTATAGATTTTAAAATAGTGGTCGGCAAACTTGGGACCATTATAGCAAACCTAATAAAATTCTTGGAGATATCATACACATCGGAAAATGTGCAAAATACTTTTTTCTGGGGATATCTTATATCTTAAGAAGCTACATGCACAGTTCTCAGCAATCCAGAAAGATCTTGAAATGAACCAGTAATTCTAAACGAGGATTAAAGTTTTTAATACTTACTTTGTGCTGGGAAGTACATTGACGTATATAAAATATAATATGGTGATTTATCTTGGCAAGATATAAAGATAATTTCATTTTCAGTTGATCATCATATACGATTTTGCAGCAAGTTCAACTGACATGAGGAATTGTAAAAACGTTCAAATTCAAAAAATGGAACTTTGATGGCTTGACGTAAATGAAGGTTTGCAAAAAGTACCTTTCAAAAATTTAGTAACAAATCAGCTATTGAAAAAATTGAACTCCTTTTCCCGATAAAAAAAGAGAGATCCACTTTTTTCCAAACCGTTGAAATTAAAAATTTTTTCTCCCAAAAACTGCCAAAGGCATTCGAACATTTGGAATCTAATATTTTTTGATGGAAAACCAGTGACATTTTTCCGATGTTAGAAAAGTCGGCCCTTCTCTTCCGTTTGAACTCTGGCTTTTTTTTGGCTCTATATATTACTCTGAGTTTAGGAAAAGTTTTGAAAAAATACATAACGAAACAATATACAGTCAATAATTACATGTACTGTGTGTACTTAAATTTAAAGTTCCAACTTATCAATATTAAAATATTTATGCTAAAATTTTTATTTTTATTAATCGAAAACATTAAAGATAATAATAAATTAATTGGAGAAATATAATTCCACACAAAACTACACAATTTTGCATGACACCATGTACCACGGTGGTGGCCAGTTCTTATATGCAAAATTAAAATACTTTTTATTATTAGTTTTGTCTATGAACTTCTTGTTGAGTGTAACTTTCGGCGTTCCTTTTTCTGAAAAGGATTGCATATTTTGAGCACAGTCTAAAACGATGCTAAATAGTCGAATTGAGCGGATATAGCAGAGAAATCTCACCAATGTTTAGAGCGTATGGATGACGTACGAATGCACTTCTTTTATTACAAAAGCAGTGAAATTCTGGCAGAAGTATATTGATGTATGACTACCATCAGAATCTGTCAAAAATATTGCCAGAATTCAAAATTCACTTTTGCAAAATTGCTGCTTCTCATACTATTTTCACTAATTTATATTGCATTTTAATACGATCAATATCTTACTAAAATCTTTATTTGAAATGAAATTTCATTTCGAATTGCTTACGCAAATGCAATTTTGCATTCGATTTCAGTGTCTTTCCGCTTGTAAAACGGTTTCTAAAAGCAAATAAAATAAATGTAACTAATTATCACGAAATAACATATTTATTATTTCGGATCATATGATTAGATATTGGTTAAACAAAATGACATACGGTGACGCTCTGGACGCCAACACATACATAATATATTATACTGGCCAGCGTGTACTAGCGATGAGACGGGTACAGCCCGAGAGCTCGGCCCGAAACGGGCTCGGGCTTTATATTTCATAATGTATTTGGAATCAAGCTCATCAGATGAATACAACTGAAACCAAAAGCTCAATTTTAATATTGAAATTCTTGAAAAAATACAATTATGTGATTCGTTTTCGAGGATTGTAAAAATCTGCGTGTATATGAAAATTCGAAGGAAATTGGGTGTAGTTTAGCAAATTTTTAAGCAGGTATAGATAACCCTAAAAAGGTAAGCGAAAATTTAAAGCTCGATATTTTTTGCATATATGCGATCTCGACTGTATTTGAGGCAATGGGCAAAGAATCTGTGTGTTCATTTTTTTTAGCACTTCTGGGAGTTGAACCTGGATTAACGGAACGCTAAAAGAACGCGTTACCACTGCGCCACTGCGGGGTAGAGGACATGTTTGAAGGAAGCAATGTACTTACTAACTGAGTTGTTACCCAAGTCTCAGTAGGTAAGAGCACTTGTCCGGACTGTAGAAGGTCGTGGGATAGTGCTTCACCAGACACACAAAAAAAAAATCTTTTCTTCATGAACGTTTTGCCATACGACCATGCCATTATATCAGCGTTACTATTCCTCTGCCTAAAAAACACTGATACAAATTTTTTCTTAATTTAATCTGCATTGTGTTCGCGCTGTATTAATAAACTAACGTGTTTTCCCTGAACTAGGTAGGTAATCTGAAAACTAAAAAAATTAAGTTATATTAATTTATTGCAAAGATTTTTTGTGAATAAATTACAATATTTTAAAGATATATGTGTTTTCATTGAAAAGATTATATAATCATTTTAATATTCACGAAACCCTCTTATATGAGCAAATTCATATTTTATTATTAAATTTTTAAATTTAAAATATCTAAATTTCGGATTAAATGATTTTTAAGAATTAAGGCAAGAAAATGAGACTAGAACCTCCATATTTCAATAATTTTTATTTTAATAACAATAACTTTGCGATATATATTAATAAATTACGGCGTTTCTTGAAGTTGTTCTTGATTGAAACTTAATGTATATACACATATTTATTAAAAATTACAGATGTGTTATTAATCATAATGTACTGGATATGAAATCAGTATATATTCCACATTCTTTAGATGTATGTCTTCACAAAAAATTCTTTGTTTAGAACTACAGCGTTTTTCCTTACAAATCAAATGCTATGTCAAAATTTAAATATTTTTCCTGAAATGCTACAATTTCCCGAATGTTTTAGCTTCACAATATTTACTGTAAAAATATCACTTTTAAATTAGAGAATCTCAGTAAAACACAATATTTACTATGTCCAGTATAATCTCGATTTAACGATTTTCATGAGACCAGTGAAAATAATCGTTAAATCTGGGGGAACATTTATCGGAACCGATGATGCATCCACGGGTGGGGACGATGAATTTAGAGTTCTTCCTTGGGCTGAAAGTGTATGTGTATACACACGTTAAAAGCAAAACTATTATATTAAAAAACATAGTATTTTTTATATTTTCGGTCCTCTTTCGCACAAAAATCATTGGTGTACTATTGAACGGAACTGAAATAAGAAATTATCGAAAAGGAGAACAATAAAAATGCTTACCAGCATTCTGAAGAATACATGTTAATTTTAATAAACATAAGATACAAGCTCGTACGTAATCACAACTTCGTAAAGAAATCTTTGATTGAGGTTTGCTTTTGTTTGTCTTGGGACTTTTCATTTAATATTGCATTTTCAATTTTTCAAGTGCATCGAAAAGATCACCGTTGGCGTGAAAACGCATTTAATTACTTTAAGGACAGTAAACGACAATTTGCTACTACTACATTTTCAACTACATAGTAATGACGAAGAGTCATATTTAAATCGGAGTTAGACTATATATACCGTATCAAAAAAACACAGTTAAAACCTGTTTCTATTGCTTCCATCCATGTACAAATAATCTGCTATCTACTATTTATTCCCAGGAGTCCTAGCGATGTAGTGAAGTTGTCCAGAACGTACTCAGGACGTCACAAGGATGATTTTTGCTATGTGTGTGTTGCCTTCTATCTAAACCATATATATTATATCCAACTCCTGAAGCAAGGCATATTTATCAGTGAAGGCTGGTGGAAATATTCACAATGTGAAATATTTCGATGTATTTCAAAATGTTTGCTGCTCCGAAATCGACTCAAAAAACCGTTTTCTTCGCCTAGCTTAGAATCAATATTCTCCCTTTGCCTCCTGGTGTTCGGCATATTTGCCTAACTCTGAATCAAGCTTTCTTCCTTTGCAGCCTGCGGCTTCACTTCAGCATAAGTTGGCTGTAGACCGTAAATATTTGCACCAGAGTAATCTAATT
>QLNU02014176.1:43663644-43682024 GCA_006491805.2 Dysdera silvatica | reverse complement strand
GAGCTGCTACAGGTAAACAGGTTTATGACGTCAGGAAGTTGTCAAATAACTTACCTGTTCTATCCCAGTCGAATGTTGACTTCAGAAGGTTGTATTTTCTATTTCTCCTGCAGTATTGCAATGGGAAAACGAACCCAGCTATCAGAGTTCGAGAAAGGCCAGCTAACAGCTTTTAAGGAACAAAGTCTTTCACACAGACAAATATCTAAGCAAATCAAACGATCTAAAACCGTAATAGACAATTTTGTGAATCAGGGCAATGCGTACAGGTATAAAAAAAGGAGGTGTACAGGCAGAAAAATGACTTCCAGGCAGGAAAGAGATATTGTGCATCGTTTTTCACAAGGTGGTATTTCCCTCAGACAATTGGCCAAAGAGGATAACATCCCTGTGACAAAATCAACCCTGTCACGGATTGTAAAATATACAAAAAACTTCCAATATAAAAAAAGGAAACAGCAGCCCATGTTGAAAGCTATCCACAAGCAAAGGAAAGTAGATTGGGCCAAATATCATCAAACCTGGAAAGACCAGTGGCATCGTGTTATATTCTCAGATGAGAAAAAAATTAATTTGATGGCCCAGACGGCCTTGCACTCTGTTGGCGTGACATGAGGAAAGAAGAGGAAATCTTCTCCAAAAGATAATAAGGTGGAGGCTCATTAATGGTGTGGGGAGGCTTCGGCTATGGTGGTAAACTTAACCTGGCTTTCCCCTTAGGCCGCATAAAGGCTACCGATTACCAAGAAATGCTAGAAATCCAGTTACTGCCATTTGCAGAGAGAATTGGTGGCCCAAGTTGGATTTTCCAGCAGGACAACGCCCCCATTCACGTTGCAAAACCCTCTTGTGAATGTTTTTTGCATAATGGGGTACATGTCATGGAATGGCCTGCCCTTTCCCTTGATCTTATTTCCCAAGAAAATGTGTGGGGGTAACCTCAGTAGGGCTGTATATGCCAATGGCAGACAGTTTCAGTCTGTGGCAGAATTGAAGGCTGCCATCATTGAAGTCTGGGATAATATTGATGCCACTGTCCTCCAGGGATTGGTAAATGGTATGCCACATCGTGTTTTCCAAGTCATATATAATCATGGCGGATATATTGGCTATTAACAGTAGTGGCTTTATTTCGGCGGGACACTTTTTCCCCTCTTTTTTTACACGTTCATTTTTTTTCCTGCCCAGGTGGGGCAGGGAGTGAGTTACTCCTTGTAAATATGTATTTGTATATAGACTTTCTTAATATATTTGTTTCGTTCTTATTGGTTTGTTTCGTTGCCAGTCATGGCACACAATCACGGTGGCTTTATTTCGGTGGGACACACCTTATATATATAAATAAATATATATATAATTGCAATTTATTTCAGATCATTGGGCTGGGGCCCCACGGGCGCATATAAATCTACGCATATGCATATTGGTCAAGATATTTCTTATTAAGAACAAATTTAGGGATTTAGCAGCTATGGTATTATTCTAATACTTCATAGGTATTCCCGTGAGAGGTTTACTTCATGTAGTTGGGTATTATCTTGCAAAATATGAAGGATGTATCTGCTGTAAAAAGATTTGCCAATAATCTTAAATATGCTAGTTCCCATTTTATGGGTGGGTTCTGTCGATCGGTTTTCAACTTATTCCCAGATAGCAAAGATCGTCAATAGGACGTCCTAAGGACGTTTTAGGCATCTTCAGGACGTCCCTAGGTCGACTTTTGCTATCTGGGTTGTCGGACATCAGTGCTGTCTTGGTCAGCAGTTGTCCTTGTAAGTAGAATAGACCACCCCAAATTTTGCAAACTAACCATCTGCCCCTTCTTACAGCCAATTACCTTTCCTAGAAATATGGGTTCTGATCGTTGTAAACAAGCTAATTTTCACTCCTAGTCAAGTTTCCCAATTTTAGAACGAGTTGCTATAGAGAAACACACGAGATATCTAGGTTACAAACCGCAGCAAATTTTAGTTTATACATGCCTTCTCTTCTATAAGATAGCTAGGATATTTTAAGCATTTGCACGAATGACGCGTGACAGTTTGGCATGCAAATTTTTAAACAAATTTAAGCGTCAGTTCCATGTGTTTCAATTTCAGGAAGTTATTTGCATATGAATTAAATATAATTACACTTTCAGATACCTTGAATTAGATGTAACCTCGTGGATGCTTATTCCAAAATTCAAATCGATAATATAATTAGAACAATTCAGATCTTAAATTTAAAATACCTATCTATCATTTCTCAGACTTTCATGCTTCTCTCATTTATATACAATAATTCTTATATTTTTATAGACCGTTTCTTATCATGCAAGTTAAGATTTTATCTAAAAGTACGGGCAACAAAATATACAATATAATTAAATATTTTCCCTCTCTTCATAAAAAAACTCGAAACGCTTTCTCCAAAAACATTGATGTAGCAAAGGTATCTTCTGGCCATAAGATACTATCTAATAATCTTATTCTTGAAACCAATAACCTTATTATTAGATGATCCCCCGTGCGGAAAATACACCATATTCGTGACAGCGTCGGGGAAAAAATATATTTCATTAATGTTAGGTTTAGTTATGGTAGATGTTAAGTAAAAATATTATCCAACGAGAGATATTTTGGTTTTCATCACACACACATATTATGTAATATATTTCTTTGTATTCTTGAGCGTCGCATTGACACAATGCTTATAATTGCCCCTGTAAAAAAAGCACGATGTGTTAAATTATCACGTACGAAATATATTGGCAAATATATTCGGATTTAAAGGCTTGTGAGCAGCAGTTCGTTTCAAATTTAAGATGTTTCAAAGTTTTAAATTAAGGATGGATTTTGTAAGGTATAAACTATATAAGTCAGTGCACAGTATATAGCCGTGTATAGCTTTCGTGTCGTTTAAATAGGAAATTTGGGATGTATTTGACCGTCATTGTAGGATGAACAAATCATTAGAAATCATATTTAAATTAATTGTAAACCAAATTATTAATAAGTATCTGATATATTTCGAATATATTTACATTTCTTCTATCGTTCATTGGATTAAGCTGTGGCCTATTCTCTATTAACATATCTGTTTGTTGTTTGTTTGTGAGTTCTAGTGAGCAAAAAGAGCAAGTATCATGCTACAACGGGACTTACTAATTTCCAAGGGATTTAAGCCATTTAAAGCCAGAAAACCCCAGCCCCCAGTGAATAGATAGCCGAAAAGGGTGTTTCTCTGCCACTTTTGGAAGTCGAACATTACGGCACGCAAGCTGAAAGTGTTACAGTTACGCCACTGAAGATACCTATTGAAACAATTATTTCATTGATTAATTCATAAATAAAATAGAAAATCAAAGTATGAATTATAAATTTCAGCAATGACAAACAAATTTCAGGAAATGATAAGAACGGCTTTAAAATCAAATCAAGTTAAATGTGAATTTTCAGAGAATAAAACAAGTCGAGAAAATTAAAATAAACTGAAGTGCCAGAAAAACTGGTACAGGCGTGCGTATGCAAATAACGGAGCTTTGCAACCAATCAGCGTAACGCGATGCGGTCGGCAGCGCCTATATAAGACAAGAGATGTCTGGCAAAGCTATTAGATCGGTTCTTGCCGCTACAATGGCAGGTTATCAAGATTTAAGTGATTTTGAACGTGGCGTTATAGTCGGCACAAGAGAGATGGGACATAGCATCTCCGAGATAGCGACAAAATTTGGATTTTCACGTACAACCATTTCACAGGTATACCGTGAATATCAGGAATCTGGTAAATTATCAAATTAAATAAATAACCAAATGTCCAGACATAAACATTATCGAGCATATCTGGGATGCCTTGCAACATGCTCTTCAGAAGAGATCTCTACCACCTTGCACTCCTATGGATTTGTGGACTACCCTGCAGGATTCCTGGTGTGAATTGTCTCCAGGATACCTTCAGACATTAGTCGAGTCCATGCCAGGTCGTGTTTTGGCACCTCTGCGTACGCAGGGTGGAGGGGGTACACGATATTAGATCGATGCACAAGTTTTTCTGGCACTTCAGTGTATTTCGTCATCAACTATTTTATATTTTCTTCAAGGGATAATTCTACGGAACCATTTTATTTATTACCAGAGGCAAAAAAAAAAAGTATTCATTGTGTATTCCAAACTCTTAATCCCTTATTAAATACCGTTCATTTAAGATTGAATTGTTAAAATATAATTGTTAATTTAAGAACTCAGTGTTAATCTCAATTTTGTGAACCGCTACTATCATAACGCATTAGGGAGTTTTATCCTTTAGGATTCAGCCAGTCGTACGCAATATAAAGATTTAAGGATCACTTTTCTGCTCTTGAGGATCGAAAACTATATATATTTATAGGGTGCTCTCTACAGTCTGGTGTTTCGCAAAGAACTTTTGAACGAAGGCTCGTAGAGCTGTAAAAGTTAGGTGCGAGTATAGTAAAGTGCCCATGGCCGATGAAATGAGATCGACGGCAGCGTCATCTGTGGCGAAATTGGGAAGTTATTGCACCTAATTCTGGAACTAGAAGGGATACAGAAAATTTTTCAATTACAAAGTTGTTAAGCACTAACTAATTTGTAAGAAACGTGTTTTTTTCACCACCTTAATAGGGCAAAATTCGTGATTTAAGAGGTTTTAAAGGTATCCGTCCAGCAACGCCATTGTTGGTCAAAATTCCGATTTAACGTCAATCATTAACTTCAATTTTCAAAATTCATGTTAACTTCAATCATTCATTCTTGTAATTCTGTAAAACTTCATTCATTATGCAAGTACAGATTGTATGTTTCATACTACGTACCGTATGGTGGAAAAAATCGATGTCATTAATAATATTGTAGAAATTATATTATTTTGTGTTATGATGATTGTTTGGTGTGATGCAGCAGCAACGACAACCCCATTCTGTCATACACGTACCAGTGACGTGGTTGGTTAAGGTTTCAGCCTGGCAACTAATTGGGCGCGGCAACTAATTGGGTTGTCGTTGCTACCGCATCATACCAAATAATCATAATAACACAAAATAGTAACATTTCTACAGTGGCACTTTTTCACCTACTTTACGTGCACATACATGCAATTGTACTTGTATAATGAATGAAGTTTTATGGAATTACAAGAATGAATGATCAAAGTTAACATGAATTTTTAAAATTGAAGTTAATAATTGACGTTAAATCCGAATTTTTGACCAACAATGGCAAGCCGCTGAACGGACACCTTAAAACTTCCTAAATCACGAATTTTCGGCCCCGCTATGTGGTGAAAAGAATCGTTGATTAGTAATTAGTTGGTGCTTTGTAATTGAAAAATTTTCAGTATACCTTCTAGTTCCAGAATTAGGTGAAATAACTTACCGGAGCCAAGCACAGAGGCTGCATGCCACCATCCCCATTTGCAGTTCATAGGCACTTTACTATATTCACACCTGACTTTACAGTTCTAAGAACCTGTTCAAAAGTTATTTGCGAAACATCTGACTTCAGCGAGCACCCTGTGTATATATATATATAAAAGTTTTCCTCGCCCATTCTTGGCGGAAACAGGCTTTGGGACGGGCAGAGCGCCATGTTCCCAAGCCTCTTTTTACATCACTTCTTAATGTGCCATGTCTAGAAACTTCCTGACAATGTGACACGTGTTTGGGTCTGTAATTTGTCATGTCTGTTTCCAGCTTTGTAATCGTATAGTAGGTGCGCATGATGTAGGTGTTCATATCT
Source organism: Dysdera silvatica (assembly GCA_006491805.2). Taxonomy (NCBI): domain Eukaryota; kingdom Metazoa; phylum Arthropoda; class Arachnida; order Araneae; family Dysderidae; genus Dysdera; species Dysdera silvatica. Next base: position 43,676,289 of record QLNU02014176.1, on the reverse strand, counting down.
ATTGTCCATGACATGCGCTGGCGTGGTCTTTCAGCCCTAGTGGTTGCACCTATACTAGGCTGCAAAGCACTTTGGGCTGTGTTGGTTCTAGTAGCCGTACAGTTGGAGGCGCCGCTACAACCGCCGACACCTCCAAGGAGAGACTGTTGCATATTTTTCGAACTGGCCCCTCTGCTTAAAGTCCGAACGCGGTTCTGATTTAAGAGCGAGACAACCGATGCTCCATTCATATTTTCATTATGGTTCATATCATCAGAGTCTGAGATAGCCTTTTTCACGTCGCTGGGTTACCGATAGTTATCCCAACGGCGTTCCGGATGCTGGCATGTCGTCAGCAGGCTACAAATCCGGTTTTAATGGCCCAATGGTATTTTCACTCGCTATTAGTACAGGGGCTCGAACCATATATATATATAGAGAGAGAGAGAGAGAGAGAGATTTATAATACATTTTTTCAAAATATGCAATTAAAATGTGAAAGTACACGTACATAAATAAATAAAATCGATCACAAAATATCATAAGTTCTATTAAAAAAAATTATATATATATAATTTTTTTTTTGGAAAATAAACATAATTATTTTGTGATCGATTTAATTTATTTATGTACGTGTACTTTCATATTTTAATTGAATATTTTGAAAAGCGGCGAGCGCATAATATTTCGCTAATATTTTTTTTTGAAACCTCAAAATTTCCATTATCAAGAACACTGACGAATTATACTTGGCGTCCTCCTCAGCAGTTTTTACATTTCTCTGAAAAAATAACTCCCCTAGCCGGGGGAAGAGCAAGCCGTGTACCCAAACAAAATTTTAGTCTGAATATCTGAGATCTTATTTGATCTACATCTAATTTCTTGACGGAATAGTAAACCCAGCTTTCCCCGTTTTTTTTTTCAAAGTAGAGAGGTTGAAAAGGAAAACAAAACGACTCAGATAGCGAAAGAAACAAAATCAATGCCCATCAAAGTACCGAGAGCCCCAGGCGGAGAACGGAAAAAATGCTGAAAAAAAGCCACGCTTGAAAGTTAAACAAGCGGGCAAAATAAAACTCGGCCAGGGATGCTACCACAAAGCTTGGGCAAACAGAGCCACGCAAACGGACGGCTGTAGGCCTTCGTTGTCTCAAGAACTTAATCTTATAAAGCGTGTGGGGCCACACTGCAGGGATTTTTGTTTTCATTTCCTCCTTTCTATTCCCTCATTCTCAGGGAAAAGTTCCCTTTTTGCTTTCTCGTGGAGAACAAAAAATCAGATGGGGACACAAAATTTCCCCTCCCTCCCAGTTATTCATGAAGAAAAAATTATTGCTTGCAAGCCCTGTCCAAACTGTCGCATAACGAAATATTGCTTATCCACTCTAGTGAGCTTCTTTGCTTTTTTCAAACTTGATCTTAAAAGAAAATGAATTATAAATATAACTTCTTCATGCATAATTCCTTTCGGGCGCAGAATGCGGCGTTTAATTAAACCTGACATCAAAAAAAAAGCAAAATCTGGAGATCTCAAGAACGTCAAATAATTTTTTAGTTCCCTTTTTTTGCGCTACTTTTCCCAAAAAAGAAATTGGGTTCAAAACTATTTTATCCCTATTTTTTTCTACTTCTCTTATATTATTAGGATAAAATAATTCCACTTCGCGACCAGATTTTATTTCTCTTCTTTTAGTTCACATTCACTCTGATAAAATATACTTTTGCTTTTGTAGGCAATTTGTTCCAATATTAACATTTGGTAAACATTTCAAAATTTTCTATTCAGCCATTTAATGTCATCCAAGCTATGGCAGACGGTTTTCAGCCACAATAAAGAATGTCACAGAAATTATGAGCTTTTGAGTGCGCCAAAATTATGGAAATTGCGCCATACGCGAACGCATGCATTATATAAATATATAATTATATATACACTCTTTTGTACATTATAATGCATGGGCCAAAAGTATTAAAATGAGCAAGTTTAAATAATAAATGTAAGATTTCGATAATTATTATTATGTTAAAATAATATTAAATGCGCCACTTATAAACCGTATAGCATATAGATAGTCATAGGCGTAACTTGACCGTAAAATATAGCGTAAATTAGGGGCCAGAAAAAACAAATATCCATCAAAATTGAAGGGAAAATACGATTTTGCCTTCGTTCTAAAAAACTGTGGGCATGTGGCCGCTCATTGGCTCTGCCAGATAACGCCTATGTCGCTAATCAGTTTTATAAAGTCAACATCTAAACCAGTAGTGGCCAACAGTTTTTTGATATGTGCCACTTTTAAGATTTTGTGTCGTCGGCGTGCCACTTAAATAATTCTTTCATCTCACTAATTAGGTACCACATACGACGTATCCAACATATTTAGGAACTCCATACCGACGCGCGTCACGTGACCAGCTTGCTGACAAGTGTCGGCCACCACCGATCAAAGCGATATTTTATCCGTCCATACTTGTTCTTTTGATATATTCCTCAGGCATTTGACATTTAAATAAGTAATAAAATATTTCAAGCAGGCTTTAATGATTATTTCAAATAAATTTCACTGATTCTTTCAAGTGGAATTTACTTACCATTTCAAATGAAATGTACTGATTTTTCAAATAGAATTTAATGATTATTTCAAATGGAATTTAATCATTACTTCAAATAGAATTTAATAATTATTTCAAATGGAATCTAATCATTATTTCAAATGGAATTTACTGATTTGTTCAAATGGAATTTACTGATTTGTTCAAATGGAATTCACTAATTATTTCAAAATAGAATTTACTGATAATTTCAAATTAAATTTATTAATTATTTCAAGTAAAATTTACTGATCATTTCAAATAAAATTTACTACTTTTTTTTTAGTTATTGCCTTACTTGACAGGACTACAGATATGTTAAACCTAATATATTTTTTGGAAGTTATATTTGATCGGTTGCTGATACTACAAAGAAAAGGTTCGTTTGCATCTTACGACACAAGGACAGCTAAAGACATTTCGCCGGATAAAGAGTGCTCAGACAAATTCGACTGTCTGTTAGCCAGGGAGTCACACTTTGGGCTACGGTAGACATACGTTACAGTTTCCAAGCAAATTTAAAAATATACACTGTAAATATCAATTTTATGTGTCATACAATGAACACTTAAAATATAAATTCTTATTTCATGGTATATAAAAATACAAAGTATATGAATCAATATTTTCTAATTACATTATAATTAATATTCCAGCCAATATGTGCTCCTTCAATTAATATTCATTTGTTTAAACAACATCTAAATAAAACTATAAAAAGGCATATATGTATATATATATATATATATATATATATATATATATACTCTACTCTTACTCTCTATATATATATATATATATACTATTTAGAAAGCCATTTTTATCAAGGTTTTCGTTCTTTATTTTGCTTTTAGTATAGTAATATTAGCTTGATATTGCCAATTTATATGGATTAAAGCGTTCTTCAAATCGACTTTTTTCTATTCAAAGACACAATCCTACCACTCCGAGAGGCGTTTTCATAGCGGGCTTCCAGACGATAAGCATTCAATTCCTTACCAACCCATTTAAAGAATATTTTCTAAACCCGATTATTTCGCGTAATAGCGCAGTACTGCTTTTTAAACCAAATTGTAAAGAGATCAGTATTATTAACATATTGTTATTAAACAATATTATTAAATATAAACATTGCTCCAGAATCAACAAGATACGTCTAAATAGAAATGCAAATTATCCTGAATTTCGGCTTATCATTGACTGCTAATATGTACAGTGCATGTGTGAATCGTAGTTAAAAATTTCCAACCCTTACTCTTTTTGTAAATTCATCAATAAAAGAATCCGTATTTGTTTTGTCACTTTTACATATCATAGGTCACTATATCTGCAGTATATATGGTATAGAGCTTCATATCTTTCTGAAACCAAGCAACTCCCTTTAACCTATTATAACCTCCGGTGACATTGTCTTTGTAAGCAGTATTTTTGTTACTAATGCCTTCAATTGTCGACACAAAGGATGGCAGACATACATGCAAACGTAATTATTTCTAAAGAGACAAACCTTGTCCAACCGTCAAAAGACGGGTATCTTTAAAGATACAAAGACTCGCGTTTCCACTGTGGTTCCCAAGGTAACTTTTATCTTTCCATCATTGCCTTCGTTTATCAGAGACCTTAAGAAGATTTTCCCTAGAGTCACGACTGCCCAATAGTGTTTACTGAGAACTTTAATGTTTCTTTTCGTCCAATGAAAGGATATAAAGAGAAGATACAAAGATTAATTTTATATCTTTTCTGCTTATTGTATCTTATACAAATGGAGCTATTCTTTCATAAAACATCATCAAGATGCGTGATTGAAAAAAATTGTTGAGCCAATTCTTCTTCTGTTAATATAAACTATAATTTATGCTTAACAAAACAGCACGGAATTTCTTTTTATGGATCATTTTTTTTTAATTCGCGTTGTTGACTTTTTGATTTGCTAGAATTTTTTTAGTGACATGATCACGTTCCTAGATTTAATTCTTCATTGACATTTCTGGATAAGTATTTTTAGTTAGAAATTGACATGATATTGCAAGTCTGTATGACCATGGTGTCGGTTGTCTTCCATTATCATCTTTACAGTCTGCTCTAGGTTGGAGTTTTTTTTTAAAATGGAAGGATAGTAAAGACCTTGCTGCACTCAAACGCCCATTTCTCCGGAAAATACAAACGTATGCTACCAGGGGAATCCAACCCTGGGTTGAAGTGTGCCAAAAAACTGAACAAATTCCATGATACCATTTGAAATTGAACCAGGGTAAGTAGCACGACAGGTAAATGGGTTAACACCCTACATTTTAAACCCTACATTAAACCCTACATTTTAAACAGGAAGCTGAACATCTGAAGGCCTAGGAAACTAATTTTCAGACTACGGTAGAGAAATATTCGGTAACCGTTGTTGTATTTTTGAATCCTGCTCATTGGTACTCCAGAGAATTAACCAATTCTATGCTTGAATCTCTCTCAGACATATCAATTTCCCTTTTATATTCATTAACAGTTGTTTTCTTATTTATTATTTTAAAATTAGTATAGGCTATTTCCCTCATCATCAGCTAATTTTCTTCAGTAACATCACATTTCAAAGCCCTAATTTTTCCATCATCCGTAGTTAGCGTATATTGAAATTCTATCAAGTGTATCTATTTCACATATAAAATAAACATGCATGTTTATTTAATATTTTCTAATAATATTAATTGATATGTGTTACTTAAGGTAGTAATTTAATAGTCATACATGTATGTTTCATATATCTTAACGTTGTTTAAGTATTTTTACCGTTCAATTTCACTTATTTCTGTGTTTTTGTTTTCCTATGTATTGAAGTTTATTCCATTTATCCTATTCAATACCCTCTGTGCACTTTGTCGTATGTGACGAAACTGCATAAAGTGCACTATTGTTTATTATTCCATGGTAAGTGCATGATGTGAAGTACTTATATAATATATGTTATACATGGTAAGTAACCTAATATGTTTCAGGATATCGTAGTTTGATCTTCTCGATGTTAATTTTCATTCTACATATTACCTTGTTTATAGCTACCATGTTAAATTTATTGATAATGTTTTTAGCTTCTTTCTTTCGTTTCTGAGAAAATAATAATACAACTTTATTCATTCATTTCTGGTATAGTCATATAAACGTTCAGTATCAGCACAGCAAAAAGAAGGGAAAAAACTACAACATAACCTCACCACAAAAAGTCCCAAGAAAATACCATTTGATATAACAGACGTATAACCTTGAACTTACTTGAATATTAAAACTGCATTTGGAAACTCGTTATAAAATTGAGGTCCCATATAACTAATACTGCACCTTCCTATTTCTGTTCAATTTTTGGAAGTGACAATTTAAAGTAGTTTCGACATCTTTCCTTATTTCTTTCATTGAAGCTTAACCTCGGAATATCAATGTGTTTTTAATCCTTTATCTTTTCATACATTTTGACCAAGATGTCATATTTGTAAATTTGTTCGATAGGCAGAATGTTATATTGCAGTAAAACATTTTTTGTTTCCGATCTGTTATTCCGATATATTAATTTGTTTGCCTTGTGTTGTAAACATGGGTGTCAAATTTATTAACCGCAATAAAAATCTCCCGCAAAAAAAAATCGTCCAGGTGGAATTGTGTATTGGCCATTATTTGGCAATTGAGTTAGCTCTAATAAGGGTAATAATATCTTGCAAAATGTAATTGTTCACTCACATTTTTAACCTGTTTTATGGTTTTTTAACTGGCACAGATATTTTTTCATCGGATATTGCTTTAAGTGGAGAGTTGAATTGTTCTCTTAGAATTTAAAGTTACTAGATTTACCTCTTCTCTAGTAATTGTCTGGTTTGTTTCTCCTTATATGATGTAATGCCTCTTATAGGATGGTTAAGTCCTGTTATTATATGTTTCTTATTTATTGCCACATTAGGTGACGTTCTTAATGATGAAGATACTTTAACTTGAATATGGTTATATTTATTAAAAATTAAACTACATGACAAATAATTATTCGATAAAATGTGTCAATTATGATCTTGTATTTAAATATATAGATCATCATCATCATTTTTATGATCGTTATCAAAATTCTTAACCATTAAACAACAATATAAATCAACGTTTATTGGCATAGTGGTACCAGCACCGATGTTATGGTATGATTAGATGGTGAAACGTTCGAAAGAAAATAAATATTTCTGCGTTCGGTGGGACCTGAACCTACAACCTTCCACTTGCCTGGTGGAGGCTTTACCATCTGAGCTATGAACAATATCCAATCCCTTATGAACGTATATAAAGACTTTACTGAAAAAAAAATTCTTAACCATTATTCTTCCAATGCTGATTTCAGGTACCTTCAAGTACTATTCGCTATGATTATAAAGTATTGGCTGTATGCTCGCTAATCCTGTAAAATTAGTTAGTAAACATTTGGTATCAATTTCCATTCTTCTGTTCATAATTTAATTAGGAAATATTTGTTATGGCTCGGCAAATTTCTAGCCAGAATTATTTAAAAGTGGAATCGAGCCTTCTTTCACTATCGCAAACGGTTCAAAGCTTTCTGACTAACCATCATGACATTAAGACTTTTTTTCTACTTAAAGATCCGCGACTATTTTTATAAATTTCATGTCACCCATATGATATTTGTAAATGTCAATTATACCAATAATTTATAAATATTTGTAAATGCTTATTTAATTTAAATTCCTAATCCTACTCATTCTTATAGAAATTGTAGTTATTTGAAGGTTTTGGGTTTTACTTTTAAATTAAAATTTTACGTATTTCGCTTTGCTCAAGACTAAAGTTTCGCTTCTTTCTGCACTCACATAGCTGCGCATGATTCTCAATCTAAGTAAAAGCCTCTTTGTCCCAATACCAATTTTCATCTTTTGAGCTTTCTTCGCGAGACACGTATTTTTGTAGAAATAAAGAATATGTTGAGAAAACACAAAAATATAGAGGAAGCTAGGTAAGGCGAGGACTTTGATACCATGGAAACCATAAAACCTATGCTGAAACATAAAATACCGTGATATTAAGTGATTGTCGGAAAAACCGGGTCGTGTTTAATAATAAGAGGTCTTTTCTCCTTTTCGTCGGAAGATAGTTATCGTGAGAAAGTGCTTGTCCAGAAATGTATATTAAAAGTATATACATTGACAATAATTCTATTGACAACACATGCACTTGGTGTCAACTAACGACAGATAGTCAAGGGAACTGAGCTGAGATACCAATTTATATAAGCGAAAAATTGCGTATTTTTCAAAGTGGTCCGTTTTAACATATACTTCAATTTAAATCACCATATATGAAGTATTTTGTGATTTTAAGTTAAAAGAATTACTTATAAAGTGCGATGAGAATAAAATAACACTTTGTTCTTTGCATATTTCAGATTATTTTGAACATGAATTGCATAAAGTTATATTTTTTTAAATTCATTGTAGTTGCTATTTTATTCTAAAGGCACGTAGATTGAAAATTGAGATACAAATACATACCTGGAGTCAAAAACACTAGTTATACTTAAATTTCCTAATTTATTTTATCTTAATTTTAATTATTCTCTGTCTATCTCTCTCTCTCTCTTCCTCTCTATTTATTTCTCCCTCCTGAATCGATGCTTTTTAGTCATCCGAGCTACAACTTTTTATATAGTAAGTGAAGATACGAATAGCAATTCGCCTAGTTTTAGTATACCTACTGATTTCTCTTCTGTAATCTCCATTTTTGATGGATTTATGGACAATCATTTTTGATTAAGCCCATTTGGTTCCTTTGTTTTACTTTAATACAAATGCACCAACCCCTACTATGTCCATGAAACAAACAGCCAATGCAATGCCTTACTTTTTCAAGTAAATATACAATCTTAACACTTATAATATTAACTTTAAATTACAGAAAAACATTTTCAAACCTCATGGCAAGTTTTACACTGCCCCTCATTGAGGAGGATCATGTGTCCATCGGTGTTGGTAGGAGGGGTGGGAATGGCAAGCCCTAGAAAAACGGAAATTAAAAGTGAATATTTTGTGCCGACCACTGTTTATTATTATTAAATTTAAGGTAAGTTAAGCCAATGCTTGTACAAGCGAGAAATTCATAACAATAGAACCATATTTCAGTAATGTTGTAAGTAATGTTTCGAAGGGGTACTAAAAAGGGATGGAGACTTGTTAAAAAAAGTTGCTTCTTTTTTATAACATAACTTCTCATGTATCGCCATATAGCAACAATTAATAAAAAGTTGTCATATGCCTGTCCATAACAAAAATAAAATTATTAGGGATAATAATTTTCGACATTCGCTCCACAGCTCTTTTGCAGTGAAGCAATATAAACACCATGCTGAACAGGAATCGACCCGGGACCCTCTAGGTGGACCAGAGTACCTCAACCTGCTGGGCAACTAATACACAGGAGCAATGGCCCTGTTTTTTTCGAATGTAAGGCTTGTAAAAATTTATCACCTTTCTCATCCAGCATAATTAACAAATAGCCAACAAAAGCATGCCTCAGTGAGTTTATGTGTTGACTATTTAGCAATTGTGAAAAACCTGAAAAAGATAATAATACGTTGCAAATGAAAATATTATTTAATAATAAGTTAATGCATACTATTAAACATCACTATTTATTGAAAAAAAATACGAAGTAAACAATATTAGAATATATCTTCCAAAATATAGATATAATAAAATATAAACATAGCAAGTTCTCCATGCAAAGAATAAATATAATAACAAATAATATAAATATATAATGTAATAATAATGAATATAATAATAATATGCGCGAAAAAAATCCAAACAAACAAACAAACAAACCAAGCAAAAAAATTGAAGATTCTATAAAAAAAATTGCGACACATATATATAAACAAATTTTCTACGTATTGAAAGGGGCATTCAAATCATGAGATATCAGAATTTCAGAATGTATATATATATTTGTTTATAAAATTTCAATATACGTAAATTATTCTGTAGTTATAAATATTTTAACGCGTGCTTTTGATCCTGTATTTAATTTTGGATTGTTTATAAAGAAATCACAATTTTTCGAACCGAATAAAATTTACAATTTACACGCTAAACACGTATAAGGTGTGGTAAAATAAGCAGTTAATTCTTCAATAATCTGATAAAGTTTTAGTATAAAACTCAATTCGTCAATAAAATAATTAAATATATTGTTTCACGAATTCATTTTAAACCCTTATTTCTTAAACTCCACTGGATTTCTCACTACTAAATACATTAAAATGCTAAACTAATTTTAACATCTTTTTTGGGTATGCGAGAAACAAAGTTCTGGGAGGAATTTCCTGAATAAATGTACATTGAGCGGTAAGAATTTATTTAGCTAAGTCTTATTTATAACTGTTTGGTTTCCTGAATTTGCTGGGGTTTTTTCTGTATGCCTTCTTAAGTACTGCGGCATTTAAACTGCAATGGACTTGATGGTGCTTAAAGAAACGACTTAATCGGGAAAAGGAGGGGCTTTGTAAAGAAGCCACAAAGGTTTACTCATTCATCAAAGCTAAACGTTTTTGTTATTCCGCAACTGGAGTTTAAAATCATTATTTTAAACAAATCAAACAAAGCCGTATTCCTCGAAACTGTAGTGGTGAAAAAGATTCCTAAATCCCAAAAGAAAACTTTGGAAAACGGAATTGTTAGGAAAATGCGATACTTAAATTGTTTGTTCTGCTTTGTTTGTTTATTTGCTTGTAACAACAATTTGTCTGTTGATCTTATATGTTCATAGAAAAGCAAGGATAAAACGAGAAGCCGAATGTATGGATAACGTTTTACTGGTGCTTAAAATAAACGTTTTGAGCAAAATAAACCGCGTAAAATAACTTGAAAGCCGAAGTAGAATATATGGTATACGTGTGTATAAAAAAAGTAGTTAAGAAGTATTCAAGTGTAAAATGTAAATAAAAACATTCAGAGATGGATAATAAAATACAATTTAGAGACATCTTTAGCCGAAAATAGCAAAAAGAACATGATATAAAATACATGTAGTAAAAAAATCTAGGCAAAATGTTGGTGTGTTACAAAATTAAAGAGAATAGTAAGTAAAGTAATTGCCAATATTTTTATCATTTACTATTTGATCAGGTAGCGTCAGAAACGCGATTCATCAATGAGTCTCTGACAAAGTTAAGAGCCTGTCTTGTAAAAACGAATTCAAGCTCTTTCCATGTTACAAATTTCCTTGAATTGTGGAAAGCTCGACGACATAAATCATCCATAAATTCTCCAGGGTTTAAATCTGGACTTCTTGCAGGCCTTAGCAAAAGAGTCATATTATTCTATGCACACCATGTTTTAACAACATTACTTGCATTAGGGTTGGCATTGTTTTGAGGGTAAATCAAATCATTTCCTGAAAATTCTTGTGCTATGGGTAAAAAATTAGTTTTCAGGAGTGCTTTTCATCCCAAGCCTTTCATTCTATTGCGGATAACTGCAATAGAGTCAATACCGCTATAGTCCAAACAGGCCCAAACCATCACTGATCCTCCTGCTCGTCACTTTGTTAAAATATTCGTAAATTTCTTAGAGCATTCTAGTAGTAAGCATTTTCATCAGGACCGTAAGTGTAAAATTGTTTTTCATCCGGAAAAAGGACATTTGTCCAAAAGTCATCAAATGTCATCACTTTCTTTCCAACTTTAATCGTTACAGTCTGATTTCTTTCTTAATTACAAATTTTTCAGTGACTTCATGTACTGCAAATTTTTACATTTCTTTAAACCATTACATACTGTTTGTTTTGTTAGTGGCAGATTCATTTCTGTGCGAATTTCACTTAGGGAAAAATTTCCGGAATTAAACTAGTCTCATGAATTGTCAGTTTTTCTGGTAGCCCTCCAAGAGGTTTTTTGTTTACCATAATGATCTTTTTAAGGTGCTTTTAAATTAATTAATTAATTAAGGATCTTTTTAATTAGTGCCCTACAAAAGAAGTGTCTCAAGTGCCAGTCGCACGTTGAATTGGGACCTATGTCATATGAATGGTTTATATGAGTAATGAAAGCAATCGAAAGAATTAGTTCGCGGAATTCGATTTTCGATTTTTTTTAAAATTTTTTAAGTTTAGATAAATACACCGACATGTAACTTTCTTGCTTTCCTTGCACGCTATGCGAGAAGTAGTAAAATAGGGAATTTCATTTTTAATTTGGTTGTTTTTGGCTCAACGAGAAAGTTTTTCTGAAACCAATGGAATTTTACGATTAACGCTAACGCAAACATAATTGATGGCAATGTACACCTCACTTTTAGTGAAGTTTTTCTAAAGCCTAAATTGACGTATTGTCATTATTAAATTACTGACAACTAACAAATTTTATCTCACACAATAATACATTTAGGCAAAAACGCTTATACCTGTCAGTTGCATAGATACAGGGAATGCAATAAATCCCCTTTCCGAAGAGTCATAATAAAAAAAATCAATAATTAAAATTTAAAAAACTTTTTCTGAAAAATCCGCGGTATACAACTTAAAAGTAAAATGCAAAGAAGTTACCCTTTCCTCTTATTTTTCCCAAAAAAAATTCTACTCTAACCTAAAAATGTAACATATTTAACCTAAGAAAAGTAAACTGAAATTGTAACACACATCCTAATACTTGTAAGAAGAAAGAAAACGGCAAGTATAGGTTGCCTGTCTATGTTTACGAAAGAAAGATTGAGGTAAGAATTTTATAATATTCAAATAGCATACCTCATGATAACCCATGAAAGGTATAAAATAGTAAAAATGTATGAAACAAATTTTGATCGCAGTGGGTACAATTTAGAAAAGAAAAAAATTCTGCATTCACTAAAACCACGTTCTTCACAATCAACTTGAAATAATGTAGCTACAATACTATGAAATGACGCGAGAGCCATTAACAATATGATTTCGCCATGACAGTATAATTGCGAGCTGATCATAGGTACATTAACATAGGTTTATATTTCTCGAACCGAATTTGATTATAGACTAACGAATGTGTTTTTAATATTTTATTACGTTCTATTAAATTTA
>QLNU02014176.1:43638739-43663544 GCA_006491805.2 Dysdera silvatica | reverse complement strand
TGGTAGAATTCGTCCGGTTGACTGTGGAACCACCGTCGGACTGCTGTCTTGGCTTCATCGTTGCACGTGAATCGCTGTCCTGCCAGGAACTTCTTCAGCGGACCGAAAACGTGGAAATCACTAGGGGCGAGGTCCGGACTGTATGCAATCAGAACCGCCGACAAGCTCCGGTCATTTCACTGGGAGAGTCTGGACCACCCACCATATCAATAAACTAGCTATAATAAAGTAATATAAATATAAACTATTTTATATATATATATAAACTAACTATAATAACTCAATAAATTAACTAATATTATCTATTTAAATTGCATCATGCACGTATATATATTTACACACCTAAGCTTGTTTGAATTTTCTAACAATTAATGCGTCAGGTCATTTATATTTCTTTCTATTTGTCCCAAATTCGGTAATATAATTTTACAATGATTTATTGTTTATAACCCACTGCCTTTCGACAACGTGTTTGAGTCGTTGGTTTCTTTCTTTTACAGGAATTGTAAAATATCACAACGTCTCCCATTTCTCCCAAAGTACAATTTTTCCCGAAAAATTCATTATTAGACCAATGATCTGAACGGGTTTCTTTATCAAATTTTGATTTACAGAGTTGTTATCAGAGGAATTATAATACATATTGTTCTTTAACTTACCTCGTTCTCAAAATATAACGTTACTTCATTATCAATAATTATTTTATTATCATTTTATTCAACTGTAGGTAATGATCTACTTTTGTATAATTGTTCACGTTATCGTAGATATATTTTTTTCGTTGTTTTCAACAGCTAAGTTTAAAATACCAGCTAGAATATTGATTACAGTTTGCATATCTACACTATTTATATTAATTATTATAACACTGTTTTGTTAAGCAACGCATTAATCAACACCAAAATGCTTTTTTAATTAACTGTTTTAACCCCTTAACTGCCTAGGAAAACTTAGGAGATTCGCTCCCCAGTGCCACCATTTTTCGCACAGGCACGCGTAGTGATGCGGTGTATTGGAGGAAAAGCAAAGGCACAGTTTGCAATCTAAAAACTGTTTCTTTCTACAAAAAAAAAAAAGCATTGCATTTTACAAAAAAATTACATTTAAAATTTGTTTAATAAAAATGCATTACATTTTACAAAAAAAATAGCATCACATTACAAAGGAACGTATTTCGGAAAGGCGTATATATACGCCCGCGGCAGTTAACGCATCGGCTGTGCAAAGCGTATATATATATATGTATTGTGCGTTCGCGCAGACCTGACGCCTGATACCGTTAGCAGACGGGTTAGTCCATTGCAGTTTAGGGAAGGGCGTCTTGCCGAAACTGGTTTTTCGCGCGGGAAAAACCAGTTCCTCCAAGACGGCCTTCCCTAAACTGCAATGGACTAACCCGTCTGCTAACGGTATCACGCGCCAACTGAGCGCTAATGCACAGTACGTCGGTGGCAGTTAAGGGGTTAAATCAGTGAATAACACGCCAAACGCTTTCAAACTAAGATGCAAAAATTGTGATGACCTTATGTTCTCCTTTCTTTTATATGTGTATGGTTGAGGCTGCGGCATTTATAAAAAATCACCAATGGCGAATAAGAATTTGCGCGTTGCGCCAAAAAACGCCAAATTAAAAATAAATGCCCATATTTTGCTACTTCTGGCATAGCTGACAAGTAACGCAGGAAAGTTACATTTCAGTGTAATTATTGAAATTTTAAAAATTCATAAAATTTCGAAACTTAAGTTTTGCAGACTAATTCTATCGAGTTTTCTCATTACTCATGTAAATTTTTCATATGACGTAAGTTCCAATTTAAAGTGCGACTGGCACTTGAGACACTTGCCTTGTCAGGTCTTTAAAATGCTTCTTTATTTCACGTGAACTTTGCCTACAACTGAAGTAGGAATTGATATGACCATTCTCATAACCAGATAGTCGATCATTTTTTAGTCAATATTTTAGTAAATAAGCTCAATATATTAAATATTACAGTATTTAGCATATATTTATCGCAGTATGACATAAAATTAGGATTGCAATAGTTACTTAACACTACTGTAAAATGAAATGTAACATACTAACTTTGAAGTTGTTTTGCAGCACAATTGCTAGATCTTTGCTTTTATTCCCGCTTTCAACTTTATTACGTCATATTCTCCACCTGTCATACATGTATGAAATCTCCATTCCTTTGTGTTCTGAACAATTTGTTATATTAACTACGACTTTTCAATATTAACGTCGTCATAATAAGTTTGCCTTCAAGATATTTTAAGGGGTGTATTATGTGAGTACGGGGTGTGTATGCGAGTACAGGTAAGTTTGTGAGTGAGTGTATGAGTGTGTGCTGATGACATACGCAATACTGTAAAGCCTGCTTAACCGGTTTTCCCGAATAATGAGCACCTTCATTTAACGGACACTTTCCATTTCCCAGTCCAGTATTTATTACCACCAATCTTTCAGAATATCAGATGCTTTCTAAGAGTGGACAGCTGCTCAAGTCCGGAGGTGTCCGTTATTCGGAATTTTTCTGCATATAGATAAAATTTTCTATTGAACGTTTTGAGCATATATGTTCGAGTATGTGCGTTTGTATCATTTGGGACAAAAGATTGATTTCGTTTTTAAGGAGAGAGAGCGATTTTATTTCTCACAAAATGAGTAAATAAGTAAGTAAGTAAGTAATACTTTATTCCTTATTATTATGTACATCAGGAGACCATACAAACGATTTGCTTGGGAAATGGAAAGAGAGCAGTAGCGATGCTAGTAACGGGGCTCTCTTTCCGGAAGACAAAGCAAGGGATTTATCGTATTCAACAAGAAACAATAACGATATTGATTCGCGCGTACAAATCCGCATTGTTATTAAGAGATTTACATTCGCAGGTGTATCACATTTACAGAGTTTATGAACAGAGTCTTGACTCGAAGACGTTACAAGTGAAGGTTGAAGTCCAAAGGTGGAATCTTTGTGGGCTGCAGAGTAAGAATGTTTTTCCTTGTAGCCTGTACCGAGAGAAGAAGTAGGAGAAACAAAAATAGTAGAAAAATGTAAATGAATTTTGAGTTGACCGTTGCGGGTGCAGTTTTAAAGGACTTTTAAAGGGAAAGGCAGACAAAAGAAAAATGGAAAAGGAAGAGCAGGGAGAGCAGAGGAGGGGGAAGAACTGAAAACTAAAAGGAAAGAGTGGGAAGGCAGAAGTAGCAGGCAGAGCATACTTGATTTAAGTACCAATCAAAGATTTTACGCTTACATGTGCATGTACATGTGCACATGGGTTGCAATTAAGTTTTCCTCTTTTTATCAACTCCTTAACTCCCATTCATATATTAAATGTATCGTCAATACCGTAAAATATGGTTAATGTGGCCGCATGGGCTGCAAATTTTTATCCGTACAAACGGAAGTCTGCACCAAGCGGAGGGGAAATTTCCAGTAGCTAAAATTTCAAGCTATTCAGAAATAACTCGTATAATAATTTTTATTTAAATAAATTGAACACTACACAGATTAAATTAAACAACAATATAAATCATTATATATAATATATAAACAACAATACAACAATATAACGTTTATTGGCGTAGTGATACCAACGCCGATGGTATGGCGTGATTAGATGGTGAAACGTTCGAAAGAAAATAAATATTTCTGCGTTCGGTGGGACCTGAAGTGGAAGGTAGTGGGTTCAGGTCCCACCGAACGCAGAAATATTTTTTTTCGAACGTTTCACCATCTAATCACGCCATAATATCGGCGTGGGTATCACTACGCCAATAAACGTTGATTTATATTGTCGTTTAATTCATATAATAATGTAGTACTCAACATAAATGAATAAATCGTTAAAACAAGTTAGTCTATTATGTTCTAATATTCAGTAAGAATTTATAAAGAAACAATAAATTAGTACTTATATACAATAGAAACTTATTTATTTTTACACAGTGCCGTATAAAAATCCAAATGAATTTGGGAGGTTGCTTTTGGAAAACAGGTGACCACACCTGGAGGAAAAAAGCATGCTGTCTTCTATACATCCTAAAATTTTTCCTGGGGTTTTTTCGTTGTGAAAAAAGACTTTTATCCGCATTAACCGATGAGCCAAACGAGTAGAGAAGTCTCTAACATTAAATGCGTGTATGCCTCAAACGGGGATAAATAGTTTGTCCTCACAAAAGAGATGGCCCATCTTTAGCAATGACGGAATAACGAGATGTCGCAGTATTTATTATACTAATTATTTACAAAAGAAATTGTTATGTATAATGTCCCAATTAATTGCCTACTAACTATATTAATATATATATTTTGTTGCGTACGTATATATTTTGTTACGTACGTATATATTTTGTTACGTACGTAAGTTACAGCAAAGGCCATGCTGGGCTAGGCACCAGAATTTTATCGACGAACCAGAATCCTTTCTGCCAAAAGCAGCGAAGTCCGTAGATTACGATGGGATTGCACACGTTCTATGTTACCAGTGGGAGTCGAACCCGGGTCAGTGGCAGGATGGACAAACGAGTAAGTGTTTCTGTAGGGTATTAGATATATATATATATATATATATATATATATATATATATATATATATTGAGGAATCTGGACCATTTAAAGCACAGAGAACCAACACCTGATTGAGCGTCGTAATTAACAACCTCAATAGTTGTCTATTACTTGGAAAGCCTTTTTTTCGGTAGGTTTTGGAGTCGAACCCTAGTTAATGACATGCTCGGTAAGTGCGTTACCAGAGCCCCATTCCTAGGCTAATTATTTTTTCTGTAATACTGCAACATCGTTGATACGAGGATTTGAAGATAAATTTGTATAAGGAGCCATCGTAATTTCCATTTAATCCGTTATTTCAAAAGCAGCTCAAACTGAACTGGCTATGGAAATAGCGTGTATGGTATTTCGAGCAGCTAACCTTTTATAGGAATGATGCGGAATTATTATTCCTGCAATTAGATTTGTAATTTTTTTCATGTCAAGTACCACAAAATCTTGCTAATGTGGCTAACTTTAGTGAAATAAGAAGATATAGTGTCCCGACAAATTTGGCGAGCGTTTAAATAAATTAATATTTTCAACATTAATTTATTTTTAATTTAAATGAGCTTATTATTTTTCCTTCTTATTAAATTTGTACTTTCAGTCTTTTCCCTCCAGAGTCTATATTTGAAATTTTGACGTAACTGGGCGGCTCGGTATATTCTGTATCTCGTTTAAATTTTGGTATCTTTTTATTATGGAAAGTGTTGCATGATAAGGATAAAATATTTTATATTTCAATTAAAATATTATATACTCTGCATTTAATATATTATATACCGGGTGATCCAAATTAAACAGGAGGTGTTTAGACCTCTCTGTAGAGAAAACTACTCGGCCAATTTCACCCAAATTTCGTACACATGCTCTCCTGAGTATGCGGTTTTGATTTCTGAAAGAAAAAAAAATTGAGTTCATATTTCGGCCGCTAGGGGAGGAAATGGCGCTGCGGAGCAGGCAATTTATTAATATTAACAACGAAAAAGTGTTTTAACATGCAATAACCTTTATTGCAATCACATGAAATTAACTACAAATTACAGTATACCGTAGGACAGTAGGTATGACTAAAAAAAGATTTGTGCAATAACTTTATTGCTATCACATGTGGAACCACACTATCATCACAGATACGGCTCGGTATGTCCGCCGTCTCTTTGCTCTAGAAATTGCATTCGATGCACAACACATTCCACGGCAGAACGTAACTCATTCGCTTGGAGGTGGGATACATGTTGCGAAATTCTGTCTTTTAAGACTGCTAAGTTCGGAACATTGCCTTTATAAACGCAGCTCTTTAAATATCCCCACAGCCAAAAGTCACAAGGGTTAAGATCGGGTGACCGAGGCGGCCAAGATGTTGAAAATGACCTGCTAATCACTCTGTCATCCGAAAAGTTTTGCCGTAATAATGTTTGAACAGGCAACGCGATGTGCGGGGGTGCACCATCTTGCATGAAAATTGTAGTGTCAAGACAATTTCTCTGTTGAAGCGAAGGAATGACAAAGTTCCAGAGCATAAATGCATACCTAGAGACAGTAACAGAACATGTCATTGGCCCCGAGGCCGTATTTTCTTCAAAGAAGTAAGGACCAATGACGAAAGATGAGGTGAAGCCACACCACACTGTCACTTTTGGAGCATGCAACGGAATTTGTTGATGAACGTGGGGATTTGTGTCAGACCAAATACGGCAGTTACGTGTGTTTACAGCGCCATTCAAGTGGAAATGGGCCTCATCACTCCACAGTATCTGCCAAGGCCATTCATCATCCACTGTCATCCGAGCAATGAACATCAAAGCAAATGTTTTCCGCACGTCATTATCACCAGAAAGCAATTGCTGAGTGTGGGCTATCTTATATGGATAAAACTTCAGGACATTTCTCATAACTCTCCACACTGTCGTATATGGCATGTCCAATTCCCGTGATATCGCACGTGCACTACTGCTACCATGTGCACTTGCTGCTTCCTGCTCAACTACTGCATTTGCAATTTCTTCAAATTGCTGCACTCGAGTTGGTTTGCGGCATCGTCCTGGTTTAACGGTGAATGTTCCGCTCTTTTCAAAATACAAGACCATTTTTCGAAGATTTGTAATTGTGAGAGTGCGTCTGCGTAAACCTTTTACCTGTCGAAATGCTTTAAGTGCCGCAGAAGCATTGTTATTTCGTTGATAAAAGAGCTTAACAAGTAACGCGAGATCTGGTAAAGTAAGTTTCATGACGGAGTCCTCGTATGGTGGAAAAATGCTTCACTCCTGTTTTGCTCCTGTTCTTATTTGGATCACCCGGTATGTTACAGTTAACCTATAATATATTTTACACTTAAAATATTATATGTTACGTAAATACAATTTAAAAGTCAGATATTTAAAGTTGCATAACCATTAATAGTATTAAACAGAAATGCGAAATATATTTAACTTAAAATTCTCACTCCTTCTCAATTTCTAAAACATGCAGTTGACGATTTGAAGCTAAACGTACTATGCTGAATTGTTTCCCAATTTCTAAATGTAAGTTTTTTGTTCATTAACACATTGTGGATATTTTCATTTTTATTGCTTGTCGGTTTACTTCTAGATAGTGGCTTTTTTGGATGTCATGACCTTTTGAAATGAAAATCGGAAAAAGTTTCAGGAATCAGGTCCTGATAATAAATAATATAGCAGTAGAAATACAATGATACACGTTTTTATGGTGTCCAAATTATGCAATAATTTATAGTGCAGAGATTGATAGAAAACAGGAAAGAAATAACAAAAGGAAAATATCATTTAAGCTATTGGTACGTAAACAGTAAATATAATTTGGTGTAACACAAAAATGACTAATTAAAATAAAGATTAATTGATTGCCTTTGATCAAAAAATTGGAATAATAGTAGCCAAAAGGCACGCATTACACCTATGAAGCGACATGAATCATTCATGCTTATAACGCTACGGAGAAGGATGCACAATGCAACAAATAAAACAAATAACTAGAAGTAGGAAACGAGGTCAAGCTAAATATACCAACAAAAGTTCATTAAAATTACTGAAGAAACCAAACAAGATAAAAAAATGATTTCAAGGAGCTGAAGTATTACAAAATGGCACTTGACCAAAATCAAAAGAACAATAACAAAAATAATTCCGCATAGCCATCCCTTCGTGAATATCAGAAGCAATGTAAGTGATGAGAAAATTTCCCAATATTTGTAAAAATGACAGTGAAGAAATGAAGTAGGAAGATTGATATTAACTAAACTCGGTACAGAGAAGAAATGCAATTAGGAACAGAATTAATAAATTATCCATAGCCAGAAAATGTCGCTTTTATACACTTAGAAACCTAATTCTTGATTTTAAAAATATCTAACGCACAGTTTACATTGTAATTCCCAATGAAAAATTTCCACAATTAAACACTTGCGCAAAAGCATAACATATCTATTATCAAAATTTAGTGGGACTATATCTTCTGTCTCAAATGATACAAACACACATACCCACACACATATACTCAAAATCTTTAACAGAAATTTTAGCTATATACCGAAAATTTCCGAATAACAGACACCTCCGGACTTGAGCATCTGTCCATTCTTAGGAAGTGTCCGATTCTGGAAGATTAATTGTAAGAAATATTTGACAGAATGGGAAAGTGTCCATTAAATGAAGGTGCCCATTATTCAGGAGAATTGGTAAAGAAGGCTTTGAAGTATTCCGTATGTCATCAAATGCACACATCAATACCACATACACTCACGCACAAACATACCTGAACTCGCATAAAATTATGCATTTAGATTTGCGCAAAAGCATGATTCTCTTATCAAAATTTAGTGGGATCATAGAGCTTAGAAGTACATAAAAATGACCATATTAGTATAAAATATTTTAATATAAGATGAGAAGTATTGAGCTCAAAATACATAAAATTCAACATCAGTCGGAAAGAAGCACACGTGTATCGTAAACGTCACAAATTTCGAAGACGCTAAAATGAAAGACAGAGCACTCAAAAATTACAAAATATAAGCACTTACACATTGAAGTAAAAGGTTTATGTAAAGAAGTTTATTGAAAAATATACTGTTTGTTAAAAAGTTTATTATTTACTAAAAAGTACATTGTTTTTGAAACTCTTATTGTTTATTGAACAGTATCTTGAACTGATAAAATTTACAGAAGGAAAAATGTTGAGAAAGGTCATGACCATTGTGATAGGTGCATCAAACTCAATTCTAAATAAATTTAAACACCATTTCAGCAACCTAAAGATAAAATAACACCCTACGAGTTTGCAAACTGTTACTCCACTCCAAGCAGTACAAAAATGAAGGAAATGCCTTTCACATCACAGGTTCTCGGAAAAGCTCCAAAATTAAGTAGTGATTTATATAAATCGAACACTACGCAGATTAAATTAAACAACAATATTAATCAACGTTTATCACTACAACGTATCACTACGCCAATAAATGTTGATTATTATCGTCGTTTAAGTAAGCATTTACTCTGACCATCGTTATCAGAAGATGATGGGATGTATATATATATATACAATAATACTAATCATATTTGGTTGACAGATCATGTTGAGACTTAAAGAAAAATAAATAGGTAGGAAAGAACTGGGGGAAAATAAGAATACGCATATTTTGTGGATCGATTCGACAGAAATATGATACAATGCAACTTGTAGAAAATATCTGCAAACTGCAATTGGCAGCCTTTAGAAGGTGAAAGCTATATTTTGATGGAAGTTCTAGTTCTTCTAATAGTGGAGGGTACACTGAGTGCAATTTCTAAAAATCTGGATGAAAGATTGAGAAAAAGATCCGCCGCCAAATCTAGAAAGTAGTATATCTAGAAATAGCTCACATCATACGCAGGTTCTTTTTTTTAACTCGGGCCTTCAAAGGAAGCTTGATAATTAAAGGAAAAAAGAAATAGTCATATACAAAAAGATACTATGAATTTGTATAAAAATGAAAATAATAAATTTATTCAATCTAATAAAGGTGTATGATAAATATAACAAATAATTTTGCTTTGCCAATAATGGTATATTTGAGCTATAAGGTAAAATGTCTAACAAGTAGATTGAAAAAGGAAAGACAACTAAATGAAACAGTTTGTCTCCCGGCACTTTTCCAAATTGCGATAAAACTTTTGTTTTCGAAGGTTAAATTTGGAACCTATGAGTTTAAATAAAATTATAGCGATAGCATAATAGGACGGCAAACGTCTGGAAAAGTAAAAGTAGCAACTAATATAAGGAAAATAAATTTCCATATTTCACATTTATATAATTCAGTCACATATATGTATATAATAAAGAGTCCCATAGTGCATAAATTTTATGTTTAAAATGGATACTAAATTAAATTATTAAATTTATACTGACGAATATTATTTTATATTTTGGGACATGTTTTCATTTGCAACGGCTTAGTGTTATATTCCCAAGAGAGAGTAAATAAACGAACACACAAACTCAGGGCTATCTTTTCCACCATAAAAAGTAAACAAAACATCCGAAATATAATTTTGAGGAAATGTAATAGATTACTTTTATTTATTTACTCTATTCATCGGTAATTCACTTTGATCGCTGTGAGGAAGACAGGGCTGATTCGATAAAACTCTGAGAAAATTAGAAAAATAATATTTGAATGCGTCAATTTTGATCAAATAACGTATTTAATATTCTCTTTTCATAAGCGAAAATAGATGTTAGTCGATGGCAAAGGATCAAGGGAATGGATGCACAAGAAAGAATTTTAAACCATGCGTATTTCTGCATGAATTTAGGGATTTCAAATAGACCCCTCGATACGGAGAAACGCAAAAGCGTGTAAAGGAAAGAAAAACGAAACCACTAAGGAAAAGGAAAGGAAATGTGGAAAATAATCTAGACCTAATTTACCGCACTTAAATATTTTATAAATGCAAGAACACAAGGTAAATTACAACGATATAATAAGTCAAATTAATGAAGCATTCATCAGATGGTTGAATTTTATTAAATTAATTTGAAAGTATTGGATAATTCAAGGAGTATTTTATTACAATTACATACTCATAGAATGATCAGAAAATTTTAAAAATATTATATTCTATCAATTTTATTCAGCGCTTGCAAATAAAATTAGACGAACATTAATTCTAAGCCTTCATTTCCTTTCAAAATGAATTGAAACTTTATGTGAAATTAATTGTAAAATAGATAAAGGGAAGTTCAATAAAATTCAAGGTATTCACCCGAGTGTACGAACACAGCAGTTCTTCAGTTGACGGCCTTTCATATGCAAAACACAATATCTTGCTTACTATAATTTAATATTATTAATTATAAATTTTTATTCAGTGTTTATGTTTATATATATCATCATCATATTCAACCATTCACCAAAAAAAAATAGCGAAAATAGAGATAAAGAGGATAATAAATAGTAGAGAATAGAAAGATAATAGGATAGTGGAGAGTAGAGATATAATAGGATAGTAGAGATTGAAGAGAAAAAACGGATATAAAGATGAAGTTTGGAAAAAATATGAGAAAATACTAATTGTAAATATTCATTTTTTTCATCACTTCAGAGTTTAAATTAGCTTTGCTAAAATATTAAAACACAAGTTGATTCTGAAGCGTGTTATTTTTTTTATTAGGTATTGTATAGTAGACTTCGGAGTATAACCATGAGATATATGGTGTAATTCAAATATGTATTTAAGTATTTGTTTATGTAAAATAAATACCGAAAACTATTATGCATGTTAAAATAACATACGTTTTCTATCGGAGTGTTTCTCAATTGTCCCAGAGATAGATTCCTTATTTGGTAAATATCCACTGCTGGATGAAGGTCTCTCCAAATGCTTTCCACACAAGTCTATCCTGAGCAATTCGCTTCCACGTCACCCCAACCTGTTTTCTTATTTCATCCACCCATCTAGTTTGAGGACGTTTTCTAGGTCTTCGGTGGTCTCTTGGAATCCAGTTCAGAATTTCTGTTGTCCATCGTTGATCAGTTCTTCTTGCAATATGCCCAGCCCATCGCCATTTCAGCCCTTTTACTTTAACAATGATGTCCTCTACTCTAGTTTGCTCTCTCACCCAAGTGTTTCTTTTTCGATCTCTCCTAGTTATTCCAAGCATGCACCTCTCCATGCTCCTTTGCGTTGTCTGTAACTTTCGTATTGCTCCAACTGTTAGACTCCATGTCTCTGATCCATAAGAGAGGACTGGCAATACACACTGGTTGAAGACCTTTCTTTTTAGACACAAAGGCAATTTCCCCTTCAGGATAAAACTGTTTCTTCCAAATGCACTCCAGCCAAGTTTAATACGTCTGTTGAGTTCTTTCATAATGTTGCCATCCATTGAAATCAGCTGGCCAAGGTAAATATATGAATCAGCAATTTCTAGCTCAATGTTGTCAACTTGTATTTTTGTTTCCTCTACGAAATTATTGAACATGATCTTAGTTTTTTGTAGGTTCATCTTGAGTCCAACTTCTTTACTTCTAGTTGAGAGCTCCTGTACCATGTCTTGGAGTTCTAATGGGTTCGTTGAAAAAATAACAATGTCATCAGCAAACCGCAAATGATTTAAATATTCACCATTTATTTTTATTCCCTTGTTATTCCAATTTATCTGCTGAAAAATCATCTGTAAAGCTGAAGTAAAAAGTTTTGGAGAAATGGTATCTCCCTGCCTCACACCTTTACCAATTTTGATAGTTTTGGTATCTTTATGTAACCGAAATTTTGCACTTGCATTTTTATACACACGTTTCACCATGTCAATGTACACATCCTCAATGTCTGTTGATCTTAAAGAGTTGATGACTGCTGATGTTTTAATAGAGTCAAAGGCCTTCTCATAGTCAATAAATGCCACACACAATGGAAGTTCATATTCATGTGTTCTTTCAATTAATTCTCTTAATACTTGAATATGGTCCACTGTACTGAATCCACTTCGAAATCCAGCTTGTTCTCTTGGTTGAGCTGCATCTAATTTTTTCTGCAGGCGATGTGTTAGCACTTTTGTGAAGATTTTATAAATAGCAGGTAACAAGCTAATTGGTCGGTAATTTTTCAAATCCTCTTTATCACCTTTTTTATGCAAAAGAATTACTGTTGCAGAATCCCATTGGTTTGGTATGTTACCGCTGTTAAGACATTTGGTAAAGAATTTTGCAAGTATGTCTTCTACATATTCTCCAGCTTCTTTTAGGATATCTAATGTAATACCATCATCACCAGGGGCTCTTCCTTTCTTCATACTTTTTATTGCAAATGAAACTTCTTCTTTTAAGATTTTAGGAGCTGTTCCTTCGACTATTTCAATGTCTTCGTTTAATCCACTGTTACTTTCGTATAGATTTTTGTAGAATTCTTCAACTCTTCTAAGTATTTCTTCCCTATTTCTTGTTACGGTGCCATCCTCTCCTTTTAATGCAATGATGTGTTTCTTCCCAACAGATAAACTTCCTTTAACAACCCTAAGGCTCTTGTTATTTTCAATGGCCTTCCTTACTAGCTCACAGTTGAATTTTCTTATGTCTTCTTTCATGCTTTTGCGCAGAGTTTTACAAAGTTCTATGTACTCAATCCTGGAACTGGTATTTTGATTGTCCACCTTCATATCTCTTCGCCTTTTCATGAGCTGTTTCGTCTTCTCAGATAATTTGCTATTGTGCTTTTTACAGGTTACACCACCAATTTCCCCAGCAGTTTCAACTATTGTCTTAACAATGTTTTCATTTGCTTCTGAGATATCAATTTCTTCAATAAGTCCTTCCAGTGCAGAAAAGCGATTTTTTAATTCCAACTTGAATGCCTCGGTATTTTCTTTTAATTTCTTTAAATCCACCCTCTTACTTACTTGTTTCCTAATGAGCTTCTGTCGTTCTAATTTAGTATTTAAGTGCACTTTACATCTCACCATTCGATGATCACTTCCAGTATTAAATCTGTTCAGTACACTGCAATCTTCAATAATTGATTTCTTGTTTGCCAGGATATAGTCAATTTCACTAGTTCCCCCATTTGGGTGTTTCCATGTCCATTTTCTTTGCGGTTTCTTCTTAAAAAATGAATTCATGATGCTAAGATTTTCAGCTTCTGCAAATTCGATGAGTTGATCGCCACGTTCATTCCTTTCCCCATATCCGTATTTACCAACCGATGTCTCTCCTTGTTCCTGTTGTCCAATTCTTGCATTGAAATCCCCCATGATGAGCTTGATATGTTGTTTCCCTTTGGTGTGTAACTCTTTGATTTCTTCATAAAATTCTTCAACCTCTTCGTCGGTATGGCTTGATGTTGGTGCATATACCTGTACTATCTGAAGTTGGTATCGCTGGGTTAGTTGAACAACGAGCCTCGCTGCTCGATCTGACGTGCTTTCGACTTCAAGAAGGTAGTCTTTAATTCTTTTGTTGATTAAGAAGCCAACACCACTTGTTCTTCCAGTTTCCGTTCCTCTATAATAAAACAAATGTCCACTTTTAAGTTCCACCAACTCTTCACCTTTTCTTCTAACTTCACTGAGTCCTACAATGTCCCATTTGATCTTGTCAAGTTCTTCTTCCAATTCCTGAAGTTTTGCTTCAGAAGCAAGGGATCGTCCATTAAACGTAGCCAAGGTCAATAACAAACGGCAGCCTGGGCCATTCCAGTGATTCTTAGCACCCCCTGCTTTCATGCCACACTGACCGCTGCCTTGATCAGGAGCACTCCAGCACCTGGAGACTAGGGGCCATGGTTTCTGGTGTGTCAACATAATGGAGGAATTAGCCATAATTTCACCACGCTGGCTAGACGGGTTGGTGAATTAGCCCTCCCCTTCCGCCTTTCTATCCGTGCAGCAAATATTAATTTGCCACATAAATAGAAAGCTCAGCCTGCACCACTTGAAGGCGGGGTAGGACACTAGGTTACTGGCCTGGCCGGTTCCACACATCGTCACATACGTTCAGCGTGTGGGTCTCCTTCCAGTTAGATACCAGCAACCCTTTTGCAGGCCATATATAGTGTAACATAATAATTTAATTTCTTATCTGATATGATCAAGAGAAAGCTAAATGTGATTTAAATATCGTTTGTGTTCGAATATAAAAAAACAATATTAGTTTGATTTTCGAACACACACTATATTTAAATCACATTTCGCTTTCTCTTGATCATATCGTATCAGAAATTAAATTATTATATTGCACAATATATACGCTACAGATTATCTGCCCCCATCACGTCCGGTGAAAATAACCTCATATATATATATATATATGTATTAAATATTTATTATTAATTAATAATTATAATGAACGTAAATATTTATATAAGAAATGATTTTTCAATATATAATTTATATAAAATATCAGAATAATTCTTGACATTGTCTTCAATCCAAAGATTTGGAAAAGAATCCAATAAGGCAGACAATAAACGGTCAAAAGCCGACGAGCGCTAGGGCAGGTTTTGTACATCTGAGACCAACTATCCTGTGTAAGGAACTATCAAAGTCATTTCCAAAGGACTATTCCACTGGAAAAAGCCCAAAATGATGATAGATTAGAATGCAATAACAAGGCCCACGTAATTAAATTATCAGAATATTAGGAATTACTGGAATATTAATTTTAAAAAAACAGTTATTGCTATTCCATTGAGGCGGAAAGAAAAATAATTAATACCTCGCGTGTTTTGAAACTTCATTAATGTAATTAAGCAACACCGGAATATCGATTGGCTTACAAACATGGACTGCGACTCAAATCTCTCGGAGATGAAGGAAGGCATGTGGGTATAAAGAAAGACGTGAAAGCAGAGAAAGGGAATTGTTCATCAAAGATTGATATTTAAACCATAGAAAGATGGCCATCTAAATGAATATTTATTCGCTTATGATAATATGGAAATATAGATGGTTCGATCTGTTTGTGTTTTTTGGCGCTGGGGCAACAGAAGTCATGCTGCGGCGGAGAATCCGAACATCGGCCACCAAGTAGACCAAGCTTCGATTGGCGGAAGGGCGGCATGCGTTCGAAGACGCCATTAGTTGTGGATAAATGAACACTTTAATACTCTGCAGGGAAGTGTATCAACATTTGCTCGATTAATATGAACGTCGCAAGTCCTAAGGAATCAATCTCCGGACAACAGGGAACAATTATTCGGTAAATTATGTTTTTGTATCTTTGGCGCCGTCCGGAATCGAACCTAGATAAATGGCACGCTAAGTAAATGCGCTCCCACTCCGTCATCGCGGGGCAGAGAAATGATGAGACATGATACATTGCGGTATTTGTGGACAGCAAAGAATTTTTGTTCTTTTCGAGTAAATATATGTAACTGATATAATGGATACTTCAGAGTAGAACATTGCTGTCAATAAAGGAAATCATAGTTGAGTCTGTACACACACATATACACATACTTACATATATACATGTCGCAAACTATATCAGCACAAATTGCAACTAGAATTTCTAAGTGCAGATGTAACTGATTGGTGAAAAGGCAACTACGTCTTTTTTCCTTTGTAAATAAAAGGCGAGCTTTTCATAAAATGTGCACTGCTGTGATTCACCAATTTTGGACGCTTGTGTTTGACTGTATCATTCTATTTATGAAGAAATGATAGTACACATCTAATTTAGTGGTCTCGTTCCTTGGAAGGAATTCAAAATAAAAAAAAAATATCTTTGAAATCCCACCAAATTATCAACACGATTTTCAGTCTGGTGAAGATTTAGTCTTGAAGTGCTTTCAGCAGATTCTTTACGATTGCTCCATCAAATTTTGAATTCGACGCTGTTGCAGATGATCCACTTTTCATTTCCTGTCATTATACTTTCCAGAAATGTGTTTCTCTCATCACGTTCCCAAAAAGAATCCCAGCTGTCAACATGCTTAATAGGATGAATTTCTTTGAACTCACGTATTATCCAAATATCGAGCTCATTAACGTATCCAAGTTGTTAGGAAGCTTGCTTTCGATACGCTAAGATTCTTCTCAGCAATTTTTGTGGTTAAATGCCAATTAGATTTGATTATTGCCTACATTTTCTTATCATCGACTTCCTGTTAACCTTCCTGAATATGCTACATCTTTGACATCACAATCACCATGCTCGCATGAATTAATTAATTAATTTACTAAGAAATCAATATTGACATTTTCGTAGGTTTAAGGAAATTTCGAGATGTACTCGTGCCACTTCACTCAACCTTTTGTAAGCTTATACAGATTCGTTTCATTTCAGAAGTAATATAACAAAACCTGACGAAAATGTGATTTTTCCTTCTTTTTATTATTTTTGATATACGCCAAATAATCACAATTTTTAACAAAATCCCTCATTTTATTTTCCAAAACCAAGCTCTTGAACCATCATTTAAGTTGCGGTTTAAAATGAAGTTAGTTAAGCTTCAAAGCACGTATATACACCTATTGGAAAAAATATCTATTACTTTGTAACCACATCAATATATAAATTCGAAAATAACGTATAAACTTGAGAGAAAAGAATACGAGAGAACCGAGATACGAACTCCGTACCTTCCGATTACATCTCGAATGCTCTACAAACTGAATTATCGTTTGCGTTTAATTCCTCACATATTAAAATTTATACAAATACACATGAGGAAAATTTACATAACTTAAATATCGCTCAGCCTGCAGCAGCAAATCACGTGTAGTTACTGTTATATGTAGCATACTGTTATATGAATCTTTTGTGAAGACAAAAAAACTAATACGTTATTTTATATATACCTATATTTTTGCATATATGAAGTGCCAGTAAGAGGCACACAATTATTATGTTATCTATTATAATAATTATTATAATTATTTAAAACGCATATAAATATCATAATAATTATTATAACGTAGTAATTGCGGTTATCTTACCTAATAAAGCAATCTTGAGAATGGAGTTGTTTCAACAAAAATCACCTTACAGGAATATATCACACACTTCCTTAAATTTTATCGTGTGTTGCAATAGTTTCAAAGATAAATTCATAAAAAATTAGAAGAAACAATTTATTAAATTGCTATCATTAAGCTTATCTCCTAGTCATTATTTTCTTATCGCTTGAAAGCTTTGATCATAAATAAATTTGTAAATTCTGTTTTTCCAAATTTTCAGGTGCAAAGCTTTGTCTTTATAACAGGCTTAGGCTCTCGTCTTTTAAAAAAATAGCAAGCTCGAAAGCTGTTATTATTTATGGGTGGCATAGCTAAGCGATAAATGTATCATTATGTTCCATTATCCCAGAACGGAATAACAGCTTTCCTTTATTTTTTTGCGCGAGCAGCAGGGAGCGCAGAAAATTTGCTTCACACTAGCGATTCAACAATATCTTTTTCCAATTTCGAAAAGCAGGAAATAAAAAGACTGAAATTCTGTATGAGCGATTTTTAATTCCCATTTTTGGAAAATATTTGCTTGACTAACTCTATTATCCTCGCCTGAGACTAAACTATGTGCAATGTGTTAAAAGAGAATTTAAATGGATTCTGGCATTTTTCCCTTAAAGGTAGTGTTCCTTATATATGAATAACCGTGAAATATTTTAGAATTGCTGAAGATTTTGTGTGGATGATTTTTGAACTGAAAATATTCTTTTAACTTATCGTTTGAATTACTGCTCCATGAATTAATAATATATGCACAAATAATATACACCCGCGTTGTGTCAATTCGTCCAAAGACTAGATCTGTTCTTTTGTGATTGATGGGCACAATCGCTCATTGTTTCGTTCACTGATTGATTTGGCACATCTGTAATATGTATGTATGTATGTATTTGTGTGTGTTCGTACGCACGCAGGTACGTACGTGCGTGCATATGTGTGTATGTGTGTGTGTACATGCATGCATGTATACACACCGTCAGAGAAGTTTTCTTACTATTTTCAAAACGAATTAGAACAAGAAAAGTTATATATGGAATGTTTAGCCTGAGTGCGAAGCAAATAGTCCTTGCGCAGCAATGGCGCAGTTGCAGCTCATCCATCGCGTGTCGTAAATTCGGGCAATTTTCAACGATATCGCAAAGCCCCAACAATTCACTCAGTAACTACTTACTGTAGTACTGGCTCTAATATGTTTTAATATATGCATATACATATATATATATATATATATATATATAACCATAAAAATAAAAAGATTATAAGTGCAATGGTGAGCCTGAAGTGCCATGAAATCTTATGCGCAACGATGGCGCAGTTGAAGCGCATCCATCTAGCGTGTCCGTCATGCGGGTTCGATTCTCAATGACACCGAAAAGCCCCAACGGTTTACTCTCTAACTGTTTACTGTAATATGGAAACTGATTCTCAAAGCTTTAGGAAGATCGCATTCCGCGGAAAATTTCATGGCCACTGTTCCATGATGGCGCAGTAGTAGCGCATTTTCGTGTATTGCCATTAGCTCGGGTTTGAATCCCAATTTCATTATGCAAAGATGGGCATGATTATACATTTTCTGAGTGGATGAATCATTCTGACCATCTCTAACAAACAGGCGAAATCTTCACACTGATTAAGTTAGTGACCGATATTACTCATCTCTAATATTTATTATATGATCCGGTATTTCGAGGTTCGGATTCCTCAGTAAACTGTAGGTCCAGTCGCAGCATGATAATTTTTTTTCACAGTAAAACCACAGACATGATAAATAAGAATCAAAACGTTGTTGCTTTCAATAATGGACAGGGTGTGTTTTCTGGGCGCTGCTGTACTACTAATCCCACAATTTTCGTTTAAAAATCAAGTCAGCGAACGTGAGGGTACCTTCGTTGCGTGGTTTATAGAAACATACTCTGAAACATCATTTTCAGAGGACGTACAGAACGTCGAAGTCTGCCTTCCGGATTAGAGATTTACGCATGAAAAATTTACGCACACAAAATCCATGGGAAGTAAACGTTCTATAAAGACAAGAAAATCCTGGTCGACAAACAGAAGTTTGCAATGTGTTGAAAGGATTTGCAGGACTTCAATCTTGATATTCATTAATAATAATCGGAAAACAAAAACTTAAAAAGATTAAATTCAAATAGCTTACCATTCTTTTTGGAAAGTAGAAAGTTATTCCAGAAACCTTGAATAATGAGAATAGAAATTTAAAGCAAAATATCCCGGAAATCGGTTATAGCGGCAAATTGCATAAAGTGATGTGATCGCTACAAAAAAATTGGCTTTCTATTCTTTTGCACGTTCAACGTGACACTTACAAGAGGAGTACGCGAGGTGAGAATCGGAATGTGCTTCATTTTAGTTTTATAATAAAGTATAAAAGTTTCAATAAGAAATTTAAAAAAAATAACCTAAATCCCCTATGGGGGTGTTATAGACCCATCAAATTCGGCGACAAAATGTTATTTTCGCCAAATTTAGCTTGATGCTCTTCTAATTAACAGCAGAAACTACAAGATGTATTTGGAGCGATGTCGCCAAAAGAATTAATAAATAATCCTTCATTCCCGATAAAAAATATTTTGAATTTGATTTCATAAGTATTTATGCATGTATTTGCATAAAGAATTAGAACTTTAATGATATATGTTCGTTTTGACTTTAATTATTTATTATTATAAATTATTAATTAATTTTAAATAATTAAATTATTTTTAATTATTATAACTAAAAGAGCATAATTTACGAAATAAATTTACAAATCCCACTAAAAGCCATGCACACGCATATGCGCAGAAGGTGAAGCGTGTCCTGTTTCTAGACTCTAGTAAGGAAGAGAAGCAGATTAAAACAAGCTCGTTAAATGTTAGTGGATGGGTTGGTTTTTTTTCATCTAGTAAAAACATTTTAATTATGCGATAACAAAACTTTAGCGGTATGGTAAATTTATACGGGATTATGAGATATTGCTTTAATGAAGTAAAGAAAGGAATATGTAATGACACTTTATCTGAAATGGAAATTAATATAGCAAATTAAATTATTGTTTTTACTGAAACCATTGCCGAATCTAACAATTTTGAAGTTATTAACGATTTTAATTTTGATCTTTATTGTGAAAAACCTGTTAATAACAATGAAGATTGTCGATGGTTAAAGTTCTCATAGGACGACACAACACCTGAAAATTTTCTATATGGGTTAGCCATCATATTCATCAGAATATATGAAAGAAGTTGTATCTTATTCATGGAAGGCTTTCGGACGTCGACGGTCTATAAGCTCAATTCGAAATAGTTTTAGATATTACAATTTAACATTGTTACAAATTTATCGAATGAAAACATACGCTGCTAATATATGGAATAGAATTCAAAAGTTAAATACCATTAAACACAAGTGCACGATTAATTTTTAAATGCCAAGTTCAATGGAGTTCCATTGCATAAAGTTGATCTGCAAATTTGGGCACTTGATGTTGCGAAATAAATAAATTTCCCAAATTTTACAGCATCTCATGGTTTCTTGGCGTCTTTCAAAAAGAAATTTGGTAAAGTTGGACTAAAAATTACTAAACTCGTTATGAAAGTAAAATTACAAAATGACGAACAAATAGAAAATGCAGCCATTGCATTTCCACTTCAAGCCTATGAAAAAATGCAAGATTATTCGCACACTTGTATTTTTAATAGCGATTAAACAGGCTTTGCTAAAGGACTGTGACCACAACGTACCCTTTCGCCAAAAGGCGTTCAATACATTTACGGCGTTGTTCAGGATATTAATGCAGTTTCGCATTCATATACCGTGCAACCCTTCATCGTAATGAATAGTACAGTCTTACCAAAAGTTTTACTCATACACCAAGAAAAAACAGGTACTTTTGGTCTTCGTGTTTGACAAAAATTATTCAGCCAACCACCAAACGTAGTACTTACATGCACAAAAAGTGGGAAATCTTCCACAGATATTCATGAATTATTTCTAAAAGAAATAATAAAACCCCAATTAATAGATCAAAATGGCGTAATTTTATTAAATTGCTGGGCAAGACCGACAAATGAGGCGGATGGGGAATCATTTTTAGAGATAAATCATAGCTTGAATTATTATATATACCCGCAAGCACCACTACATTAATTCAACCTTGCGATGTGTATATTTTCAGGCAGTGAAAATATTTCACAAAAACTATCAGACGATATATTCTACTTCACCATTTTAATGACATTAATTTACACGAAAGAAGTACCGTAATAAATTACGTTCATTAATACACAACCAATTATCAGCTCCAACGTTCAGTGACGTGATTAAATATGCTTGGTATAAGAGCACATAACCAGTTCTCAAACCAAATACATTTCGCAATGTTAAACAAGTGTGTTACACATTAAATTGTGAAAATCCCTCATTTATTAGTTGCAGTCATTGTTCAAACCCAATTTGTTTTTCGCTTTTTTTGTTAATTTTTACACACATTTTTTATTTTTAATAAAGCCAAGTAGGTATGATTTTAATAATAGCAAGTACATACTTTTAATAATAGCAAGCATACTTTTAATATAGCAATTTAATAATAGCAAGTAAGCACACTTTTAATAATAGCAAGCAGACTTTAATAATAGCAAGTAAGCAGACTTTTAATAATAGCAAGTAAGCATACTTTTTAATAATAGCAAGTATACATACTACAAGTAAGCATATTTTTAATAATAGCAAGTAAGCTATACTTTTAATAATAGCAAGTAGCATACTTTTTAATAATAGCAAGGGCATACTTTAATAAAGCCAAGTATCTATATTATTTTTGAAGCGAAATAAACGTCTTTTATATAACTAAAACAAAGCTTCTATGCACTAATAATGAAGTTCTAAATATTTATGCAAATTCATACATAAACACTAATGAAATCAAAATCAATAATATTTTTATCGCGAATAAACGCTTGGTTATTAATTCTCTTTTGGCGACATCGCTTCAAAAATATATCGCCGTTTTCTGCTGTTAATAAAATGGTCATCAACCAAATTTGGCGAAAATAAACTTTTCTCGCCAAATTTGATGGGGATATAACTACCCCCACCATGGTGGATTTAGGTTAATTATTTTTTTTAGTTTCTTATAGAAACATTTATACTTTATTATAAAACTAAAATGAAGCACATATTCGATTCTCACTTCGTATATTCTCCTTGTTAGAACGACTCCTTTTATTATATGTGGCATTAATACCTTTTATAACGACGATATTTTCTATATAACGAATTCAGTAATCGGTTATAGACTTTACGCATTACCATAATATAATTAAAAACAATATCGCTTTTAAAAACGTAATTTTCACGGTCCTACGAATGCCGTCATTATAAACGATTTAGAATGTATTCCTGTTTCAAATACGTGAAATTACTATTTCATTCCCTTTTAAGGAAAGTTGAGGACTATTGGAAAAATCTTTAACTTAAAACCAGGTATTTGCAATGGGTTTCCACAGATTGAATTCGTAATAGAATTCGTTATGAGCGGATGTATTTCTGGCCGTCTGCGACACAACGTTTTGGATTTCGTCATTTCCAGTCGATAGGAACTTTTTGGTCGTTGATTCCTGTAACGCCCTGGAAAGTAAGCTGACTCGAGATATTCGATATTTTACATAATATTCGTTTTTTTATATATATATATTTTTTTGTAGAGCTCCAGTAAAGTGTGGGTAGTTGGTACTCGTAGGAGATATATCCGAACACATATTCTGTTGAAACGCTGATCAATGAATATAAATCCATGATTTATTTTTAATTTTTGGCATTACTAGGGTGGTTTATCTTCTATCAGAAAAACGAAAATTGCAAATGAATGCTATCTGTGGTATATTGGTGAGGTGGATAATTATGTAAATGGCTTTCAGTTACTTTCTAAAGATACGTCCTGCATTTAAATATTGATTTGTATATCAGATTTGCTCAATTTCAATATACGTCCCACATTCTTATTCTGGGAAACATATACTAAGTAAATGAGAGACAAAAAACAACGTTTTAGAAGCGTATTTATGTCAAGATTGAGTTCGAGCTACGCGTTTCGGGCGATAAAAGTTCGCCCTTCTTCGGGAGTGAACACGTGGAATATCGTCAACAAACGAGGTTGATTCGCGGATGTAACCAGAGTTGAGTTATGAAGTGAAATGTTCACTTCCAAAAGTAGGAAATGATGTAATACGTGGTTTTTGTGGTGCGGCCACTCCTCCCAGAATTACCAAATTGTGGAAAAGTTGGCTGTATATCAGCAGAGGTGGCAATTATGGCGGGACTATGGACTAATATCAGAAGGAGTTAGGTGGAGTACATTTCGCCAAGCTGAGCTGAAGGAAGGAGTTGAGCTGTGGTCATTCACAATGGAATCACGAAACATGTTAATGAAGAAAGCTTCGGCGAAGTCCAGTTCAAGTGGTGAATGAGGTTGGTGGATGATACGAGCGTCAAAAAAGTTAAAGCGATGGTTGTGTTCGTGGCTGTGAACAGCAATGGATGATTTGTGCACCTCACCTTTCTCAACGTATCGGCGATGTTCTTTCAACCAGTGAATGCGGGTACGTTTGTTCTGTCTGATGTATGAAAGTCAGCACTTCGTCGAAGCTTTCTTTATTAACATGTTTCGCGATTCCATTGTGCATGACTAGAGCTCGACTCCTTACTTCAGCTCAGCTTCGCGGAATGTACTCCACTTAACTCCTTCTGATATTAGTCCATCATCTCGTCATAATTGCCACTTCTGCTAACATACAGCCAACTTTTCAAATTTTACAAAAAAAAATAAAAAATAGTTTCTACTAATA
The DNA here is from genome assembly GCA_006491805.2 of Dysdera silvatica. Lineage (NCBI taxonomy): Eukaryota > Metazoa > Arthropoda > Arachnida > Araneae > Dysderidae > Dysdera > Dysdera silvatica. The sequence continues at coordinate 43,639,195 of QLNU02014176.1, read as the reverse complement.
CTAAATAAAAATCATTTTAATACGTAATTTGCAAGGAAACATACAGAGTGATTTTTTTTCTCCAATATGTTCACCTTTTAACTTAAATTTACAACATCCCAATGAATGACAAGAGAATTACAACTTTATTTCAAGTGTGGTGTACATTTTTATGAATTCAATTATATTCGTAGTAATTTTCCGACACCCACGTTTGAGCTCAAACTAAAGCTTTTTAATCTATAGGAGAAAATATTTACTATATGTTTCATATGACATAAAATATTCGACAGGTTTAAAGAATAGAATCTTGTCTCTTATCATAGAACATGTCTATCTCGGATACTCTTGTATCTTGAAATTTACGTATATCCGGCCTAAATTCTATATGTATTGTACACAATGTTTATACAAATCTGTATCTGTATTTTTTATCGTTCCCGTGAGACTCGAGATAAATAGTTTCTAACGTATGCG
>QLNU02014176.1:43615134-43628818 GCA_006491805.2 Dysdera silvatica | reverse complement strand
CTGTTGTTTCGTGCAGAGGAACACACCATGGGTTTGAGCCGTCCACACAATAGGAGTTCTATCGTTTTCCTTTTCGAGCCTTTTAAAAAGTTCGTTAAAAGGGCTTGCTCGTGTGCCGTGTTTGGTAAAAATCTCCCATAGAAATTGACTAGGCTGAGAAATTTTTGCAGCTCGTTTACAGTTTGTGCTTTCGGAAAGCTTTGAATTGCTTTGACCTTTTCAGAGAGCGGCTTTATCCCGTGTTGGGAAACAACATGGCCCAGAAATTCTATTTCTGGGACTTCAAATTCACATTTAGCGACATTCAGTTTAATTCCATATTTACTGAGCCTTTGGAAAATTGTTTTTAGGTAGTACTTATGTTCTTCTTCAGTTTTTGAAAAACATAAAATGTCGTCTACATAAGCGTAACAAAAATGTAAGCCTCTTAAAACTTCGTGAATGAAACGTACCCGTAACGCATATACCGTAATGAACCAGAACGAATAGCAAACCCTTTTTATTAAAAATTTGTTAGAGCCGTAGGCCACGGATTAGCTCCAAGCGGCAAGTTCCAAAAACTGGAATTTTAGTGCCATTTGCCGCGAAAAGCTGGAATGCGGGACTATGGGTATTTAGGCATTTATTTGTTGCCGGTACGTAGGATACGGCACTGCCGGTATCGATTAAGTACCAAGTATTGGTAGCTCTGCCAAATATGAATAAACCGGAATTTGTATTCGAAGGTGCGGACCCGCTATTACTAGCACCTAATCTAAGTTTCCCTGGTTTTTTATGTAAAAGCAGGACTAGCTACATTTGCGTGCTCTATCTTTCAACGTAGCGTGATAAAAGCATACGTCTTCTCCATCGTTGGAGAAATGTCGGGCAGATTGGCGGCTATGTGACGGCCAATGTGAGCAATCAAAATTGCTTCGCGAGCGATTTCGGGATCTGTCTAATGAAAGTTTTTCTACGCTTTCTTTGAGAGCGCTTATTTGCTCAGTTAACATCTTAATTTGGTTCGCTAATGCGTTGTCGGCGCGCGGCGGCATTTCTATTACAGAACATATGTTACTGTCCTGAGTAACGTCATGAATCTCATCCGCAATTTTAGCGAGCTCTTTTGGCTCAACAGTCGAAGCATTTAGGTTGGTTTGCATATGTTGCAGTTGGCGCTGAATCCATAAATTTTGGATGATTTGATCCTTAAGTTGACCTACGGCTAGCGTTTGCATTTCGTGCAGCAGTTGACTTAGCTTATTGTCAGTAAGCGGAAGGTTAGACAGCAATTGTTTAATTCTTGCGTTGTCTGATAGGTCAAATTGCGCTATGAGTCGTTCTTTTAACGTTTCGTACCGGTTAATATCAGGGGGATTCAAAATGACGTCAGAAATATATGACAAAATATCGGCTTTAATTGATGCGATTAAGGCATGGAAACGGGTGTCGTCGTTTATTATACCCGCAACGTGAAATGCAGATTCAACCTGTACGAAATAGAAGCGCATATTATTTCGCTAAAAAGCAGGTAGTTTTAGCCCTATGGGCGTGACTAAATCACCTATGATCGGTTGAGTCTGCGACGGGTCGTCTGTTGGCTGGGCCGTATCAGGCATATTCGAGTTCGCTTTGAAAAATTACATTTCTTGAATTGAAACGTTCAAAAACCAAAACAAATATGTCTAATTATATCTTAAAATTACTTAAAAATAGCACGTACAATACTTAAGTAAACATTGCGCGAATTGGTTGCGTTAAGGACAGAACCGAAAGTGCTATTTATCTTTACTTTAAAATTGAAAAACAAAACCTTGCTCCTCGCGGAAAAAGACATAAACACTGACCTTTTGAATGAGGCTTGCTTCTGTGTACGAGGAGGGAGGGCGGTGAGAAGTCCCTGCAGCTATTGATGGTCATCACTGGAAGGATGAAGGGAGAGTCTCTTCCGAGCACAGGGGCTTTTCTTTCTTCAAAGTGCGTTTCCGCATGCGAGAAAGTTTATAGTTGGCTGAAAATACCCTGTGGTTGACACATGAAGTTTGGCATTATTAGTTTTGACCTTTGAATTTTTACTACGGGCCCGTATCCTCAGAAGCAATGTTGGAGTTCTGGTCTTTGTTGTCAGTCAGAAGAAAAGTGTGGTCAATACTTGAATAACGCATTTGCGGTATTTATTCCGCGTTGATCATGAAGTACGAAAGAATGTGTGCAAGTCATTATTTCAGCGTCTCATTAGGCGTTGTTAAGGGGTGTTATAAATCGAGTAACTAATTGCCAGGGTGTCTTCCGTCGTCGTGACGGTATGATTGGCATGATTGACTGTAATTCTCAGAAAGTAAATATTTTGAAGAGCCGTAAAGAGACGCTTTACCTGAACGTTACAATTTTATTTTACACTGAATTATATAAACATGTGAAAACATTATTGATTCTTGGAGCGCATTCTAGCGTGCTCATTCCACGATTGATGGAGCAGGAATGTGTGTCTTAAAAATAATGAAGTTAAAAGTTCAACAGAGTATTGTAAACGCCCACACGATATGATTGGTCAGTTCGTTTGTGACGTGGGAGGTTTTAGTCCTTGATTGGGCCGAAAGAACTGGTCGAACATCTATCAGGGCCAGGCACCTAAACACATAAAGATGTCAAGTTTCTGTAGCTTGTGTGAGAAAAGCGGAAACATTCGCCATGGGGCACCTGCATTTCTCAGGATTTTAATTATCCAGATGCCTCAACTAGTCGTTAAATTTCTTGGGAAATACTAAAGGGGACGCATCTGACCGTGAGAATGAAAATCGCCTCAATTACTAAGGAATCACAATTGAATAAATTTCTCCTTGCGAGCGTGGCGTGGCATTATTATGCTAATGAATAGCCCATGGAAGGCGTAATAGCATAAGCAATGCAGTATAAATGGCCATAGGATGTTTTCAAGGCACAGGTGTGTTTTCAAAGATCGGCTGCTATAGAAGTTGTTTTCCCAGATTGTTACCTTACATTTGCCTCTCGACCATTAAAGTCGTATTAGAACAATGACCAAGCTTCTTCCATGCATTTGCTGTGATTATCTTCGCCAAGAGAAAGAGAGAGAGAAAAAAAAATTAAGATTCGCCACTGTACACGAATCTAGTTGAATACCGTTAAGAATTTCTTGGGCTTGACAGCACTCCAGGCGGTATTGTCTATGTTGGGTGATCAGTAGTAGATGTCTTAACCCTTAAACGGGTAACGGGAAATATATTTGCATTTAAATCTTTGTCACATATGTACCTGTCGGTTCTAAACAGGCAACGGGGATAATCTTCCCATAATCGAATTTTTAACATATTTTTAACAAATTTTTCGATTCACTTGTTTAAAGTACACTATATTTTGCCTGAAAACAAAATTTCAGCAAACTGCTGTTGCCCGTATAAGTTTAAGAAATACAAAGAAGTCCCTCTTCAGCTTGACTTCGTGAAATGGTAGCACTTGATGCTACATGATGTAGAGAGGAAAGTATGTTCTTTAGAGGAAGAGAGGGATTCCATTAGTACCATTATACATATGTGGCTTATCTTGTGATCGAGCGATCTCCACCATCACTTGTTTCTCTGTAACCTCCACATACTTTGTGGCGGTTTTGTTTCTTTCCTCAAGCCTGTTATACGACCTCTCTCAAATTCGCTCTGTTGCTCTTATGGTTTACGTATGCATCGTAAAAATATCTTCACAGATTACTTTACGTAACGAAATAGCAAAACTAGTCATCTTTTTCCCCTCCTTGAGCAAGGTGTTACTTATATTTGCCCCAGGATGCGCACTTCTCATGCGTTCTTCGCCAATTAACGCACCGGGTGTTTATTAACGAATAAATTTTAGTCATTTGCACATCTTTCAGAAGATACGTTGCACATAGATTTGTTTGGCTCTCGCTCCATTTTTTAGGATATCGTTATGTTTAACGAAATATATATTATTATTATTTGACGGTATTGAAAGGAACACATGTTTATCAATTCATTTCATATTTTCATTATCATGCATTTCAATATGGTTTATAAAGTAAAATGATTGTACATTTCCATTCTAGCTTAAGAGGGTTACCCTTATCAAAATAATATGTACGTATGTGTGCAGTCGAAACCGCATATATGCAAATGGACGCAGCAACAAAATCCTTTGCATATAAGCGAGTTTCGCATATAAGCGGGTTTTACATAAAAGCGGTATTCTCTGAACTATAGCGTGGAAATAATTTGCTCATTAAATTTTTATCGAATTTTATTATTAAATTAGATATTCTTATTTCTAATTTTATATATCATTACATTATTTATTTCAATATTTATAATCGCCAACTTTTGATCAATATTTAAGCAGATATGTCGGTTTCTTTTCATCTGCCATGTTCACAATGAATATAAACTGAAAAGTGCAAAAGAAGAAAGCAAAAAACTTGCAAATAGACTAAGTATTTTGTAGACCAATAACATAGAAGATGCGTAATTCGCTGCGCCAGATCGGCGTCGTTACAAACACAAATTTTGACAGTGATTCCGAACACATGAAGAGGAGGAAGGTGCAAACAAAGCCATAAATAAGCTGGTAAGTGAAACTTCGGTAGTGGTTGACAGCCATTTCCGATTGGGAAAGCCACTCCTTAAAAGTAAGTTTGCCAGCTGTTTTCTGTGGATGAAAATTTGTCCATAAAGTTTATTTGCATATATGCATGGGTGCCCATATGAGTACTTCTATGGGGCTGAGAAACATTAAGAGTACTTCTAGGGGGGAGCTGTAAAAAAAATTATTACCTCCTTCTCAAAGCTGTCGAGAATTTTAGTGAATGTACAAGATACCAAAACGCTACAAAAATAATTGATACTGCTTGACAATTAGTAATGAGCTAAAAAGTACTTAATAATTTTCGAAACCCACGTAGAAATAAGCTCAAGCTAGAGCTGCATTTGTTTAGGAGAAAAGAGACGCTTTCCCCATCCTGGATTCGAACCAGGGTCCCTCCGTTTAGCCCGGAGTGTCTTGACCTACTAGACGAATGAGGACAAGAAATAACGCTCTTTTTCTCCGTATGTAAAGATGTAAGATATTATTACCCTTCACAGGGATAACACAATTGCCAAATAATGGTCAACACACAAAGCCACCAAGGAAAGTTTTTTGTGAGTTTTCGTGGGGGAATTTATATACTTAATAATTTTCGACACCCATGTAGAAATAAGAGTGTCGAAAATTATTGAGTAAAAATAAATTCCCCCATGAAAACTCACAAAAATCTCGCCCCGGTGGCTTTGTGTGTTGACCATTATTTGGCAATTGTGTTATCCCTGTGAAGGGTAATATCTTACAAGCTAAAAAGTACCTTATTTTAAAATGTGACGGTGAATTTTTTTAAAGTAAATGCACATCAGAATCAGGGAAATCAAATTTTTGAACGGCTAAGGGGGGACCCGAGCCCCTCCCTGCCCCCCATATGGGCGCCCATGCATATACTCGGTTTAAATTCTGAGGAGAATCTCGGTACAAGCTTCGGCTTTATATTCTCTTCCATTTCTAACCTCAAAACTTAAAATAATTTAATATAGATCTTCTCTTACATTTCTATAATTTTTATACTGCTCAAGCTATGTATCACGAAATATTGTATATCGGGTTGAATAAAAATTTATTATTATTATTATTATTATTATTATTATTGTAATAAATACTAGTTTGGCTTCAAACATACTTGCATGTATGCGGTTTGTGCATGTATAAAATATGGAATTAAGCTGGTTTAGATAACATTAAAAAGATAAGAGAAAATTTGAAGCTCGATATTTTATGCATCTATGCGATCTTCGCATATATGTGAGCTGCATATACGGAGGTTCGACTGTATATTCACAAACTTCCATAACAACCTAAAAGTTGGAGATTTTTCCTGGATCAATATCATGATAAAAAAAAAGTTAAGAAAAAACAGTTGCAAAAGTACTTTAAATAAGCTTTTTTTTTTTTATCTTAACAGAATAACTAATTATAAAACGACTGAATGTAGTTTTAAAATCAGTCGCATTTTTTCTCTTTACAGTTTAAAGCGAATATTTATTAATTTCCTAGATGGCAGCACTTTCTCTCCTGCTTTCTAAATCTAAAATACCTTTTTTTCTGAACCACTGAGATTTTAAATTTTATAATAAATTATTTTTTTATAAGTTCGTTTTACGAAGCAATCAGAGCTATTACGAGCCAATTCGTTGCCGTCCGAAACGTTTTTCTGGCCGTTGTTGTGTAGATTCTATGATGACCAAGAGTGATATTTTTTGGTTTACCATCTTTCGGCACATGGATGCTAAAGCGTAGCCAGGGGGCGGTTTTGGGGGTTGTAACCCCCATTGCAATGAAATTTTGTATATTTAACATAGGAATATATGAGTTGTAGCTCTGTAACCCCTCCCATTAAGCCTATAATCCCTCCATCGCAATGAAATTTAATTTTGTATATTTATTGCTCTGCGGTGGCGCAGTGTGGTAACGCGTTCTCCTATTGCGCGGCTAATCCGGGTTCGACTCCCAGCAGTGCAAAAAGAACGCTTACTCAGAGATCTCATAAAGATCGCACTGCTCACTGTAGTCCGGGGTTTGGTTCCCTAGGCCTTAAGAGGTTCGGATTCCTCGGAAAACAGTAGGTCCCGGCGCAGCATGACCACTGTAGTCTTTGAGCCGTAAAACCAAAAAACAAACAAATCACCTTGTATATTTAATATAGGAATATGTAAGTTGTAGCTCTGTAACCCCTCCCATTAAGCCTATAACCCCTCCCTTATGAACTTTCTGCCTACGCCACTACCTGGATATGCTCTGGAAAATGATTACAAATGATGCATTTGAGCATTGATTCAGTAGTAGATATCAAACAAAAGCCACCGAGGTAGAAATCTAATTTATTTTCGTATGTTACATATGGCAACGTGTAAGTTAGCTAATAGAATTTCGTTTAACCATATTTATCTTTACTGATATTTATTGCATAGTATAGATCAAATTTTATATGTGAGTCGATTTAAACATCCGAAAAAACCCTCTAGTGTTTTAAGATTAGTTTATAGTTCGAGTAAATACCGAAAACTAGCTATATAAATATATCGGACTTGCAAATAATGGAATACACTATCAAAAGCGTAAACATTTTATGTGTTTATGTCAGTTATATCAAATTTGGTACTTCGATGAGCAAATTCTAAACAAATATGCGCTTATGACTCACCTTCATTGGCATTTCACCATTTCACAAGTGTAATTAGGAGGCTAAAAGCGTTAGCCCTCCTTATGAAAACGAAAATTACAGATGAATGCTATGTGCAGAGTATATACAGTGCATATGTATATACAAAATTTAATCCCAATGGAAGATTACAACCCCATAAACACCCTTTCGTACGCCAGTGTGTAGAAAGCAAAAGCATTTACCTTCAACCAAAAGATGAATCATCACTCGATAATCCGAATAGGATGTAGTTGAAATAAAAATTACATAAAAATAACTAGTTTTCTTACCATATATAATGGGTAAATAGCTACCATTTCCCCATTATAATAATAATTAATAACTATTTATAATAAGGGCCTGTTTATTCGTTTCAAAATTTCTGATTTTTTCTAAAGGTTTTATTAACCACAATAAGCAAAACATTTATGAGATTAGAATGTTTATGATATTCTCAAAACACCGTATCCCAGAAATATAAACACAAGGTTAAATATGAATCTAAGGTACAAGAATACACATTGGCAAAAAACTAATAGAGTCAACTAATGAAATTTTCCTTTTTCCCTTTTCAACATAGTATTTCAGATAAAGTTTAATCCTTTGGCGTACGATTTAAATTGAAAAGAACTTGCCAAACTAAACTATTTAATTTCCTTGGCATTTCGATATACGTGTATTTCTACAATCCTTGAAAACAAATTACATGGCTGCATTCCTTGAAAAATTTTAATATAGAAAAGTGGCATTCATATTTGCGATAAAGCAATACTTTCTGTGATAGTTGCAATTCAAGTTAACCAATCAGTGCACGCTTTTCGTTTGTTGACGCCCTTCATGGTCAGTTTAAATCGAATTACCTGAAAGCTTTTACTGCAAAAGTGTGTTATAAAAATTTAGGCTTTTTATGGGATTATTTTACTTTGAAAGTTACATATATGCGTAAAATTCTTATTTTTCTATGTATAACCCACAACACTTGTTCTCGCCAAATGCAATTAAATTGTTCATAAGAACAGTGCTTTTAAAATCATTTGCATTTTACTTTATTTTTTCATTATGTTATATGTGCATTTTTGTCATGTAATATAATTTTTTTCATCCAAATTTCATTTACTGTGAAGACATAAAAGTTGAAAAAAAAAACCATTGAAATTCTGGTAGATTTATGAATTATTTATTTACTGAAAATAATCTGTATTTACGGGTGATATTTAATGAGCATTATTCTATTAATTTAATATAATTCTTACCAAGTTATGCATTTCAAGAATCGTGTAGAATGTTTCGAAACGTTCTCAAAATTCAGTAAACAAAAAGATAAAATATAAGTTGTTACATTCCCAATGTGTTCGCTATTAGGGAGGATTAGAGGACAGCAAAGGTTAGAACTGAGAATTGGAAAAGTATTCGTTAAATAGAAATATCCGCTATTCAAGGATGTCCATTAAGGTGGTTTGACGGTATTACTTGTGATCGAAAAAAGGTGAACACATGTATAAGTACACGCTATAATACCCTGACCCCAAAATATCGACATTAAAATATGAGAGAAATATGAGCGATACACTGCGCAAAAATAATATGGCCAACGTAGGCCAAACACGTAGAGCCCTGCGTTTCAGGCTCAAAGAGCACCAATCGTACGTTCACAAACAAGATTTTGAAAAATCGGCCATTGCAAAACACTCATGGAAACATGGCCATCGTTTCTGTTTTGCCGATGCAAAAATAATTGAAAAAGTCCGTTCACCCTCAGATCTCAATTTTTTCGAGGCCTTTCATATCTTCAGTAATTCCTGTACAATAGTCAACGAGCCGGTTGAGAACAATTTTTCCCCCCTCTTATTACAAACCTCTCTTTCAATCAACATAATTTCTTCTTCCAACAATAATTGTTCCTTTTCCTTTTACTTAGCATTCTGCACAATAGATGGCGACACAAATCAGGCTTTTTGTTATGTTATCTGTTTCGCCTTTTTCACTTTTTCGTTTTTGATTTAGTGGCAACAAATCAGTTTGGACGAATTTTCTGACGATGGTGGACGCTTGATTTTCCACCGAAACAATTGTAAAATGTCTCTCCTGCTCAAATTAAACTGCGTTTGTGTGTAATTTGTTTTAAATATTAAAATATGATCTAAAGAAAATAATACTACGTTCTAGGGAATCCCATGTAACGTAGCTTCTAAAGTATTAATAATAAAATGCAAATGAATAACTTTTATATTATCACGGATTTCCCAAATATGAAATATATATTGCAATATTAAATATGTACATACTACTCTATATTAGTCTCATAAAAAATACCCATTTATAAGTAGATACACTTTTCAAATTCAGATTCTGCCCTCTAAAACATTAAAACGACGAAAACAGATACTGTTAATATAATTATGTTTTCCGGAATAAATTTTCCAAAACGTTTTCTGGTATTAGCTAGTTGGATTACAACAGTAAAAATTGCCTGCTTTGGTAGCCCTTACTTAATTTACGTAATAGAACATAGCCTATGTCGTCAGAGAATTCCATTTTCCTAGTAAATGCAGGTCGTGCTTAAACAAAGTCAAATTCTTTTATGTCGAATAGTAAACCTGTTTCTACGATAAGGGGCGAGCCTTAATAGTTAATACCTTGGTTTATAAGTGGTCTTTACCAAGAAATGGGTGTGACTTCAGCTGTACGCAAACGGAACAGCAGCCTCTTAAAATCGCATGACGGCTCTGGCTCGTCATTCATTATACGTTTTGACACGAAAACTGCATGACGAATTAGAGCCATCAAATGAGGTCAAGGGGTCAATGCAGGCCTGTAGCCAGGATGAAGGAACAACTGGGCAAGCACGTAGCCAAAGGGAGGGTCCTGGGTGTCCAGACCCGCCCTTCAGGAAAAAAAATTGGAAAAAAAAAGAGCATGAGAAATAATAATGGATGAATTGAATCCATTTTTGAAAATTTTGTTTTCTTTAGCCACCTTCCATTTTATTTCAACACTCCCTCTCCCTCCTTTTTTTTTTTATAATTGAGATCATTAAATCTGTGGTTAAACCAAAAATGACCGGTAATATGTTTCTTCGTAGTTATTTACATATTTGCTGCCCGAATTATCATCGGGCCCAAATCTGGTCCGGTCGCTATTGAAGCAAACGTTCCCAGATATTTGCCTACGTCACAAACACAAGGCCAGGAAATTTGGATTTCGGAAGGAGGGAATGTTTAGTTCCACAACAATTGGTAGATGGCGCTGTTATTTCCTGTAAGAGCTGAGTTATTACAGTCAAAACTATCCTTATAATCCTTGTATTTTTAGATTTCTTCACATTATTTAATAATTTAAAATGATGCAGATTTTAAATTATGAAATAATGTATTGTATGCATTAAATTGCGTATTATTTGTTTAATAAATATATGCATTTTTTTATTTAACGCAGAACATTTTAAGTTTTGTAAATTAAAAAAAAGTACAAAATTACTCTCTTCGATGTTTTATTGTTTAGTAAATTAAAAAAGCGAAACACTATTAATTATTATTAAAATTTTATTAAATTAATTATTAAAGCGTTAAAATAATTTGTACTACTAAATATAACTACACATATGGTGACCATATTTTTGAAACTAAATATGGACACACAATATCAGGTTGTCTTGAAATGTGAATAGTTTATTATATTTCATTTCTGCAATCAATTTCTTAAAAATAAAATTATATAATTTTAATTTTGCAAATAAAAGTTATGGTTAGTGGGATTTAAATGAGTGGATTTTTTTTCAAAAAAATCATTGATTTAAATTTTAAAAAATTATATATATTTTTTAAATAATATAAAGAGTTGATGTTCGTTCTAATCAAACATATTGTAAAATCGGTTACTATTTGAACAAAATTGTAGGAAGTTTAATGGTAGACAAGTCATTTTGGTTGAATTTTACGTTAGAAAAATTTAGGAAGAGTGTAATTTTATAACTGAAGTTCTTGCCCCCAACACAACTCCTTTGTCTCCCATTTTAATATACATTGATCCTTATGGGAAAATTTTGTTCGCCACTCATAATGCCTTCTGGAACCAATTAATGACAAATACCAAGGCACCACTGTACTTGAATGGCCCCTATATATTAAGAATTACTAATAGAGAAATTGTAAATCCTACCTTCAAGAGGCTTTTGAAGTATTTCCCATATCCATATATCGTCGAAATTCAACTTTCGACGCTAATTATTAATTACTCAGCAGTTTTCAGCTAATACATGTTCTAATGCCCTTTTATGACACAGTAAAAACTTACACTAAAAGAAGTTATCGAGAAAAGTTAAGCAATTATTTTACAAAGACAACTGAATAATAGTTTTAGAACTGTTGTTGCTTTTATGAAATCATGCATTAATGAACTAAAAGGTCTGTATTTGTATAACGAAAATCCGTGTTTTGGATTTTCCCAAACTAGTTCGTTATTCGTGTTTTCTGTTACGTCTTTTCCAGTTTCCTCAAACTAATTCTTTGTTTTGTGCATCCTCCATCCCCTCATTTATTTAGTATGATCCAGATTTTAGTTTTGAAATGTTTGTGGCTCAATTGTTCATTTTTAAGTCTCTTAGGGATTTATAAAATGTCTGTAATAACAAGTAATAATGGTGTTGCGGAGAAATTTTGAAGTATTTTAGTCAGATGAGAATATCCGTTCTTCCATGCAAATTGGATATTTTTCCTCTTCTCTATTACATGTGGAGGTGTTTCTTCTTTTTTTTTCTGTGAATTATTAGGTGATCATTATAATGATTAATGATGATGTTCTTTACGGTTTTCAAAATAAATCTAAAAATAAAGTTTCATTTTATTATTTTTGATTTACGTCTTCGCGTAAAATAACTGCATAAGCAAACAATTTTATTTTAAATTTTTTGATCATCTGTTTAAAACAATAATGAATATAAAGCAACACCTCTTACATATAGGTGGTCTATAACTTTTAGTTAGTCTTCCGGAAAATATGATTTGAAACGGCAATTCAAATTCTTTAACTCATCAGAAAAGTCAACAATACGCACCCAAAGAATGGCTTCAATATTTTTCCGTTGATAGCAAAAGCACTTCATATAAAAAAGTAATTGCATACTCTGTGGCTTCCTATTTCTTCACACCATTTTAAGAAAACACTAGAAGTCAAAGCTCAAGACTTTACAAAATTAATAGTCTTGATACTTCAAGTAAGTTTTCAGTTCCACAAGTTTGATTTTTGAAAAAATCTGTTGTTTCATTCCGTAACTTATGTAATTAATATTTTTTTTTTGCGTACGGTGCCACGGACCCCCTCAGTAGGTTACACAGACCACTAGCTGGGAGTCACTGTTATAGCAGATTAGCTTTCTATACGCTAATTCTAAAAACTAGGTATAGTTTGGATTTACTTTTAAGTCGATTTATTTATATGCACTCTGTGATAAAATAATCTTCGCAACTAAACAGAATTATCCGATAACCACAAAACTTAGCATATAGTTACAAGGGTAGATACAGTAGTGGACAAAATTGTGGAAACCCTTTGAAAAAAGATTATTTTAGAGGTTTGATGGCTAATAACACCACTTTTTTTTGTACCAATACTATAAAATTATATATCATTGGAAAGGTAATTTAATCAAGATTGTAATGCAATAACATTTATGAATCGTATTTTAATAGAACAGCATTCATAAAGAAGAAAGGTGATATACATAGAAAAAATGAGATATACAAAAATGTTCACCATACCAGTTAATACTTAGTTGGGTAACCTTTAGCCTTAATTACGGCCTTACAACGCTTTCCCATGGAGTGAACCAAGTTCTTTAGTTCTGCAGCTGTTATAATATGAAACCAAGATTGAATTATTGCTTCTGTTAATTGTGTTTTATTGCTGGGTTGCTTCCGACTAACAAGCTTCTTTAGCCGGCTCCATAGATTTTCGATGGGGTTAAGGTCTGGGCTATTTCCAGGCCATTCCAGCAGTTGAATATGATGATCTTGAAACCATTTTTTGCACACACGAGCAACATGACATGGAGCTGAATCCTGTTGAAATATAAATGCTTCATTATCTTGGAAAAGATCACATGCAGAAGGCTGCAGCTTGGGCTCAAGTATTTCATTTATGTATCTTTGGGCATTTATATTCCCATTGATCACGCAAATTCTGCCCACACCTCTTGATGTTATACAACCCCAAATCATAACACTAACTGGGTGTTTCACGGTAGGTGTAATGCACTCAGGATGGAAATCTTCTCCAATTCTTCTCCATACGTATTTTACGCCATCACTACCAAACAGTGAGATTTTGGTCTCATCACTCCAAATTACACTGTCCCATTGTTCCGTTGTCCAGTTAACATGGGTTTTAGCCCAGTTTAATCTTTTCAACCTCTGTTTGACAGACAAAAATGGCTTTTTTCGTGGAATTCTTGCATTTAGA
>QLNU02014176.1:43578737-43615034 GCA_006491805.2 Dysdera silvatica | reverse complement strand
ACCGATGGAAGGAGGTGAATTATCGGCTGCGAAAGCGGGGTGTTTGGTTTATCGAATTGCAGCCATCTGGACTTTTTGGAGGATCACCAACAACGACTGAAAGCACAATAAAAATTCCTGTGAAAAAAAAAGTTGAACGTGCTTAGTAGTTCCACGAGACCAAATTTCCAAATAAAAAAATTATACAAATTTTTAGTAAGTCAAAATATAGCATATTTACTTTAACTTTTGGTTTCCTTCATGTAATCTGTACAAACCTGATCCTGGGCGTAGGCTAAAGCTACGACACATATTAAAGCAAAGACATAAAAAGTTGCAATATTGGATGTAAGGAAAAAACACCTCGACAAAATATAGTGACTGATTTCAATTCAGTAACTCATCACCTTACTGAAACAGCTTATATAGGAAGTGCCCGGCCTGTTATTGAGCGATTGGTCAAAGAATAATCAGTTCGGTATTTCCAAATATCTTGTTGCTTATATTATTGAAGGAAATATATTACACACCTGAAGGAAAACTTATACTTTATTGTTTAGAAAACATGATGTGCACAAGATCTACCATAGAAATCTCTTTTGAATATATTTTTAACGCTAAAGAAAACTATTTCCATTGTCATGTACAATTTCATACAAAACAGAACATTTAAATCGAAATTCGGTAACAATTTATTTTGAAAAAAATATTTTTTAAAGGAGGGGGTGTTGTCTGGTTACATTCTCAGGAAGCCTCATCTCCGCTATCCCCTGCCTGGCCTCGGCTCTTCCCTTAATATTATAAACTTAATTTATTTTCTACATTGTACAGTTCACATATTAACATACCGATATCCTCCTCATTAATACATATTTAGTCACAGAGTATCAAAGATAATCAATGTGCCAATAAATCGATAATCCCTACATCAATACACTAACACAACATAAAGGGGATCGGAGAAAATACATTCAATATAATCTGTTCTAGATCTAATATAATTAATTCCAGGTATAGCTCATTCACTCTCCAATCTAATTCATTATTCTCTTCTTAATAAATATTTATTTAGTTTAGATTTAAACAATTTTATGTTTATTTTTCATAAGGAATTGCCTTTCTCGATAAAAATTCTACCAGCGTTTTATTTTTTTACAAATGTGCTTTTTGTACAATTTTTGGTGCAATTTAAATGTACACATACATGCGTATAAATTTAATTAGGTCCATGATCTCCATTAATCGACAAAGAATAAACTTGTGACTCTTGATTCTGAATTCTTTTTTGTACGCAAGTGGTTCTCTGGAAATTTTCGCCCCACTTTTACGCAAATCGCACAAAATGGTTCAAAATTTGAAGTGTACGCAAGTCGCAAGTTGTACAACACGGTTCATTACATAGAAAAGTTTTTAAAATAGTCCGTAAATTCTTCGTGGGCGGCTGGAGCCCTCAGCTAAGCCTTTGATTATAATATAAAAACATAAATAATTATATGATAAATATTATAAATTCTACCCTCATTATAACGTTTATTCAAGTATATAACTATACTAACTCTAAATAAAAGCAAACCCAGAAATGAAATAAAGTACGAAACTGAAATTTACGAAGGCAACTGAAACTAGAATTGATATTTGCGAGCATATTAATTGTATTAAATAGAAATCAAATCCGCAGAGAAAATTATTTCCTAAAGTTAAGCGTTGGTTGCCAGTATAGCTTATCTAACAAGGGAACCACTTTTGTGGAAGCTCGTACTCTGACACAAGACATATCACAAATGATAGTCCCTAAATTCCTTATTAAGAATATGAAATCAGTTTTTTGTGAATAGCATATAAATCTTTTTATTAATATTTAAAGTCCAAAAATCACACTTTTTAGGTGAAGTTTGATATTTTTTATTCGCACTGTATATGAAGATAAGAACTTTTTAATTCAATTTGAATAAAGAGGGTAATTGTATTTAACGGATAAAATTATAAAATTACACGAAAGATCATTCAGAGTATTTTAAAAAATTATATAAAAACTAAGCTTTTTAATAACAATATTTGGCGCATTTGGCTATGGTTTAGAAGAATTGGCGATATCGGCATGAAGTATAAATGTTTCATCAAAAAAAAATTTCAAACAAAATTGTTCTGAATAAAATCAAAATTGATGTAACACACCAAAACGAAATTTTAAAAATTCATTATTTGGTGTATAACCAATTAAGTGCAGAAAGATATCGCCCTATATTGCAATATTCTTTGTATAACTGTAATAACACTCCTAGTGAAACTATTCAATTCAAAAATATTGACGAAATATCTCTTTCTGCTTAATTGATGCAATCTGTAGTGAGAATGAGTATATTTACATCCTGTTTTAAAGTTCAACCATTGTAAGGTACAATTATGCTTTGAACACTTTTAGGAAAAATATCATTATCATAACATATAAAAAATAGTTCCGGATTTTGATATCTTGAGTCAGTTTTATTATTTTCTCATATTGCAAGTTTTTGATGGATTTACAACATCCAACTTTCTGCGTCAAATTTTTACGAGAGCCAAGTCGACTGCGCAAAAAATAGTAGACGTTCAGTATGATACAATGCTTGTCTACTTTTTAAAACAAATTATTTATGTATAAAACTTTTTGAAATGCCAGCTGCATTAAAATACAATACAACACAATTTTATTTCCATGCTAAAATTACATTTCGATGCACGGAGGAAGCATAGCAAAACAAAACAAAAGCTATTATTCTAGCTCCCGTTATTATGTTATTATCAGTATGACTATTATACTTTTGATTTTCTATTAAGTAAATTCTTAATGTCCTTTTAAATTCGCTTTCTCTCTCACAATTTTCATATGGTCTGGTAATTTAATCCATTTATCAATTCCATAATAATTTATATATTTTCCCCACATTTGTTCTTATTTTTTCCGTTTTTAAAGTGATAACCTGATTTTGAATTTCTTGTATTTCGATTTTTGTCTATATTTAGAGTTTCGTAATATTTACCTGTTATAATTCTTAAATATATCATTATTGTTATTTTGTACGTGTGTATTTCTTCTATATTCATTATATTATTTCCTAGTTTTATGTTTTTATACTTTCGTTAGTTTTGTATCCTATTCTTTTTAATAATCTATCAATTATTGATTGTAATTTTTTTAGATTAACCTTGTTTACCCTACTCCACACACTATTTCCATAAATTATGTGACTATGTATCAATAAATAGTATCGAGATATTTTACAGTGATAACGTATTAAGTCATTTAACCTTGTAATTATACCCGCATTTTTCTTACTTGTTTACAAATTTCCTTTATGTGTTTATTCCAAGTTAAGTGCTCGTTTAGTTCAATTCCTAGAAATTTTATTTCATTTGTTTTACCTATAATTTTATTTTCTAGTTTCGATGTTTCCTCAATATCGATTTTTTTTGTTTATATTATGAAATAAAATATATTTAGTTTTGTTGGCATTTACAATTAAGCTATTTTTCCCAAATTTAGTAATTTATTTCCTGCCTTTTCATACAAATCCTGTCGTGTTTGTTCTCCAAAAATCAATCCAATATCATCAGCCAATAGATTTATGTCACTATCTAATTCTATTATATCGTTTATGTATAGAATGATTAATATTGAGCCTAGTATCGACCCCTGAGGGACCGCATAATTATTTCGTAGTTCTTTTGAATAACCAGTTCCAATTTTTGCAATTTGTTTTCTATCCTTTGAATAGCTTTCTATTAATTTATATATATTTCTACGGATACCATATATTCTAGTTTATACTTTTTTTTTGTTTTAAATACTTTTTTTTCATTAAAAATCATATAAAATATTTTGATGTTACGGCCATAAAATTTAGAATTTTTTCCTTTTTATTATGCCATTATATTTCCTAGAAATGTCAGTGAAGGTTTCAATACGAACGTAATTGAATGATTCATGCTAATATCGCCAATTCTTCTAAACCAAAGCCAAACGCGACAAATATCCGCATTTCTTCATTTTTTATATTTTCTTAATTTGCTTATTATAATTAATTATTATTATTAATTCTTCTTAATGTGCAAGATACGAATCCTTTAACCACATCAGAAAAGTTTAATTCTTGCGTTAGTTCATTTTCAATGGACAATAATAATAAATAATTAAGTCTCGATTCTGTCATGGCATTTCAAAGCGCTGATTTAATCAATTTGCGTTTAGAGAAAGATCATTCACCAGTGAAATTTGTAATCAGCATCAAAAGGAACATACGCGCAGCCATTTCAACGTTTTGAAAAGTTGAGTGCAAAGAGTCCTTTTTAATAGAAGAATATATCTCAGAAATTAAATGAAAATTAACGTTTGCATTCTTTAAATAATGTTTAATTTGCTAGCACTGTAAAAACAGCTGTTCGAGTTCCACATTACTTGTGTAAACATTAGCAAATTCACAGCACTTTTGCTTGAGGACGTATCTATTTCACGACGTTTGATGAAAAAATTACGTCATTTATTTATTCACATGCTACTGCTCTTTCATTAATTTCGCTAACTGCATTCAATTGATGGCGCATTCTGACGCCATCAATTGTTGAAAGAAATACTTTAATTCTAAATCGATTTTTATCGTGGTGATTTGTTTCCAAATTATCAGATTCGTCAAATTTAATTCTAGAACTTCCCTTTGTTGTACGCTTTATGTTGCCAAAGCAGTCGACGTTTGGAAGATCTTGCTTGGCTTTTTCTTGATAATAATCAAACTGTTCTCTTAGCTGTTGGGTAAACAAGTTCAAAGAACCCAATATATTATAGACTACGTGCAAATTAACATTTTCTGGAAATTACGGATACGCTGCAATATGTCATACCACAAATAGATAAGAAAAACCGTTTCTAATTTATCAAAGAGGAAGAGGAGACAAAGCTATCGTTGCTAGTCTCTTACGGCACACAAGTTCCCCTTAATTTCCTTCAACTGTCGTACATACGAATAACTTCATTTTGCCGCTTAGATTCCAAGCCTGTTTCTGATAACCAGCGTGGGACTTAAATTTAAAAGGAAAAAAAAACATCTGTTTTTGTTCAAAGCCCACCCTGTTTTTCGTCAAATAGAAATAGAAAATGCGCAGTGGATGGAAGCAATTAAATGACTATAGCGCCGTAACGGCGCATTTTAGGAAATAAATTGTTAGGACAAAAAAATGTTCATTTTTATGTCCTTTACCGATTACACATATTTATGAATTCCTGAATGTGTACAGTGTTATAGGAAAAACAATTTTCATGCTTTATCTCACTACAGGGCAATACAGATCACGATGAGGAAATGGAATTTCGCATTTTTTTTTTTTTTTTTTTGTCTCTGCTATATTATTAGGCCAATGACTTAAAATCTGTACCAAAAATTGTATTCAATTCGTATAATTGCGTACGCCGCGACGAAGATGGACGTAAAACATAAATTCTCTATACAGACAAGCTGGTTTCTTTGCGAACCGTGTGAGTTCCACCAATACTGTTTATTTAACGTCTTTTCCAACCCTGAAATTTTCCAAACGTTATTCTGAAACACCCTGTATAGTTGCGCAGTAATATTTTATATAAAGGCTTTAAATGATAAGCTGGAGAAAGATTTAGGGTCAGCGTGCGGATAGTACAGCGGATTACTTTACAAAATCTATTGTGTCCCAAAAAAATCATCCAATAAATATTAGTATTAACGTTGAAGAGTATAGTTTTTGATATTGAATAGACTCCACTATGGAGGGTAGTCTCATACAACATAACTAATTTACAGGAAATAAATAAAGCTTTATATTATCGTTTGTGAAATACAGTGGAACCTGAAAAATTAGCCACCTGGATAACGTGAATACTTTTTATAAGAGATATTTGTCGTGGTTTTATAAGAGGGACTTGGATAAGATGACCGTTTTTTATGAAAGTGATCTATCGTGTATAGTGACAACTTGTCTATGGCGGCTACTGACATGCAGTTCCAAGGATTGTCACTTTAGGCAGATTTTACTGTACTTTATGAGCTAAAGATCAAATTAATATATTATCACTTATTTACCTACCATGGGGTTTGAAAATAATATAAAATTCCTTTTTATATGATACAATTATGTTTAAAACAACTATTCGTATAAATCATACCCTAAAGTAATTTTCAATTCATTTGTTTCTAAACACTATGAGAAGGTTTTTTCTACAAGTAGGAAAATAATCTAGTTTTAGGAGGAAAACTAAAGCTAGCGACAGAAGCAAGTGACGCGGGTATCTAATTTTTTTTTTCATTTCCAAAAACGCGACAAGGACTTTTAAAACGCGCATTAAACTAGAATACAGTAATGTTATTTTTTACTTTATACGGAAGGTTTGAATAATGGCAAAAACTTAATAAAACGATAGCCGTTTCTGTTGAGATCTATTATAAAGGAATATAATAAAAGCTCCAGTTCCCACCATTGTTCTCAACAATAAAGTACTAATTTTTCCTTCAGGTATGTAACACGTATATCCTTCAATGATACAAGCAATAGGATATTTAAAAATCCCGAACTGATCTTTCTTCGACCTATCACGCAATAACAGGCCAGGCACTTCCTATATAAGCTGTTTCAGTATAGTAATGAGTTACTGAATTAGAAGCAGTTACGATATTTTGTCAGAGTGTTTTCTCCCTACATCCAATATGGCAATTTTTCGTGTCTTTGCTTTAATGTGTGTCGTAGCTTTAGTCTACGCCCAGGAGGAGAAATGTAGGGAATACATGGAGGAAACCCATGAAACCCTTAAAAGTAAATATGCTACGTTCTGACTTTCTAAACATTTTTTTTTTTGGCAATTTGGTCTCGTGGTACTACTAAGCATGTTGAGCATTTTCTTCACAGGTGTTGTATTTTTGAATCTTTGTGATTGCAGCGCCATCCAAATTGTACTCCAATATATACGTACAGTATAAACGAACTGTGAATTTTCCTGCATTATGCCGCAAACTGTTGGTTTCTATCTATGATATTTTTACTTCCCTTCCTTCTTCTTGCCTTCCGTTGGTTGTTCATAATAACGTATAGTGCATCATGCAGGCATACTTATTATTCCCGACCTTTACCTAATTCCTACAGCGAATGTACAGCATGCATACTTGTTTGCCACACTAATAGCAATTCCAACATCGTGGTGCATATGCATTCATGCGTAGTAGTACTAAACCACAGTTATTTGCATATCTTTCTTATACGTAACTTTATGCTAACTTTTGTGGTTATCGGATAATTCTGTTTGGGGGGGGCGAAGATTTTTTTTTTCACAGTATGTATATAGATAAATCGTTTAAAAAGTTCCAAACTATTTCTAGTTTTCAGAATTAACGTATAGAAATCTAATCTGCTATAACAGTGATTCTCACCTAGTAGTCTGTGTAAGTAAGTAACTGAGGGGGTCCGCGGCACCATTCGCATAATCAAAATTTATCACTTATGTAACGGAATAAAACAATAGAGTTTTTCAAAAATCAAACTTGTGGAAATGAAAACCTACTTGAAGTTATCAGGACTATTAATTTTGTAAAATCTTGAGCTTTGACTTCTAGCGTTTTCTTAAAATGGTGTGAAGAAATAGGAAGCCACAGCAAATGCAATGACTTTTGTATATGAAGTGCGTTCGCTCTCAATGGAAAAATATTGAAATGGTTCTTTGAGTTACGTGATAAAATGCAACTTTTTCTCATAGATACAAAATTTTCATGCGATCTGCTGGAGAACTTTGCATGGTTATGTATGATATCCTACTTAGCAGACGTTTTCGTATACTTGAACAGTCTCGGCGCAAGCCTTTTAAATAGTGAGGTGAATAATTTTTACCTTGAAATTAAGGTTCAGGCAGTGATTAAAAATATATCATTATGGGTCATCTGAGTAGAAGGTGACAGTATCATTAACATCCCTACACTGGAAACATTTCTGGAATGCACTGATGACAAAAATGGTGCCAAAAATAGAATATAACACGACTGAGTACCCGTGAGATTTAGTGACTTTAGTTTTAGCGATTACTTTCCAACGCATCAAATATTTAAAATTCATGGATTATTATGGACATTACATGAAAAGTCATGGGGAGGGGTAAAAGGTTTTATGCGGTGGCTTCAGAGCTAAAACACCGAACATTCATATATGTCTATACAAAATTATAGTGTAATTGGTGTTCCTGACTAGAATTGTGCAAAATCGGTACCTAACTGAATCAGTGTGCCTGTCTTTTAGAAAAAGGCAGAATCGTTCATTGATTCGGTCAATGAACAATTCTGCCCATCTCTAGTTTTGGCGCCATCAGTCCCCCTGATTACAGCAATGGGTAAGAAATCCATTTGAATATGTCGATGTACATTTCAGGAACGTAGAAATTCAAAAGTTATGGAGGGGGTTAACTACCTTTAAAAAGATAGGGATTCAACATTACACGTGTCTTGATATACCATGGGAGGTGTTTCAAGCCGCCACCCTTCCTAAGCCACTGGTACAAATAATAGTATCTGCAGAAAACAAAATACACTTGGTGACCTAATTTGTGATGATGGTTCGTTGAAATAATTTTTCAAAGAAAGTAGACCAAAGAAATTATGGAAGAAGTTTTACTTGATTATAAGAAATAAGTTGGGAAAATTTTTCGAAACTTCTCATTCCCTGTTGGCCCATATATTGTTTTGAACAAATAGTTTTGATATGTTTTATATGACAAAAAGCATAAAAATCGATACAATATTGATCCAGATTTAAAACTAAAAGTAGAAAATATTGAACCGTATATAGAAGTGGTGGCTTGGGAGAAAAAAAACATGATTTCTTCCACCGCAGTTATATTTAATACGTGCTAGACATATCATAATTTCTTCATTAATACGTCATAGACGCTAGTAGAATTAAATACATTTTTCCTAACCAAGTCATTGTTAATTTTGCGTAGAAATAACTCGCTTTAAACTTAAACACTGTAACGTAAATCAAAATGTCTTCCAATATAATTTCGATATTGCAGTAAATAAAGAAAATAATTGCGTTACCATCTCATCACTGGGCGATGGTAGTTATTTTTATATTGCATACATTGCAAGTGCAATCCCCAGTTCTTTTTTCATATCACGAAACTATAAACATACCAACAACATAGGACTTCATATATACTAAACCTAAAATTTATTAATTGCAAACGAAAACTAAATGACTTTCTTCTTTATAGATATGAACGACGACGAGCTTCCAAAGTGTTATGTAGAAAATAAAGTTAAGGTAAGAATCAATGCCACAAATAGTGGACCTTTTATGTGTGTATGTGTGTGCCATCGTCATCGTATTTTTTACTCGCAATTTTACCTCTTGGTTTGTACAGCAATAAACGCTGTGAGGAATTTATTCATGCTCGACTTTGCAATCTAAATATTAGTTTATTACATGCAGAAAGGGGAAACCAAAGAAACGAAGTTTAATACGTGTGCACATAATATTTAACATGTATGTCTACAGATGAAACATTTCCACAGGGTAAAGTCAGAAGTTATTTAAAACATAGGCGTACGCAGAAAATTCACAAGAGAGAGTTATAGGCTTACAATAGGGAGTTACAGAGCTACAACTCCTTATATTCATATGTATATATAGAAAACTTCATCGCAATTAGGGGTTACAACACCCCAAGCGTATGCCAGCGATTTAAAACTAAACCCCTATCTGTGACCTTTAATTTTTGTCTATCAAAGTGCTTTCCACACAAGTTTAATTTAAGGATGTTTCATAGGTCCTTTATAGTATTTTGGAATCCAGTTGAGAATTGCAGTTTCCCATGGTTAGTCGGTTCTTTTTACGATATGCCCAGCTCATTGACAGTTTAGCTTTTCTACTTTAACAATAACATCCTCTTTTCTTGTTTGCTCTCTGGTCCAAGTATTTCTTTTTCAATCCGTCCTAGTTATTCCAAACATGCAGCTCTCCATATTCTTTTGGGTTGTCTGCAATTTTCACATTGCGGTTTTCGTTTGTCGCCATGTCTCTGATCGAAAAGAGAGAACTGAGTAATATACAGTGGCGGATTTACCAACAGTTTAAGTAGGCTGAAGCCTACGGCGGTGAATTCTCGAAGGAAAGTTTGCCACAGGGAAGTTCACAAAGGCGGGGTTGCTTTTTTTTAGTGGTCAACTGAATTATTACTTTTCAACTCTTATGTTCAAAGGCGTAACTAATAAAGGGAGAGCTACCATCGGCGCATCTTGAGAGAGAGGTTCGAAAGGTGTTAAATCCCGAATATTTGTGAATAGACGAATTGCAAATAAACGTCAGGAGCGTCAAATTAAGACTTTGACAAAAGAGCCAAAATTTCTGCAACGCCTCTAGTTACGGTTGTTAAGGTTATGTGGCAAAATATATCAGCCTACAGGCGGCAAAATGTGTCAAAGCCCAAAGGCGGAAAAATTATGAATCTGCCTCTGGTAATATGCACTATTTGAAGGCCTTCCGTTTTAGGCGATTTAAGTCCATTTCGATAAAATTGTTTTTCTGAATGCACTTCAACTAAATTTACTGTCGAGTTTCTTCACAATGTTACTTTTCATTGGTGTCATTTCGCCAAACAAGTAGTATTATGCGTGTATAAATATAAGATGCTCGTTAATACTGTTTTAAGTCAAAATATTTATATATAACATCAATAAACAGAAGAAAAGAAACTCAATAACTGCCATTTTTTAATTGATTTTTCTTATATTTATACGCGTATTATCTTAATCTTACACTTTCTGCCATCAAGTTAATTGCAAACCTTAACACAGAAATCCTAATGAATCCCATAATTACAGCCAACCGATTTAAACTCGCATGAAGACTGTGGTAAATGCTGGTAAAAAAAATCACATAGCAAGTAACTTTCCTGAAAATTCACGTAGAACTAAATTAAAAGTGAGTTGAGATAATGAGATAGTTTTTGTCTTTATCCAATAAGAAAACTACTTGAATGTATTTTTATTTATATAATTGGAAATGTAAGAGTAAAATACTGAACGTTTTGCTTTCTTCTCAACTAATATATACAACCCAAATGCATGTGTATACATCAAGTAGACTTACTTAGATGAACAAAAAACGGTTAATATTTCAAATCGGAAAATAAAACTGTTAAAGCACATTAATAGGTAAACTTTCTTTGCAATAGTTGCATTTCCAGTTAATCGCTGACTTAAACTATTCATAAAACAGTTTGCCACAGTATGCGTCGGCTTTGCATTCGTAACTACTATCTTTAATATCTAGACACATTTCAGATTTGATTCCGTTAGTTGGTAATTTAGACCTTAATACTATGTAGTTTGTGACCTTTAAAAATACGTAGTATTTCAGTGTAGCCTCTATTTATTCGGTAAATGACACCCCAACTAATTTATGTTCTAATTTTAGTTTCACGTTTTGATTATAAATAGTGAGGGGATTTGATAAATTCTCGAATCTATCTAAATTCGTGAATTCGCGTTCAATATGAATGCGCTGACTAACACTATTAAGTACTCTAACAATACGCTATCACACACTAATGCAAGTTGATTAGAGATACCTGTATCGATTAAAGCTTCTATTCAGTAACAAAATTTGCAATCGTTTACATAAATGCTATGGGCATAATACAGATGTCTTTATTTTGTTTGTTTTTTTATTTTTAGTTTCGCCGTGCAGGCCTATGTGAAATTTTAATCATTAATCATATTATCTTTATTAAATTAATCAAGTGTTACTTTTTTGGTAAATAGTGGGAAGCCATGAAGGAAGAAAAGGAGGGAAAGTCTCTCGAGGAGTGTTTTAAGGAACAGGTAAAACAACTTTTTATTTTGTTTGAATGTTTAAATTTTTCTTAACAAATTTTAATTAGCGATTGCGTTTTCTATATAAATAACAGTATTTCGAGATATTGGTTTATTTCACATCTACACGCAAATTTATTTGGAACACTTTCCTAATATTTGATTTAGCTGGTTATTACTTGCAAAACAGCAACAAAACACAGGACATATCTTTAGCTAAATTACGTTAGCTCATGGGTGTTGAATTGTATTCTCCAATTTCTAAAGATCGGATGACAGCAGATTCAAACATCTGATGTCTTGCTCGACCTCCTCCCGCAAATACTTATTTAAATTAAAAACTAGTAACTGAAGTGGCAATTAAACCGCAAAAGTTTTCATCATATTCCAAAAGCCTCCCTGAAACAAGGCGGGTAAGTGAGATAAATTGGTGCATCCATCACTATGAGGATAGAGAATAATCATC
Source organism: Dysdera silvatica (assembly GCA_006491805.2). Taxonomy (NCBI): domain Eukaryota; kingdom Metazoa; phylum Arthropoda; class Arachnida; order Araneae; family Dysderidae; genus Dysdera; species Dysdera silvatica. The sequence continues at coordinate 43,602,737 of QLNU02014176.1, read as the reverse complement.
CTGACATAAACTTAATCAGCAATAATATTTAAACTGGGAGAAACATGCAGTCCTTGCCTCATGACAATCTCAGGTCTAAAGCCCAACACGACTTTCTTCCCACTATAGAATTAGTTTCCCCGAACACTGGGTGACTATGTAATTGCGTGAGAGGTATCCGCGCTTTAATGCGTTTTTGCCAAGTACTCGATCTCCCGCCGACATAATATATTTGAAAATTAAACTCATCAGATCACTTAACTTTTGTCCAATTTTACCCATCTAGAGTTCAATTTCGATGTTCTAGAGCCAACTGGCACTATTTTTCTCTGAAATCTGAATAAATCTACTGCTGCTGTAACCCAGACAATACAATATACAACGTACACCGCATTGTAATGGTATTTGATATTATCTCTGTTTCACATCTTCTGTTATTTAACGCATTTTTCAGCGTCTTTGCCCCGATAAATCCTTAATTCTCCACTGATTGAGTAGTTGTTTACGATTGTAGGATTAGAGCTCAATTTTAATCCTTTTCATTCGATGAGAAAAAATACTCACCTTTTCTCCTCATTGAATACTTCGTTGATATTTCGTTTACTTCCTAATTCAGTATGTCTCTTGTCGAGCGGATCACTGCCCGTTTGCCATTTCGTTGTGTATGGTGAAGTTGATTAAAAAAACTACATCTACAAAACTGGACTTTTATTGTAACATATAGCTTATTTAAAGTCGCAACTTTAACGTTCAACAAAATATAACTAACGAATGACGAAACGAAATAATTCGGAAAAACGAGCGACTTACTCGTAGCTAACTACGGATTAATAAGTCGAGAGTGTTAACGAAGAACCAATGTGAACACCTTTTAAACTGGGCGGTAACGCCACCTTCAACGAGGTCGCACAATTAAAGTCATATTGATCTATGCCAGTGGTTTCTAACCTTTTTCAAGCCGCGAACCGCTTTTTTAGTAACCAAAGCCTTCGCGACCTCCCCACCTTTGTCCGCCACCGCAACATTTGCATAATAAAAGCATTTTTAACGGAGTAAAGAAACACATTAAATACAAAATTATATTATTTATATATATATCATCATCATATTCAACCATTATCTATCCACTGCTGGATGAAGGTCTCTCCAAATGCTTTCCACACAAGTCTATCCTGGGCCATTCGGATAGACTTGTGTATATATATATATATATATTACATTTTGTATGTTATATTAATTATATAAATTAATGTATATTATAGATATGAAGTTAACAACCGTTAGTAGAACATTGCAATGTGTGTAGCCATGTTGAAATATAAAAGCGTTGGAAACATTTGGTATAAAATTCCTTACAAAAATAATTGCAACTAAAAATAGTTGTGGTGACCCCACCCCCACCCCCAGAAACCTATTCGCGACCCCAGGTTGGGAACCACTGATCTATGCAAAGTACTGCGACATCTTTAACAACCATACCTTTTGCGTTTCACAAGTACAGTAGTTTTGCTGATACTCGCGTTACTTCTTCGAGTACCTGCTATCATTCCATGTCTAAATCACATTAAATCTAGGGATGAAGTCCAATGATGGTTTTTATGCGCCCTAGGCCGGAACGATAAAATGAGCCCATAAAAAATATGGCCCTTGGAATATTCAATCAATAAATCATAAGTTTTACTTTGAAATTCTTTATTTTAATATTTAGGTTTATAATGCGCGATTGCAAGATGGTTTGGTCGATTGTCAATATTATTTAAGCATCTCGAAACCTCTCGATGGTTTTAAACCTGATTCAATGCATCACTTCGGCATGCGTGGTGGAAGCAGTTCTTGATTCCTTGGTTTGTTATTGTAAGGTTAGTAAAAAAAAACCCAACTATGGACTTTTTAAATGAGGATCGCAGCGTTTTAATGAAAACACAACAACAGTTAATTATGCAAACGATGTTTATTACCTAAACGTAAATGCACAGATTCGAATCGATTCGCCGCAGCCGAGTTACCTTCGTTGTCTTCTTGTCGTCACTTCGTTGTTGTTCGTCGTTTCTTCCAGTCGAAATCATCTTAAAAATATTTTGCTTCGTAAGTATGCAACTACCTCATAAAATTAATAGTTAATCAATCTTATATTAAGTCTTCATGTTCAACAAGATCAGATTACATGTGCATAAAAATTTTATTTTTAATGATAAAACAAAATTGTAATTGTATCTTTACCAGCCATATTGTTGTATATTAAGAGGATATCGTGTACTATATATATATTGTGCATTTCTTATAACGGCAAAAACAATTTAAATATTTTTATAAATAACTTTAAAACTAAATGCAGCTTAAAATACCAGAGAGTCCATTTTTAAATCACTCAATGCGATGTCCTATATCATAATTTATATCATTTTCTGTGATTTTAATATAAAATTGGCACATAGGTAGTAAGTAGATAATTTTGAGTTATGGACGTACAATGAATTAAAAAAAAAAGTTCATGTGTATTTACAACAACAACAAAAACAAATTAAATAAAATAAAAACTAAATACTCCTACAAATAAGTAAAGTGCAGGGCGTTTGGATTTCGTTAAATCAGGGTTTTACTCAATAGGCTCTCTAAAACCCATATAACGATTCTATAAACGCATACTATAATCCTTTTGCCTCTGTGTTAGAAAATTCGGCTATATCTCTACTCGCCAAATTAACAACGACGCAATGTGAATGACGGAAGAGCGCAGCAGTAATTCACGCGCATGCGCAGTATGGTTGAACATTTGACTCTTGATTACAATTGAACATCTCGATTGTTAAGTTCAAGGACGAATGAATCGTTGACTCGATTGTAAATAAGATTCGATTGCGATTCTTTCGATTGTAAAAATATTTTTTAATCGGCCATTACTAGTTTAATGTAATGGAAATTTATTCGACAATTACAAATGAACAGGGTTATATTAACGCTTAAATTTAAATACAGAACCTCCGCAGGGCCCAGGCCTATTTGGCCTATACGTAAATCCGACACTGGTGTAGTCATAAACTAAGCAGTACCGGAATACTTTATCTTTGATGATATTGTGAGATGGTGGTGGTGGTGGTGGTGGGGGGTGCTGATGAATGGAATGGAGTGGGAGAGATCTTAAAAAAGCAGCGTTGGAACGGCGTTTCGGCGTGTTCCGGCTCCACTGCACCACAGACTACATCCCATTTCCTAAACTATATGGCCTTTAATGACCAGACACCCATAGTAATATGCTAATGTAAATGTGATATGGTGTCAGCATGATGTTATAGTTCCGCTTTTTGCCAATATTAGAGCGTCTACCCTTCGATAATAACTTTCCACTATGTTAAGGTTAGTGTTTGCAGAAATTTGGTTCTATTCCTCCTTCAATTTAGTGTACAGCTGCTTGATTCTTTTTAAACCGTCCACTTGAGTTTATCCACTGACATTTTCTCAAAACACTGGGATATGTCCTCTGGTTTAGGAAACGATGAATTATCATGATGAAAATAAAATGAACCATTTTCAAATTTTTGCGACAGTGTGAGTAGCACCAAATTGTCCAATTGCTTCATAAACATCGGCTTTCATGGATCTAGGCCCAAAAACCAGTGGAACAAGACCATACCATAAAAGAACTGGCCGATACGATGTGATTCCATCTTCACTGAACTTCGCAGCCGGGCTATTGTAGTGCTGAAAATAATATTTCTAAATGTTTGCCACGTGCACACATATCCATGGATTGCTTCAACGTGCAGCTTGATTTATTATTCCACAGGATATACTTCCATTGCTCCAGTGTCCAACATTGACGTATTTTGCGCCATTGTAAATGACTGACGACATTCCGAATAGTGACCATAGGCTTATGAGCTGCATCCCACCCATTCAAGAAATCCCCCGAAATTCAAGTACAACCACTTCCCTTAAGATGGTTAGATTACTTACATGCCTTCCTGATGCCAATCGAAAGTTTTCGGCTACCATTTGTAACGAAGCCCAATCTTCAAAGACTTCACCATCTGTCAGAGGCATCCATATCCCGATCTGTCAATTTTTTCGGCTTACCTGGTTTGGGTTGAAATGTTATATATGCATATTATATACTATATGAGTTTTCCATTTCACCACTACATCACCCCGTATTAAACAAAGTATCTGGACTTTCCCTGAAATCTCACAGACAGGCTGACTGAACTTGTGGGCACCGATAGTCATGCCCGTTCTACATCAGTATGTGATGTAATCATGTACGGTGCTAAATATTAATAAAAATTAGAACATTTTTATTAATCATGTTAACCTTCCATCAGTCGTATCTTTAGTTGAAAGAAAATCACTCGCATGTGTTGCATTTTGTATGAGATCTTACCTTTTAGACAAAATAGTAGCATATGTGTATACACGTATTAGTAAAAATGTATTTCAAATTTTTATTCTTAGGTGGAAATGTGGGAAAATATGAGTAAAGAAGAAGCTGTCGATACTCTGGTAAATGTTAAATCGATTTTAGTTTTAGTCGATTTTTAAAAATCGATTAATTGTAATAAATGTGCTTGAAATTACAATGAAATTTCTTGATTTTATACAAAAATCAAAGCTGTAGATTATATATTTTAAATTAGATTGGGTAGCTATAGAGTAAACATATTCAAGATAAATTTGCCAAGAAAAAAGAAAGTGGAAAAAAAAATGGATAAATATAGACTTGCTGAAAAGTGTTTAATTCCTTTTAGCAATTTTTGGCAAATAGCAATTATATTGCACAATGAAACATGTTAAAGATACTGAAAGCAGTATCTATATCCAAATGTATTTTAAACGAATGCTCTACGAAGTTTATGTGTGCTATTATGTTGTATAAGTGCTGTAATGCATAACATGCTACTTATGTTCGTTCATTGATAATCATACCTTTACATATTCTTCCAGGAATGTATGGAAGAAGTGGAAAAGGTCATCGTAAATGATAAAGGCCTAACACCTCCGGAGGAGTGCGAAGAGATGATAACAAAATACAAGGAATTTATCCAACAAATAGTAGATGAAAAACAGTGATGTTATTGCTAACAATGCATAATTTTGTACAATTAGTAAGTCAATTGACTCAAAATATTTTTTCTTGAAAATGTTGGCAATAAAATATTATAATTTTCATTAACCATGCAATATTTTATTGTTTATGAGTGAATAAAATATATTTTTCTTAGTTCACAAAAAGAAATAGTCTATACGTACATTCATGTTTGTGAAAATCGCAACACCAGGCAGTAATTATTCTATTCGACGGAAATTTACGAGAAATGCAAATCAGAGTATGACATGAAATGATCAGAAATTCATCATGAATGCGCATGCCTCGACCCGTCAGCGCCCTGTAAACGGCAGCACGAGGTATATATAGATGCAGGGCTGCGGAAGAGCCAAACGAGTATTGTATCGTTGCACTATGCGTCGTCGATGTCAGACAGCGCCATACAAGCAAACGACAAAGTTCGAACGAAGATGCATCAGTGGCTTGCGGGAAGGAGGATTTTCGAACCAAGATACTGCTGCTCGTACGGGGCACAATGACATAATAGCAATGCGAGTGTGGAAGCAGTGAACCAAAGAACATTGAATGGGTCGAAAATCTGGCAGTGGTTCACGAAACATGTCGAAAACACAGGATACTAGACATCTCATCCTCATGGCAGTAACGAAGCCTACAGCTTGTTCTCGAATGTTAGCATATCACTTGAGCACTGCTACCGGTGCGGCATTATCTGCTTCTGTTGCTCATAGGCGTCTTCTGTACAGAGGAACCGAGAATACCGACTTTTAGCCCGTAATTTTATTGCATTTGTCTGTAAAGTTAATCGTATCTTTGTAACACATTTCGCCATATGTGATAATAATTTCATTCCGATCTGACCATTCTTCCTTAGTGGTGTAATTTTCATAAACATGAGTGTATAAGTAACTTCGTATCCTTGAACCTCAAATTCACTTTTATGTTCAAATAAGACTTACCAGTCAATCAATGTTATGTTTATTTGTCATAAATTGTATACATAATTCACATAATATTTGTATTTTACATAAACATCGAAATCTTAACTTGACAAACTTTATGAAACTTAACTTGATCAAAATCTTAACATCAAAGTCTAGATTTTCGTGGTTCATCCGTTAAAGAATAATTTTTCTTTTGAATTTTATCCATCCTTGTACTAATATCTGATTTAGTTGAAAGGGCTACGGATTGACCCAATAAAATTCTTTATTCCACTATATACTCCATCTTTTTCAAATCAATTTTCTCCTTTCCATACAACAACCCAACCAACTAACCTTTCCACACAGAAATTATTTTTAGTTTTTACATAAAAAAATAATTTAAAAAGTTCACTTGCATTTGTATACACCAGAGATGAGACGGACGCAGCCCAAGCCCGGGAGCCCCGGCCCGAGTCGGGCTCAGACTCCATACTTCATATAGTTTTCGGGATCGGACGAGCCAGGGTTCATTAGACTAATGCAGTTAAAGCAGAAAACTAGCTTTTTTATATCGAAATTCTCCAAGGCATAAAACTATGGGATTCATTTTCGGGGATTGTCGAAATATGTGTATATGAAAATTCGAAGGAAATTAAATAAAGTAGTTTAGCATTTTTTTTTTTTAAATTTAAATTTTACGTCAAGGGCTTAAAATTATATTTGAAGCTTCAGGCTCGGGCTTCATAAAATGAACCCGAACTCATGTCTAGTGTACACAAGAACATTGGCCTAAATATCATTCCTCAAAATCCAGAAGAGTTAAAAGACGACCCCCCACCAAAAAAAAATAATAATGTTCACGTCGAAAAATATTTGTCCCCAAGCATCGAAGTTTATTCGAGATTATATCGATATTTAAATTTTTTTTGTTTATAACCTAAATCATCGTTGATTAAAAAAAATTGTAACCTAAAATCATCGTCGTTTTCAAAACATTTTAACATTTCTTTTTATATTTTTCTATGTTAAAAAAAAAGAATATTTATAAAATGTCGGTTTCTAAACATCGATGTTTATTACCAAAAAAATCGGTGTTCCAATTTTAAAAATACAGAAGAAGTTTAACTAAAAAAATGAATACGTTTAATGATAAATGAGGTAAGGTAAATCCAATATTATGAAATAAGTATAAAATTACTAATCTATTTCAGGAAAAATAACAGTTAACTCATTATTTTAAATTAAAATAAATTACAACGAAGTAGCGAATATATTGTATAATAGTATATTGAGAGATGTAGGTAAATTTTTATTTCCCGAAATATCTTCTCCTATACCATTGTAGAAAATAAATCGAATTATTTATATATATATATATATATATAAAATTTAAAATCGCCACATGAAATCATCTATGAAATGCAAAAAAATGAGTTATTATATAATATAATTTCCAGCCAAAACCGGCCATAGTTGTATACTTCCAATGGTGCCTACACAATTAAATGCATATCACCGTTCTAAGAAGCAACAGATCATTTTTTATTTCAAATGACGTCAATGCACTATACTTCTGTCCTTTTAGTACCCATTCCCCAAATAAGAAATCCCATCATACAAGATCAGTGGTCTACCAAATTAATTACATCATGTGCGAGCTACTTAATACACAGGCTTACCGATTCCTGATACAGTGGTCAGTTAAATCTTGGACTAGGATGTTCCAACTTTTCATGCCAAGTAGGCCGCACAAATACAAGGTGGTTATAATTAAACTTTGCCTATTTAGAGCACCTTGAAGCTTGAACCGTTCAGCGGATTTTCACCAAAATAAGTATGTAGACTATCCAAAGGATGCGGAAAAGGAATCTGCAAAAATATTTACTTCAAAAACGTTCGCTATGGGGCGCTTTTTAGGGTACATGTAGAATACGACCGTCAATTCTATGAAAATGTATGTAAATAATTAAATATACAGGGTGAGTTCAATCCACCGCACTAGAGAAACATTTTTGAAATAGCCATCTGTTCACTGATTGGACTAGTTTCACCAATAGGCGCTAACGAGTAACTACTGGGTTGTTTATTTTTCCGAGATAACCTTTTCATTGGTTCTATACTATCAGCAAAAGAGTAAGCCCAATTTGGCGACTTTGCATGCTGTCTTCACCGTGTTACGAACAACGAAAGTAAAATTTACAATATTCTTACGCTCGGTGATAAACAGTTTGTTAGAATTGGCGGCCTAACGCTATTTCTTAAATCGTAAAATAAAATAAAGGGAACATTTAGACATCGTCCCATTTGCCTATCCCAACGGTGAGAGGGTGGGGGGTCGCGAGGATTTGTCTTCCATCGCCTAAGTTTTAACACGCATTTTTTTAACATGGTTAATATTCTGTATTGTGGATTGAAATAAACCTCACCCCCTTCCACTTTCTGGGAATGCTTATGCACCGTCCTGTAAATTTCGAATTTAGTGACCTTTTACCCTAATACAGCGTTAATAATTGTTATTATCTGATTGATGATATTACAACTAATCAATGGTTCCGAAGCTCATCAATTAATTTTATTTTTTTTGTGGGTAGAGGGTAGGCAAGCTCCGCTCCAATCAGCGACTTTTGTAAAATTATTACAAAGTTGTAAATCAAGTTCGTGAGCACTTTTCGTACAACCTAGCAGTAGTAGTACTTTTTATCTTTTTGTGTTTAAAAACTGCTTGGTTGTGGGGGGGAATGGCTTCAGCTAATGTCCGCCCCTGAATATTTGGTAGTTGTAACATAAAAACTATTTGTAATAGCACCGGGAGCAGGGGTTAGTCATAACCCCATTGACTTTCCATTTTCCTGTATACAATTAAATTTTGATTGCCGAAACTCTCCCCACCTCTTAGTACACCCATAACCCCTTATAAAATGTTTGCGTACGTTACTGAAACATTGTATTTTCTTTCACTTTATCCAATAGATACACTGAACATAAGACACGTTACGAGTTCCACTGGCACAAAGTCAAGATTCCTCTTTTTCTCGTACAAAAATACGTTGCCTATTAACTACGTGTGGTGGGGGCCTGGACTTCACCCTATGTTGCCCCCTCCTATACTTCGGTCTTTATAAGAAGGCTAAATTTGAATATGATATTCAACTTTTCTTGAATTTCTCAAGTCATTACAGGACTTGGGAAGTGGGGAGAAGCGTGTAGGTACCGGCCGGCCTCCCTTGGAGAGATAGAGAGGATTGCCTCATTGGAGGAATTTTTAGGAGATTGGCTCGTATTTACATTACAGACTGAGAAAGTCAGGAAAACTCACAAGTAAACCCCCATCCTCAAAGCTCACATGCCGAATCTAACGAATTTAATTGAGCTTAATGTAGACACATTAAAATCCTTAATGTATGAAAATTAGCAGCTATATTCCCATGGAAATCGAGAAATTAAATATTAAAAGGTAGTTAAAATAGCGCCAATTGAAACCTTTTTGGCAACACGTGGCGAGGTAGCTAGTTGGTCGAAAAATGTGAAAAAGCGAACGCGGGATGTATTCTAAAAGTTTAGAATACGTTCAGTAATACAGAGCTAGCGTTAACTTTTTAAATTTAAACGTATTAGATTTTGAAGTAGCTGTAAAGTTATTTTTTTCTCTATTTGTTAAATTGAAGTTCTATATTATTTTTGTTTTATTGCTGAAAGTCATAGCAGAAAACAAATTACTTTAATTTTTATAATCACATTGCAAGTTGCAATTCAATTCGTGCATAAGAGAAGCATTCATTTTATTTTGAATCCCGCGCGTGGATGTTTTCGCGAAATAATGTCAGCCAAACTTTTTTTTTTTTTTTTTTTTGAAAATTGCATTTAAGAGTTTGGCGAGCTTTCTTGGCGAATGCTATAGATTACAATTCACTTCTACCCAATTTATTATATGCGTAATCAGTTTCTAGCCAAAATATGAAATCATTCCGTTCAGTCTATTCTGTGTTGAATAGTCATAAAACCAATAATTAAACCTTTTTTTCCGTCATAAAATGAAATACTGCCGTAATAAATCTTATACTAATTTGGCTCTACAAGTCAAAATATCTCGCCAAGTGGGCGTGTAATCTTGAAAAGAAGGTTGGCCTCCCCTAACCCATGATTGGCTGAATCAGCAAATATAGTCCGCTCAAAAAAAAAGCCCATATAAAATTCCATTTTTCGACCCAACATTGATTTGCAAATAGGCTGATAATAACATAAGGATTTCAAAAATGTATCGGAGGTGCGGTGGATTAAACTCAGCCTGTATATTAACAAGCAGACATATTTTTATGGCTTTAGTATATGTTTTGTTGAATGTAGCCGAGGGCTACAGGTTTGACCACTCTGCCTCAGACTAAACATAAGCGATCTTGAATCAGTGATTCTGGATGGTTTTATTAGAAGTAGGATTTTAAATTGTCAAAACCTAAGATTAAATTGCAAATCTCTTGTAATATTAAAAAAAAAATCGATAATACAGTAAAAACATTGATGGTCTCAAAACATCAGCCATTCACCATCGATGGTTCAAAACGTCGGCCATTCACCATCGTTGCTAAAAACATCGAACATAGAAAGTAAAACGTAGATGGTTTGGAAACATTTACCATCGATGCTCATCCCTACAAAAAATCATCCGTTGTTATTTACGTCACATAGCATATACACTTATATTGCATATAGTCGTTCACGGCTGTTTTTCCATTGCTACAATTTTTCTAATTTTAGAGCATAACACAATAAATATTATTTTTCAATTCATTTTTAAATGAAAACCGATTTTTAAATGAAAAACAGGGTAAAAATTTGCAACACTAATCACAGAAAGTATATTTAACTTATTGAAATGAGATATACTACTAATAATAATAATAAGAGAACATGGAAGTCAAGCAGGCAGTAGAAGAAGGGAAAGGGGGACCGGGCTGAAGAAGAAGGAAGAGGCTGAACTTATCAACCAAAGTTCTGAAAGCATGTTAATAGAAGTATTCAAAATAAAGTTATTGAAATTCAAGGAATGTAGGAAAGAATTTAAAATGGACACTTTCTTGAGACGAAAACGGCAATGGCACAATAAAGCCCTCCACAGAAAACGTTTTGGGGCCACCATGGGAAAACCCAATGTGGAGCAAATTTGGCAGTGGCTTCAAAAGGGGACACTGAAGAAAGAAACAGAAGGTTTGTTAATGGATGCACAGGAACAGGTATTAAGAACGAACGTAATTAAAACAAAAATCGAAAAAGCACCTCATGATAGCAAATGTTGCCTTTGTGAAGCAGCAAACGATACAGTGGATCATTTGATCTGTGGATGCAAAAGGATAGCGTATACAGAATATTTGGAAATACACAATAAAGTAGCTTCATTGATTCACTGTCACATGTGCCAAAAGTATTATCTTGCAGTCGACAAAAACTAGTGGGAACACAAAGCTAAGAAGATTACTGAAAATGATCAAGTCAAGATCCTGTGGAACTTCCGTATTTAAATTGACAAACACCTTACTCATAATACTTCTGATTTAACAATTGCGGGAAAAAGCATGTTTGGATAGCAGATGTGGCTGTTCCTGGTGACTCAAGAATTCAAGAGAAAGAATTTCACAAAATTTCCAAATACAAAGAACTACAAATAGAAATCGAAAGGTTATAGAAAACACAAGCAGTTGTCATCTGCTGAGCAAACGAACAAACTGATAACAACATTGGGAGCAATCCCATCAAATCTCGAAAATCATCTTAATAAAATAGGAATTGACAAAATTGCAGTGCAATCTCTGTAACCGGCCGCTTTGCTTGGAAATACCTGCATCCTAAGAAAATAACTTTGATATCCCAGGCCCATGGGAAAGGGCCCAATATTAAATAATATATCTGGTCGTCAAATTCAAGCTGGACTGTTCAAATGCAAAATAATATTAATATATGCCCTTACTGGGCACCGCCTATATATTAAGAAGGTACATGGACAGTTCTCAGGTTTCTGGGTGAGACTTGAACTGAACCAAGAACTCCAGATCAAGAGGACAGTGATTATCTCCTTGAGACGCTGTGTAATACAATAATGTATACCAGACATAATAATAATATTGCCATGAGTTTTAATTTAACGCATAAAACATATTATTTCTATATTGATATAAGCACCATAAATATTTCGCAGAGTATATCCTATTTTCCTTAATAAATAATTGAACATTTTTATTGAAGGCGTGTAGCATAATAATGGTATCCTAAATAAATTGTAAATACACTAGTATAGCATTATCCGATGAGTCGTACGCATTAAGCGAAGTCTTTAACGTTGAATATACATGTGACTCGGACGAGGAAAAAGAATTTATTCGCACAAACGAGAGTTCCGTCTGAAGCGAAGCCGCATTAACGAAATTTCACTGTATTACTAACATTATAAACTGGAAAAGAACAGTTTATCAAAAACTGCGCAAACTTTGAGAACTTTCTCCTCGATCTACGCTCCAAATTTATTGTGATACCACGGCAGGCAGAAAACTATTTTTGCTTCTATAAATACAATAAAACTTATTGTTGCGATTGGTACAATCCGTCCATCATACAACCATTCCACTGACAAGCAAAAAAATATCCTGGAAGCTTTGTTGTATTGCGTAATATTTTACTAGGTACATTGATCGGAGATGCGTTTTAAAGTGAATCAGGAATTAACTCTTCGCCTGATTCTATGGGATGAAAAGAGGGCATAGGCAGGGCCTAAGGAGGCAGTTTTCTTAGGCACCATGGAGAATTGTAGGCCCCATATTTCGCGGGGCCCTAATATTTTGTAGAGGAGCATTACCAGGGAGCCTGGTGAGTATGGAATAGCCCCCAGAGAAAAGGGAGTTCGGGAGTTCTTCCCCGAAAAAATTTGAAAAATGAACTGCTTAAAACAACGTTTTTAGCCAACCTGGAACTTAAATTTTGAAGACGATTTTGCTAATCTATCTTAAGAACTTTTGATATTCTTTCTTGATAAATTATACTCGGGTAGGTTTCATAAATGCTAACTAAAAATCGCGTTATTATATGAGGCAATAAAATTTTTGAAAGTTTTTCTAATACGAAATTATGAAAACCCGATAGAAATCGAAAGGTATTGACTAGCACTTTAAATTATATGCTAATAACAATTTAAACTTTCCTTTTCCCATTGATGTCTATATTTTCCACAGAAAACTATACAAACAGGGGAAATAAAATAAAAATACGGAAATAGAATTTTATTTTTTATTCATTTATTTATTTTTTGTACACAAATTGAAATTTATAAATCACATGTGAATGATAGTAAATTTCAGCCCAGGTTCGTGGCGAAAATTTAGTGAGGCAGACATTAATTCACCAAAATACATTAACCTACGTATTTTAGGAATATTTTAAGAATTATGCATATTAAAGAGGTCGTTATATGAAGGTATGAAGGATAATGGTGCAAAAAAAATTTCGAACTCATCTCTGAGAACAGAGATACAGCCTTTTGAAATTCCTAAAAGTTCAGAAAAATTCAGTAGATTATACTGAAATTTCACATATAATAATAATAATAATAAATTTTTATTCAACCCGATATACAATATTTCGTGATACATAGCTTGAGCAGTATAAAAATTATAGAAATGTAAGAGAAGATCTATATTAAATTATTTTAAGTTTTGGGTTAGAAATGGAAGAGAATATAAAGCCGAAGCTTGTTACGAGATTCTCTTCCAGAATGCGGTGATGTTGACAGAAGAAAAGATAGATTTTTATGGTTTTGAATTATGCTTATTTTAAAGAGTTCAGTTGTATATCTTTGGCAGAAGGACGTGAAAACCATTGTAATAACTTAAGAACAGACTGAGCGTCGTTTTTACAAATTAATGAGCAAGAAGTATTATTATTATTTAGGACTTTTGGTGGGCCTCATTTGAGAAAATTGCGATGCACACCTGGATAATTTTTGTGAAATTATCTGTTTATCAGAATGCTAGCCAGAAGGATATCTGGTGCGCCTTTCCTGTTAATAGCTGATGAGTCAGGAAAGGGAGTGAGGAACAGACCGTGCGGTTGCAAAGACCATTTGACGGGAAGAGCTAAAAGAATAGTTTTGTCTTCTTCTGATCCGTTGTTAATAACAATAATCTTAATTTGATAAAAGTATAACAAATGAATTGTAAGAACAATAAATATCATTTTAGCGTTATTGAAATTCGAATAAATTACGTTTACGTTATATAATGAATGGGGGTCTACAATTTAATGACAAACATTTTACATTACAAGCAGTGGCGGCTGGTGGGTTATTCAAATGGGGAGGGGGTTCACCAGTGGCAGAGCTAGTACCTTTGTTCCCCGGGCAAACCAAGATGTGCCCCTATGGCACGGTGCCCGCCTCTTCACTGGTCTCCCTACCAACATTCAAGGACATATGACCAGCCTTCCCACCTCTAGCTGCGGCCCTGGGTTTACCATATATAAATTACCAAAAGAAATTTTCACAGGTCAGCGAAATGTACAAATTAATATGATATTTGTGTTTAGATATTGTGTTTTCTTGGCATAAGATTGAACGAACTTGTAATGCAACTTAAAAAATGCACTGTCAAGCTGTTGAAGAATACCAAGCAAACAGAATTCTAATGTGGAGTTTAAATGTGACTGCGAGTATTCATGCTAATTTAGTTTTGGAGTTATATGTGACAAATCAGCCACACTGTACTTCACCCAACTGAAATCACCACTTCGTTTTGCAAACAGGAGACAGTAAAAACAAAATAGCCTGTTTGTTAATTCACATCCACAAATCCATAAATTTTTCTCATATAATTAATATAGTTTTTGATTTTATCACCTGGATAAGGTCAAGCCTAGTGTTTGCCTAAGCAGTTTTATTTCTATTTTGATTTCCAACTGTAGCGTCGAAAAATGTAATTGTTTAAGCTCCGAGTCACCCATTTTGCTAAATGTCACCTTAACTATTAACACATAATAATATTAGATGATAAATTGTTTTGTATATATGAGATATTATTACCCTTCACAGGGTTAACACAATTGCCAAATAGTCGGCACACAGAGCCACCGAGGCGTAGTTTTTATAAACTGCTCGCGAAAGAAAGAATAATTTCACGGTGCCGTAATGCGTGGCCCATAATATGTGTTAAGATAATGTTTGTACACATAATAGTAAAACTAACCCTACTAATTAATTAAAAAAATTAAACTAACCGAATGTGCCAAAGTTGCAAATGACAGCCGGGCGAAAAAGAAACTTAATAAAGGCAATTGCGTTCTATCTCCCGCACAATGAAAATGTGCGAACGATAACGCCGTAAGCGGCGGGTATCCCATACTCACACCCTCCAATGCTAAACTGCTTTTCCACAGTTTTTCCAATCGCACGTGCGACGCCTAATACTCTGCTTCTTGCATCCCGGTTAATAAAGTCATCTTCCAAATAAAGTATTAAGCGGAGCAAGAAGGTTTCCGAAAACCTGAAATTCAACTTCTTATCGCTCACGAAATAATATACATCTGAGAACAAAAAACTGTGTAAGCAATTATATTATTATACGCTTACAAATTTTATTATTAAAGTATATTTATTTGTTATTAAATATTAAAATTTATTTGTTGCTTTTTTTGAATAAATTAAAACATTATGCCATATTTTGTCCATTACAAATATTAACTTTTTGCTTTTTTATGGCAAATATTCTTTTCTAAGAAAAATAGTACACTATTTGTATTTGTGTTCTATAACTCATCATCATTTTTATTCAGAGAAAAGTATCGAATCACCCTAAAATTTGCCAAAGCATCAGAAGCTGTTTTGATGTTAGAATTTTTTGTGCAGTTCCACACTCTCTCTTTAGCTTTTATTACCTCATCATTTTTTCCCGTTCCGTAATATTTTCTAGCAATTTCTGAATTTTATTGAACATAGCCGAAACGTATAAATTTTCATTCATGAAAACGAACAACTTAGCTTTCGTATTTGTCATTTCTGCTAATCTGAAAATGTCACCCAACCATTCCCCATCTTCATCTCTGTTTTTCGCATCCATCAGGTAAGAAAATATTCTGCAATTAAAAAATATTTTAATTGCATGTCTTTTGATTGAAAGATTTTTGATCGACGTTTGGAAAGCCGTTCTTATACAATTTGTCAAGTTCTTCATTTCCGCTTTGTCAGCGCTTCGAAAGAGCTTTTCGTTCTTTCGAAATTCAAGTATGAAAAGCACTGTTGCAGATAATCTTTACTATTTTTTAAAATCGCATTTATCGGCCCTAAGGCATTGAAAATTTTCGTGAGTTTTTTTTCTTTCTCGCTAACTTAGATTTTCTCTTTTAGACCTAGGAATTTTCGTGAACAACTCATCGGGAATACAAACTTGTGTTCAAATAACGAAGTGAGGTTCATATAATACTGCTCAATGGTAACAACGCATAAACAACCGAAACTCTCAAAAAAATCAATTTTCAAGTGGACAGTGGTTGTTTTGGGCGGACGAAATATTGGAATGTTCGGCCATAAATAGCGACACCATATTCACACAAAGCGTTGTATGTAAATGTTACAAAATGTGAACGTAAGTTTCAGCGGAGTGCTTTGTAAGAAATCACTCTTAATTAAATTTTATTTTACATTGTGGGAAATTTTGGTTGCAGATGCATTTGAAAAATTTGAAAATTTGAAAAATTTTTTTTCGTGATGTCTAACGAGTAACCGCTGTTCGGAATTCGATGCTTGTAGGATAGAACTAATGTTAATCCTATGGAATGCGTTCTGTTTCATTGATATGTGGCCGGACTTCGGAGGTTACCGTTGTTTAGAGGTGATCGTTAAAGGAGGTTTGACGGTACTAAATTTTGAATAATGTGTATAGCGAAAACAATTTGATGAAACATAGGGATTTTGTATTTTTTTAAACAATAGAAATTATAATTTGTATAAAAATTCGCCACTTTTTGAAAATTTAAATCCATTCATATTAAAAATTTCAGCATCATTTATATTTCAGCTCAGTTTGTTGAACATATATATGATTATGCCAAATCTCATTATACTACAGGAGATGATTTATAATAATACCTTGCTATTTATTCTTAAAATTGTAACTTTGATAAAAACACCGTTGTGAAAAATGGAATAATAAATTTTATGGTACTCATTAAGTTTTTTTGTGAATGCAATATTTTCCATAAAGGCCACTTTGCCGTACAACCACTTGAAATTCGTTTTTTAATCTTCATAGTGTGACACAATAACTTCATAAAAAAATTTATAAAAATATAGAGACCAGATTCGAAACCATTTATAAAATTGTCATCACTAAGCTTATCTTCAAGACATTTTTTATTTATTACATGAATGTTCTGATCATAACATACATAAACTTATAAATTATGTTCTTTAAATTTTAGAATCAAATATTTATCTTCATAAATGGCTTAGGCTCTACGTTTATTGTAAAAAAGGCAGGAATGCATTTTTTTATTTGTGGATCGTATAATTAAGCGAGAAATATGTCATTGCATTCCATTATTTCGAAATGGAATAACAGTTATCCATTAATTTCTTTTTGGAGCAGAAAAGGGTTGTGTGAAGCAGAAAATTTGTTTTAAACTAGCCATTCAGTAATGTCATTTTTTCAATTCTGAAAGCAGGAAATAAAAAGATCTTCATTTTGCATACGCGCTTTTATTTCCCATTTTTGAAAAATATTTTGCTTGGCTAACATTATTATCCTCGCTTTTAACATAACTATGTGCAAAAAATTTTAAAAGAATATTCAAACAGGTTTTGGCACTTTTCTCTTAAAAAAATGTCCTTTTTATATAAAGAATCATAGAAATTTTGATTTGCCGAGGATTGTTATGGACTGACAAATTTCGGTTGAAAGCACGCTTAAATTATTGACCAATGAGTTTCAATGAAAATAAAATATAATTATTGATTAAAAATTACAATTATTTAAAATAATAATTATATATAATATCGTAAAATATTATACATAATGTGAACTTATACAAATTCATAAAGTAAAATGCTTTTTTAAGTATCTGTTGTATTACGAACTCATTAAGTGTAAAGGTTATTAGAGATGGATTAAAAATAGACGACACAAGAACGAGGTTTTCACAATGGGCCTACACTTATGCAAATATACTTTTGTTGTGTTCTGCTGTGAGAAAAATTGTTAATTTCGTCACTTCCACGAGATTGAAACATTTGATTCTTACTTTCCGTAATTTGGAGAATCATAAAACGAAGTCTTCGATATCTTGCGGGAATTTCTTCTTTGTCGAGTTTTAGCACAGTAATAAAGAATTATTTATTCTCAGGAATGTACTCAAATATTTATTCAGATTAAATGCAAGAAAAAGAAAAGAATGTCAAAGATTAAAATGTTTTCCGTAACTTTCAAATATATTCTGATATTTAAACACTTATGAATATATTGTAAATAATATCTTGCTTTCACAGAATACCTGGTATATTTTCAATGTGAAGAATATACCCGAAATATAAATTTATCACTGCAAATTAACATTAGACAATAATATATAAATAGGTTAATAAATATTTTTGTACCTAACCGATCATAATAACTTAACTATTCAGTCATATTGAATTTATGGTAACTTACTTATTCCATTATGGGACGTCAATGTTAGGTTAACTCTTCAGTTATGGTAAATCAATCGTTACTATTCAGTCATTGGAAGTCTAAGATAACTTAATTATTCGATCATGGGGAACCATAGGTTTAACCTGGGGTTTAAGATTGAGTAAAATGCGGGGAGGTGGCAAAAATACAAAAAAAATCAGATTGTATGGCTAAAAGTAAAATTTTTGCCTCTTTTCTAAAAAAACTGGGAAAGCAAGAGCCCCCTTTGTCCCCGCCGGATAAAGACTATGATATGAAGTCAATGGTGGCTGAACGATTCAGTTGTGAGATGACAGTGCGTAAGGAAGCTTGTCGTAAGTTTACTTTACTGTAAATAAAAATTTGATCTTCGAGAATAGAAAAAATGTAAGGAAATATTTATATATCTTATAAATTCTGTATATTGTCTGATGTAAAAATTCTGATGTCTCTTAGTATGTCTATGTATGTCTACTAGCGCAAGCTATTTTGTGCGATGTTTCAAACTTGACTATTATCAAGTTTTTATATAAATCAAACACTACGCAGAGTAAATTAAACAATAATATAAATCAACGTTTATTGGCATAGTGATACCAACGCCGATGGTATGGCGTGATTAGATGGTGAAACGTTCGAAAGAAAATAAATATTTCTGCCTTCGGTGGGACCTGAACCCACGACCTTCCACTTGCCGGGCGGAGGCTCTACCCACTGAGCTACGAAGGACAATATATAATCTCTTGATTAATATTGTTGTTTACTTTAATCTGCGTACTGTTCGATTTATATAAATACATATGCTGCAACGGGCATTTCGATCAATTTAATACCGGTATCTTTGCAATTTGGTTTAAAAAGTAGTCAATGTACTACACCATTCTGCGAAATAACCGGTATCAGTAAATAGTCTTTATATACGTTCGTACGAGATTAAATGTTGTCGTGTGTAGCTCAGATGGTCTCCTCCGCCCGGCAAGTGGAAGGTCGTGGGTTCAGGTCCCACCGAACGCAGAAATATTTATTTTCTTTCGAACGTTTCACCATCTAATCACGCCATACCATCGGCGTTGGTATCACTACGCCAATAAACGTTGATTGATATTGTTGTATAATCGTTATCAACTTTTTAAAATCAAAGCCTACCTAAAGTTTTTTGTTTAACAAATCTCATTGTTTCCGAAATTCAAACAATTACTGGCCTTAAAATTCCTTTGAATTTCCATATGGACTTGATCGGATGTAAAAAATTATTGAAATTTAAACTAAAAACAAACAGCATTCGAAGTTGTTAATTATCATCAGGTATTAAACCCTGGATTTTATTTAATGATTTCATTTGCTCTTTGACAATTTTCACAAAAATTATTTATTTTATTTGTATTTTAACGTGGCTGACGGTAACGTTATCAACATGAGACTTTTTTTATTATTTTTAGATCCATGTTAATAATTTGTCATTTTTTTCAGTTCATCCACACCAGTCCTGATTTATGTTGCTGCCAGCAAAAGTGGCTTTTGGTTTTCGCTCTTTTGTTTTTCCTAATTATAGGACAATTGTATGTTTCTAGAGAGGCTAATACATTAAATAATAATTATAGTAAAAATAATGTCAACATAATAAGTTTTTTGTTGACAAAAACTTACAGCAATTTGGAGAATTTTGCTCTTTGTGACCGCTATGAATCTTAATTTTAAATTCACAAGATTCTGTAGAAATTGATCTTTTTATTTTTTTATTACCTGATTTAAAGGAGATTATATTTTCGTGTAGATATTTGAATGGCCTATTGGTTCCACATGAGGTTATTTTTACAAAGCGACGCAAAATCTCAATAATTTAAAGTAGCTTTCTGTAATTTATACTTCTTGTAAGTACAGACAACCCCAATGTTAGGTAAGTATCACTTTTTTAAAATTATACCTGAAGAGATAATAAATCACAGTTTAAAATCGTGGATATATTTAAATAATTCCTGGATATATAATCGTCGGTTTGCTTTAAGGACACAATGTTTCACCACTTGGATGGCAGATAGCTGAAATGTGAAAATTTCTCTACATATATTTCAAACTCAATAACCTTATGAATGTTCTAATATCTTAAACTGAATATTGATTGGTTGACATTTTAATAGATATGGTATGTGAAAATATCTGTAGTATGCATTTTGAATATTTTTATATATTTGCAAGCCGTGGAGATAATTTGAAGTTATTATTAGCAAATTTGCATTAAAACTTGCAGGCATATCTTATATAGTACATGGTGAAAATTACACACACACTAATTTCATCTTCCTGAAATCTGAACATGAGCAGAAACGTTTTAAACAAAAAGCATTTACATTTAACATTTATTTCTGAAACGGAATGTGGTTAAATTATTTTTATTTTAAATTATTTCCTTAATTTATTCAACTAGTTGAATTTTTTATACTAAAATTGTTTTCACGTAAATTTTACCTTTTAAGACAAAAATAACTTAACTCTTAGAAAGATGTAATAACAAATTTTTCTTTCAAATATACTTATATATTTGTGATCCGCAAAAGGGAGAGTATATTATTATTGTTAAACAGTTAAACATTTAAACAAACTGCTTGATATAATCAATACGAATACAGTTATTTTCTTATTAAATAAGTTGTTAGAAAATTGTTAAAATATACATAAAAAATAATAGTCACATTTACTATTTGGAATTATAGTGAAGGTGTATATAAAAGGAATATTTTTGTTCAGGAACATGTCATACTAGCTACACTATTTCTCTCCCAATTTGGGAGAGAGAGAAAAGGAAATCCGATTACATTATACATTGAATATGGAAATAAAAAAAAACTAATCGACGAACGAGAAAGAAGAAAATTGAGAAAAAAAGAACAATTGCATTTGTATTCAAATAATATTCCAAAAGTATGTATATGACATCTTTAATATGATCACTAGATAATTGTAATAATATCATCATGGAACAACGTGAGTCTATCAAATTTTATAAATAATTGGGAACTATGATTATTTTCATGGGTATTTTCTTTCCTTATATAGATAAATAATCGATTTAAAACGTTTATGCATGTGCTGTTGGTAACGAAACAGATTTGCAAATAAAATTTTCTACCAACTTTAAAATGCTTAGAATTTTCTGTAATTATGAATGTCTTGTTTTGTAAGATCAGGGCCATGCTTTGGAAGTTCGGGCTTGGTGGCCGCCCAGGGCCGACAAAATGCAATGCAAGTAACAAAAAATTAATTTTAGCAGTCTATTATACATTCGATAGAGCATTTGGTCAATTACCCTTTTGCGTATGGTGACATACTTCCCATAACGCAGTTTCTAAATTGTAATAAAAATAAATAACTGCGTTATTAGTCAAACGCCTTATCATCAGTAGCCTAATCACGTTATCATGATAATTGTACTGGCCATACGGCCACTGCAAACACTCCTGGTTTACAACATTTGGCTGCACAAAAAGCTAGAAAAATTACTTTGTAAGTTCTAATATTATAATAAAAGCGGCTTTGTTCATTGAGAAACTTTTCATTAATTCGTTATAATTATAATAATTAGAGTAATAATAAATTACAATGATTCGTATTTTATTTAATTTTTATCTCCTATTTTTAATTTAATTTCATTATTTTTTCTCTACATTTACCTACAGCGTTTAGACCAGTAAATAACTTTATTTTATAATGCTAAACAATTTTCAATCAATTGTTTTTTGAGTTAGGTCGAAAAGTTTTTACGGAACGCTAAAAGCTGCTTTGCCCAGGGTAGCTATAATTCGGTAAGCACCGTTCGGTGTACGATAATTCGACATGGCATTACGCAGATTTGATTTACAAGTAAACTTATAAGTAACTTATAAGACTATTATCTACTTATAAGACTTACGCTTATATCGTTATCTTATAAATGTAAAAGTGCCTTGTTATTTAAAACGCATACTATTTGGGGCGATTCATTCACCTTGCAATATTTCAAATTAGATTCTGCGTTCCTCCTGACCTATAAAGCTGCGCGACATGCTTTTTGATTTATATGAACGGAGGGACCCTGGTTCGAATCCAGGATGGGGAAAGCGTCTCTTTTTCTCCAAAATTACATAAGCTCTAGTTTGAGCTGTAATTAATACGTGGGTGGCAAAAATTATAGTATAATAAATTCCCCCACGAAAACTCACAAAAATCTCGCCCCGGAGGCTTTCTTGTGTTGACCATATTTGGCAATTGTGTTATCCCTGCGGAGGGTAATAATACCTTAACTTCATCACTCATAAAAAACGATAATTCAATTCATGCTCATGTAAAAAGACAGAGGACTATTAGTTTTGGTTCTGTTCATTTTCAAAGTTTTCCAATAGATCGGTAAATTGACGTAGTTAAACACGCAGTTATGGGTAATACAAGAAATTTTTAAAAGTTTCCTTTGCTTTAAAGCAAGCACTCGGACCACTAATATGAGTTTCGCGTTTGTGAAGCCTTTTAGGCGTCCAAACACAACAAAAGGACACCTTCCTCTCTTTGGCAAGCCATACTCGAGCCATCTCTTTTCATATGATAATACGCGGCGAATTCTGTCACTAAATGGAACTTTTGTGGTGGTGTGAACGAACAATCATTTAACAATGCAGAGAAACCCCTCTCCAAGGACTATAAAGACACTGTGGCTATAATACTGCTCATTGTGTTATTGGATAAATATCGCTTCATGGAAATGCTTTCAAAATGTAGGCGAATTTCAATGCGTCGTTTCTGTTTGCTGTCCAAGGCAAAATCGAAAAAAAAAGGAACTATACATAATAAGGTTTCTCGCGTAATGGAAGTTTTGTAGCATCAGCACGCCGAATCTAAAATAAGCAAGGGAAACAATCAAAGGGAACAAAAGGTATTGAGAGAACGAATTTGAAGATCTAATTATAAAGTTGGCGTAACCGTTTGCATTCAAGTTCTTTTTTCCAAAATTTTCATTATTTCCGTACAATTATCTTTCAAAGACCTAGCAGCCATAACAGCTTTTCCCTCCGGCTCCTATCCTTTTGCATAATTGCTCCATATTTCATCGACATATTTAGTTCAAATTAATTATTTTTTGTAAACTGCAATAAAAATTATAGGAAGATTGGGAAGATGTGAGAACCATAGTGATATAAGGAAAAAATTGGTGGAAGTCATAACCCCATTAACTTTGATTAAAAACACGACAATATCGTATACAGTATGTATATATATATTAGATTTAATCACATGTATTAGTGGAATATTAGGTATAAGAAACTAGCTGCAAATGCTTACTGAAATTCAAAGTAGAAACGTACATATTCTGAATAGAAGTGAGAGGAAGAAAGTT
>QLNU02014176.1:43544028-43570542 GCA_006491805.2 Dysdera silvatica | reverse complement strand
TGCAACAGTAATTCTTTTGCATAAAAAAGGTGATAAAGAGGATTTGAAAAATTACCGACCAATTAGCTTGTTACCTGCTATTTATAAAATCTTCACAAAAGTGCTAACACATCGCCTGCAGAAAAAATTAGATGCAGCTCAACCAAGAGAACAAGCTGGATTTCGAAGTGGATTCAGTACAGTGGACCATATTCAAGTATTAAGAGAATTAATTGAAAGAACACATGAATATGAACTTCCATTGTGTGTTGCATTTATTGACTATGAGAAGGCCTTTGACTCTATTAAAACATCAGCAGTCATCAACTCTTTAAGATCAACAGACATTGAGGATGTGTACATTGACATGGTGAAACGTGTGTATAAAAATGCAAGTGCAAAATTTCGGTTACATAAAGATACCAAAACTATCAAAATTGGTAAAGGTGTGAGGCAGGGAGATACCATTTCTCCAAAACTTTTTACTTCAGCTTTACAGATGATTTTTCAGCTGATAAATTGGAATAACAAGGGAATAAAAATAAATGGTGAATATTTAAATCATTTGCGGTTTGCTGATGACATTGTTATTTTTTCAACGAACCCATCAGAACTCCAAGACATGGTACAGGAGCTCTCAACTAGAAGTAAAGAAGTTGGACTCAAGATGAACCTACAAAAAACTAAGATCATGTTCAATAATTTTGTAGAGGAAACAAAAATACAAGTTGACAACATTGAGCTAGAAATTGCTGATTCATATATTTACCTTGGCCAGCTGATTTCAATGGATGGCAACATTATGAAAGAACTCAACAGACGTATTAAACTTGGCTGGAGTGCATTTGGAAGAAACAGTTTTATCCTGAAGGGGAAATTGCCTTTGTGTCTAAAAAGAAAGGTCTTCAACCAGTGTGTATTGCCAGTCCTCTCTTATGGATCAGAGACATGGAGTCTAACAGTTGGAGCAATACGAAAGTTACAGACAACGCAAAGGAGCATGGAGAGGTGCATGCTTGGAATAACTAGGAGAGATCGAAAAAGAAACACTTGGGTGAGAGAGCAAACTAGAGTAGAGGACATCATTGTTAAAGTAAAAGGGCTGAAATGGCGATGGGCTGGGCATATTGCAAGAAGAACTGATCAACGATGGACAACAGAAATTCTGAACTGGATTCCAAGAGGCTTTAACCGAAGATTTATCCTCGGTAGTTTGGGCCCCTCAGAAAAATCTTTTCCACAGGTATAATATCGTTTTATTTTAGGTGGTTATTTTTCGTATTCGGTATTTTGGCTAAGTCTCTCGATAACATGAATATATTACATTTTATGTTTGGTAAACCATTCGTTTTTGGGAAACTTACATTTATTCTTACTCTTATCCTTTTATTTTATACTAACCCTTGACCTTAGTTTTCTAATTTTCTTGGTTCAAACAAGTTTCCTGTTTTTATACATTAACATTCAATTTTTTTCTGCTCTTATTCATATGCGGTTGTGGGTAATCTCTGGAGTCTCCAAGATTATAATTTTCCGTTTGTCCCTCGAAGAAAGTTTTGGAGGATGTCCTGGATGATTTACTTTCTAGGCATCCATATTTCGTAAAAAATTTCCAATTGCAAGGGATCTACCAATATCCCTTGAAATTTCACGAACACCTTTTCTGCCTTTATGATACGCCATAATCATGCCTTTCTCAAGTTCAGACAACTGCTTACCACATGGCATGACTGAAAATTGACAACTAACTGAAGTTCAATTAAACCGAATGCTATTATAGAGAGAGGATAAACCTGGAACTATATATATGAGGAGCCTCGGATGCGTAGTGTTCAACATGACGTCATGCTCATGACGTTAAATAGACTTATTTACATCATTTCAGGGTTCTTCGGATGAGCCGTTTCGGATATGCAAATAATGTACTGAACTACTTTTTAAAGTCAAGAAATAACGTCTATTTAAGGTGGACATATAATTATGTGGAGCAGTGTAGTTATACTAGACTGAAATAGAACTAACAGCAATGTATGTGTAGTTACATAGGGTTATTATCCTGTTATGTAAATAATGCGATTTATGTAATATAAATTATTGTAATGCAAGAAATGCTATAAAAACTTAATAACAAATGACAATTTGTGGAAAGTCTATCATGCAGCTACTTGTAGAAAGTAGCTGAAATGCATCTCACTGTATCACCGATAACTTTCAAAATTTTTAAGATATTCAACTAAATTTTTTCTATAAGTTGCCCTATGTAATTGTCTATCGAATTATGAAAGATTTTTTTTATCTTTTGATCATGTACAGTTAAAGATTATTACCTATAAATACTCGTATCTCTTCGAATATTCAATCTGTTCATTCCAAATTTCAGTATAATATTTTTCTTCTACGTTGCCAAGTTTTATGCAAGTTTCGTGAAATTTAGTTGAAAACTCAGCATCCCATAAGCAAAAACCATGCGAAAAAAATTGCATTTTTCAAAGAAACGTTCAAATCTTCGTGGATATACATGGTATTTTTACGAAAATGCACATAAGTATTACACATAGAAAGCAAATCGGTTTTGAAAGTTACGAATTATTTCTCCTTTTGTGTAATACATGGTGATTACAAATATATTTTTTTTTCTACGATTTGTTATCCGTCCCCAAAATACATTCTTGACTGAATTTTTACTGAAAAGTATGGGTCCAAGCATGTTCTTTACACAACTGAAGTTGAAGAATAATTCGTTAGTATTTCTGGAGAAATTCAAAAAAATGTCTAAAATAAAAAAACGTCTAAGTGTCTGGTGACTTTTGGGTATATAGTGTATATATAAATATGGCGTATTGAAAACAAATGTATGAAAGAAATGTATATAAGACATACATATTAACAGAAAGATATATGAATATATATTAACAGAAAGATATATAAATATATATTAACAGAAAGATATGTGAATATATATTAACAGAAAGATATATAAATATATATTAACAGAAATATATATTAAATATACATAAAGAAATATATATAAATAATAAAAATTAGATATAGGAATGGGGAACAGAAATTAAGGGAAGGTAGGAAATTATATTTACAGTGGAACTTGCTCAGTGGCGGCTCGTCCATCAGTGCATATGAGCACGTGCACCCTTGAAGGGAAATTGAGAAAAAAATAGGGTATAACAAGTAAAATAAAATATCAAACACGTAGCAAGGGGCATGGGGAATTCTGAGCTGGATATATGAAATAGTATTTACTTAGGACCCCCCTTATATGGTATAAGTTGAATTACATCTAATATTCTGCTAATGTTAAATCACATCCGTTGAAATAATGCAGTAGTTAATTATTATGTTAATTTTGTTTAAGTCATAATATTGCGCTAATCAATAATTTTCATTTTTAGTTGTCATATTACATTAAACGTAATTGTCAATTATAGTAAAAACGATAAAATTTTTTATTTTAAATGATGCTATACCAGTGTTGATCAATATACGGCCCGCGGGCACAATCCTGCCCGCCAACAGTGTTAATCTGACCCACCAACAATTCTTTGGGATAAAAAAAAAATTCCAAAACAACAATTTTAGATTCTTCTTTAGAAAAAAGGAAAACCGCGGGGACGGCATGGGTGATCCCTTTTCATATCGCAAGTGAATGATCAAATACCTTGAAGAAACTGAAGGGAGGCTTTTAGTAAGTATTTTTTTTTTTTTCGAAATCGCTGGCCCGTGAGATCCGTGAAAAATCTTTAAGTGGTCCGCCGATTAGTAAATAAGTGGTAAACCATAGAATATTGTGTCCATTTATTACATTTGGCTGAGCACCTGCTCATTGGTGAAAGTGCCTTTCAATGCAAAAATGCTTGAAGCAGAGGGACTCTTCAGGGACCCCCGAAGGAAAATTAAGAAAAAAAAGTAGGATGTAACAAGTTAAGTAAAATAAAATATCAAACACGTAATACGAAACTGTAATAGTATAAAATACGAAACGGAATATGTTTCCTGTAATAATAAGATCTAGGATATATCATGCAGGAAATCTCATTTATATATTAAATAATGATAAACCTGCCTGAGGAGACGACTTGGTGTTATACATAAATTACAATAGACTATTGGCAAATATATCCTGTATTTCGAGCATTTGATTTCATCCAACCATGAGAGCATCGAATTCAGATTCTATTGTTACTAGCGTTGGATATGTTGTTGCGAGGACGCTAACACTTTAATCCCCAATGCGTCGCGATATCTAGTACATGTGTATAGCAGTCGAGTTATTGGAATGCCAAATGTCCCAGTCTGATATGAGTTCTTACCGAGAATGGGTTTGTCCCAGCAATTCGAGCTGGCATAATGCCCTTGAAAATGCACCGACCTTTATCCCTTGCATAATTGAACGTGACACTTCTCTCGCGTAATTAAAATCGTTAGCGCAGTGAGGAAACTTACAAATTAATATTTGTGTTCTGGGAAGATTCTCCAGGAATCAAGCGTCCGTGGAGGATTTAGTCCACCAAATGAATGAATGAATGAATTTAAGGTCTTTCGGCAAGTTCAGAATGATCAAATTAGGTTTGTATGATTCTGATAAATAACATTAACGAAGTTACTTCGTTGCTGGGACTTTCTGTTGGTTGAGACACTTCGTTAGCTGTTGGATATTCCTGCTGTTATCGAAGATTTCTCTATCGACAGATAGACGTTTGATCGAAGGGGACTGTGAATGGAATTGGCGTACCAATCTAATCAAAGGAAGTGAATCTGAATATGAAAATGTGCATTTTCTTTAATTTCTTTAGGATTGTACTAGCGTAATCAACTACATTAAATGGAAATGGTTTAGATAACAATTCTTGCCTTATTAGAGTGATAGAGAGCTTATTTCGAAACCTAAGACATGTTCTTTCTTATGTCTCCAAGACTTTTGAATTATATAGTTAATTGGCTGAATCCATAGCATTAGTGTGCAAAGAAGAATAAATATATTACAATTTTTTAAATAAATTGCAATGTTTTTTTCTTTCAAAGGTATATAAACCTGCTTTCTAAAATATAAAAATACATATAACAAATTTTAAATTCAAAAAACTGAAAAAATACATTTTTTTTTCTATACCATGCGTAGCGATGGTCTATGGAAGTTTGGATATCCTAATATTTAAAGCATATAAAATTTTACCGTTCTCTGAAGTATGCTTTTAAAGATAAAAACTAAACCACACTATGCTGGAGTGCATGTATTTTTCTTGGAACTAGAAATCCTTTTTGTACTTAGTAATCTACCAGTAAAGTGTAAAGAAGCGTGTTTACATGTTTTAACACCTTAAAAAAATAATTTAAAATGTATTCCTTATATAAAAATTAATTATTCTATCTTCATGTACCGTACGTTATAGCTACAAAACTGTGGCATTGATCTGGTGCCAAATTTTGCCAGTTGTGGTAAATTCTGGTCAATCATTTTAATCTTTTACCATGACTTACGTGGAAAGACTACAAAGTGGGGCATTTGGAAATAGAAATATCATTTTAACTTATCCAACTAACTTCACTGGATGTCAAATATATCTCATCTGGTCGAAAAGAGGCAATCATTACGCCATAACCACTGCTTTAGATTTAAGTATTTAAATTAAGATTTGTACAAACTTGCCAAAAAGATTATATAGTATATCTTAAACTTTGCCAAGTAGATATATAGAGTTGTCCTTAAACGCAAGCACAGACAATAAAAACCTCTTGACCAGAAACTATTACTAAAGTTACGTTACATGTGAGGTGAGCACCAATGGAATAGTAGTGTTATCAGGACCGTATCTAGATAATTTCTGGCCCCGGGCAGAACCGTCCAGATTGTATCACTAGTTACAAACATATATTCCCCTGTGGGTTAGTTCAGCCCATTTTAAGCAACTCTGGCGTAGGCCTTCCTTGCCATTCCCTAGCTACGGCCCTGAACATAGGCTTAACTTGGAGGTTAAACATAGCGTTAACTGCTGCAAAAAATGTCCAAAATTTACAGGAAAAAGAACGAATTTACCTGTTTTCTAAAAATACGGGGCGGGATCCCGTACCGTCCTTACCTTAAACAAGAAATATCTTGACACTTCAACAACATATCATGTTTTCGCGTTAATCGCCCAGTTGTGTGTGACGCCACAGATGTTTACACTTTTGAGTCCTTTGGACAGGAGTACAGATTACAGGTGTGTCGACTCGTTCAGGAACGAATCAGTGAACTATTTTTTCCATCCGTGATGAATGAACAGACTCGTTCAGTCATTCGTTCACTGAGAGAGTTGATACACAACTAGTACAGATGGCGCTGCAGGCGAATTTGACATTGAAATTTGCGAAATTAACATCTATTAGTTTTAAACAGCCGAGAAGGCTCGGTGAGACGTGAACTGATGTAGTAATACCCAGATATCCTTAATTTCTGTGATTTTCTTATTGTCTGATGCAATCCATTTGAATATTACCATTTCTCATTAATGACTGCGTAAGATACTAATACCCTTAACAGGAATAACACAGTTTCCAAATAATGGTCGACACACAAAGCTACCAGGGTGAGTTTTGATGAGTTTTTGTGAGGGAATTTATTTTTATAATAATTTTCAACACCCACGTATAAATACGCTCAAACTAGAGCTATTTTTGTTTAGGAGAAAAAATGACGCTGTCTCCATACTTCATTCGAACCAGGATCCCTTGAGAGGGCAGGTCCGCCAGAAGCCAGGTTTTCAAAGAAAAATAACTATAGCTTGAGCTTATTTATACGTGATTTTTGAAAATTATTGAGAAAATAAATTCCACCACGAAAACTCACAAAACTCACCCCGTTGGCAATTGTGTTATCCCTGTGAAGAGTAATAATATCTTACATCTTTATATACGGAGCAAGAGGGCGTTGTTTTTGTCCTCGTTCGTCTAGAGGTCAAGATACGCAGGGCTCAACAGAGGGACCCTGGTTCGAATCCAGAATGGGGACGACGTCTCTTTCGCACCTAAACAAAATAGCTCTAGTTTAAGCGTATTTATAGATGAGTGTTGAAAATTATTGTAAAAATTATTTGCTGTTTCTTAATCTTCTGAATTCCGTCTATATGACGTGCGTAAAGTGGAAATCGACATATTTTCAATATCAGCCTGCACACAGGGCTTAAATTGGGCGGGAGCCCACCGGAGCACGGCTCCGGTACTTCTTCATTTTTGGCGATTATTTAAATATTAGCCGGAGCCCCTAAATAGACGTTTAACGCAAGACTTCGAAAAACATAATTGTTGTCCTAAGCAATTCGCCGAACGAATTATGAAAAAGATTTCATTTCGATACAAGAACAGCAGTAAGGGACTTCAGAATTTTCAAGGAATCATCTGGCAAAGAAATTAAGTCTGAACTAAAGAAACTGGTTTCAACAGTTAATTGCATCCCTATATCAAGCGCAGAATGTGAAAGAGGGTTTTCAACAATGAATTTGATTTGTACACCAGATCGTGCTTCCCTTAACATTCAGATATTATCAAATTTAATGTTTGTTAGACTGGTCGGCCCGTCTATTAAAAATTTAAACCAGAGTCTTATGTGCATTCATAGCTAGCAAGTGATCACCACAATATAATTGACAACCAATCAAAACAAAAAGGAAAGAAAAGAAAAAGATGAAAATCCTGCAACGTTAATTCTGTGGAATATTTTTCATTAACTAATGTAAGTTGGCAAGTTCAGGGTGTCTACAGGATCATGAATTGACAAAGGTGTCATGAGTAAATGTAAAAGTAATAAGTAATAATAAGTAATAAGAAAAAGTATTAAGTAATAAGTAAAGAAAAAACTTTTTTTCTACGTCTGGTGGAGCACGATTCCACGAAGTTCTGTTCTTATTGATAATTTAAAATTTCAAAAGAGATACTCATCATGAAGCATTTTAATAAATTATAGAGTAACCTTTCAAATTTTATCTCTCTCTGTTTTTACCTATAAAAGCTGCTTTGAATCATTCAAGACCCCGATGGGTTATAAGATGTAGCACACTCGAAGTAGCTTTCGTAAGAAAAAGACCATAAAACAGATTCCATTTCCTGGGACATCCATTTTTGCACTTGACTATTAACATTTTATGTTTCGACGCGTGGTAATTTCTTTAGCAATAAACAGCCTTTCCATTTATCAAAATCAGTTATTTCTACTAAATATCGTAGCGTGAGTTGGGCTTGTTAATCATAGGCACAAAGAGGTAGGAAATCACGAAGAAAAAGGTCATTTATTTATTGAAACGGGTGAAAAATAAGATACATCAGTCGACAAAGCAATTAATAACGACTCGATAAGATTAAAAGTGTTTCAGGTTTTAGAAACAAATTCTGTATCACTCGCGTTGGTCAAATATTATTGTTATTATTATTATTATTATTATTATTATTATTATATAAAAATTAAGAACATATATGATAAGAACTTTAAGTGGAAACGCATAAAGGACAAAATAAACAAAAAAAGGTCGGATAAATAATCGAATAAAAATGGCATAAAGAAAAGGAATGGTACGTACAACAGATTTATAAGAACCAAAAGGTTAATTTACTTGAGTACATTTAAAACACTAAGGAATGATATAGTGAGGAAAATTGATCTCCATAAAAAAAAGATTTATGGAAAAAAATTGTCAACTGACAATAAAAACAAATGAAATTTTATTAATAAATTGCTGGGAAGGGTAATTAAAACAAATGATAAGTTGATAATCGACAATAACATGAAAGTAACTTCCAATAATGAAATTGCAAATTGTTTTAACAATTTTTTGTGGAAATTGAAGAGAATACAGTAGATAGAAAGGTCAATATGAACAATGAGTATAATGAATATATGTGTCATAATATTGGTAAATCATTGCATGTAAATCAAAAAAATCACTTAGAGTTATAAAATGAATTAAACAAATTAATAATACAAAAGGTGCAAGATATGAAGACATATATCCTAGGATAATCAAGAAATGTGCAGATTTATTTTCTAAACCGTTATTGGTGATATTTAATGAAATAATTGATACAGAAGTAATTCCTGAAGAAATGAAAACAGCTAAGATAGTTCTTATATAATAAGAAAGGTAAGAAAGATAACAAAGAAAAATATAGACCAACAGCAATAACCTCCGTTTCGCGAAAGTATTTGAAAAATTACTTTATAAAAGAATAATGGATTTTATAGACAATAATGATATAATGGATAATTTCCAATTTGGTTTAGGAGTAAATTGAACTGAGGGGCGCTATGATAACAATAAATAGAATGATGAGGCATAGAAAAAGAATATTGCCTTTTTTTATCGAGTTTACAGCATTTGGTGTAATAAATAGAGAATATTAATTAAAAAAAATTGAACGTATGGACTAAGGAAAAATCAAAAATTTTTTGAGTGTATTTAAAGGTAGAAAACAACTGTGTATTTGAATGGAACGAAATTAAGTTATTGGTTAAAAATTACGGAGTACTAAGGGCTCCAATTTGGGGCCATTATTATATTCCTTATATGTTAACGATATATTCAACGCCTCTGATGTAGGAAACATCCATTATTTGCTGATGATACAAGTATCATTATTACTGATAAGGATTTAAATAAGGTAATGGAAACAGGTATTAATGAAATAAAAAAATACGGGAAATGGTTTGCTATTAATCAACTGAAGTTAGATGTAGATAAATCAAAATTAACAATTTTTTCAATTAACAATAAAGAAAACAGATTACGATGTAATTAATAAATCTATAACAGTTAATAATAAGAAAATAGAAATAGTGGATAAAATTTATTTCTTAGGAGTTCAACTTACAAATAAATTAAATTGGAATGGTCGTATAAACAAAATAACAAAAAGGATATGTAAAGGTATAGGAATTCTAAGACGGATAAGTAAAAATATATCCCCAAAAATTAATAATGAACTCTATAATTCTCTGATTAGATGCCGTCTAGTATATTGTAACTGCGTTTGGGGTAATTTGGGTATTGATAACAATGATATTATACAAATTTTGCAAAATAAATCAATCAAACTGATTAATAGAGACAATAGAATAGACTTAAAGAATTTTTTAATAAATTCTAATATATTGCAAATTGAACAGATTCATAAATACTGTATACTAATTAAAATGTTTGAAAGGATGAGAGAAATAAACATACAGATCTTATAAAAATTCAATTAAACGAAAAAGAAGTAGATATCGAAACTATAACGAATTAATATTACCCAAAATAAGAACAGAATTGGGAAGATGCAACATAAATTACATAGGACCTAAATATTAGAATGGAATACCAGATAAACTAAAGCGGTTAAATAATATAGTAAAATTTAAAAAAAAAGCTTAAAAGATACTGGATAGTCAGTAATGTCTAACAATTTATCGATAATTAAAAAAACCAATCAATTAAAGACAAATTATAAAAACAACTCATATAAGAAGTGCATTACATATGCGTGATCTTTAGTAAAGAGTGAGGGGTGTTGAAATATGTGGAAATAGCCTGATGGCCGAATTTATTGTTTGGGTGAATTGTTATATTGAATCAGTCTGAGGTCCTCAAACCTCTTATATTCATCATAGATATTTACTTAGGACCTTTCTTTGTGTGGTCATGTATTGTCACAACGACTGTTCCAAGAAGAATAAATAAAGTATTATTATTATCTCCATTTAGTATAATAGATCACGTTAACATATAGCCTTGAGGAAATTAAAAAAGGTACACAAATATACACACTCGCTAACTGTTTCTCTTGCATTAGACTGGTAGATCAATTCTATTCATAGTCCCCTTCGAACCAACGTCAATATATCGATAGAGCGATCACCAAGAGTAGAAGGATTATCCAGCAGCTAACGAAGTGTCTTTAGTTCCAGAAAGTCCTAGAAACAAAGTAACTTCGTTAATGATATCTATCAGAATCATACAAACCTAATTTGATAATCTCAAACTTGCCGAAAGACCTTAAATTCATTCATTCATTCT
Source organism: Dysdera silvatica (assembly GCA_006491805.2). Taxonomy (NCBI): domain Eukaryota; kingdom Metazoa; phylum Arthropoda; class Arachnida; order Araneae; family Dysderidae; genus Dysdera; species Dysdera silvatica. The sequence goes on along the minus strand of QLNU02014176.1, from coordinate 43,559,527 downwards.
ATGACTTCAATCCTCCGCGGACCCTTGATTCCTGGAGAATCTTCCCAGGACATAAATATTAATTTAGGAGTTTCCTCATTGTGCTAACGATTTTAATTACTCGCGAGCAGTGTCACTTTCAATTATGCAAAGGATAAACGTCGGCGAAATATATTAAGTCAGCTCGATTCGCTGGGACAAATTCATTCTCGGAAAGAACTCATATCAGACTGGGATATTTGGCATTCCAATAACTAGGGTGAGGTACGCTTGTAAGAGATATCCTGGTGCATTAAGAATTAAAGCATTTGCACAGATATACTAATAAGCGTTATTACGGAAGAATCTGAAATCGATGTCATTAACTCTTAAGCGAATTTAAATGCTCGGAGAGAAAATCTTTGTTAACAAATTGTTAGCATTTTTAGCAAACACAATCGAGATTTCTGCCCTTATATGTTTATCTTTATTTCAGTTATAAATATTTTTCGTTCAATAGCCCTACAATTTTATATAAAGGAGCTACATACTATACAAAATTGTTATTTAATGTTCGTAGCAAATAAATTTCAATAAACGAATTTTATTTGCTACGAACCTAAATATAATTACCTAAATATTAAACTGATCTTCCATTTCTCCATATTCAATCAATGTGCATACATAATATACATCGCGAACAATCAAATATATATATTTTCTTACTTAGTCGTACGCAATTTGGAAACCGAATCGTCACATAACCCATCACTATCTCGATAAAATGCCAGGATAAGACGAACTTGTTCTGATAATTTCGGAAATCTTAGAAGTACATTCTTTTTCAAAAAAGACTCTGTAGTATTTCCGAATTTTCGTCATAGAAGTGAAAATTGTACAATTGTACATTTGACAATCGAAAATTGCACCTGAGCTGACCCAGAATATATTAACAAGACAAAAAACGAAACAATGTATATGTACATACCTCACCTGAAGATTCATGGCGTGAATTATAAGATGAAGACAAGGCTAATATGCTGTTTGTAAGACTAGTAATGAGAAATGCAACCATATCCACATACCAATAGGTTACAGGAAAAACTTGTCCCGTTAGAACGTATTGCAGCGAAATTATTATAATTGTTTAATCCGAATATTTCGCTTATTCGAACTAACATTGGATCCGATATTTAAAATATGTTGAGTATTGATACATTTGTGGGAGCAAAATACCTAAAATGTATGCTGATATGTATTAGATTGCTAGTGCCTTTAAATGCATCGTACAAAGTTTAAACGTTTCATCGGTTAATGGCGTCGTTAAAAGTTATTGCAAAGTTGTTGCGTCGCATGTGATTATTATACATTCTTGAAATGCTTATATTATCGAAGTTATCACTGGCGTTTTCGTCATTACTTTTGAAACAATTTTGATCAAATATTCAAATATTAAATTTAGTAAACTATTTTTTTGATGGCTTATCCGAAGTTTGTTTTCAACCATACAATATATGCCATCACTATTGAGTAATATGTACGAGAAAAGGATACTTTCCACTATGTGAAAAGAATAAAGGCTTTTAATCATTAGTAACTATAGTTTATGGTGTGCTGATGCTAACAAACTTCCATTATGAGGGAAACCTTATTCTGTCTATTTCTTTTTTTTTTTTTCAATTTTGCAATGGACAGCAAACAGAAATGACGCGTTGAAATACGTCGACTCTTTGAAAGCATTTTCGTGAAGCGATATTTATCCAATAACACAATAAGCAGTATTGCAGCCGCAGTGTCTTTATCATCCTTGGAGAGGGATTCTCCGCGTGATTAAATGATTGTTCGTTCACACCTCCACAAAAGTTCCATTTATTGACAGAATTTGCCGCGTATTATTATATGAAAAGTAGCTCGGGTTTGGCTGGCCAAAGAGAGGAAGGTTTCCTTTTGTTGAGCTCAGTCGCCTAAGAAGCTTCACAAACGCATAGCTCCTATTAGTGGTCTGGGTGTTTGCTTTAAAGCGCAAGGAAATTTTTAAAAATTTCATGTATTACCCATAGCTGCTTGTTTAACTATGTCAATTTACCGATCTATTGGAAAACTTTGAAAATAAACATAACCAAGGCTAATAGTCCTCTGTATTTTTATATGAACAGGAATTAAATTATCATTTTTTTAAAGAAGAACTTCAATTAAACCCATGATTTTTTTTTCAATTATTTTTATAAATTTAATCTGTAGCGATTTAATTACTCTGGTATTTTTCTTATCTAGATTTCCTCAAATAATATTACCAATATGATATATACATACATACATATATATATATATGATATGGCCAAGTGGCTGTATATAAATGGATAATATAAACCCAGTAATATATATCCGGGAACTGTTCGTGACACTTTTCTCAAAATCCCTATTCCCAAACTCACCTCCTTTTCTACTCTTTCTGTCTGCCTATTCCAATTCAAGTCCTTTGCCAATACCACCCCCCAAAAAATCAATTTCCTTAACAATTTCAATTTCTTTCTCATTTAAATAAATTTTTTCTGAATCTTCTATTCTATCAGTTTTCTTATTTTTTGTACTAAAACTTAATATTTTTGTTCATTTGATTCATTTATTTTCATTTTATTTATTTTAAACCAAAGTTCAAATTTTTCAATTAATTCATGATCAGTTCTAGTTAACTCGTATTTGTCTTTACCCTGAATAAACACACTTGTATCATTTGCATATAATGTTAAATAGCCATCGTTAGATATTTGCGCTATATCATTTATATACAATAAAAACAGGAGGGGACCAAGAATGAACCCCTGGGGAACACCATATTTATTTTTAAGTGAAACATATATTATATAATTAATACGTACTATTTGCTGCCTTCTTTGAAGATAGGCATTTAGAATATTGTTAATTTTGCCTCTCATACCATAATGTGATAATGTGTCTAATAATATGTTCATATTAATTACGTCAAACACCTTGCTTAAATCGAAAAAAATCCCCATACTAATAAAGCCATTTTCCAGAGATTTTTGTATTTCTGTTATTACATTTATCAAGGCAGTTTATGTGGATCTGCCTTTCAAGAAACCGTGTTGGCTTCTATCCAAAATTCTAAATCTATTTGTGAAATCAATTAATCTGTTATTTAATGAACGCTCAAATATTTTAGCAAATACTGATAAAATTGAGATGGGTGTGTAATTTGTTATAATATTTTTGTCACCTTTTTTTATAAATCGGAACAATTTTTGTAATTTTCATTCCATCTGGTATCTTTTCCTGTTCAATAATGTCATTATAAATTATCAATAATGGTTTTAGAAAAATGTTTGCATTTTATTTGACTAGTTTTGGTTTTATTTCATCTACACCTGCTCCCTTATTTATGTTTAAAGTTCGTAAAATTTTCAGTAATTCTGATTCATTTATTTCTCTGACATACATGGTCTGGTTATTTTCTCTTTTTAAATAATGTCTGTAATCAAGTTCGTTAGTTTTATTTTTATCTAATTTAGTATCTATTTCAGTATCAAAAATATGCACATAATATTCATTCGATAAATTCGCCATTTGACGATCGTCCGTTATTAGGATACCCTCATTCAGTAGTCCTTCTAAATTTTCTTTTCTTGTTTTTGATTTTCCTATTAATTTATTTAATATTTTTCATTTATTCTTAGCATCTATATCCCTAAAACAGTTTTTGTAGTATTCTTGTTTCCTTGTTAGTATTAACTTATTTATTTTGTTTCTCATTTCTCTATATTTACTCAAATAAACAAGTTTCTTCGTTCTAATAAATCTGGAGTAAATCCAACAAAACCTGTTTTTTCTTTTTATTTGGTTTAACAATTTTTTTGAGTCCAACCCTTATTGTAACATTTTTCTTTAATTTCTATCCATGGAAATATTTCATTTATTATTTTCTGTATCAATGTTATAAAAATGTAATATTTCTTTTTATCTTTACTTTAATCAATTTTAATTTGTTTTTAAATTCGCTCATGTTTCTTGTGCATTAATTTCTAATTCTTATCTTTTTTCATACTTCCTTTCTCTCTTCCCTCTCAAAGTCAACTATTATCATTTTGTGATCACTTAATTGATAGTCATTAACTTCAATAACCACCTCATTAGTATTTGTGAAGCATAAGTCGATTAAAGTTGAAGACTGTGATGCAATACGAGTGTTTTCTTTTACTAAATTTTTCAAACCCATTGATTTCATGTTATTTATTAATAGATTACTATTACTACTCTCCTTTTCTATGTTGATATTAAAATCGCCAATTATAAATATTTTTTAATAGTACTTTCTTCTAGAGCCTTATTTAACCAATTTAATAGTTCCATTCAAATAACTTTCGGGTGTCTATATGCCAAAACTATTGATATTTCATTTTGTTATTTTATTCCTATTATTTCGTAGTTATCACTCATATTGATTACTTCTTCCCATAGCAAATAGCCCTCCAGTTGGACATCTGGGATACATCATAATAGGAAATCCCATTTATAAATTAAATAATGATGAACTTACCTAAATAGAAGATTTGGTGGTATAGTTTAAAATTCTAATAACCTATTGGCAAAGATATCCTGTCTTTCGAACCTTTAATTATATCTAGACATGATAGTGTCGAATTCAGATTCTCTTGTTACTAGCTTTAGAACTATAGTTGCAAGGACATTAACAATTTAATCCCAAATGCGCCGCGATATCTAGTACAAGTGCATAGCAGTCTAGTTATTGGAATGCCAAATGTCCCAGTCTGATATGAGTTCTTCCCGAGAATGAGTTTGTCCCAGCGATTCTAGATGGCATAATGCACTTGGAAATGCGCCGAAGTTTATCCTTTGCATAATTGAACGTGACACTGCTCTCGAGTAATTAAAATCGTCAGCGCAGTCAAGAAACTTACAAATTAATATTTGTGTTCTGGGAAGATTCTCCAGGAATCAAGGGTCCGCGGAGGATTGAGTCCACCAAATGAACGGATGGATTTAAGGTCCTTCGGCCAATTTAAGATTATCAAATTAGCTTTGTATGAGTCTGATAGACAACATTTACAAAGTTACTTCGTTTCTGGGACTTTCTGTAGCTAGAGACACTGCGTTAGCTGTTGGATATTCTTGCTGTTATCGAAGATTTCTCTATCGACAGATAGACGTTTGATCGAAGGGGACTGTGAATTGAATTGGCCTACCACTCTAATAAAAGAGAGAGAAAGAGTGCATTTTAATATAAGAATGTGCATTTTCTTTAATTTCTTTAGGATTATAGGTAGCGTAATCAACTACATTAAATGGAAATGGTTTAAATAACAATTATTGAGTTATTAGAGTATTAGAGAGTTTATTTCTAAGCCGAAGACATTCTTTTTTTAGTTCATTACCGTAGCTCATTCAAGCGATATAAGACATTTTGCTCTTCATTTCTCGATGAAGAAAATTATTATTCCTATGCTTCCAGAACTAGTAGCGGGCCTAGACTTTGCGGAGCTCCGGGCTATTTGCTTTTAGTGATTTACTTTGGCCGTTTTTGGTGATTTATTTTGACCATTTACTTTGGTGAGGCCCCAATATTTTGGCGATAGGTCTTACTGAGGAGCCTAGAAAAAAGGCCCCTAGAAAAAAAGGGGTTCGGGGACTCCCCCGGAAAATTTGAAAAATAATCTCTTTAAAACAATGTTTTTAAGCTAACCTAGAATTTAAATTTCGACGATGATTTTACAAATTTATCTTTAGAACTTTTGATGTTCTTTCCTGATAAATTATTCTCGGATTAATTTTATAAATGCTAACGTTCGAATTCCAGTGAAATTTTTAACAGAAAACTAGACAAATGTGGGAAATAAAAATGAAAAAAAATAAAGAAGATTTTTAATTTTTCTGTACGCAAATTCAAATTTGTAAATCACATGTGAATGAGAGTAACCATCAGCAGCGACTCGTAGCGAAAATTTAGTGAACAGGAGCTAATTCACCAAAATACATTAAAATAAATATTTATTTCACTGACGAGGGTACTTTACGAGAATTCAATGTCCGATTTTCTTTTAAAACTTATGAATAGGTCGGTAAATAAGGGATAATGGTGCAAAAAACTTTCCGAGTCATATCTGAGAGGAAAGATATACCCTTTTAAATTCCTAAAATTTTAGAAAAATTCAGCAGATTTCGCTGAAATTTCACATAATAATAAATGATAATTTTTATTCAAACTGACATACAACGCTTAGTGATACATAACTTGAGCAGTATAAAAGTTATGGCAATATAAGAGACGATCTATATTAAATTATATTAGGGTTATAAATGGACGAGAATATAAAGCCGTGGCTTGTTACGAGATTCTCTTTCAGAATGTGGGAATGTTGGCAAGAGAAAGGTAGGTATATCGGATATCGTTGTTGAGAGGTTTAACTGTATTATCCTCCACAGGGACAACACAGTTGCCAAATAATGGTAGGTATACAAAGGTACCAGGGTGAGTTTTTCTGAGATTTCCTGAGGGAATTTAGTGTTACAATAATATTCAACACCCACGTATAAATACGCTCAAAGTAGATCTATTTTCATTTAGGGGGGAAAAAGAGGCACCGTCCCCATCCTGGATTCGAACCAGGGTCCCTTCAGAAGGCATGTCAGCCAGATTCCAGGATTTCAAACAGAAATAGCTTTATTGTGAGCGAATTTATACGTGGGAATTGAAAATAGTTGTAAAAATAAATTCCCCCGCGAAAACTCAGAAAAACTCGCCCCGGAAGCTTTGTGTGTTGACAATTATTTGGCAATTGTGTTATCCCTGCGGAGGGTAATAATATCTTACATCTTTACATACGGAGAAAGAGAGCGTTGTTTCCTGTCCTCATTCGTCTAGCGGTCCAAGACACTCCGGGCTAAACGGAGGGACCCTGGTTCGAATCCAGGATGGGGACGGCCTCTCTTTTTCTCCTAAGCAAACATAGCTCAGGTTTAAGCGTATTTATACGTGAATGTTGAAATTATTGTAAAAATTAATTGCTGTTTCTTAATATTTTGAATTCCATTTACGTATGGCGTGCATAAAGTGGGAATCGACATATTTTTAATATCAGCCTACACAAGCTTTTATTTATAAGCCTCATTCTAGGTTACTTTTTCAAAAAATTCTGTACATATTATATCAGTGTTTAGTAATTACATCTCAGACGAGAAATATCCACATCCCATTCCAGATTTTTCCCCGCCATAATGTAATCTCACCACAAATTCTGCAAAATCTTTGTATTTCTCAAACAAACGGTGGCGTAAAGCATAGCCGTTGGATGGAGGTTTCTTACTGCATGTGTTTATTTTATCTAACCTATTTTCATATTTCTTTCACCCATCACATTTGCATTGAAAAATTCCTTTTTCTGCGGTTCGGTACTTTCAAATCTCCCATTTTAGCTTGCTTTATGGCCTTTGATTTTCACGACCTTACACAACTTCTTTGTCCAGGCTCTAAGTGACCTAAGGTTGATCACTACCTTACAGTTTCTTTCTCTCCGACTCGGCGGACCAATGTTTGGTCCAGGGTGATTGGCTTCGGCGTCGGTTAGTTCGAACCGTTGCGCAGTTTATTACTATTAAGATACATTGGCAGTAATGACCGTTATTGGTGTCACCGTACTGAGATCGTGAACGTTGAAATGAGAAGAGTGGACTGTAAACAGTTTTAATAACTTTAATCAGAAAATAAACTATGGAAGAAATATTGGTTCATACATACGACAAGGAACCCTTAATCAAAGACATGGAGCGGAGAAAAGAAAGATACTGACGAAGGCAAAAACTTAACTAGCAAAAAAGAACGTCCGCAGTGTTTGTTGTTGTTTCTTAGTCTCTGACGACAATGCCGTTGCCATCTAGTTTTCAACATGTAACAAAGTAATAATTAAAAAAAAACTACAATTTAATGCCGTTGCAACTAAGATTTAACGTGTAACAAAGTAATAATTAAAAGGCTACATTTTTCCTATTCTATTGCAATGTCAATGACAAATTTGAAAAAAAAAAAATATGGAGGTAGGCGGAGGACAGTGTGCCCACTTTCAGCAGCTATTTCGTCAATGCGATAACTTGCGTAATTCTTTCGGTCGTCGTTCACTAAACGTAAAAGTTTGGCCTTCAATATATCTCAACTCCATGGAATGCTTTTGGTTGTCAACCAAGTTTGAATATCGGCTTTCCATGTAGATTTCGATGGAATAGTTTCAACCAATAAGCTATGATATGAGGCGTTATCGAATACAATGACGCTATTCGACTTCACGTTGGCGAGAAATTTCTTCCTAAACCAATCCACATAATATTCCCCATTCATCTTCCCATGGTAATTGCCTTTTTTCTTGCAAGCTAAAAACGTATCACAAGCACCATCTATGAAACCTTCCTCCTTTTAAGAATGGACCAAGATATTCCTGAATCCTTTTCCGGATGGAGCTTTTAAGCGCAGTGAGAGGCCTGTTTCGCCGACTTGACAGTGGAATCGACCCGTACTTTCGTTTTGGTATAGCTAAAATTTACCCAAGTTTTATCGGTGTAAACGATGGGTCGACATTCAGAACGAAAACGTTTGCTGTTTCGCAAATAGTGATGACGCCAACACTGAATGCCATCGCGTTCTATCAGCGCAGACTTCCGTTTTCATTTAGTAAAACTGAAACCCAAATCTATCAGTAGACGTTTGGCTGTACTAATACTGACGTTTGGCGAGTCACAATTTTCATTAATGGCAGCCATAACTTTTAGGTTTGTAGGAATTTCGTTCCTGAAAAAGAAAGCGTGAACTTTTCTCCGTACTGCCGATAATATAAATTCATCGTAAATTTTTATCCTCGTATGCATTGCTACTTTTAGTGGGTGTTTTTTCCCCGAAGTTGCAAACTTCCCTTTATCTTTTAATTCAGCTTTCATTCTGTGTATGCTGGAAGGAGAAACCAGTTAAGCTGGAAACGATCGCTATGACATCATTGTCAGATTTTTTGGGGTACCCTTCACGTATTTTGCAAAAAACATTCATAACAACCTTATCGGAACTTCCAAGTGGTTTTCCAGCCTTATGCGGTTAAATGTAAAAGAATCATTATTCGATATAGGAGCAGTAGCCATTATTACGTTCATGCGAAAATGCGAAGTCCGAAAGAAAGAACAGAGAATGAATCGTCTTCCCGTTTTGGGGTGGAGGGAAAGGGTTGCTGCAATTTTCACTTTTTCCAAATTGTGCCAAAACATGCTTTGACCCTATTGGATATCAAAGCGATGACGTAATAAACACATTTTTCCCTAAATAAAGACGAAATGTAATATTACTGGGTACACATTATATATAAAATTCTAGATTAATTATATAGACATGTTGTTTGCATTTGACGATGAATTTAACACAAAAATGTAGTACTTAACTGACGAACTATTTTGTAAGGGCGGAAGGTTACAAGGCATAGCCTTTCCTCCACTGTCAGGTTAAGTTGAACAGGAGTATAGTACATTTTAATTTTTAGAACTTCTAAAATAACATCAAAAACCACTTAAACCGCATATTGCGATAATCGAAAAAATTATCAAATTTGGTCCTCAATAAAATTGTGAGAAAAATATGTCTACGTGTGCATATGTATGTTATTAATATTTAGTGATAAATCACATACATATACACAAATAGACATATGCAGGTTAGTTATATACAGTATAGTGATTTCGAAATATATTCTTATTGTGCCTTGATAATGTGAATGTGAAAAAATGTCCTGAATTTTATACAAGTTAATCATAGATAAAAAAATGTTTTTAATGAAAGTGACGTTTTGAAATTTATCTCGCTCTCCCTCAAATTCTTCTAATACATTTAAATAAATATGTTATAAATATGCATTAAAATTATTTAAACGTATTAATATATATGTTCCAACCCATGAAAGAATGCATTTAATTTAGTAAATGCATATAAAAAATACCCACAAAGTATTGAAAGAAAGAAGAAAGTACCTTTGTTTGACAGTGGTGTCATGCGGCTTTTCCAGCGAAAACGAATTGTTATTTCTAAAAGAGTTGCAGCTCCAGAATCAGTCGTTATTAAAAATAATGTGTCGGTCTATATTTAAGGTGACTCTTGCCTGTTTATATTTAATTAATAGGATTTTTTTTAATTATAAATAGAGGTAATTCAGTTTTTATGAGCTAATCCGTTCCAAACACTCATTCGTAAACAAAAACTTATTTCCCATAAATGCAATGTGATAAATATGTTTTCTGTTCCTGGGAAGCTAGTTTTCAAACTAATTACCCTACTAATATAAAATAAAGGAAAATACAACAATATCTAAGGTACAAATACTGATTTATATATGATGCAGAATTAAAATGAAGCAAAATAATTATTATAGGAATTAAAATCTGTTACAGATGTAGAAATACCTAACAAAATTAACATCCTTCTTAATGTGCATCCATTAAACATTTTACATTTAATAGACTAGCCCTTGATGAAGGTCGCGGCATTCTTCTTTCTTTAGACGCAGAAGTAGCATCAGTATTGCAAATATTTCTGCAAAAAAGTTCTAACCATGGTTTATTTGAATTAAGTTTTTCTTTTCTTTACAGATTTCCCAATAACAGGAATAAACATTTTTTTTAAATCCTTAGCAACTTTTATAATTTTCACAAAGTTGGAATCCTACGATTTGAAATTTTTGACTGTAGTTTTGATGGGAAGAAATGCTTTGTGAAGGCCTTTGGTGGCGCTGAATAAAGTATTCATCACGACGGACCAGAATATAATAAAATTATCTATGTTAATTTCTAATTTTCACCCCTTTAATGGGAGAATGGTGTTGGCTGATGAAATCAGAGCTTTAAAGAATTGCAATGCGCAGTCGGCCCCTGAATTACAACTGGTTAATACAACAATTTTCCGCATGGTGGCAGTACAAAGCATGAGAATGGTAGAACTGTTTTATAAGACTTAACCTACTCCGCGCGTTAAAATTTACATAAATTTCAAATCAAAATCAGATTTCTACACTACAAGCAAAAAATTATACAAATATTTGCAATACTTAACAAAACAATTATGTACAAATATGACAAGTAATTCAAAAAAATTCAAGTATTAATTGGTAATAAACATATCTTTGTAAGGCCTCGTTTTACAATTCCATGAGCAGTTTTTACAATATCTACTCTAACCTTTTTATCCGCACCAAGCACAACTTCTTGAATTCTGCATAGACACCATTTGTATGGTGGCAAATTGTCTTCCTTTATTAACGCCATTGAATATGGAGCAACATTTTCCTTTTCAAATTGCCATTTATGTCGAAGTTGTAAATGATTTAAATAATCGTTACTCCAATTTTTCCAAACAATTTGCATTAATTTTGTTGTTCTTTGCCAACGAGATAAGTAATTATCATTTTTTCAATTAAGTTTGGTTCAGGAACAGAATTAAGTGGACGACCAATTAAATGTCCAGGTGTGAGTGTCTCAAAATCATTTGGGTCAGAAGACATGGGTAATAAAAGTCTGCTGTTTAGTATGCCTTTAATTTGAGTAGTAACAGTAAGAAATTCTTCCAAGGTTAATTTAACTGCACCAATTGTTCTTTGTAAATGGTGTTTAAATGATTTTATTCCACTTTCCCAAATTCCCCCGAATGTTGGAGATCTTGGTGGAATGAAATTCCAATTGATATTTTCTGAGGTTAAGTAGTGAGCTAAATTTTCAGAGGGCTTACTCATCAAATTATGTAGCCTTTTTAGTTCAGAATTAGCACCTACGAAATTCTTAGCATTATTTGTTAATATAGACGAGCATTTTCCACGTCTTGCAAAAACACGTTTAAGTGTTGCTATCAGAGCATTTGAGGTCAGATCAGTGACTACTTCTAAATGAATGGCCGTGGTAGCTAAGCATATAAATATGGCAACATACACTTTTTGAAATATTCCCTTTCGTTGGCCTTTATATCTAATTAGAAATGGCCCACAGAAATCAATTCCGCAATTGTAAAATGGGGTGGGGGAGGGTTGATTAACTCTCTCGGATGGAAGATTACCTAATAATTGTTCAGCAGTTTTGGGATTATTTTTAAAGCAAACAATGCATTCGTGAACGATTTTTCTAGCCAGATTTCTTCCCTCTAACGGCCAAAATTCCTGTCTCACACAATGTAATAATGATTGGGGACCGATATGCATGTTTTTCTTATGGAAATATTCCATTACAATTTTTGTTAATTTATGCTTAGCAGGCAGTAACTTGGGATGTTTTGATTTAGATTTAAACCTGAATTTTGTAATCGACCACCTACTCGAAGAATGTTATCTTTGTCTAAGAAAGGGCAAAGATTTCTTACCTGATTTTTCTTTAAATGATCACCCTTGCTTAATATTGAAATTTCCTTTACAAATTACGCTTCTTGGACAAGTTTTACTAGGGTGTTCGATGACTTACCTACTTCTGAGTGGGTTAATGGGCCAGTCCATCGCTCCTTGGGATTCTTCAAATTATGTAAAAATCTGGAAACATAACTTAAAATGCGACAAAGTTTAGTAAAATCATTGCTAATATTTAAAAAGTCATTAATAAAGTTATTGTTCTCATGTACACTTAACACTAAATCGCTACATGATTTCTTGAGTTCAATTTTGAAGTCATCATTGTCTAAGCAAGGAATTTCCACTGGATCTGGAATGTCCGAAATCAAGAAAGTGGGACCAGTCCACCATAATGAGTTGGATTGAAGCTCATTAACTGCTGTTCCTCGTGAAATAATGTCAGCTGGATTATCACGTGTAGAAACGTGCTTCCACTTATAGTCTTTACATAGGGTCTGAATTTCTGAAACTCTATTTGCCACAAATGTTTTAAGTTTGTCAGGAGGTGTGTTGATCCAGGCCAATGTAATGGTAGAATCTGTCCACATGTATATGTGGGTGAATTGTAGTTGAAGGATAGGTATTACCCTTGACACAAGCCGTGAGAGAAGTAATGATGCAGATAATTCCAAACGAGGAATTGTCAATTGCTTTATGGGCGCTACCTTGGATTTGCTGCACAATAGTGAGGTCTGAACAACTCCTTGATCACTGGTTGAGTGCAGGTAGATGACTGCACCGAAGGCCCGTACTGAAGCATCTCAAAAGCCATGAAGCTCAATTTTGATGGCATTGGCAACAACAACATGTCTAGGTATTTGTAATTTGTTTATCTCGGAAAGTTGTTTCAGGAAGTTGATCCAGTCTTTAGTTTCCTTTGGCGGGATTGGATCCGACCAATTTAGTTTAAGTGTCCAGAGCCTTTGTAAGAAGATTTTAGCTCTAGATATCACGGGTCCGATGAGACCTAATGGATCGAACAGTCTTGCTATTGTAGACAGGACGTCCCGTTTTGTGAAGCTATCCTGGAGGTTTGTAGCTACCTTGAAAGTGAAGTAATCTGACTGAGGTCGCCAGAGTATTCCTAGAGTTTTCACTGTACCTTGCTGCGAATCAAATGCGTATTCCAAATTAGGGTTGTCTTGGAATAGCTGTGGATGATTTGACACCCATTTGTGGAGTTCCATTCCTCCTCGTTTCAATAGTTGAACAAGTTGAAGCTGCAACTGCTTTGTCTCTTCAAGGGTATCTGCACCTGACAGTATATCATCCATATATACGTCGTTGCAAGTCACATCAGCTGCATTGGGAAAGTCTTTACCTTCATCTTCCGCTAACGCCCTTAATATTCTTGCAGCCAGGAACGGTGCACAAGACGTTCCATATGTCACTGTTTTCAGTCTATAAATCTCAATTGGGGCAAAACGCCTTGACTTCCATAGAATTCTTTGTAAGTCTCTATCGGAAGGATCGACAAGTATTTGTCTATACATTTTAGTGATGTCTGCACTAAATGCAAATAAATGCTTTCGAAAACGCGTTACAATTGAAAAAAGATCCTGTTGTATAGTACCTCTGTTTAACAATATGGAGTTAAGTGAAATACCACTGCTTGATTTTGCAGAGGCATCGAAGACCACTCTCAGAGGAGTAGACGCACTATCGGGGCGAAAACTGCATGGTGTGGAATATAATATTCAGTTTGGTTGTGAGAACATTTATTGTCCTCAATTTTCTCCATATGATGAAGTATCGAATATTCATTCATAAATTCCTTATATAAGTTAGCCATGTCCTTGTGTTCATCTAATCTTTTCCAAAGAAGATTTAATCGCTTTTCTGCGTTTTCCCTAGAATATCCTAATTTAGATCGCGCATTATCCTTTATCGGTAACTTTACAATGTACCTCCCAGTTTCATCTCTTGTGTGAGTTTGAACAAAATGTTCTTCACAAAATTGTTGTTGTACACTTTTAGTATTTTTTAAACTTTCATTATTATCACCGGAAAAAGATTCCAATTCGAAAAATTTCTTTACCGTAATGTCTAGGTTATCCTGTTCTGAAATAAAGCCAGAATATGAATTTGGGCAAAATTGAGTTAAACTTCCTGTGACTAAATAACCAAACACTGTATTTTGTAGCAGTAATGACTCATCTTGAATCCGAAAACTTTCGGGCTTTAATAATTCGAAGAATAACTCGCAACCTATTAATAGGTGGACTTTGCATGGAACACAAAATGTGGGATCCGCTAATTTAATTTCGCTGGGTAATTTAACTTGTGAGATATCTAATTTGTGATTTGGAATAAAATCTGTGATTTTTCGCAACACTAGGCAGATCAGTGACCTCAAAAAATCACCTTCTTCGTTAGAAATTACCGCAGTAACTTTGTTTTTAATAAAATGCTTACCGCCATTAATTCCTGTAATAGACATATTTACACGTTCCCTTTTTAAACCCAAAACATTGGCAGCTTCAGTTGTTAAACAATTAACAGAACTCCCGCTATCTAATATAGCTCGAAGCTTTATGGATTGACCAGAAGTGTTCTGCGTCGTAACTATTGCTGTACAAAACAAGCCTGATATTTGTCCTTGAACGGTGCTGATAAGAGACGATTTTGAATTCTGCTGTCTAGACAGTGAAAAAACGAAACTACAAACCCCGCTTGGAAGTTCAGAGTCCACTTTTTGGTTGACAATTTCTGTCTGCTGGACTTCCTGCTCGCGGTGGATTAGTGTGTTATGCTTTTTATTACATATCCTACATGAGAAGTATGAAGTGCAAGGCAAACTGTGCGCCTTTAAACAATTTCTGCACAGTTTGAATATTTTTATGGTATCCAGCCTTTGAGGCATAGACATATTTAAAAATTTTGAACACTTGTATAAATTGTGAAATTCTTTATATAAGATGCATGCCTTAATGGAATTTTTACAAATGTTTTTATTTGAACTTACAAACAATTTTTTAGGTTTAGTCATAGTATTGTGAAACCACTTTGATGGTTTGGAAGGCGAACATTTTTTTAAATTTTCTAAAACCATTGACCTATTATCAAGAAATTCTATTAACTCGGTTAAAGAAGGAATTTTCTTGGAATTTAACGATAATTCG
>QLNU02014176.1:43475107-43543928 GCA_006491805.2 Dysdera silvatica | reverse complement strand
GCATGCCTTAAGGGAAGTTTTACCAATGTTTTTATTTGAACTTACAAACAAATTTTTAGGTTTAGTTTTAGTATTGTGAAACCACTTTGATGGTTTGGGAGGTGAACATTTATTTAAATTTTCTAAAACCATTGACCTATTATCAAGAAATTCTATTAACTCGGTCAAAGAAGGAATTTCTTTGGAATTTAACGATAATTCGTACGTTCTCCTGCTTTCTTTATCAAGTTTTTGCAGGATAATATTAACAAGCATTGCTTCGGTAAGCTCGTTACACTCCAATTTCAAAACCTTTAAGGCTCTTAAACTCTTTTTTACGGTATCTGTGAGGTTTCTTAAACATTTTGATGATTCGTGCGAAATTGTCTCTAATTTTAATATTGCCTGTATATGTGTATCAACAACTGCCCGTTTATTTTCATATCTCTGCTCAAGGGCATGAAACAGCGACTCAAAATCATCTTCGCTCGTTTCAACGTTTTTAGCATCACCGCGCAAAGCTGATTTTAAATAAAATAACTTCTGCGTGGTTGATAATTTATCATTTTCAGCAATTATTTTTACAAATTGATTTTTAAAATTAGAGAATTATTAGATTTTATCGTAAAAAATCGGTAATGGAATATTCGGTAATTTAGATTATAAATTTAAACTAGCATTATCTTACTTAGTATTTTTTTAATAGTTAACTGCTTTAGAATTTAACGTTGATAGAATATATTTAAGTCTTACTTCAAGATTTTCCCGTTGGTCTTCCAATTCCGATAACTCGGCTTCCATATCCACGATGTCTTCGCCTTTTTCCAGAGTTGCCTCGTAGTCTGTAAACAGTCGATTTATGTCCTCCTTCGCATCTTGAAGGTTATCCAGTTTTTGTGTGAGGTGTATCACTGAATCTTCTTTTTCCACAAATTCTTCTAAGAAGCTTTTGGTTTTGGTTAGTTTCGCTTTGACGCGACCGCGTGCTCGATTTAAGGACTTTAACTTTGCATCCATTATGATTGCTACTCGGACTCGACACGGACCACTATATGGTGGCGCTGAATAAAGTATTCATGACGACGGACCAGAATATAATAAAATTATATATGTTTATTTCTAATTTTCTCCGCTTTACTGGGAGAATGGTGTTGGCTGATGAAATCATCGCTTTAAAGAATTGCAATGCGGTCGACGCAGTCGGCGCCTGAATTACAACTGGTTTATACAACAATTTTCCGCACGGTGGCGGTGCAAAGTATGAAAATGTTAGAACTATTTTATGAGACTTAACAAAAGATTTTAAACTTTTATGGTAGTTTTTGAAGTCTTATGAAAGATTTCAAAGATATATAGTTAATAATAAGTTCAATACCAATAAAATTAATACAAATAAAATATTGACTAAAGGCATGTTTTCCTAGATGTGCGTATTTTGTGGCGCAGCAATAAAAAACGTCCTGAAGTGACTCAAACAACAGAAAGCCAATGGAAGTGTTTTCTTAGAATGCGCAAAACGTTTCCATCGATTTTTATTATCTGAACTTCATCTCGGCGTTTTGTATTGTTCCGCCGCAAAATATGCACATCTAGGAAAATGCGCCCTTAGAAAAATAAATCAACAAAGTATCTACAACAATACTAATGCCTACTATCTTAAATTATGCAATTGCTGTATATATGCATTTATTTTTCAAATGTTAAATATAGTAATAAATCAAGAAAGATGACTGCTGTTGAGATAGAAGGTATACTCAATTCTTTTAAGTGTTATGATATGTGTAAAATTAATTCTCGGTGAAAGTAGTTTCTAAAAGTGTAATTTTTGTACAGAAACCACCAGTACCGTTTAGAAAGTCTCAGCACTGCATTGCTAAACTGGATCACCTGCATAAAAATGGAAAATGTTTCAAAACTCTTCAAAAAGAAAGAATGAAACACAGGGGCTATAAAATTATAATTAAAAAAAAACTCGATCATCCATGCGATATTGCTTGAACTAATGTCTTGGAAAATATTAAAATATAAGAAGAGAGATAATTTTTCTTATCTCTCAGAGGCAGAAAAATTGATGTTTTAGGAACACAGTTAAAAAAACTATGCATTTCTAAGTCGTCTGTACACAAAAAAATATTTTTTAAGTGTTTTCAAAAAGTAGAGGCCAATATATACGTTTTTATTTTAAATTTTATGGAGAGGGAAATTGTGCGGGAGAGAAGAAATCATATAAACGCAATTTATACAAATACACGTAAAAACACTTTTATACATTATTAATTTTTAATAATTTTCAATATTTTAACATTGTGTTATTATTATTCTACACATACACCCACACGCATATATATATATATATATATAGCGCGATGGGACAACCATTGCACAAGCATGGCTGAAGTCAGGCCCCTATTGTTCCTGGATTGGCTACGGGCCTGACTTGAGTAGAAGTTAAGCAGCTTTGTCACAATACCCATAAAGTGTCATGATTTACAAGAATGTATGTAATGTGTCAAAGGGAAATAATGATATTCATCATGTATTTAAAAGATGGGTAAGTCGTAGAGAAACATTAGGAAATTTTGAATAAATATCGGCAAGCAAGCAATTTTATCTAATCTGTAATTTAATATTATTATTTGATTTTTCCAAATTCGTTTTCCAAGTACCTTATGTTTCCCTTGATTTTTCCCCCTTGCTTATTTTAGCTTCGGCATTCTGATAATACCTTACTTCTATTATGCGGGAAACCTCATTATGTCTAATTCCCTTTTTTTCGCCAAATTTGCCTTGGACAACAAATAGAAACAGCCCCCTGAAATCCGTCGACACTTCGAAAGCAATTTCACGAAGCGATATTTATCCAATAACACAATGGGCAGTATTGAAGCCATCGTGTCTTTACCATCCTGAGAGAACGGCTTTGCTACACGCTGAAATGATTGGTCGTCCACATTTCCACAAAAGTCCCATTTAATGACAGAATTTGCAGTGTATTATCATATGAAAAGCGGTAGTTGGAATTTGGTTGCCCAAAGAGAGGAAGGTCTTTTGTTGCGTTCGTTCCCTTAAAGGGCTTCGCAAATGTACAAATTTTATTTTGTTTCCAGTTGTTTTAAAGCGCGCCGGAAGTCCATGAAATTTGTTTGCAGTTTATAAAATTTCATGTTCAAACATCGATTAATTTTTAATCTATTAATATTTTTGACAATACCAAGAACATCGGCTGATAGTCCCCTATTCTTTTGTCTAAATATGGACTAAATTATTATTATTATTATTACTATTATTAATATTTGGGAAGACGAATTTCAGATAACTTAGGGCGTTGAAACAGGAAATCAAACTATATGTTTCAGAAGGGAATATAAAAATCCGAAACTTCACATTTTTTAAAGATCCATTAAATCGTAAGTTATTACTTCACCAGGGAATCGTTCGAGGACGTAAGTCCATTAATCAAATCAATCACATCAAATTTTATTCAAACTGATTCACATTTTTTTTATGATGTGATAATTATCCACAATTTAACATTAAAGTTAATCCGTCTTGACAGCAAAGGGTAAAGACTTTAGGGTCTGACAAAGCCCTTGCTGCCCAAGCATATTAAGCAAGCAAGGCTTTAATTATCTTTTAACTTCGTATAAATAAATTTAAATTTCTATAAATATAATAACTTCAATAATATTTGTTGAAATGGACGTTGAAAATTACATCAATTATTGAGTCATATTATTTTAAATTTTTAAACAAGTGTTCAAATTGAATTAATTTTTAAAACGCAAATTCTATTTGTAAACCTAAACTCGTTCATTTGTAAACCGTAGATTATATTTGTAAATCTAAATTCATTAATTAATAAAACGCAAATTGCGTTTGTAATTCTCAATTTATCAATTTTCAAAACGCAAATTTTATTTGTAATTCTCCATTTATTAATTGAAAACGCAAATAGTAAACACTTTATGAAATAGAACAAAATTGCAACTTTTGCCTAATATGACTGAGCACCACACATACGAAGTGAGAAATTTTGAGTCTGCTCGGTCAAAATTTAATGGAAATTTAAACTTTAAAATACCCATTTTTTATTGCACATTTTAGGCAAAAATTAAGAATGGCAAATATCCAAGAGTGGTAAACTAAGCATAAATTCAGTAGCTTGCTGCAGATTGCTAAACCTATGTATTGGATTCAATGAATGTGACCGACAGGTATTTCAACCATATTATATATACGCCACAAAATCATTTTCCTAAGAAAACTACTCTAAAGTATACTTATACAGTCATATTAAGTGAGCCGGAACTTCGAAAACATTTGCGATCGGAAAGTTGGAATTGCACGAAGTTTCGAAATTTTATGTTGCTGCGTTTTGCAAAATACGTCAAACGTTCCACGAATTAGATTTCGTGGAGCCAAAGTCCTTTCACAAAAGTATTGACTTTGTGTCATTCACAAAGCAAGTTGTTAGAAAAATGAGCGACTGATTTATAAAAGGATAATTAATAGTAGTTTAAAAATCAAATATACCCAAATATATTCTTTGTGTGCCAATAAAATTTGACATTGTAAATTAAAAATCGAAGCAATACGTGTTTAAATTAAATGACCCATATAGGAATTAAGGATATTTTGAAAAGTTATAATTTTACCAGAAAATGTTATGAGCAAATACTATTTGATACAGCTATATACGTAAAATAGATTCATTCCTGATGTAGACATACTCGTAATACATAAATTGATTATTAAGCGATTTAAAAATGAATAAAATAAAAATCAATATCAATAATAAATTGTTTATGAAGCACAATTTACAGAATTTGCCGGATTATATATGCAGTATATATCATTACTAACTTAATTATTTTATAATCACATGTATGAAATTGAAAAGCACGTATATGTCGAATTGTATTTTAAATCAAATATTAAATCAAAATTTTCTTGATCCTTTCCCGATTGTTCAATTTTGGGTTGAGGATACAATATTAGATGTGACTTGTAATCAGTTTTCCATCAGTTGGAAGTAAAGTTCGATAGTACTAAGATTTCTGAATGAATAATTGTCTCATTTTTTTAACTTTTTTAATTGTACCATCATGATTTCATAACAGTTTTTCATGATAAATATTTCAGATACTTTACGTATTAATGATTTTGTCTGTATTTAAATAATACTCTAAATAATCATTTAATACCGAAATATGTAAATCAGTAATGCTTTTATAAATTATAGGCCCCATAGTATAGTTGTTTAACGAAAATTTGAGCTCTTCAGGGGTTATAAATATTCTAAATCTATTTATTTTCTATTTATTCTTTTCTATTTTCTACAGATACATACAGTTACAACTGTTTTTAAGAGCACACATTATATTTAAAAATGCTTTTATTCTGATAGTCTTTTATTTCATTAAATGAGTCAAATTATTTAAAAAAAAAGCTACATTGACTTGAATCAATTTTACTGCTGAGTTTTAAACGTCAAAACGTGTATTTTAAACGTTATTACTTCATATTCTTTCAGTTTTCGTGAATATTGATATTATAAGTGTATTCCCTGCAAACAACCTGTTGTAAATAAAATTAGTCTTAAAACGCGTGTAAGGATTTATTAAGGATAAGCAACAAAGAATAAAACTTTTTTTATGTTTTATTCATTTTTATTTATTTTTTAAAATATACAAATTTCTGTTCAATATCCAAGTATGTAGTACATCAAAGATATGGCTAGTTACTACTTATTGGTTCTATCTCCAGAAAATGGTTTTTGTGCGATTTTTCGGTTTACCAGTGGTTAATAATGATGCAACAATTTCTTTTTAAAATGTTGTAAATAATACAAAATTAAAATAAAATATTTGTTTAAAGATCGATATAGACTGCTTTATTTTAGAGATTAACATTTGGAGTGCCTTATATAAAAACAAAATTGAAATTATGTTGAATAAAAATTTATTTTTATTCTTTTCAGTTTTGATTGCCTTTCTATCACTAAACGTACAATGAATTTGTGAAACATACTGAAAAAATTCAAAATCATATATATATAATTGAAGCGCTGATGTATATTGTCATTACGTCAGGTTGTCATAAGCTTCACAAATTCAAATTTCTCCACGCAAGTTTGAGTTTTACAAAGGTGGTATTTACTTAATGCCAGACGTTCCTGTATCTACAGATGGGTAAAATGCGGATATCTGATATATAACATTATCGTTGGGTGTTTTTCATTAAAAAAAAGATAATTATAATTGAATTCACTCAGATATAAATTTCTTCATATAAAGATAGTAATATTTCTTTTAAATCAGATGAGAATTTGGCCCTTTATGGAAGTTTATGAATTTGAAGTTTAGGTTTAGGGCTGTCACAAAGATTAAAATTTCTGCATATCACTCCAACATAATTCTTATTTAATATATCAGACTTTAAACAAGGAGTTGTCCCAATCAAAACAAGCAAAGAAATTCGAAAGCCACTGGAAATGACAGCAGCGGAAATCTGGTCTTTAGAAATGAGAAAATAGCGGGAACTACGTTTGTAAAAAATAGTAGAGAAAGTCTCATGTTGGTGACGTTGCCGTCAGCTGCGTTAGAATCTAGAACTCAAAACGAATTTAATTAGATTTTATCTTAAAAAAAACACGAAGTGAAAACGAAATCATTAACAAAAATCGATGGATTTAATATATCGCAAACGACAGAAAACAACTTCAAATGTTATTTGTTTCTGATGTAAATTTCAATAATTTTTAAAACCTGTCAACACGTTATCAAAATTCAAGGAAATTTCAAATCCTGAAAGTATTTGAATTTGAGAAGAATGCGACTTGCGCAGTCAGCAGAGAGTAATTGCTCGCAAAATGTAAGTAATAACTATCAATTGCGTAGTCAGTAGTCTTTAGACTATAACATTTCCAATTCCTTAAAAGAGAGAGAGAGAGATTAATATATTTTTGTTTAAGTATTTGTTTGAAGTGTTATCCGGCTTTTGAAGGGGGAATATTTTTTATTTGAGAAAAAAATACCACACCATATTGGTGTACACCTAAGTACATACTGGAATATCTTCCAAACCACCTTCATAATGATTATAATGGTGGCTGCGCAAAGAATTTTTTGTACCTGATGTGAAGTTGCAAAAACGACGTTGAATGTGTGCCTGAGGAAGAGCATTCCAGATTGCTTGTATGCGACCCCAAAGTTTATCTGTAGTAGCTATGGGACGAGGATCACGAGCGAGACGCCGACCAACGAAATCCCACACATGTTCAATCGGCGACATATCCGGCGAATAGGCAGGCCAAGGAAGAAGCTGTATCTGTTGTGATGAAAAGAAGTCTTGAACATTCCTGGCAATATGTGGGCGGGCATTGTCCTGTTGAAATACAGCTCCGGGAATGCCTTGAAGGAAGGGAACAACTTCGGGCTCCAGAACTTCATTGATGTACCGGTTGCTGTTAAGATTACCCACAATTCGTAGCAGCTGAGATCGTCCATGATACGCAATCGCACCCCAGACCATAACGCTGGGGGTTCGTCCACTATGACGTTGGATAATGCACTCCGGAAGGTGGCGTTCACCGGTATAGCGTCTAACACGGATGCGGCCATCACTGTACCCCAAATTAAAGCGGGATTCATCAGAAAACACCACTTGTTGCCAATCAGCACGCCAGTCTCTATGTCCATGAGCCCATTGTAGCCGCAGGCGCCGATGGTTTTGCGTCAGGAGGATCCTGTATAAAGGAACTCTTGCACGCAGTCCACGGTGCAGTAGACGCCGACGAATTGATGAAGCACACAATGATACACCTGTAGCAGTGCACCAACGTTCTGCCAACTGTCCAGATGAAGCAAAACGGTCCGTCACCGCCATGCGGACCAGGTGTCTATCATCCCGTGCTGACGTCACCTTTCGGCGTCCACTCCCGGATTTCCGAGTTGTCTGGTTCTCTTGAACCCACTGCTTCCACACTCGCATCACTGTGCTGCTGTTACGCCCCATACGAGCTGCTATTGCACGATAAGAAAACCCTCCTTCACGAAAGCCGATCATTCGTCCCCGTTCAAACTCCGTAACTTGCTGAAATGTCGCCCTCTTTCTTCGTAGAGGCATAGTGACGTCTCATGTAACGTTTACCACTAGCAGATAACCATACACGCCCCGCTACAGCCCTCTATTTATACGGATCCATCAGCAGTTCAGAGGGCGCTGCTCAGCCCACGCATGCGCGATGACTCTGAAATTCTAATCATTTGAATAGCATACCCTAATTTGCATTTCCTGAAAGTTTCAGCTCAATCAAGTGATTCCTTCATGGTGTTGCAATTTTTACAAACATGAGTTCATAATTGTATGGGTAATGGTTCTTTACACATGGATAGACACCTACTATCTCTAAACTTACAATAGTCCGTAAATAATTTATCTATATTCTGGAATATATTTGCATATTCAGCTAAACGTCTGGTGTTGCATAGCAGACTGTTTTTCTCATTTGTAGCGGATTGAAGAAAACCCTTGGAAATCACTGCTCTAAAGCAAACAAGACCGTCGTTAAAAAAATAAAAAGGACGATAAAAGTCGGGGAAATTTGATTTTTGAATGAACTTTTATATAAAAATATGTTATTAGATTTATTTTTTAAATTATTTAGAATTGTTTTTGAAAAATATTTATGGATAGCTTAGCCTTTAGCCATAATCGCATTTACCTCACTGGCATCGAGAAATTTTTTCACGTAAACCTTAGTTATGGCATATAACTTGATGTTAAATCTATTAAATCATATCTTTCGAGCAAATTTAATTTCCATCTTTCAATAATTTGCACGTTTTTAAAAATTTGTTTACTGTTGCTACCAATCATAAAAATTGTTTATTAGGAAAAATTCGTTATCTTTAAAACTGGCAGATACGCAAATGGGAAAATTATTTACTTATTTATTGTTCCCGCAAATGTTAGGAAAAAATGAACTGGTAAGTATTTATTCATTCTTCTTTTAAAGCAATATTTCAAAAACATATTTTTATGGAATCGCATTAGACGAATATACTTTTAAATTTAACTTCCGATCAATTTAGTACCGATCTCTTCGTAATTTGGTTTAAGTAGTCCATGCACTACACCATTCTACGAAATAACCGGCTTCAGTAAATAGTCTTTATATACGTTCGTAAGAGATTAAATATTGTCATTCGTAGCTCAGTGGGTAAAGCATTAGCCCGGCAAGTGGAAGGTCGTGGGTTCAGGTCCCACTGAACGCAGAAATATTTATTTTCTTTCGAACGTTTCACCATCTAATCACACTATAATATCGTCACTACGCCAAAAAACGTTGATTAAAATTGTTGTTTAATTTAATATTAATAAATATGAGGTACTTTAAAATATGTTTTTTTTTGTACTGAAGCATGTTTCTAAAAATTACTTGCCAATGAAACAAGTTAAAATATTTATTAACACACCTCTAATAGATGTTTATCAGCAATTTTCAGTTTATTAATTTGCCTTTTAATTCATGCAATATATTGCCTATTATTAAAGATCGTCGCCAATTATGTTGATATTTAAAAAAAAAAGAAGTACTCTCTATCTGTCGAGCGAAATCCATGTAGAAACTAGCCCGTTTCAATAGGGGATATTGCAATGTTAGAACACTTTTTCTAATATCCCCTATAAAAAATTGGCTAGGTTCTACGGAGTTCTCCAAGTTGATAAACAATAAAATTTAAGGATAAAATTTGAGTAATTGATCTTTTAACAGTAATGTTAATTTTTGTTAAACCGCAATTGGTTTTTCTTAAAAAAGTTAAACTGATAGCGAAAGGACAATTGCCGTGACTTTCTGTCTACTACTAAGGTTTTTTCAGCTAATCAAGGAAAGGAAGTCGAAATGACAATTGAATTTTGGTTCGAACCTTTTAAGTAAATTCAGAAGTAACAGAAAATTATTTTATAATAAGCAGAATAAGCATAATAGCTCGTAACTTGAAATAAAGGTAAACAAACACATGTGTGAAATTTGCTAATTACCATTAAAAATTGTGTAACCGCCTCGAGGTCACAAAGCCAGTAATAAACTTTGTTATGTGGATAATATGTATAATTACCAATTATGGATAATTACCAATTACCAGCGGTTATTCAGGATAGGAAGGTTATATGCAGGTCTATATATCAGTAATTAATTGCGAGAAGTTTAATTATGGATAGAATGTTAATGAAATATATACTGCGAAATATATTAAAGGACATGCTTAAAAATTTGGACTGATTTCTTCTCCAGGTTATTATCCATCTTTAAGGAAATTAACAACGTTTGGTGTTTATAGTGACGACTGGATTATATACAAATGCACGTGCGCTTATGCAATTGCATATTTTAGCGTTTTCAACGTTGGAGTATATAAATGCATAAAAATGGTGAATTTCCAGAATAAATGCATATTTTAAGGGTTTTAGTAATTTTAAGAATTTTATTGTATTTTATCGGAAAAATTTCCCAACGCTAAAGCTAAACTTTCCACTTACTCATCATTTGAGTAGAACAGAAAAGGAATTTGTAGCCGTTCCCCTTTAATTATGTTCCAGGACTCCAAAACCGTAGTTATAACTGAATTATAGCCAATATCCTTGCTAGGGAAACCGAAGATTGTGCTAAACTAAACTTGTGATCTATTGTGCTAAACTAGCAAGGAAAAGATCAGATTAAAACAACTTATAATAGTAAACATAATGAAACTTACATTGAGTAAAATTCCACATCATCTTCAGGGATAGGTGTAGGTGAAAATTTATCCCGGAAAAACTACTCGTAATAAAGAGACCACGAAATTTTATGTGCTATCTCATAACTCCTAGAGCCCTGGGAAGGTCTCTTTTGACCATAAAAATGATATTGCGTGATAGCAGATAAATCGTAACTATTCAGAATATCGAGAGACGTATTGTGAATACATGGTGATGATGAATACATGTGAAAACATAGAAATTGCATTGTATAAAGCGTATAATTTTATGTATATCAAATATTTCTACTCGGCAGTTAATAATAGATATATTTGTTTTAAAACGAAGCACATATAATTTTCAAGGTAGTTAAAAAATGCTTAAATGCGTATTTATTCATTTGAGATGTATATTTATTCGTTTAAGATTCATATTTATGAATTTTACGTGCATACGCATGCATATTTTTTGTTGTTTAGTGCGTATTTGCATGTATATTTTGCTGCTGGCATCTTAGTGCATATAATCCAGGCCCTTATGATGACAAATAAGCATACGCACACACCTCAAGCTTGAAAGAGGCAAGTCCATGCTTTCAAATTGTTTTCTGTGTTTTACCTAATGTAAAAACCTTTAGTGAACTTGTTTAATATAATATAAAACATAATTACTTATTATATGCAGTTTCTAATACTTTACTTAAGATGTAATTTGAATTATAAAATATAGATTGCGCTTGAAATTAATTTATTATTATTATTGTTATTTTCATTGTTGTGTTTTGAATCTAGTTTAAGGGGAGAAATAGCTAGAGAAGCAATTCCGTAGAAATTTCAGTTTCTTTCCTTGCGGACAATTTATATGCAAATGGTTCAGTCTATTAACTTTTGCTGAGTTAGCAGCAAAAATGATTAAAATAGTTTTGGGTAAAGGAAAAAATGGCCCAGCTTTAATTATTTTAAGGGAAATTAATGGGACAATTTTAACGGGGCAAGTATATATTAAAATACTCCTAAGATTAAAATTACAATAATTGATTATGTAATTACCTAATTTAGTAATTCACATGTACAGCATTGCGTAATTTATTCTTTGACATTCATTACCTAAGTTAGTCCTTTACATGTATTGCATAAGCTAGTCATAGGTATTAAGTAATTTGGTCATTCGTTCAATTGTTTACATATGCTCACATTGTATATGTATAAATGGGTAAATACAGACAGGATCAAAAATGTTAGAAAAAGCCATATATGCAAACACATAATGTAAAATTTAAATTTTGTTCAGTAATTGCGTGTGGCACTAACTTCTTCATTTAAACAATATTTTAGAAAATATAAATAACATTTTAATTATACATGTGAGTAAAAAGACATGATTAGGGTTTTAAAAATTAATAAATTGTAAAAATATACCTAAACCTTTAAAAAAATAATGTTATAACAAATATAATTGCGCTGTTGAAGCAATAGTGAAAAGATAGATTGAAAATCCGGTATGAAACTAAATAGTAGTCTATTAAAAAAGACCTCTTAAAAGAGGGAGGCTTAATGCTGATAAAAAGCTCTAATATCAAATATAGGTCCTTGCTTCCACTAATAAGGGTGCTAGGATGATTAAAATTATATATAAAAAATCTTGGATTCAAAGTAAACAGATTTTCATCTCTTATATATTATATACGGGTGTGGTAAGACAGACAGACAGACGGATGGATGGATGGATTCAAAGTGAGGATAGTAGAGTTATTCAAGCAAAATAATTTCCAGAGATGGCAATTAAAAATCGGTTATACAGAATTCCGATTTATTTCCTCCTGCTTTCCGAAATCCAATCAATTACCAAGGAGGTGGAAACTTAAACAAATGTGCTAATTTCTAAAGTTTCACAATAACACTTTTATTAATTTTATTTTAAATCAAAACACATATTTAGGAGTAAGATAACTAAAACAAAGCCTGTAACTTCTTAACCAAGAAATTTTTTTCATTACATTAAATTATCATTATAAGGTATTCAGTAATGAATGCTTTGGGGGAAATGGAAAATAACTTTCATAATCTTTTGCAACTTGTAATAGGTATTGCTTTTTGCCCCTCATCATCAGTTATATGATCGTTGAATTCTTCCATTAACTTATACCTCTTTCTGCGGTATCCTAAACAGTTGTAAGGCCATGTTAGTAATCATGAGGAGAACTCCAGATCGCGGGATCATGAACAATAAAATAAGACTATATTTTACACTAATTAGAAAAGTGGATGTGTTTTTTTGACACAAAGTTATGTACTTATTTGTGTGAAAATTCGGTCATTTCCTCAAAATACAATTATAAACGCTTAGAGACACGATTATATGATTTTTTTTGGTTAAATACTTCATCCATCTTCACTTTTTGCTCGAAACGAATTGTATTATCCAAAAATGCAAAAATCACTGTTTCTTCAGTAAGCTATCATAAATAATCACAAAATTTTGTTGTTGATGCTTGGGAAAACTTTTCATTTATTTCACTCTAAAAACAAAGGTCATTCAACAACAGCAAATCCTAAGATGCTGCTTTGCAGTCCGAAAGAGAGTTGTACCAAGTGTTTTTAAGCATATCTTTATAATGAATATACAAATATCCCTTCATCATTGTAATTCCTATCGAATCAAATGAGATTCATTTCGAAAAATAAATAATTTCAAGCAATAAATGGTTTTCGCTATCCATTTGGCATGGTGAAAAACACCAGGTAATCAAAATTTAGTTGCTTTTGCTCCGTGTCTGCATATTAATATTATAACTACAACAGCTCCTTATAGTTGTCTTTAGTCTATTGAATAACATATTTTTCTTTAGTAAAATAAAACGTGATCTCCATCCCTTTTCCTATACCGTTTGTAGCAAATTATTCAGCAATTTCAACAGTATACTATATAACTTCTATGTATTGGTCCAGGCTTTCTGAAAACGTTTAAATAATCATGTTTCGGGTCCAGACGACGTAGCAATGCATAGTTTTTTCCCAATATACCCAAAATCTCGATATTTTCTTTCTTTCTCTAAGAGAAAAAAATTGTTTTCTTCTATTTTAATAATTTCATGGGCATTAGAGACAAGGCAATATTGAATAAGTAGATTCTGCAGAGTTTCATTAAAATTGCATTCTTTTAAATCCTGAGTTTTGTTATTTTGGAATGTTTTTGAAGCATTTTCCATTCTTTGTGCAGGGCTTCCAGTTTAGGAATGCAGTGCTGCGATTCTCTAAATAGTATTCTTTTTTTCAGCTAAAAATTAGTGTTTCAGAAACTGCTAAACGAGCATTTTTACGAAAATTTAGTTTTACATAGCTCGTGTCATAACATTTGAAGTATTTGTTTATTAAATGCTCATTTGCTACATGCGAGTGTGTGTGTGCGCGTGTGTGTGACGATTTGACTATCTTCTAATAAAATATTCATTATTACGATTTACCTTTAGGCGCCATTTTAACGAACCATGTGCTATTATTTCGCCTAAAGGCTAACGCAATATTGATTATGACAAAAACCCGCGATCCGTGTTTTCTGCAATTAGGACTCCCATCAATAAAATATGCACAATAATTCAGTATTTTAACAGATTTACACAGTTTTTTGTAACTATTTTATCATATACTGCACCGTATTTTAATAATATGAACCTGATTTTTCTTCAAGGAACCGTATCACACCCACATTGCCAAGCCAAAGACCTGTTTTTTTCTGAATTGCCCAGGACAGTAGTGTGTTTTCCCCTTTCTTTTTAACGTTGTCACCTGAACTGCGCACCTCAGGTGGTGTGGTACGCAGTATGTCTTATGCCGTAGTTTGAATAACAAATCTCTGAATACTGCATATGGGACAATATAGTTAATAACTAAAACATGGACGAACGTATACAGATATTGGACTTCTTGGTACTCATCAAAAATGCTAGTAACTTATTGACAAATGTTTTCTGGCCTAGGGGCCTTTAATTTCATCTAGCCCTAACGGTATCGATGTCAGATCATTTTGTTACTGGCGCTTATTAATACAGTTGCGTAAATGCTAGCATTTTAATCCATTACGTAATATTACGTCCAAGGGTATTGCCATCTAGCTATTGGAATGTAAAATTCCCCAGTCCAATATGAGTTCTTCGGAAAATGAGTTCGTTCCAACTATTCGAACTACTATAATACGCTTGAAAACGCTCAGACGTTTATCTCTTGCATAATTGAACGTGACACTATCTTCGAATAATTAAAATCATTAGCGCAGTGAGGAAGCTTCTAAATTAATATTTATGTCCTGGGAAGATTCTTCGATAATCAAGTGTCTGAGGATAATCGAATGCACCGAATGTGTGAATGAATTTAAGGTCTATCGGCAAGTTTGAGTTTAACAAATTAGGTTTATATGACTCTGATAGATACCATCAACGGAGCTACTTCATTTTCTGGGACTTCTAGAAATCAAAGATGCTTCGTTAGGTCCTGGATATTCCTGCTTTTGCCGAAGTTCGCTGTATTGACAAATGGACGTCATATGGGAGTAGTCTATGCATAGAATTGTTCTTCCAATAAAATAAGTAATTGTTTATTAGCTTTTCCCAGCACTGGTTGTAGAAATGATTCGAATAACAATATATGCACTAAATGATACGTAGAGGGAACTAGTTTCAAAAATCCGGATACATTCATCCTTAGTTAGCTCTTTAGCAGTGGTCTAGGCAAAATGTATTCATTCGTAATAATGTAGCTTATTAAAGCGTAACAATATAGTGTGCCTCGTTCTAAAGCGTAACAATGTAACACACGTGTGTTAAAGCGTAGCAATATTGCGTGCACTATACTAAAACGTAACAATGTAAAGCATATGTGTTAAAGTGTAACAATATAAAGCACATATTTAAAGCGTAGCAATATTGTGTGAACTATTCAAAAGCCTATAACAATATAAGCACAGTTGTTAAGGCATAAAAATGAAATATGTTAAAGCGTAAAATATAGTGAATTAAAGCGTAAAATATAGTGAATTAAAGCGTAAAATATAGTGAGTTAAAGCGTAAAATATAGTGAGTTAAAGCGTAAAATATAGTGAGTTAAAGCTTAAAATGTAGTCCATTTAAACATAAAATATTGTGTGATAAAGCATGAAAATGTGAAGTGTTAAAGCATGAAAATGTAGTATGTTAAAGCGTAAAAGTGTAGTGTGTTAAAGCATAAAAATGTAGTGTGTGATAAAGCGCATTATTCTCAATATTCTCGACGATACAATCCTTTATTTCTACGTTTCCCGAGTGTTTTTATTCTGTAGTCAACAAGCTGAAACCATGCGAAGGATTTGCTAAAAAGAACCGATATCTCTATTCCTCATAAAAGCGTTCGAGTTCAGATTATTTAAATGTTTAAATCGCATTTAAATGTGTTGGAATTATTTTTTAAGCATCACTGATAGAATATAAATTGTTTAAGGTTGAAAGAGATATAAAATAAGTTGCTTCCTTCAATAATATTACACAAATATAACTGTATTATATGTAAAAATACAACTGTTCAATATGTAAAATTATAACTGCATAATATATAAAAAGATGATAGTAAAATATATAATAATATAACTGTATAATATGTTAAAACACAACTTTACTATATGTAATAATATAACTTCGCAAGGTCACAATATGACTGTGCATAAAGTAAAACTTCCATATGGCGAAATTGAAGGTTCTACAAAAAAGAATTTTGATATACAAAGAAACTGTTTTTATATATAATAAAAGGCGACTTCAAATCATGGGTTTTCCGAAATTTCGATATATAGGGAATTTCAATATACAGAAGTTTTCTTATATGTTAATTATATCTAATTTTGTTTTCTCAAGCTACTGTAATAATTTAAAATAATAATAAATATGTAATATAGTAATATATGTATATAAGTAATATAATATATAATAAATATGTAATAATTTAAATAACATTTGCAGTACTTGTTTATTAAATGGTCATTTTCAAGACGCGCGTGTGTGGAGGGGAGCAAAATATGAAAACAAAAGGAAAATATGAAAACAAATTTCTTAATTTTTATACTTTAATGCTTTATTTTATTGGATGAAAGTCTTATTAAAACAATAAAGCTCTACAATGCATGCTAAAAGTTGCCCATATTTTACGGTATATTTTAACTACATAATTGACTACCATAGTTTCTAAGCATAGAAATGCTTCCAGAAATTAAACAGTACAATGTTTCGGTTTCGTTTTGAGATTTTGAAGTCTAAAATTTGTCAACGCCAGTTTAACCTGGCATTGTTTTAAAATATGGAACTGGTAGAGACAACACACACAAAGTGAAGGAAGATCTAAATATTAAATTTTGCGTTTTAAACGAAACTGCTTCTGAATTTGACATTGCGCTGGAGTTTTCAAATGCGATATATTATTGACATTTAAACTACGAAGTCGCGATTGCCTTAAATTAAGACAAATTCTTAAAGATAAGCATTCGTTCACGATAACGCAATTTTCTCTTTAAAGGAAAACTTTTTTAAATTATTTAACACTCTATCTACTTGGAAATTCGACTTAAACTACATAAGTCATACAATGCTTAATTGCTTCTACTTTTTACGTTGATATTTATCACGTTCGAGCAGTGGCGGATTTAAATAATTGCCACCCCTAAGTATCGTGGCAGATACGTACAGGAACACTTAAGTACATCTAATGTTTGGTGACACTTGCACAAACGGTCGCACCAGACAAGTCGAAAAGGTGGCATTTGCGTAAACGTTGTGGTAACTGTTTGACTCCAAATTATTCATCAAACACTCTCACCTCACTTACGCTTTGCACTTTGGTTTCAGCCACTTTTTCAATTTTAAAACGTGAAACTGAACGGAATCCTAAATCCATTATAGTTGACGTCGAAACTGCTTCTGTAACATCATTTAGGGAAGTTTTCCCCATGCTAGTGTACAAGGATACATTGTACACTAGCATGGGGAAAGTGTACAAGGATGCATTTTTCATTTTTCAAACAATGTCTGTGGAAAAAATTCAAACAGCTTGGATTAGTAAATGATTATAAAGAGAAGGACATCCATGTCAGATACCATGTTAGAATATGTGCAGCCTCAGCACATATTTCAATTAATCAAATAGATGCTAGATGCGTGGATGATGCGTGGTAGATGGTTAGCAATCCAAGAGAACTTTCAAGAAAATGAAAAATTTGTGAAATTAAATGAATACTTTATTGAACAGTAGTTAGCGAATGCAATAATAAATACTGAAATGTGGGACTTCCATGAAAGCCAACACAGAACAAATAACACAGTGGAGAAATGGCACAACTGATTAAAGAATTTAATACGCAGAGCAACCCGACGGCCAAAAAACTCAGTATAGCCTTTAACAAGAAAGAGGATATATGTTTTTACGTTAAAGAAATTAAATTGGCTGCATAGAATCAAAAAACCTAGAAAATACATAACAGCAATTGACCAAATATTTAATATTTTACAGAAATTTGAAAATTCAAGATATTAAGAAATGTCTATCATCTTTAGGAAACGTGGCAAAATTGGAATAAATAAAAAGAGACCAAATTTGAAAATGAATAAAAATTATCTCAATAAGAAAAGACAAAGGTAAATTTTCCCTGCAAAAGCAAGAGAAAATTTACTTGATATAACTTTTAAACACGCCAGCCTCATAACTGCCAGACTTAAGTCTAATTAAAATGTAAAGAAATGTTGTATTGCCATTATATTTAGACATCTGAATTTTAAGAACATAAATCGATTTCTTATTTAGGAAGCAAATATTCTGTTTTTACATTTGTTGGGTGGATAATTTGGCGTCAAACATATAGGTTATCACAACGTGTGCGTAAATGTCACCTTTTTGGACTTATCTGTCACGACCAGTTGCCACCAAACTGTAGATGTATACAAGTGTCACTGTATGCATCTGCCACCAAACTGTAGATGTATGCAAGTATCACTGTATGCATCTGCCACCGAATCGGCTATATTGCCTTCCCTTCCTTCCTTTCTTACAGTGAGAAAGTTCTTTTGAAAGCAAATCCCGCATACTAAATTCTCAATTTTCTGCACGTATATATATGAGTTTTCGCATGATTCAAATAACTATTCAAATAAATACTTAACTAATAATTTTATGTAATAATTATAATAACATATAATAATTAATTTATTTTCGGGCTCTTGGCTGGAAATTCCCCAAAGTTTTCTGAGAGATTTTTTAAGTACGCCACATACAACCGTTATAAACCTGCTTTTGTACACAATTACTTTTTCTATTCACGAATAATTTACATCAAAACAGGCATTAAACTTATATTCCATCCGTATGTATACATTTTCACTACAGAATATTCAACACCACAAAATCTAGTAAGTTCGATTTTTTTAGCGTTCTGCTGTCACCCTCCAAAATGTTCTATTCCTAGGCATTTGTCTTGTATGTCTATTCGAAAACCGACCACTAGTCTAGAAGCCACGCTATGGAACCTATGTTATCTGGGACAGGAAGCTAAAGGTGAACTCTAACCATGAGATATTCATATACAACTAAGCTATTGTGAGTTGATATCCAGCATAATCTGCCAGAAGGTGATAACCCATTCCACAGGATCATTAGGTTATATTTTATATTTGAATATTTAATTTCTACCTCATATATCCCTTGTTAAAAAAATTATATCGTCTGTTTTTATTTTTGTCAAGCGTATACTTCTACATCAAGATGTTTATTTAGAAACATAAAAAATAGCAACCATTTAAACACGGGCGTATATTTAGTATTTATTTGATTTTGAGGCCCCAGTTTTGTTGAAGGGACCTGGTGCCATTTGTCCTTAAGCATATTTTTAATCTTATTTATTTACAAATGTCCGAGTTTCATTATTGGCATACTTGAATACTGAAGATAATGAACTTCAAGGGAGGAACATGATATATTGACTAAATATTGTGAGGGCCACATTTTTTAGGGACCCATTCTGTCTTTCCAGCCGAGGGCCCATAAAAATCTTAATCTGGCACTGGCATTGTACTAACTCATATGAGGGTTGATGTTCTATATGCACTCTTAAAACTCCATAGATGCCGATAAAAATACGATCGAATTGACCTGTCACTTTTAGCTCGCGTTGCATAACTCACGTGAAAGCATGTTCAATCGAAATAAGCCTGCCACATATGAAACCTCTGAGCGAGTGCTCCTGCGATAATAGAACAGAAGTGGTGGAACTTTTATGATGGAAAGCCGCATTCAAGGAACTTCAATTACAGAAATTTCAAAAAGTGCATATCATTTCATAAAACTTTAACCATATATACTAATCAATTTCTTAAAATGAAAAACTTTTGCGAATTCCAGCGTTAGCTAATCTTTTAATGGTCTTTCTGAGACTAATTTTTGTAGGGAAACATTGGAATATTTGGTTACGGCATGTAGGTCCGCAATTTTAGTTGACCCTTTAGAGAAGTATTTGTTATTTGTGACGTTAAAGGCGTTTCTATCTGGGTTATTATCAATTTGATTCAATTATTTTTCTGTTCTGAAAACACATTGAAGACAGCCTGCTGCAATACATCATTTTCTTAAAACACAGATGCTTCAAGATCGCTAAACCAATCATCCATTTAAGAAAACTAAAACGCTTCAAAATATATACGCCTAGGTCGAAACCAAATAAAAGTCAATACAATTTACAATATCCCAATGCTATTAAGCAACACTACGCAGTAAATAAAAGGTGCATGTAATTGGCATTTTTATATAGGCAATTGCGTTTCCACATAACGCATGACATTGAATAATATGGATATAATGTGACGGTAATGCGGCCTATTTAACAGCAGAGACCACTCTGATTATAATTCTCCGTATCACCTTGTGGGTAGTTATTCTGTCGCAGCTAGACAAATGTTATCACCCCCCCCCCAAAAAAAAATAGATTTACGAAGTACATTTTTTTTGTTCCACAGCTTCAGAATGTACTATATAATGCATAATTTTTCAAAATTTTAAGGATCGTTCAATGTTTCTTTTACATTTTTCGAAATTCTAAGGATTGTTTAATATTTATTCTAATATTTTTCGAAATTTTAATGATTGTTTAATATTTCTATTAATATTTTTCGATTTTCGGATTATCTGAGAATTCAGTTATCTGACATACATGTTGGTAGTCATGATATTCATTACCGTGAATAATTTTGATTTTACTGTATTTATATATTGCATTAAGTGATGACTATAACAACTAATAGAGAATATAACAAAGTGTGTAATAAAAATTATAACAACTAATAGAGAATATAACAAAGAGTGTGATAAAAATTATAACGATTAGTAGAGAAGATAACGAAGAGTGTAATAAAAATTATAACAACCAATAATAGATTAATACTTCGCACATAATTGATATAAAAATTTGCCACATAATTGATATATCAAAAATTTCACATATTATTGATATATCAAAAATTTCACATATTATTGATATTGGTATATATCAAAAATTTCACAATAATTGATATAGCAAAAATTCCACACATAATTGCTATATCAAAATTTTCGCACATAATCGATATATCAGAATATTCACACATAATCGATGTATAAAAATGTTTGCACATAATTGATATATAAAAAGTTTCACACATAATTGTTATATCAAAAATGTCATACATAACTTATATATAAAAAATTTCACACACAATTGATATATCAATAATGAGTCCACATATACATCCGTTTGTGTCCTTTATCCATTAATCGCTGTATTTTATCATCTTATGGATTTTGTCGAAATAGCTTTTAAATTCAAACAAAATAAATGCTATTTTATAAATTCATCATATCTGGGAACTTTAATTAGAAAATCCTCTTATGCAAAAAATACTCTTAAAAATTATATTTAATTCTACTTAACGAAGTAGGTAACAAAACATGCAAACTATATTACTTTTTATAATGAGTTTGTTGAAACTGCTTCGCCTCTGTTCAACAAAATCCGGATAGACAAGTGGTTGCCGAGGAGGTCAATTTGGGCTCAGGCGTCGATTGGTGGGCTCAAACAAAGAATTAAACTAGCTATGGAATTACGTGGTGATTTAAAGCTAAAACTAAAATAATTTTGAACCCAACGCATTGCTAATCTTGTTAAGAGTCCCGACGCTCCACTCTTCGCGCTGATAAGGTTAGCAAAATGCATACGAAGTTAATAGAAAAGTCTTATTTTATATATAAATAAGATTGTATTATTTTTATCTAAATTAAATTTTATAAATTTTTTATTCCACCCATTAAATATGTAATCTTAAGAAGGATATCAAAAACAAAAACGTACCTCTTTAAGATTTAACATCAAAGGGATAAATTTTGTCTAATTTCTAAATAATATATAGCGGAGAAGGATTTAAGTCATATGGCGCCGGATGATAGCTCAAAATTTGAAGACCCCGTGCTTAACATTAACTACCATCAAAATATTTAATTTTGTAGCGCAGTTTTGTTTATTTCTATGGATCTAGAACGTTTACAGTTGTTTCGTTAGCTCTAGGCTATTTTCGTCAGAACGGCAATTAATAATGCAAAACGTGCAATGCCAACTTGTATAATGTTGATTTGATGATACAGCTCAATGTTGCTTTGTATCAGTTGGCGTTCTGATGCCAATAGCCTTGAGCTATTGACGTAAACGTTTTTAAATTATAAACGTTTTTAAATAATAAACGTTTTTAAATAATGCGATTGAGAAAAATAACAAATTGACACCGTTGAATAGTATACTTAAACGGTTACATCAATAATGTAGGGCTGTTGATGTAAACGTTTAAATATATTATTCAACTGTGTTAATTTGTTGTTTTTCTCAATCATTTTATTATTATAGATATAAATGTTTATTTTCATGGAGATTATAATGGGTTATCTTGTAAATTTTTCATGTAAAATGAAGAAATTTTTTCACTACTGTTAAATATAATAGATAATAGTTAGTATTATTAAATATGCTAATAAAACACGTCACAGAAAGTTAAAAATTTTAAAACGTGTTTTTAGCATTCTGAGTACCCTGCAACTTTCAGAGCCTCCTCTGGAGAAAACGTTGTCTAGTTACTACCTTGTTTAGAATTAGTATGATCAATTCCCGTTACTGCATGATCAGTTCAGCAAAACTTCTAACTTTGGTCACTTTTCCTTGGCCACTTCACGAATTGGCCAGCCAAAGCCCGAATTTCTCGTTTACTTTAGACTTTGGCCAAGTGACTTGGCTTTGAATTCGGGCTTTGACGATAAAATATATATTTTATTATATTCAGTGTACATTGTATATAATTTATTATATTCAATATACATAGTATATATTTTATTATATCCAATATGCACAATACATATTATACATATAATAAAAGGCTAACCATAAAGAACTAAAACTCACATAAGCGGCTGTTTTACTTGTCCTATTTTAATTACGTAATCGTAAAATAATGGAGCTAGATTAAAGGACAAGAAACTCTTAAAGGGATCGATGGTCAAGAATATTTGGCGACCCTTAGGATAGCGAAGTTAATTATTCTATTTAGTTTATGCATTGGAAAATAGATGGCGCTACCGCACTTTTCTACTTATTATACTGTTATGAATAATAAAATGATTTTTGTAGCTAACTATACGTATGAAATTGATATTCGTAACTTGTTATTCATTTACGCTAGCAACAAAACTATATTATGTCGATATCTTTCTTCTCTGATCCAGAGGCGGACTGGATCACCATGTCTAATGGCAATTACAGTGTGGGCCAAATCGAAAATAAATTGCATAATAGAACAAACGAAAGAAAAAAATAATAATTGTATTGTGCATAGAAAAGGGTTCCCTAGATCGGTAGTTCTCGAACCTTTTATGTTGTGGAACCCTTTTTTTACCACATGTCTAGCCACCGAACACCTTTATGAATATGATTCAAGGAAAATCGAAAAGGCCATTAATTTAGCACAGCTTGGATACAAATATAAAAATAAGGGATAAATCAGTATAGCAAGGTAAATAATGCTTTTTTTCCCATTGGCTTTGGTTACGGTTAAACAACTTATCCAAAAAGGGATATACGCAAGATCGTAGACAGATTTAATTCCGGGGAGCAACATTTTTGCAGAATATATCGATACAATCAAAGGCAATGGATCAAATACATAGTTCAGAATAACCTTCATTATGAAAACGTTAAACTATAATGAATAATGAATTATTAAATTAATAATTCTTATAAATTACTATTTATAACGCACGGTCATTTGTTTGATTTCTGAGGGCTTTCTCTAAAAATACGGGACTAAATCCTTAATTTTTAAAAGTAATATTTCGAAGAAAATTGCCTGAAACCCACTTTTAAAAAGCGTCATCAATAACAGCAAATTTATCTCAAACTAAGGCCAAGCGAGCTGTAACTTTTTATTAGTTAAAAGTGTCGTTTGCATCAACTGCAAAATGGAAAACAAATGATGCAAAAATTAAAATTTATTAAACTTTAAATATTGTATGCGTTATTGGAAAGTTGATTGATAACTCTAAAGACTGTTCAAGCCCTAAGCTTAGTTAATTAAAAATTCCCGATAACCTCTTGACTAAAACACGTTTATAAAATAATTACTAAATGCGCATATATTACTAATAGCGTCACTCTGATCTTTAAGGTCTTTCTGCCCCATAACACGCAATCAGTCAGCGTTTATATACGTGAAAGTATAATGGGATTCGAACTTAAATTTGTGTACAAAATATGGTGATTTAAAACCAAAGAACATTTACCCAGAAGCTCAACGAGTGCTGTCACAATTTCAATGAATTTTATGTCAATCTTAGTGGGATCGACATTTAAATGCATCGAAAGACATTTAGGTTTATTGCGGTTCTCGAACTAGCTTAGGCAATGATATCCTGAAGAGAGCCCATTTTAAAATTTGCAATGAAAATAGAAAAAGGAGATCGCTGTCTATCCAGAGTCACGATACATCGGCAATACTGTCCAACAATTCTCAGAGCCATAGCCAGATTGGGACTATAGGGGGATGAGCCCTCCTTGAGAATGTTGCAGCCCCCTGCCCAGGAAAATACGTTTCTTCAAAATAAATTACTGTAGAATTTTATTTTAAATTTTTTATTTTGTACGAAATTGTACATAACAATGGAAATTGTTCTTTGACGTTAAAAATGTATTCGAAATAGTCTTCTACCGTAGATCTTGTGTACATTATGCTGTTTACAAAGGTATGAGCCTTCATCTACTTTATAATAATACTGGTTTGAAATTATAGAGCTAAAATTTAAATTTATACTAATTTAAATAAATAAATAAATACTAAATTTAAATAAATACTAAATTTAAATAAATACTAAATTTAAATAAATACTAAAATTTTTATTTTTCGATGCAAAACTTAAGTTGAGGAATTTATTCGTTAATATTATACATACTAGTCTGCATATATATTTAGTATTATTAAATATATTAATAAAATACATCAAAACATTTACGAATTTTAAGCCCCCTAGCTTTCTGGGCTCTTTCGTAACTTTCAAAGCCCCCCTGTAAATAAGCGTATAGCTACGAGCCTGGCACTCCTTTTCGGACAAGCGGATGTACAGTTGAGCTTCGAATGCCCTCTGATTCCTGTTCCCTGAATTTAAAGTTTTAACGTCTTTGAATGTTATAACAGTGAAAATGTATTTTTCTTGGAGCAAAAGACAATTTCTATTATTTTTTTACTTGGTGAATTAAGAAATTTCGACAAAAAAGCAAGAAGTATTAAAATTATATAAGATTAAAACTTAGTAATAAAAGAAACACTTTTAAATACATAAGCGTTGTGCTTAGATAACATAATAATTTACCAGCCTAAGCCTAGGTAAAATGCGAAGGAAAGTACACAAATAGTACCTGTATCTATTAATGTTTAAATACACATGGTTAAAAAAGGGCTCAATATTTATATTTTTGATGTATACGCATAATAAAAATAATATATGCAACAGACCAATTTGGTTAAACTGGATTTCAAATAATCGGGGTTCTTTTGTAATTATATAAAAGCCATACTTTCGATTAAGCCTAGAAAATGAACGATTATTTTTCTGGCTATCCTCCTATTTAAAAATTGTGCAACCCACAAATGTAACGAGTTTTCCGAAGTAAAGTCTCGAAAAACACCTTCTGTTAACAAGTTTAACGAATTCTGCATTTTTCATATTGTCAATTCTTCCTTCGCTGCCTTTAAAAATTTCTATAAAGGCTTACCTTACTGTAATTTTAAAACTTGAAGTTTTAAACATTATTGCATTTTTTAAACTTACCGAATTTTTTAAACTTACCGAATTTTTTAAACTTACCGAATTTTAAGCCGTACTGAATTTTTGAAAATGATTGAGAACCTTACTTAATTTTTAATAAACTTATTACCGAATATCTTTATAAAGTATTTTTGCTACGATGTGATTCAATTTAGTGTACATAAACGTGAAAAGTCTACTTCCAACCAAATTACACATATGCGCAAAATATGGATCTGCGTGGTTTTTTTTTTTTTTGCTTGTGTTTGTTTTTTGTTTTTTACAAGTCCTAATTTTTCTCTGAGTGCAACAATACTAAACCGTTTAAATTCTGCCTTAAAATGTAGTGGGGCTTCTGAGGTTTAAATCTCAATAATATAACATCAGTCATTAATAAAGTAATTTATCTTATTGACGTAAAAGATTAAGAAACTAACTACTAAATACATCAAAACTAATGAACTTATATAAATATCTATTTAGAGGACTACTAAAGAATTCTTGCTTATTGAAACTTGTTTAAAACTTTAATTTTAATGTCTAAAAATTTAATTTTAATTCTCTAAAAAAGTACTTGTGATTTAATAGGATGTTCTTTGTTGTAAAGCAATTTTGATTTCTGTCGTGGCTTCCCGTTTCTTTCAATGATATGAGGATTCAGTGGGCATACTGAAAAGATCCCTAATAAGCTACACAGAAGAGAATTTTATTTAGAACGGATTGAGGTGAATTAGCGCCCCATGATCCAAATTCTTTTCCTATACAGTAAAATATCCTTGAATTGGAATTCTGTATGTGATAAAGTTTCAGTTAGCCGCCATGATTTAATTTCCTCTTTCATTAGATAGAAAAACTGTTTCTATATATCGAAGTACTGATATAGAATTTTCAACATATAGGTCCTACTGTATTGTGAGTTAGATTTTTGCTACACAGTTTAGAAAAATATACTAATCAAACGCCTACTCTCAACAAATGATGTCCACGGTAATAGCAATGAGTAATATTTATTATCAATGAGAAATATTCATTATCAGCGAATTATATTTCAGTGAGCAACATCAAATATCTTTGATATCCACACACACACACACACACACACACACACACAAAAACTAATATATTTAATAGTATGTCAAAGTGAATATAAACAAATGCCACTATCCATGCACTGCTGCTTAAAAAACATCGACTTCAGGAGCAATCATTAAAAACTCAAATCATGTGTTTAAAAGACAGGGTTCGCTTTTAATGGTACAATAACACCCACTCATAACGAATCGGTATTTAGCTAGTTCCCGGATTTAGCGACGAAATGTTTGTTTGTTTGTTT
Source organism: Dysdera silvatica (assembly GCA_006491805.2). NCBI lineage: Eukaryota > Metazoa > Arthropoda > Arachnida > Araneae > Dysderidae > Dysdera > Dysdera silvatica. The sequence continues at coordinate 43,516,505 of QLNU02014176.1, read as the reverse complement.
GTTTGGCTTTTTTATGGCGCAAGAGCATCTGGGCTATACTGCGCCAAAAACAAAAATCGAAATTTTTGAGGTTTTTTAGTATAACGATAAAGTACAATATAACGAAATGGTTTTTAAAAAAAAATTGTTTTTATAAAACATATTTTCGTGGGCCCCATACTTGAAGAGAGAAATATAAGATCTTTTAATAAAATGTGGAAAATTCTAAAAAGCATTAAAAAAATATGTGATATAATATGTCAATTTTATCGATGCACGCATCGTGAAACGAATTTTCTAGTACTTAAAATTAGAAAATTTTTGGGAACTCTAAACACTTTCAGAATACAAAGAGATAAGGAATTCATACAGAAAACGCTTTTATTTTCAGGCAATGCTAGTTTACTGAAATTCAAGTAATAAATATATACGTTCCATATTAAATTATAAGCAAATTCAAAGCCGAATATTATTGTATGTATGCACATATGTGAATTATACAGAGATTATTCTCAAATTTGAGATTTAAAAACGGATTTAACGAATATAAAAAACGTTTCTGTAAGTTCTAAGCTCATTATTATATACAGGTTTTTCTGTACTTGAATTTTATGCAATTCTTATTTATTACTTATTGCTGTATAAAATAACTTTATTATCATGTATTCCCTTTCTTCAGTGAAAACACAGCACGAATGCTCTACTCATTTTTTGCTATTAACTTATAAATAAAATTAATTAATTAAAAATTAATTTAATTTCCACGCAATGCACATCTTAAGAAGTTTCTGAATTTAGTCTAAAACTTTCTAAAAAATCTAGAAAAACAATAGCCTGAAGTAAATTATACTAAACATGAAGTTAGATCACTCCCAAGATTAACCCGTGTGACTTAATTTACTTCTTACAGAATTGAAATCGTGCTTTTGGCATTTATTGAAATGGAACTTGGACAGCTAAAACACTTAATCTTAGCTAAAGAAACAATGATGCATGAAATCTATTTGGCCTTCTGCCATAAAAGCAATTCGGTACTTTTATTTCCTTACCTTTCTGACAACTTTTGTACTTTGAAGAGATTTTAAATTTTCTAGGTTTTTATTTCGACAGTGATGCAAAAAAAGGAAATACGGAAAATCATACATCACCAACTTCTGGATTAGTGTTGGAAAAAAAAAAAAGTTTTCTTGGCAATACTGAACTTCAACGTCTAAAATTACTTTTCTCAAAATATTGGAAAATTTATAAGCGGTTCTTTTCATTAATATGATTATGCAATTGCATAAACAATACAAATGGTCGAATTTCCTTCTAAATGCAGTTTCTGAAGTTTTCTAATTTTTATATTTTCCAGTTTCTAGAGCTCTATGGTCATTTTCTAAATTTCTAAAGCTCTATGGTTAGTCTCTAAATTTCTAAAACTTTATTGTTAGTCCCTAAGCTTCCAAGCTATGTGGCTAGCCTTAAACTTTCTAAAAATTGTATAAAGTGAGATTTGGTTATTACATACTGAGTTTCTGAAAAATATATGTTTCTGTAGGGTTAACAAAATTAGTGCAACATCGAACTCAATTAATTTTGGGGAAAACGACAATTAAGGAGCATTAGGTCCTGCAGTAAAAGTTCAATTTTGCTTTCATGAGATTTTAAAATTGTCTTGAATTTAAGCTATATTTTTTTAATCTGCTTTCTTTTCTGTTTTTCTTCATTTTCTTAGACTTTTCGTTTATCCCGATTTTTCAATATAGCCTGCATAATCGCTTTAAATAGAAGGCACATTCGTTTTCAAGTTACCTTGTCGCTTATAATTTTGACTCAACGGTTTGAATTTTTTATTTGCTAGTATCTTGCCCTCCAATCACAACATGGTCTAAAATAAAAGTCAATTATAGAGCGGAAAACTGAAAATCATGAGATTTTCATTTATGCTTCTTCGTGGTTGCCTCCATAGCTTTCTGTTCAGTTACCCTGCGTTTAAACCCAAGATAGTTTCGTCGTTTAAAAATGTGTCATAGTAAGATTACATAAATATTAAAAACAGTTTCAAATGATACCCTGGGGAACATAAAGATGAAAAACTAGGAGATAAAACTGTATTTGTCTAGTTACTCTATATCTAACTAGACGAATATTTAAATATATATTGGCAAGACAATTTAGTTATCTTCAGTAACATATAAACTTCCAAATTCTGAAATCACCACATACAATTTTCTTAGTCTGGAAACATATTCTTGTATTTGACAATCTACCATCTTATTTTTATCTATGTGTATCAGATATAAGGATAGACATAGTCAGGGGTCTTGGAGATTGTAACTCCAAATTGTAATCAAATTTTGTATATTTAACATAGGAATATATGAGTTGTAGCTCCGTCACCCCCCATTGAGCCCATAACCATTCTTATGAAAATCCTGCTTACGCCTATGGATGTAAGTAAGTGTGTGTGTTACATGACTGTAGCAAGGATGAAGATTCAACTGAGACAAGGCAGAAGGCATATGGGACACAAGGTATCCGGAGACTGTTCTATATATATATAAAGAGCTTGTATGTAACTTACGCTACCTAATGAACGCCCGACATCATGATATGGCCAGTGTACGCTTTTCAACTTTCAAATAAATGTTATGTTTAATGTCCATATTCTCTTTCGTCTACTTGCCCTCACCGCCACGTAAAAATACCTTAAAATACCTTCTGAGAATCACAGCCAGGCTATACCATCACGACGACTAAGATACGCCGGAAAACCACGGATACCTCCCGATGAGCTCGATGAGACAAATGAGTCCACGAGCATGCTGGACCCGGCTTGGCTACAGGCCTGGTGTGTAAATAGACAAAGCAGCAAAGCAATGTATTACGTATTGAAAATACGATAGTATATAAAACAAAAATTGGATATTTTCTGAAGTTGATTTGTATACGGTCTTTTTTTCAATAACATTCTGTGTATCGCAGTATTGATATGTAAATAATACATGACTTTGATATTTCTATTAACATACAGTCATATGTTTTATTAAAATACCTAAAATAAGCCTTCATAAGCCTTGAATTGTTATTGTTAATACTTCTACACACATTAGGCCCGTATAATAACATGAGCATCTGCTAAATAAATGGCCAAATGCGTAGAATTCTGTGTATTTAAATAAGTATCTATAAAAATACATAGAATTATATGCGTCTGCTAAATACACAGAATATACAGAATATTACACACTTATTCAAAATGTACGCTATCCCACTCTTTCTCAAAGAAGTTAAGAGCGCCAGGATGGCGAGGCGTCAATATGTCCCCATTTACTACCACTTCATTCATTTTATCTGTTTGGAATTTTTTAAAACTTCCTGTCTGTCACATAGCACTCACTTAATAGCGACTGCTGTTGCCTTGTCACGAATGTCAGCACCATTGGGTCTTTGAATATTAGCTTTTTTTTCCTTTAAAGACAATAACTGTTTAGAAAAAACGAAGATTTAGACACAGGAAAATGTACTATCATTTATAAAGTGTTTGTTTTTAATTTTAGAAAAAGAAGTGCGCAGTGTTTTGGACGCTGGATTTTTTCGTATTTTATTTATTATTTCAAGGAGAAACCTTTAACGTTGAAATTGAGCCTTGTGAAACTTTATTACTTTAATTGGGTATTAAATGAAAAAGCGGATTAAAGGGATTGTTCGCATGAAAACTGGGAGCATAATGTAATACGAATTACTGATGTTTTTCTCTCGTACCAAACCCAGTCTCTTAACGTGTAGAAACATCCCCTAATGATGTAGGATAGAAAGAAATTGCATGGCTCAATGACTTGTCTTGAACGCTCCAGCAGTTTATTAAACAAATTGAACAATTTATTGAACAACTTGAGCGCCTTTATTGGCCAAATTAAGAAACGTGAACAGTTTATAAAAATTTCTTATTTGCAAAAAGAGGATAAATGTTCAGTTGTAATTCTATTTAGTAGCGCAGCTTGAATAAGTTGTTATATATTTAGATACGCAATCATTATAATTTGTTGTAAAAAGTTTATTACAGTGCTTTCAAGAATTATCTTCCTGGCAAGTTAGCTTTCGATCCGTTTCAGCTTACATCGGTATCTTCATAGTTCTACTAAAATGTTGTGAGAAACGCTGCCATGACATGTGGACGTATGTGTATGTATCTTAAGTGGCATTAAGTTTGAAATACTACCATCAGATGGCGCTTTATTTCAAAACAAGTTCTAGCTAAGTTTGCGATCAAAGAGGATCTTGTAGATTATTTGGCATGAAGGGGTGTTTATTGTACAGCCGTACCCATCCCTTGCTACTATACTCTTTCCTTAATTTCTTAGATGCGGATTATGTGTTGTACTCCTTTGGAAAGCGAGGAAGGGCGCCTGTCACCATAGGCTTAATGTTAAGTCCTCGACGATATGGGAAGGAAGTGTATGCCTTAAAACCAACCTTAAATGGAAGCCACTCCTTATTTTAACTTGTTACCATGGAGGGACGGGCCAACTGGTGGTGCTTAAAGAAGATACAGATGAGCGATTGCAAGTGTAGAGCTTATCTGCTCGCCACAGCTTTAAGTAAATAGGGATGCTTATTACTTTAAAACACTATTAAAATTTTGTAAATCTTGCCTAAACCGATTTTTAATAAGTTAAGGAAGAATTGAATTAGGTTCCAGATGTTGTACTTAAGAAGCAGCTATCCTCCAATGCTTTGAAACAATTCCAAAGTCAACAGAAAGCAAGGGACCTTGAAGTCGGCTTCCCGTATTTCACCAGATTTAAAATTAAGTCGAGATAGAAGTAACACAATTGTAACGGAATGTTCCAAATTTGAATTTAATTCGAAAGCATGATGAAACCTTATCATTAATAAAAAAATTCATTCTTTAAAGTTTCCTTTTACAACGAAGTAATAAGTTCATCCATTAAGCAAATTGGTCTTATTTGCTTTAGGTGAAATTTACATGTAGGTGTCATTTGCGTTTTGATGTATATGATTGGTAGGATTTTTTTTAAATTGCAGTATCTAATGTTTGATCTATATCATTCCATTAATTACAAAAGCATACTTAAAAGTTTTGGGGAAAATGCAAGGGGCTATAAACTAATGAAATATATTTTTGTTGGCTATTTGGTAAATTTATGTTGTAGTTTTCAACCGCAAATATCAGTAATGTAGCAAGTGTCGAAACAAGGAATTCACCCCTTTCTCCATTTCATAGGCAATCTAAACTTAAAACGAAGTACTGATGAAACTATTTTATGTGATAAGGAATAAAAATTATGTAATTTATACTGAACTGCTCCAGATATTGTTCATTTTTTTTATACTTAGTCTATATGCAGAGTAATTCTAAATGTAAATACAAGAAATTATCAAAAACTATTGATTTCCACGCTCTCTCTCTCTCTCAATTTTCTTATTTTTCTACTCTAAACTCCTCAGCTAAAATTATAGTAACAGTAAGGTATAGTAACACATTAAATACGGAAACTTAGAAAATATATATCTACCGATAACAATTTTGCCATCCCTGTTTAAGCTGAAACTAGAGCTTTTTATGCATAGGAGAAAAAGAAAGAACGCCGTGACCCAGAATCGAACCAGGGACCCTAAGTATGATCCGTTGTACCTTTACCTGATCGACTTACCCTATCATGCCCTAGGCATGAAGGTGTACAAGAGACCTCAAATGGTGGAGGGCGGTGAGGCTAAGATTAGTTCACGTATTTAGTTTTGGAAAGTCTAGGGCTGACGATCTTTTTTTAAAATGGTCCTTGTTTTTTTATTTTTAAAGGGCGGTTAGAAGAGTTCTGATTGGCTCTGACTACTTGCTTGCCTAGGTATCATATTTAAAAACTCACCAAAGTATATACTGTATGTTTCGTGTTCCATGTTACCAATTCAAAAAGAACACGCCTAATGATTTTTACCCTTTATATGTAACAAGCTTTTAATGCTAAATTCAGAAAAATTAATTATATATGCATAAGAGCAAGGGCCTTTGGTCTCCTCATCAAGTATGTTTTGCATCAGCAAGGTTGAAAATGTCATGGACATAAACTGGTTACATTTATAATGAAAAGCTTGATGACTTACATATGGAAGTGATATTAATTTTTGAAAGATATATTTTTGACGAGCATTTTTTCAGAAATATGACTGAAAATTGTGTCCTTTTGTACGATTCTTGTAGTGTTCATAAAAATCTGTAGATTTTTGAAAAGAGGTGTAGCATTGGGGGAAGCCAGATGGGGTAGTTAAAATTATTTCTGAACAGACAATTCCCATTTGCCAACTTTTAGATCGCTTTTTTTTAGAGAAATAAAGTACATAGCGCGAGAAATATGTCGATACTTTAAAATATCTGCTGTTGGTTCTGAATTAAAAATTCGAAATAATATTATCCAATTACAGTCCTTGATACACTTCCAAATGTGTTCCGATATTTTTCAACCCATGATCAATAGCATGGATTACATCTGGGTTATCAGAAGACGAAAATCCTGATTTTTTAAATGTCCGCTAAATGTGTTTCACATTCACAGGAAATGTTTGTGATAAAATACCTAATTGTAAAAATTCTCCTTTTATTCGATGCAGCCAGCCACTGCAGGAAAAATTTGTTTTTCATGCCTTTGTGATTTTCATACAATTGATTGTGAAAAACTTAATATTCGATAAAAATTGTAATAAATAGATTTCTCCTTTCTTAAATAAAAATGAAGAAAGTTCAATTTCATTTATGTTCCTTCCTTCTAATGATATAAATCTCGATTTTCCTTTATTACTTTAACTCCTTCAAAGCATCACAACTTTTGTTGTTTTTATGTTATTATCAAAATTATACAGGAAAAAGAAATGCAACATATTATATTCGCCAAGCAGCCAACAAGTTGGCGAATTCTTGCGCTGGGCTACTCGTTTCCGAATGCATTTTATAACCTTTTAAAAACATTATTAATAAGTTACTTCCCCCAAAAACCATGAAACGCGTATCCGATGGATTTCTGCAAGGAACATAATGAAGCAAAAAAAAAAATAAATATTCAATACTTTTGAAAATATGATATTATAAAATCTCTGAAAATAGTCCCATTTTTGCTCTCTCCGGCCCCATAACACCTATATTTATGGCCATTCTGAAAAATGCCCGAATACGTGTCTAATAATTTTTTGACAGCTCTTTCAAATGAGCCTAATGTCATTAAAATCCTCGTCGTATACCCTCCGACCTTCCCTTGTAAGTAAAAAAAAGGAAGAGGATGGATAAATAATCAAAAGATTTTGACAGAACTAAGTATGGAAGGAATTATTCATAGGAATATACATGAGAGACTATAGTCCATAGGGACTTTCATATCCCGAATCGAAGAAGTTATTTGAAGCAGAAAAGGGTGACTTCAAATTTAGCACATTTGTCATTAAATTTTTATCTATGTGTCTTGTTTTCCGGATGGAATTTTATATGAAAAATATTTAAATTCCAGTAAATCATTGCCATGCTCTAACATGATATCGTAGCGTTAGGCTACGCTTTGTTCAACTATGGGATGTGAGTTCAAACTTATGTAGATGAATAGAAAAGTCAGATTAATTTACAAAATGTTTTAAATAATTGCAATAATTTTAGGAAGATTATATCAATTATTTTATATCGTTATCAAGTAAAAATAAGGTAACTGTAGAACCGTAAAGCCACTGTGATTTCTAAGATATTACCGGCTCCAAAACACTACTAATAATTTAATTAAACATGATTCACAAAGGAATTGTATATTTCGCCTAAATAAAGCCCAAGAATTAAGCCAAATGAAACCGGGGAATTTTAATTTAGCCGACATAATAAATTTCTAGCCATTTTCCCGTAATTCTATAGCTTTAAGTTCCCTTTTCGGAAATTATTTTCGAGAATTTTCTCTCAAAAAAAACTTCGAATATTCTTTTATTTGGTGTGTGCGGAAAAGTATCCGGAAAAAAGAGCTGCTAAGACTCGTCTCGAAAATGTTCTTTAATTAAGTTTTAAAACAAGAGGAGGATCCGGAACAGTGTTTTGTAATCCGGTGTCGCTAAAGTTTTCCGGAAAATTCTTGGAGGAGAAACTTTGCGGTTCTTTTTTTTTTTTCAATTTGGGATTGTTGAAGGTTTAATGGATTCCTGCGTTTTCTGGTCTCCGTCCATCGGGGATAGCATCCATTGTTCTTTATATTTTATTTCTCCCTACGTTCCTTTATCCAGTGTGTCATTGCATGTCCAGATTAACCCTGACTCGTCTATTTCGACTCAAGTTCTTCTTGTGTCCCACCCACAATTCTTCTTTCTGCAGAGATGTGATCTCTTTCCCTGTCACCTATTTCTCTGAGGGCTCCTTTCCACAACGAGCTGACTATCTCCGATAAAATCAACATCTTTTTCTCTATCTCTGTTTTTTAGTTATCTTCTTTATTTGGCTTCTTACTGCTCCTTTCAAGAGCTTACACAGTATTGATTTGTTAACTCTGCCCACATGACAACCTCTTTTTGTTGATTAGACAATATCAGTGGCGCCATTTTCATTTCTAAGCTAACTCCCTTTGACCTTTCGTGATGCCTCTTTCTTATCTCGCGGAAGTTGCCGGAAATGTTTCCAGGCGAAGTAATCTGCAGTTCATCCTTTTTTTGTATGCGATACAATCGGATTGAATTCTTATCCGCCCATGAAAATATATTGCATTTCGAAATGAGAAATACTGGGTTCTAGGACGTCCTAATTTAACATAATCCACTTCGACGGCAGGCGCGATTTAGGCAATGCTGTCTAGAAAATTGCGTTATCTGCCAAATAAGTGGGAATGCACAAAATAGGATGTGAAACTCTTTCCATGATCTAGAAGGAAAAAATCATTTTCTTTATGATGTTTTCTTTAAGATCCTTAGAATATAGAAATAAGCTCTTACGGGATATATATATATATAGTGCAAAATAACAAATACATATAAGGTGAATAGATTTACGCAATATCATGCTACAAAGTAGTAACCTCCGTTCTGTTCCCTTATTAAATCTAAAAGAGGATACTACAGCATCTCAAGAAAGACCTTCAATTTTCCCTAAAACTGAGCCAGAAATACTCCATCCCTGTTGAATTTTTCTTAGAATGGCTTGGCAATATTTCTTTACAAGTCAAAGAATCCTCAAAAGATATTATAGAATGTAACTATAGTCATATCAATATGACTAAGATCCACAAGCAAATTGATGAACTAAAGGAACTTTTCATCATTACTAGTGTTGACAAAGCGAACGGAAACTTCGCCATAGTTCGCAAAAAACTTTATCATCAAATTATCTATCAAGAACTTAGAAGTTCTACCACCTATAAGCTCTACAATTACAATTTGTCCACTACTACCAAGAAGATTATTGCCTTTAACAAACTTTTCAAAACCAAACATCATAATTCCCAATATCCTTTTATCTTCGCAAGTGTTAAGTTTCACAAAAATCCCGTTAAATTTCGCATTATTACAAACGGGATTAATTATTACAATAATTCTGCTGATTACATCCTTTTTGATGTATTAAAAATCTTCGCCCATGGTATCACAGAATCCAAAGAGGGTTACATCTTCATCAATAATAACGTATCTATAATTCAATATCTAAACAACCATGCTTACATTAATGATCTCAGTACATACGACTTCGAGAACTTATTCCCATGCATACCATTTGAAAAGTTGGAAAACGTTCTAAACACCTACTTCGTTAAATGTCAACACCTTCTTAAAGGCATTGAGGGAGAATACTGTCAAAACTTGCCAAAATTTTGCATCTACAATAATTTTATCTATAATGGCAAGCACGTATATAAACAAATTTGTGGCATTCTACAAGGAACGTGCTACTCATCACTCGCTGCGAATGTATTTTTACACCATTAAGAAAAAACAGACCTGAGTACCTATGCAATGTATATAAAGAATAGACATTGAAGACATTATTGCCTTTAACAACCAAATGTTTGAAGAAAATTTCCAATATATCTACCCCAGTGAATTAAAATTAGCAGAAACGTCCGTTCAAAACAATTCTATTCACTTCCTGGACATCGACATAAAAATCACTGATAAGAATAAATTAACAAGCATCATTTACGACAAAAAGATGGACTTCACCTTCCAAGTTAACCACCTCTCTAAATGCAGCTCTAATATTTCTAACGTTGTCTTCAGAAACATCGTTATCACCATGGAATCTAAAATATCAAGTATCTGTAATGCTAGAAATAATATAATTAATATTCTTCAACAACTTACAATTCATTTAATTAATAACAGATTTCCAAAATCGTTCTACAATAGATAAATTCAGAAAATTCTCATCTATATTGCTAAACAAAAAAGTTTAACATATGCGTAAAAGATCTGCATGTATAAATGTTTTTTCTTCACGCCACCATCATACAATTTACTACGACAAAAGGCTGCCAAGCTATTACCCTGTACAGAGACGCTTCAACTGGAAGGTTCAATACTGTAAGCTTAAGGTCTGCTCAATAGACCACTACGTCTCCCTTTGAATGGGGGGGGGGGTGAATTCCCGGCGAACGAAGCTTACTTGAAACGGCTATCTCTGTCGGCGAAGACAGGTGATCTAAAGGGAAATACTATAATGCGAAGTTCTACCTCATTTACTGACATAACTTAACTATCTTAACAAATGTCACGGGACTGCAAATAAGTACTAGGAGGTAGGTAACACACATAAAATATTTATTAATAGCTAAACATAACATGAGACTAGTAGAAAGCATGAAAAATGATAATTGTGATAACTTCGTCTGAGGCTTAACTATGGCGCGGCTAAACATGCCGACATCTATTAAATAGCTCATCTGAAGTGTGCTTACATTAGTTTCCTCTCTAAATTGCTGACCTTTCGACACTTTTTTTTATTCTAACAATTTGACTATGGACGTAGCCTATCTTGGGTATTACACACATATCATAAAACAATTATAACTGCATTATTGGAGTTCATTTTAGTTTTGGAACACATATTGCAATCCATAGCAATCATTACGAAATACATTATCAACAGCAATAATATCCAATAATTAAACTGTCATGTGACTATCATTAATTAGATTACGTATCTAACTCTATATGTCTAATCTGACTCTTAGGGGAAGATTGCCGGAATTGACGAGACATGATCAAAAAATATTATTATCTACCCGGCTCTAGGATTCGCCTCGACGTCTGGTAAGTTTGCTATGGCCATACGAGAAGCATATCAATGTGGTCGACATCATTGGCGGAGAACGTACGTAGTCCAAAGGGCTGGTTATTCGGTTAGCTTTTAAAAAAATTACTTTATCAATGTTCATTCTTTAGTAATGGCTAGCTGTACGCAGGTCTACATCCATGACTTGACTTATTTTATCTCGTACTGGTCTGATACTGATTAAACTTTTTAAAACTTCAAAGTAAGAATGGCGTTTGGACCTGTGATTGGTTATTGGCTTAACCTATCAATAAGGGACGTGTTCGTGTCTTGCGGTTTTGGTGCAGGGAGGTCCAGATTTTCCCTGCGGCGGACGCTTCCGTGGAAAGGCAATTTGTATTGACATTTACGACGTTTCTTCAATTGATGTAAACGACTTTTATGGATAGAGATTCTATGTACGGACTTTTGAAGATTCCAATTAGCAGGGTTTGTATTGTGCAGACGCAACCCTAAAGAGACGGCATGTCCAGGCGCGGTGATCAAAACCAGGGCAGTCTTTCTCGTCCATTCTTCACTTACGTCATAAACTTCTGGTGCATTGTAGAAAGTTTTAGATAGTACAAAAGGATGAGAGCTATTGCAGGAAAGGTATTGTGCATGAGAACATCTTCTTGGTGCCGTTGTTTGTAAGGGAAAGTGAGTGCTTTCTTTTATAGTTTAACGTACAGATTTAGTGGTTAAATATACAAATTAAAACAAAACTTTTTATAGGACGATCTTCCCGTAAGAATACGAAACTAAACAAGTCGCCATCTTAGCCTGGATTGCTTATATCCTTTAATGTTATAACGTGCCACCAAATAGCGTCCGGAGAAAATTTTCCTCATTACGTAAGTACCATTCACTATAGATGCCATTACTCCATTAATAGCAAAAGTTACTTATATAAGGGCAAAAGGATGCGGACTTGGCTTTTCGGAAAGATCTCTTTAATTTTTTTTCTGAAAATATTCGGCTCTGTTTCCACTATTTGAGCATAAACCATTTTCGAAAAGCGTTTGTATATTTATATTCTTTTTTACACCTCTACATATTTCTATTTTGCATGTATCAAATGTATCTACGTGTGATTTTGTATTATATTGATTTTACGTTTAATGTCCCTATATTGTACATATTAGTGTTTATACTGTAATATTATTTGGATTTGTACATTGTTTTTTGGCGCCGTTGGGCCTCGGGTATCTCGCTGAATATATCTGGCTTATCTGATTAACTTGTATTTGCGACATACCTCCAAAAAAGTCGCCAAGCATGCAGTCCTAGAAAAGGCCCCTAACAACGGTTCTGGGGCTGTGTGCTTTTATTACGTAGTATTTATATGTGTGCGTATATATATTTCTATGTCTATGTTTGAATATTGTATTTTCTATTAATCTTTTCTCTTGCTTTAATTCTATTCAACCTTATTCATCCAACTCACATTACTTTTATTTTTTTATTTCTTATTTTTTACTTTTTTACATGCACTATTCATCTTATATATGTATTTGCTATTTTTCACTATAACTTATCCATTATATAGCAGTGGCTCAATGAGCGCTAGACTTAGATAATTACACATTTATTTCTTCTTTATATTTTTCTTTATTATTCTTTTCTCCAATTCTAAATTTACTATATTTAAACCCTCTTTCTCTCTCTCTCTCTCTCTCTGTGTGTGTATATATATATATATACACACACACTCTATAACAAAAAAAAATCGACGCACCAAGAAGGAGTTGTCCGATTGCGATAAAAATTGGTGGATGTGAAGAACATACATAGAAAAAGAAACGATTAAAATTTCAGAACAATTGAATGATTTATTGCAGAGTTTGACCGTTACAAAGGGAGGAAGTCAATAAGGCGTTGGTCCACCTCTGGCCTGGATGCAAGCTGTCACCCGGCGTGGCATAGACTGATAAAGATCCCGGATGGTGTCCTGCGGAATTTCTTGCCAAATTGTCTCCAACTGTCGGGCTAAATCGTCAACATTCCGGGATGGTTGCAATCGCCTTCCCATAGCGTCCCAAATGTGCTCTATGGGAGAGAGATCAGGAGACCTAGATTGCCAAGGAAGTGTTGGGCAAGCTTGAAGACAATTCATAGCAACACGTGCCGTGTGCGGCCGGGCATTGTCTTGTTGAAACGTAAGTCCAGGGTGTCGCAAAAGGAACGGTAACACAACCGGTCGTAGAATGTCGTCTACGTACCGCTGTGCTGTAAGTGTGCCAGAAATGACCACCAAAGGGGTCCGGCTATCAAAGGAGATGGCATCCCAGACTATAACACCCTGTTGTGGGCATGTGTGGCGTGCGATAGTAAGGGCAGGATCCCCACGCTGCCCTGGACGTCTCCAGACACGTCTGCGGTTGTCGTCAGGACACAGTTGGAAACGGGACTCGTCACTAAAGACTATACGTCCCCAGTCAGCGCAGTTCCAAGTTGATCGAGCCCGGCACCACTGTAATCGGACGTGACGGTGTAAAGGCGTGAGGGGGTAAGCGGCGTAACGGTCGGCGCGAGCGTAAATTCCGCTCTCTCAGTCATCTGCAGAGGGTCATGTTGGACACATGTGTGCGGGCCACACGTTGGATAGTTGATAACGACGAATCCGGTGCTGTGACAGCTGCTCTGACAATCGCTCTGTCTTCCCGTTCTGTTGTGGCCCTAGGTCGACCGCTGCCGTCCCGACGCTGACATCTGCCGTTGTTGACCCACTCTTGCCAGCACCGTCCAATCGCCGCATCGCTTCGACCCACATGTCCAGCGATTCTTCGATTCGTCCAACCAGCCTCTTTCAATCCGATAGCACGACCTCTTTCAAACTCTGACATATGCTCGTAATGAGCACGAATCTTTCGGCGAGGCATTGTTACAGTCGACGTAAGATATCCGCAGTCAAAATGCAACAGAAATTTTGACCACATATTGAGAATCGCTCCTTATATACACCTGCTGAATGCGCAGTTCCGATGCGCTGGAGTTCCCGCTATTCATTCATTGGACACCAAATTTTAATCATTTGCATGTTCGGTCAAAATGTCTTTGAATACGAAATTTCATTACAATCGGACAACTCCTTCTTGGTGCGTCGATTTTTGTTTTATATATATATATCATCATCATCATCATCATATTCAACCATTATCTATCCACTGCTGGATGAAGGTCTCTCCAAATGCTTTCCACACAAGTCTATCCTGAGCAATTCGCTTCCACGTCACCCCAACCTGTTTTCTTATTTCATCCACCCATCTAGTTTGAGGACGTTTTCTAGGTCTTCGGTGGTCTCTTGGAATCCAGTTCAGAATTTCTGTTGTCCATCGTTGATCAGTTCTTCTTGCAATATGCCCAGCCCATCGCCATTTCAGTCCTTTTACTTTAACAATGATGTCCTCTACTCTAGTTTGCTCTCTCACCCAAGTGTTTCTTTTTCGATCTCTCCTAGTTATTCCAAGCATGCACCTCTCCATGCTCCTTTGCGTTGTCTGTAACTTTCGTATTGCTCCAACTGTTAGACTCCATGTCTCTGATCCATAAGAGAGGACTGGCAATACACACTGGTTGAAGACCTTTCTTTTTAGACACAAAGGCAATTTCCCCTTCAGGATAAAACTGTTTCTTCCAAATGCACTCCAGCCAAGTTTAATACGTCTGTTGAGTTCTTTCATAATGTTGCCATCCATTGAAATCAGCTGGCCAAGGTAAATATATGAATCAGCAATTTCTAGCTCAATGTTGTCAACTTGTATTTTTGTTTCCTCTACAAAATTATTGAACATGATCTTAGTTTTTTGTAGGTTCATCTTGAGTCCAACTTCTTTACTTCTAGTTGAGAGCTCCTGTACCATGTCTTGGAGTTCTAATGGGTTCGTTGAAAAAATAACAATGTCATCAGCAAACCGCAAATGATTTAAGTATTCACCATTTATTTTTATTCCCTTGTTATTCCAATTTATCTGCTGAAAAATCATCTGTAAAGCTGAAGTAAAAAGTTTTGGAGAAATGGTATCTCCCTGCCTCACACCTTTGCCAAGTTTGATAGTTTTGGTATCTTTATGTAACCGAAATTTTGCACTTGCATTTTTATACACACGTTTCAATATGTCAATGTACACATCCTCAACGTCTGTTGATCTTAAAGAGTTGATGACTGCTGATGTTTTAATAGAGTCAAAGGCCTTCTCATAGTCAATAAATGCAACACACAATGGAAGTTCATATTCATGTGTTCTTTCAATTAATTCTCTTAATACTTGAATATGGTCCACTGTACTGAATCCACTTCGAAATCCAGCTTGTTCTCTTGGTTGAGCTGCATCTAATTTTTTCTGCAGGCGATGTGTTAGCACTTTGTTTACGCGCTCTTCATTGATAAACTTGTTTGTATTTTTATTTTATTGTTTACTATTGTTTTTTATTTGCTTTTATTTCTCACCAATCTATTTGCTTGATTTTCTACATTTTCATTTATATTTACATTATCTACTATTTTCCCATTTATATATATATATAACGTTTACTCTACTAAGATAAATTAAATTAATTTCCAACGTACTTTTACATATTCTGTGGAATTGTTTATAGTCAAGTAATCAAGCAAGAAAGCGACAAAATAAAATGTGAGTATGAACACAAATTGACTTGATTTTTTTTTACTTTCGTCGTCTTACCCCTAAAATATTTTTTTTATCGGTGCGTCTCCATGGAAAGTACCATTAGACTAATTACGTATGCGCACGGTTCTTAGAAATTAATACAACGATTGGGGAAAATTACAGGGCTTAGCATAATGAGTTAAATTTTGTCAAAATTGATAGTGAACAAATTTTATTCATTATACATGGTGGCGCAGTATTGCTTAGATGCGCTTGCGCCATAAAAATCCAAATTAACAAACAAATCATTATATATACACAATATTATATATGTACATATTCACCAGTTATATAGCGTGATTTCATAAATTAACCGTCTGCAATCGTTTACTATGCACCCTACCCTCCAACCCACGAATAAAAGAGTCAAAATTCATACATATATCATCAATATTAGTATCATGAGAATGCTGAAAATATTAAATGGTTTTTTAATTTCAGGACGGTGGGGCATTGTGTCAAATTATAGATGGCCCACTTTTAAAGTCAAGCTACACAACTGAATTATTTACTATATATATAATTTCACTCTTCTACTATACATATTGATAATTATACGTGACGTGTACCTTTGTTTTAATATAACAAAAACACATACGGGTTATAAATTATTTCAATAACATTATTTCAGAAATTTAAAAACTTTCAAAAAGTCCAAACAATGTGCCTTTTTTTTACGATCAAAATAAAATCTTAGAGGAAGTTTGGTTTAAAATTTTATTAAATTCGGGATAAAAAAAATCTCATTAGGCACTGTAAAAAAAAGTTTCCAAAAAATTCATTTCTTCTCGAAATCACTCAAAATGAAAAGTACATTCAAATAAAGAAGAAAATAATATTTCCGCAGAAAAGCATTATCTTTGAAATTTTTTAGAGTGGATATCTCGTTTGCTCAGCCTTTTTTTGTTTCGACACTTATAATTTTTTGAATCGAAATTTGAGGGACGGAAATCTACTTCTTGAAATTTTCTTCAATCACAAAAATGACAGCCGATTTCGACGAAACGGCGTGCAACTTTCTTTCCACAGAAGAATAAATATTAAATTTCCGAGATGTAGAACGCAGATTTCGAAATGTCAAAATACTTTGGCTTTTTTCTTGCTGTTTAAGCCCCAGCTGGTAGACGATGTCCATCAATAACTTGCTGGAGGAAAAAAAGCACTCTTTTGTAACTATCGATCAACCGCAAGTCTGGAGATCTTTCCTCTTAGTGGGCAAATTTACCATCAAAAATAAAACGAGAAAAAATCTCATAACGATTTTCAATAATGCTGAGTTGAGTGCTACGGCATTATAATTGCATTGTTGAGCAAAGGGTTAGGAAAAAGGTTCCCTACATTGGGGAACTTCAAAAACAAAGGCATATTTACTTTTTGCCGCGAAAGTTGTTCTTTCCAATATACTCGAGTCGGCAAAAACTCTATGTAAACTTAAAGTGAGTAAAACACAGCGAAAAAGAAAGTTCCAAAGCAGGGCGAAATACCTTTTTATTTGCCGCCTATTTAACTGAATAGCTATATTTATTATATCCCCGTATATTGAATTTTTGGCGTTAAAACCTATGTTATTGCGAGTTTTGTTTTAAGAATGCTGACGCCGAGTTACAGAAGTTAAAAGAAATAGATATGCGCAGTTGGAAATATATTACGAGTTGTAATGAAAAAAATTGTAATAGAAACGATATTTTGTCTGCTTTTTAAAAATTAATACACGCTCCTTAATTTCAATATATTTAAATGAAAAATATTTTTATTAATTTTTACAGGATTTAAGTAAAAGCTGAAATAAATAAAATTATCATTTGAAATATTATGATGCTTTTTCTATCAATGACACAAGTAAGGAATCTGAATTTAGTATTTAGTGAAGAAGTCAGGAAACAATTCTAATAACTTTTAAAAAATAATTAATATAATAGCATATTTTGGAAATATGAATTTATTAAATTTTTATTGTTATTGCTCACGTGATACCTGGTTTGATGAATATTTATAAATCTAATTTTATAAACGATCTAACCATCTATAAAATTAAGCATAGTTTTTTTTGAATGCTTCTATAAATTATTTTTAAATGCTTAGTCAACAACAAAAAATGACTTCAATAAAGTATTCCAAATTTCAAGATGAATTTTATTTTAACTTATTAAATTTTGATAACGTTTGCTGAAATAGAAAAATATAATTATTCTCCATTTATACAATTTACGGAAAATATATTTTCCCTGAGCCAAAACGCATAGTATTCCTTAATATATATATAGCAAAATTGTAGTATGATTGTGACATGTAGTACCTTCTAATGTAATATACATAAATACACTACACTTAATATTATATTATATATTATTTATAATTTATATATATATATATATTCTGTAGATATGGATTCAGATGGTATAACCATTTTCCTGTTTAGCGAAAACTGAATGTTTTTAGCTTTCGTCATTATATTTCCATATGTACGAAGACAAAAAAGAAACAAAAATAGAAATTTTCGAAAAGAAACAATAAGCTATATTTATTTTATTTATTAACAGAATTTCACTTCGGACTCGGAAAATGTATCTATCTGAAAAAATTTTGGCTAACACAAACTAATTTTTTCTTTTTTTGGTAACCATTTCTGTATCTAATGCTTTAGATTGTCATGTGAAGATAGATATTTTTCCTTTTTTTTTTGCATAGTAGCACCACGATATGCGACTGATATCACTCCGCGGTACATTTACTTCCAACCAAGCAAGCGGGTAGCCGGGGGGTGGGTAAGTAAGTTTTAACCCCCAGTCGACCCCTCAAAAAGATGTGACGAACTCTTAATTGTTTTCGCCGTACGATCCTGAAATGTGGGACACTCTCCTTATCCGTGTACCTGGCAATATATTTATCATCATCATTTACAATCATTACTCCTGATGAAGGACTGCTGCTGATGCGTCCGAAAGCTTGAGTGATCTATTCTTTCCGTTCGATGTTTTTCCAGTGTTTAACCTATGGCATGTAAATGCATTTATCATTAACTTCGGATTTCTTCAATAATTTAAATAATTTCATGAATTATTGGCGAATCCATACTTCTCATATAAATACGATACAGAGGGACAACACGAGAGAAGTGGAATTTAACCATTTGTTCTACAGCGCAAGGACAACAAAGGTCATGCTGCGCAGGTACCTTAATTTTTCCGAGGAACCCGAACCACTAAAGGCTCAAGGAACCAAACCCCGTTCCACGATGAACGGTTATTAGGTAGGCATTTTATTCCCGACGCAGTTGAGAGTCGAACACAGAATAACTACACGTTTCCATTGCACCACAGCAGGGCCTGTACGGCAATTAAATAAAACTATACATCCAGCGCTGTACACCGAAATGCTGATCGCCTCATCGCCCTCCCCCACCCCGTTTAATCCGCCATTGCGAACGGTACAATCTAAGCAATTTAATATCTTTATTATTATTATTATTGCACAAATTCACAGTTCATGATGTATTTGACTGATTTCATCCGTTTCAACATCAAGCCCTGACCATGGGCATGAGATAGCTAGAGTTATGTGAGATACATTTCTATAAACGCGACGTTTTGAATTTGGTGGCAGCGTTTGTTGTTAATTTTGAACGCGTTGAGGTTGTGTTCTAAGTTTCTAAGAACAGCACCTAATGCACCCACTACAACCGGAGCAACTGTAGCTTTTCTCCTCCAAAACCTCTCCACATCTATTTTCAAATCCGTGTATTTTGTGATCTTTTCAATCTCTTCCTCGTCTGTCCGTCTGTCACCAGACACTGCCCTGTCGATCAACCAGGCATTACTTTTATAACCGTAATATCTGAAGTGTTATGTGAAAAGTGTTTATCACACTGAATTTGGAAATCCCACAAAATTTGCGCATTTTTGTTTTCACTGACTTTTTTCGGGTTAAGGTTCCACCAGTCTATATTGGTTTTTTATTATTATTAAAACTATAAACTTGAAGTTCATTATTTCAACAAATGACTCTGCTGAACTGAATTCCGCTAATAACTAAAAAAATTAAAATCCGTAAGTACATAAATAACTGCCATAAAATGTACGTTAGAACATGCTGAATTTCTTCCTTTATTTCGCCCAGAGCAACACTTGCTGTCCTTACGCCATAAAAATACAAACAAAAATTCCGATTCAGAAAAAAAAATTTGGAATTAAGATACGTCGAAACCAAAGTGGGTATAAAGAACGCCAGTTTAACGGAAATCCGAATCGTCAATATCTGACACATATACCTGACACAAGGCAAATTGTTCGTCATATTTCCCACATTGCTTCAACTTGAGGGAAATTTCAACTCATTACTTATTGTAGTTCCCTTACGTGCTTTTGCACATCCAATTAATTCGACATGAGAATTTGAATTATGTAGATAAAAATTCGACGAATCTATGAAAAAAATTAGCAAAAGGAAGTTTTCTAGGTCCTTAAGTAGGGACAGGTTTCGATGGGCCACCATATCATAGAATAAGACGCTATTGCCCAATAACATCTGTGCGAACATTGAATCGAAAGCTTTATCTGAAACGTTATCTAGAATGTAGGAGTTTCGCAGTTGCAACTTCATTAAGAACTACCTTTCAACAGCAAGCCAGAGGTGTGGTTTTCGCCGTCGTCATTACACTACTTAAACGTAAAAGCAAAACTGTGTTTTGTAGATAGGCGGGAATTTAAAGAAACGTCAAAAACGTCGCTTCTGTAGGTGGAGTTCCCGACACTAATTACTACTGCACTACTCTCCAAGATTTATCATTTCGTGGAAAGGTAAAAAGGAGAAAATATCTAAATAACATGATCCTTTTATCAAAAGAACGTCACGCCCTCTAACGACTGATTTGAGAGCTCAGTGAAATAGAAGAGTCAATTTAAAGACTTAGATTTCTGACATTTCTATTCTAAATAAATTGTAGAAGTGTTCACATTTTAACCACTTTTAATTGAAAAGATGCGTAATTTATAGTTTGAAAATTACGCCATGCTGTTGCTTTTCTCAAATCGTAATAACTTAATCCGACAATTGAAACTGATTGATGTTATTTTCATTAAAAAATATGCTAGAAAGAAAACGACCGAAGGCGTCACGCATTTATAAAATAGTTACTTCACGGGTTCAAAATCTTCCTTGACCCACCATAATGCCCTTGACCTCTCATAAACTATTGATGGCTCCAAATATTCAAAAATGTACGACATACGTGTTATAAATATTTTCGTATAATACATCGTGTAAAATATTAGTAAATATCTTGATGTCATTGGCCAAAACTCGCGACGTTAAACAAGGCAGCGACTTACAGTTTGGAAACTTCTGAGCTAATGTGTCATATTTACAATACTAGTATGAAGAGCAGTGACGTAGAAGAAGGGGGAGGACTCAAGGCGGCTCCCATTGGATATCGAAACATATTATGTTCTTTATGGTCGCATAACATAATCTTCTTTATGGTCACATAACATAATCTTCTTTAAAGCCACCTGAACCCTTCTTAGTCACTTGATCACTCCATGAGTTTTTAATTACTATACTAACGTACAGAAGATTAAGTTGTGAATTTGTATTAAGTTGTTACTTTAACATTTACTAGACTTATTACGTAAGTTATGAAATAGACATGGGGCAATTTCTTGTTACTACAGAAATATAGTTTCAGATATTTAAAACTTATTGCATGATGAATACACTCACGTCAGTGGAGTTTTAGTTCTTAAAATACTAAAAGCTTGAATGAATACTGAAAGCAATGAAGCTCTTTTTTCTAATAGGATTTATCCACTCAAATATGAACGTTGGAAAGCGGACTTGATTGAAAAAGGACGCATATTACACCGAGAAAACCCTGTTAAAATGTGAGTAAATAATTTAATTAAAATAATAAAAGAATATAAGTATATTTAATTATCTGATAGAAATTTATTATTAAAAAATAGTGCTCCTGAGACATCAATAAGACATTTTTGACATTTTACAGTATTTTTTTTTACTAATGGTGTATATAGCGGAACCTAGTAAAGTGAACACTTGATAAACTGACCACCTGAATAAAATGACCACTTTTTATAAGAGACACCTGGTAGGGATTTAGTCATGCCTGAACTAAAACCTGCCGTATATAGTGTTTGTTTGTTTGGATTTTTTATGGCGCAAGAGCATCTGGGCTATAATGCGCCAATCGTATATAGTGACCACCTCTCTATGGTGACCATTGCTGCCCAGTCCCAGAGGTGGTCATTTTAGGCAGGTTCTATTGTACTTATCTTTCAATTCCTCGAATTATGTTTGTGTTTTACGACGCAAGGACAGCTAAGGTTATGCTGTTCCGGGACCTACATTTTTCCAAAGAATCCGACGCT
Source organism: Dysdera silvatica (assembly GCA_006491805.2). Lineage (NCBI taxonomy): Eukaryota > Metazoa > Arthropoda > Arachnida > Araneae > Dysderidae > Dysdera > Dysdera silvatica. The sequence continues at coordinate 43,494,216 of QLNU02014176.1, read as the reverse complement.
CCGCTATTTAAAGGAAAAATCCCCGGACCACTATGGGCAGAACACCAGCATGAATTTTACGGTACCCCGAAACTCGAACCCGTGTTAACAACAATAAAGAAGAACGCGTTATCGCTACGTTACCATCAGTAATGCAGCAATTCAAAAATTATGGAGGCTCAAGGGATTATAAATAAGATTATATGATGAAATGTTTGAAAATAATGTGCTCCAATGTTCAATGGGGGCTTGAGCCATAGACCCCTCCCCAGTCATGTGCCACTGGTCACCGTAGAACAAAATTAAGAAATTGTAGATTACTAGGTAACGGATAATTATGAATATATTTCGAACGAAGATTGCTTGTTGATTACAAAGATTTCTGAATTAGCCTACTAAGTATTGCTATATGTATTATGGAGAGCAGTAGCGTAGCAGTTTAAAACTCATGAGGGGCTCACGTGGTTATGGGGGGGGGCGGCTCAAATGGCTTTAAAGACGATTATGTGATGCGGCCTTAGATAAGACTATGTGCTTTAGTATCGAATCGGGGCGCTGTAGCCCCTTGAGATCACTTTCCTGCGCAACTAATGTAGGGCCTTACTGTGACGTAGTGAAAACGCATTCACCTAGTGTTCCGTTAACCCGGATTTGATTCCTAATGTGAAAACACTTACTGACGAACTACTTACACACTGCGCTCCGTGGGTTGGTTCCCAAGGTTTTCAGATGTTAGTAATCCTATGAACATAAATAAGTCCACTGCCCTACATTCGCATAGTGTTAACGCCCATTGGTCAACCGCGTCATGAACCCACGTCGACTGCGAATGGTATAATAAAACGGGTGCCGTTTTTATGTCCACCGCAGTCCGAAGTTTGATTCCCTCGCAGCAAAAGCTTAGATTCCAAGGAAAACTGTAGGTTAATGCGCAGCATGATCTTCTGTATCCTTGTGTCGAGAAAGTGAACACACCAATGTTTTTTGGAAGGTCAATTTCATTTTTTTTGAATTAGTTACTTGAAGGACGTTGATATATAACATTCAGAGAAAATTATGTACTTTACAATACTAATCTCAACTCTTGCAGCCTCGTATTCTTTCCAATGCACTAACAAATAACAATTTGACACTGGTAGGGATGTCCAAGAGAGGAACGCAAAACACCCAAGAGCACCAAAAAACTGAAGGAAATATGTAATGTGAAAGAATATCATTGAAATATCGAATTTAGTGAAGATGGAAAGGTATTAGGAAAAAACGAAATGAGGAGACAGAAGGTACGAAATAAAATAAAGAAAAGCCAGTGGAAAATAATAGAAACAGAGTAAAAAGTTATAATGTAAATTAAACTTCGAAATGACATAAGAAAATATTTGCAATGGTAAAGAGAACTACAGTTCTTGAAACAAATGAAATTACGTCGCATCTCTATCAGTATTAAATTTTGCAAATTATTGCAAACCAGTGATTAATATAGGATGCGAAGTACCCTGGGCACAGCGATTGTTGAAGTCCTATCCCACGCCGCATTGCGTTTGTATTTCATCGCCTCTTGTTATTGTTGATGTAACGTAAATTGGCGCGAAAGCGTGAATTAGAACGATTTCGTTGTTGATTTGATATTTTGTTTACTGCATGTGCAAGATGTGCAACCTGGTCTGAAAGGCTTTGCACTTGTTTCTGCAAAGTTGTAAGTGATATCATTTCCATTTCAGATACTATAGGCGCCATGCCTGAAACTTCTAGAACTTTATCTGCGATTGATGCTAGTTTGTTAAGGCGATCACCCCTCACTGAATTAATTTATTGTACATTGATGGTGTGTCTCAGTAACCATAGGGATTATAATACTGATTCGTTCAACTTGTTGGCAGCTAATTCTCACATTTGGCGAAGCAATCTAGAAGGAGGCTTATCACCTAAGGTTAAATCTTATAAAAAGGTTTGTAGGCGCAGTGTTTCAGAAGACTGATATTGCTCACAAGGGAACCTCGCGAACTGTCAGAGCTCGTTTTTTTTAATTTCAGTTTATAGGCCAATATGACCGAGCAGATGAAAAATCCAAAATCAAATTTGGCCCAATCAACCTGGAGGTCGAGCTACGGCCCACTGAAAATAGATATCACCCTATCTATGATACTTCGCTGCACGGCAGGTGAAAACAGGGTTTTGGCGTTATAGGGAAAGCGCCGAAAGTTTTACTGTGAGTTACTTTTATTCATGTTAGAAGTTTAGCTTTCTACGTCTTGTAGAAGTGAAGTCCTGGCGCATCGGAAAAGCTGAGGTTCCTTTGCAAATAATTTTAGAGGCACTTTCCAAAATCAATTAAAATTATTTACCGCTGCAATATTGACATATGGAACTGATTTGAATTATGAATATGGAATATTTACATATGAAACTGATTTAAATTATGAATATGGAGTATTTACATATGAAACTGATTTGAATTATGAACATGGAGTGTTTACATATGAAACTGATTTGAATTGTGAACAATGAAATGAAATGAAAATGAATGAAAATGAATTTATTAAGATATGCAAAAAAAACTACGAGTTCCGTAACGGCGGGGATTGCCAGTGTTGCAACTGCGCTCTTTACCGTGATGAACCTAAAACGCTTTTAATGGAAATGAAAATCAATAAAAAAATGAGAAAGCATAATAACTTTGAGCAATGATTGCAACAAATGAATGAACTACCATCGCAGTCCATTTCGTGACACACTTGGTCCGTGAAATTAAAACAAATTTCTTGCACATTGAAGAATTTTTCAGGCTTAAGTACCGGGTACGTTGATTTCCACCAAGCATAGATTATCATATTACGGAATTTTGGGGAAGACAGCTGATTGTGAATGAGTGAATGCAGTTTTGTGATGTTATGACGTTCTGATAAGATTATATGCTCATAATAATGCAAAAGGCAAAATCGTGTTAAGCGTTTAGCGAAATATTTCCATTGAAGAAAAAAATATACGTAGTATGGCTGTATGAGTGCTATCCCTCCAGGTGGTATAATCATCAATTTCGATTGCTCTGAAAGACTGGCTTGACTAAATTTATCATCAACTATATTTTCGTCCATTTGACCTGTCCACGAATCCATAATTAATAGAACTTTTGATGTTACGTTCGGTTTGAGTACTTCGCTGAGGAACACCTCATGTACTTCGGTAGAGGATTTGCAACTTTTGGAACATTCCAGAATAACATTAGGAGATTAAATAACTTTTCCTGTACCCGTGGATCGAATACACCCTTTGGTTCCTGATGGATGAGCAGAAATTGTCGCAATGATTGTCCAGTAGCAGAAATGATAGGTCGGATTATTACGGAATGGGATATGGCGTGAGAAGATTGAATGATACTTGGAGTGTGCTTTTCCCCATTAATCGACAGAGTGCGCGTAGATGCCCGTTCTTTAGTGAATCCGCTGTGGTCAGTGTTTAAAACCTCATCAAAAGGATAGTTGCTCATTGCATCTGTAACTATGTTGACGAATTCTATAGCTCTATCTTCCAAAGCCGTTGTGTGCATAGTACGTTCATGCGTAACGAACTTGATGACTCTTCTACTTGTTATGCCACGCTCTTTTATTAAAATTTTAATAGAAAAGCATCACTTGCGCTAAAGTTTGTGAGATTTTCTCTCATTGCAATGTTCAGAAACCATAACTTTAAATCGGCATCGTGAACTGTTAATAAAGCATATTCCCGGGCATTTTTAAACTTCTCAAATACTTCGTCTTTCATCCGTAACAGTTTTTCACATCTTGTACCCTGGGAAGCAACATAATCCCGAAAGTGATAAATTTGTCTATGTGAAAGTGTGTTGTCTTTAAAGCGATGCTGTATGCTTTTCAAGGAACGTAGTTTTCCTGACCCACTCCATGGAAATTCTTTTCATGTCTTCTAATGTGTAAGTTACGCGTGACGGCAAATTAGTTTGTTCATCCCATTCCTCATCATTCATTTCATTACCCTGTATTGATTGCATCATACTTCATTCCATTTAAACAAATATCAAGTGTATTCTCGTCATTCGTTTCGTATGTTAACCCACTTATCAAAGTTTTGGCAAATGTAAATATTTCTTTCTCAATATCCATCTTATAATCTGATACAAAATCGGCTTGCTTTGTGTATTTTTCACAAACAACGCGAAACAAGTATGTTGATATGGTGGAAAAGGAAGACATGGTGACAAATAAGGCTTGAAATTCCACGCTTTCCAACAAAAAAATTAAAAAGGTCAAAAATAATGAAGTTACAGGCAAGTGATGATTGCTTCTGATTTGAAAATTGAAGGATCGCGTCTTATTTATTCAAGATTGGTTTACGTACCAGGCGGCTTTTTCGAGTTCTTCGCCAAAAATGATCTCAAAATTTGTCAGTTATGCAAAAGTAAGGCAAAATCTTCAAATATTTTTTACTTTTACACTAGAAAACACAATGTATAATTATTTCAGGTACAACTAAAATGACTATTATAAATATGTGCTATATTTTATTCATATGTGTTATTTTTTCTACGATAACGTTTGACGCCTAATGCTTGCCCAGCACGCCAAAACACTGTTTTCACCTGTCATGCAGCGAAGCATCATCGTAGGGTGAGCTCTATTTTCAGTGGGCCGTAGCTCGACCCCCAGGTCGATTGGGCCAAATTTGATTTTGGATCTTTCATCTACTCGGTCATATTGGCCTATAAACCGAAATTCAGAAAAATCGAGCTCAGACAGTTCTCGAGGTTCCGTTGTCAGTAATTCGAAGTCTTAATGCTGCATAGGCTTCGTTTAGTGGGTCGCGGATAATGTCAGCCACACAAGACAATACCTCCGAGTCTAGGCATAAAACAAGGCAGTGAAATTTAGTTATGCCTGCCTTAATGCCTGAATTAATGAACATGCTGTTCAATTGCGCAAACCAAACATCACGATTGTGGTTCCAAAAGTGTGGGGGACGCAATGCTGCTCTTGCAATTTCCGAGTTTTCTCCCATAATGAATAAAATTATAAATAGTATCGTACGACTTAGTAAGTAGCAATCGTTGAGTCGAAGTTGTTCTTGAGTGGAAAATGATCGGCAGTGGAATGATATGTTGAAATTGGAAACTTATGTTAAACGGAATTCCAGTGAGGAAGTTGTCAATGTAGTGGATGGTTGCGTTGTACCAATGGCCAAAGGTCACTAGTTGAAAGGAAAGTCTCGCCAATTGAGAGGAAAAGTCACCAAATGAAAGGACGGCTTCAATGAAGGGAAGTTAGCAGTAAAAGGGCAGCTTCCTTCTCAATGGCCGGTATAATAATGTAATCAAATATAATCACTGCTATCATTTGTGTTTTTAATAATTTTTATTCACACTCAAAAGAAAATAAATTTATAAAATAAAAAAAGTAAAAAATTAAGTATTAGATATATCAACAACGTTGACACCGACTGACATTCTTATAATGCGAAAAATGGAAACTAGGAAAGGAAATATTTTCAAACAACAATCTCGAATTTTACATCACGCGGACATTAAAAAAGCATAATTATTTCCATATTTATATTTATTTGCATGATCCGCGACATATTAATAAAGCACATCAAAACAGTAAAGAATTTTTAAACCCCCCCTGCAGCTTTTTGAGCTTTCTGTAAGTTTCAGAGCCCCCCGTAACAATTGTCTAACTACGGGCCTGAATGTAGGGTAAATACGAATTTACGGAAATTTTGGAAATTTTCTCTTAAAAACAAACGAGTGGAATTTCAAATAAGAGACAAAACAATATTCCACCGTGTGGTTTCGTTGACGATATTCCACGTGTTCACTCCCGAAGAAGGGCGAACTTTTATCGCCCGAAACGCGTAGATTGAACTCAATCTTGACATAAATACGCTTCTAAAACGTTGTTTTTTGTGTCTTATTTATATTGCGTATTATGTCGTCAATTTTTCCTCTGAAACGCGATAAAAAGTCACAAATTCACGGAGGACGTAAGTGGGTCAATTATGACTACCTTACACATATTATTATATTATAAAATAAATAAAAAATGCGACAAATTTATGAATACATTTATTTTATTTCACGGTAATTTTTTTCTGGTAATTAGCAAATGGAGTGTTGCTGTTTCATGGAAATTTTTAGAGTTTTGAATTTGGACAAAATGCGGATGCTTTCACAAGGAAAGCGAAACGATAGAATGCTACGGTAGATAGATAATAATAAAAATAAAAAAAAATTAAAGTGAGTTGCATTTTAAAATTTTGTTCCCTGGGCAATTGCCCAAAGGGGACATTGACGAATCCGGAATAAGGTTAAATATCGTATTCTTTTGTCCGAATGCACTATTTGCTAAAATCACTGTTTCTTCCAGAAGCAAGTAACTTCTTTCTGGTCCGATTACTTTTGACAACGAATTGTGACAACATTATGAGACAACAACATTGTGAGACACAAGATACAAAAGCGTGAAAAAACATAATATGTAAACTATGGTCAATGCCGAATGAATTACAATAAAATGGTCTAAAAAGTTGTCTTTCGCAGCTTGAAGGTGCTATAACGCCAGATAAATTTCCAATTACATCAGTTTATGCAGATCATGGTCCTTTAGAATACCAGTATCGTTTTTTTAAATTTTTTATTTGATTGTTTACAAACGCACACTGACAGCTCGAAAAGCAACCTGGCATGGATCTTCCTTGAAGAATGAGGCTCTTACTGATTGCGTGGTACACCGCATCACTGATTATTCACATCAGATGTCGTCAGTTTCAGCAGATTGGACAGAAGCCGAGTGGTTGACAAGACAGAAACGACTTCTCACTTTTCATAACCTCTGCGAATTTATCACCGAGGGTTTGCATGCTGTCTAAACAGATAAGAGATGCCCAACGTGCCAAAGCAAACAAAAAAAAAGAAGAAATCAGCCTTTGAGATAGATATCTTTACCACGATTGCCTGCCCTTGATGAGCACGCCTTAACCAATGTGGTGGGTCTTTTTCAGGTGGTTAAACTTCGTCTTTTTACCATACGTTTCCTATCGCAAAATTCTCTAATGACATTTATTGATGGACACTAGCACCCCAACGTATGGGCTGACATTATCTTTTCAATAACAGTCGTAGAAAATTCCGCCTTTTAGAAAGCGTGGTAAAAAAAAATATTGTATTGATATTTCCTTCGATCAAAGACGTAAATAATAAAGCACAAAAAGAACAAAAATTCAAATTTAAGTCTACGCGTTTTCAGAGCCCAATAACAGAGAATTTGCGATTGATTAGAACATAAAACACCGCTTTATTTATTAGAGCAGGTTCTTAATTCTACGAACTTGTACAGAACCGGAAAAAAGTTCGAAAAACAGGGATTTCGTTAATAGAAATTAACATTTGTACTATGGGATACTTTTCAGAACCAAAGCGATAGTTCATAAAAACACACTACTTCTTAAATCCGATTTTCATAAAAACTCAAATCCTCTGTATAACGCAAACATCTGTTCAAAATTTAAAGAATTCAAATTAAACGCGTTATAAATAAAGAATAAATAGAATAAACAAACACAAATGCTCCACGGCATTTCAAAAATAGAGTTCTCAGAATATAAAGAGAAGTGCTGCATGGGAACCTTTATAAAATACCTATCTCTCTTTTGCAGTTTAGAAAGGATGAACACGTATTTAAGTTCCATGGTTTCAAAAATGCTTGAGTCGTACTAAAAATCTGTTCAGCTATTCCCGCTAGCAATGTACACAAAATTCAATAAAGCCCAGCATAAACCGCAAACTTGCAAATCTTTAGGCATTTCACGTACATGGTGGAAGGCATTCAGACAGCAGTATCTCAACCTGATGTTGTATGCGCAACAGCAAGCTATACTAAGAAGACACAGGTTGAGATGTATCTCTGTCTCCTGTTGAATTTGAGATGCTTTCTACGCAAAGTAAGGAAAAGTAAAACAGAAGGTGGCACTTCAAATGTTTACGACCCAATAGTAGGGATAGGTTTTGCGTTGTATGCCGGAGTATTATGTATAGAAAAATTCATAAATTGACTGCTATTATAAGTTCAGAAATAAATCAAATGGCTTTTGAATAAACCATTTATTATCATTAGTGCACGTTATCTAAATTTATTTTTGATTTGCTCCACTTGATGAAGGAGAAATAGCTATCGAAACTCAATGAAACTATATTCATACATCATGACAAGTAGTCGTTAATTCCAGTCTTCCTTAGTTTAGTTTCATTGTGAAAGTGAAGCCTTTTGCACTGATTCAAACATTTTAATAATTTCCTTTATTAACGTTTCACTGTTCCTCCGAAATTTTTTCTCTCATCTCCTTGTATTCGTGACTTTTCTTCCTTTTACATCATCCATCACTTTTCTCCGTTTTCTTGCATTTTTTTCTCTATCGGTGACTTTCAACCCTCCGAGATAACAAATAACTTCAGTTAGAAATGCCATTATCAAATAACAAGTTCTACTTTCTGCTTCTTAAATGTTATGGTCTTATAAATAACCATTTACAGATAACTAAAAAACATCGATTTCGTTTCTTTACATTTTTAAATTGAGATATAGAGTAAAATGAGGCGAAGTCTACAACTGCACCTTTAATATAATTAAATGACTACACGTGGGTGGGTCAGCATTTCAAAAATCATCGGACCTCAAGCCTTCGAAGAAGATCAAATGATTCAGACTTAAGGTAAACAACATATTTTATCTAAAGTGGGGTTTCAGCCTCCCCTGTCTCTCCTTGCCTTACGCCATTATTATGACTACATTAAGAGGTATTAAACGTACGAGCGATTTTTAAATATCCCAAATAGTGGTGCATATATGAAATGTAGAGAAAAAGATTATTGAGTGCAGGAGCTTTTCTGTACTGTATCCATCTCTATCTGTATGTAATCCATCATATTTTTTTTTATCTCTGTAGTAACGTAGGAAGGCTATTGTGAGAAGACTAAACAAACAAGCTGCTGGCGTAGAGAGCACGGGCGAAACGGTTACCCCACCACGAACTTTACTCAAATATCAAAAAAGTTGGATACACTACGCACAAGTTGTATGACGCTTTACCATTTGTTTTACAGGCATTATACGCACAATTAGTGATGTGCGATTATGAAATGTTGATAACCGAAAAAAATCGTAATTGATTCAAATTTAGATCAGAGACCTTGACAGATTTAATAATCGAAATGCTTTATGGTAATCACGGGTCAACGATCACCTATTGTATAATCACTATAAAGACATTCAGTACGCTCGGTTCCGAGGCGTTTTTCATAACTGGTTTTTCGCGCGCAAAAAAACAGTTATGAAATGACGCCCTTTCCTCTACTGCAATGAAACTACCCGTCCGTTATTTCAACTCCCTTGAATTCCCATAGGACTAGTGGACAACTTTCCGTGAACGGACTATATGTCGAAAAGTATTTTGATGCGAAATTTCATTAAAATCCTTTTTTTCCTGGGTTTATCAATTTTTATGTCATGGAGTGTACATACACTAGACATGTCCTAGTTGGTGTATTTTGTGTAATTTTAATTTCCAACCTATTAAGAAATTCACATAATTAAAGATGTCTTCCAATGTATAAAATGTCAAATAAAATTAATATCAGCTGTATACAAGTTTATAAAAAACAGTATTTTATTCAACTACATTTAGTGTGTTTTGTACGCAATTCTATCTACATATATTTAGAGATTTTGAGTGAAATATGCCACAAGAACATTTTGGCAAGAACAAAATGCCTAGAAACCGAACTCATAAAAAGAAAATTTTATTTTTGAAATACTTAGTACGGGGCTTCTATGTTTTATAACTGTTGACAGTTTGAAAGTGAAAAATGATGGAAGTCGGAAAGCAACTCCATAACAGATTCAAACACTTTTCGGAATATTTTTCGGACAAAGAAATATATAAATATCAAGTTGGCATACCTATCAAACTCAAGGCTTTATCCGCTAAATGATAATGCCGTGCAATTTCCATAAAATGAAAGATGTCGTAAATGTATCGAAAAAAATGTAACTCATTTTATGAATCTTATTTGAAAATTTTATTCGTTTTAGATTATTCGCAATATGGAGTTTTACTTCTAGGGAACGTTGCAGCAAAAGGCAACTGATTTACTAAAGATTATATGATGTATACTTCCGCTAGTTGCTCTATTAGCAGCTGGTCCGGAACCAGTGCTTACATAATTTCGCACATTGGGGGTCCCCAGCCAATGCCCAAACCCTCCTCACTCCCAACCTTTTTGCAGGTGCTAACGGATAATGGATTTCCAAGCTCGTAACTGTTTTACTATTATTTTTACGCCCCACCTCAATATATAGAACTTTGAATTTTTTATTGAATTTTTACAATATTTATTTCTACATGTAATGACTTTATTGGTGTAAGGGTGTTGATATATAAATGCAGTTAGATAGTCGTAAAGTCTTCATAAGCAGGAATGTGGCAATAATATGCTTTCTACTATATTTTTATACATTCAACTTTAGCGCCAAGTCCCCTGAATACTTGCCCTCATTTTCTCCCTCCTGTTTCCGACACTGATTATCATTAGCACGAGGAACTGCAAGATGCTTTAGAAACACAACTTCCTCCAACCTTTTAAAATAGCTTTTAATGAGGCGCATATACCGTCTTTTTGTAATCAATACATAACTTCTAAAATTATTTTTCTGATATAAATAAAAAGAACACGCATTTTATGTACATTTTTGATGGTACATCTATTGCGTAATACTTTGGATGTTGTATTGAGAATTTCGCGGTTAAAGGTACGTTATCTTGTGCTTAGGTTAGAAATGGAGGAGAACAAAAGCCATATTCTTTTTTTTCTGTTGTTATTATCGCCCTTGTGAGGTTATCCTTTAGATGGGTAATACAGGGTTCATTCTAAAATAATGAGAATATTTTTTTCTGCCGTCCTCCAGCTTAGCTAGGCAACCGCGACCGTTGGAAAAGATGATGAGAGGAGTCAGCTTTGAAACGAAACAATCTCCAGTTGAAAAAAAGCCTTGAATTAGCTGCATCGAAGCCCAAGAATCCTGTTTTGTAAATTATAAAGTCTATTTGACTGAAGGTTAAGGGGTCTCCCTAGTTTGAATTACCAAATAACATGGAATTTGTGAATATGTTTAAAAAGCAGTACCTGTGAAACTAAACAACACAATTCAGAAATTCTTTTTTTTTTGTAACAAAGCTTCAGTTTTACAGTTTCATATAAGTACAAAACATAATTATCCTCATTGATTATTATTTTTTGATTAATATTTACATAACACACACACATGTTCGTCTTTTAAATGGACATTGTTTCCTTACGCTCAAGTTTCTGCAATATTTTAAGCCTTAAAGACACTTTTTAATTATATGAATACCACCACAAGCTGAAACGTCAATCTGAAGCTACTGTCAATACTTTGCAAGTTATATTTTTATTTTTAAAAAATATATTTATCTCAATTATGAAAAATGCCACTTTTTGTCTAAACTTAATTAAAAAATATTAATAACATTTATACTAAATTAATAAAAATAGCTTCAGTGTATGAAACTGTACTAGATAAACATTTGTACAAAATTTCATTGTAAAATATATAATAGTTCAGGAAATATCCTGCGTGACGTGTCAAAAAAAAAACATTCCGAGAAAAATGCGCTCAAAATTTCTGTTTACAATTTTTCAGTGAATAAGCCCATTTTTTTATACACTAACACTTGTTTTATTACATTGATACTAATAAAAGATTAAATATTAATCTCATGCTATTTTCCATATTTTAAGTCATTCTGTTATTTTTTGATTGGTGGGTGTGGCAAATCCATGATCCCGCAGAAAGTTTTAATCGCAGTGTGACTTTGTCCTATGCATCGCATGGCATAAGTGAATCGCCTATTTACATCGGAAGCTTTCTTTAGTTCATCTGCCATTTCCGAGTTTCGAAAGCTGGCAATATCTTCACAATTGTTACACTGTATGTGGATTCTTGGAGATAAGCCAGCTACAAGGTATTCTTTATGTCAATTTTTCCACTGCAAATTTTGCAGCAAACTACAGCTGCAATTTTATCGAAGACCCAATTTTTGTCCATGGTGATATAGCCTTGAAAATCTGAAACCTCATTTGGCAATATTATTGATGAGGATAGCTTTTTATTAGAAGCACTTACATTTACATTTGGCTCAGAATGAAGACGGGGAGTTCGATTTTTCAAAAGAAATTGATTGCCAACGAAACGCCTTTTGTTTTGGGCCTCTGACCTGACGCACGTTTTCGTTCCATCGTTGAAATCAGTAGACAACAATAAATGTAACTAAAATCAATAATATAAACAGCAAACAAACAGAAAAACAAATAATGAAGTAACAGGAAATCTAAGCAAAAGAAGCAGCGGCGAAATCTCGAGAATGAAACATTTGTAAACAAACACTAGAATTGCATAGAAAGGACAAATATTCTAGCTTGCGGAAATTAGTTTGCTTCTGTTTCTGATGTAAAATAATACTTTCGAAAAATAAAATAAATAAAGCTTAAAATGACCAAATCTTAGAAATATAGATGACAGAAATACTCTCGGTTCCTTTAAAGCCCCTTAAGCTGCCTTTTATTTAATTACATCTTCCCACGTTTTTGCATACTGTGAGCTTAGTTTTCGGAATTTCTTTTGCGTTTATTTTAGCATATTCACAACGTTTCTAAGAATTTTTTAAAATAATAAAAAAAATCGATTTTTTGAAGTTTTCAAAGTAGGGAGATCATTTAATTAATTTTTATTTTAAAAGAAATATTCTGATTAATTTTGGAACGAACCCTACATAAGACATAAATTTTATATACAGTTCGTTTTCTTTGATTTTTCAATTTTACAAATTTAATGAAGAGAATGTCAAATTTTATTTCTTTGGAGTTGTAAGGAAGATTAAATTTTGTGATGTGGTAATAAAGCAAGTCGAAAATCTTATTTTTGTTTCTTGCATCTCATATCCAATACTGAATCTTGGACAGCTCACACAAGTTTTGATTTATTTTATATCCACCATTAAGCTGAATTTTCCTAAACAATCATCATTTGTTCTTCAAAGTTCTTTGAAGTGCTGTCCGTTTGCGCTACAGCTTTGTGCATATGATTGTGCAAATGCATTTGTAGAAACGAAAGCGTTGTTGAAACAGACGCGAGGTTTCCCCCAAATATCTGTAAAGCTGTAAGGGAAAAACTGCCTTGGAAGGGACCGCTGATCTTTGTGTTTCCAAATATCTGAAGTCAAAACAAGCACCGTCTGATACTCATGAAAAGAAATCCGATGCTATAGTTAGAAATATCAGGAGGGGACGTCAGAAATCGGTTAGACGCTTGCAAATATGTAGGACTCCAAGCTTTACATTTGTTTTCGGTGAACGCCAGAAACAAGTTCTGAGATTGGTGTCCTATTCTTCTGTAAGCGGCTAGTCGGTTCACAAAGTCACTTCCCATTATTTCTAAATATAACATCGGACTTCTTTTCTTGAACAGACAGTACACGAAGCTTTTCAGAAATAGGAGTTTCTAGTCCCATTGGCTGGGAAGCAGCAGCAGCAGCAGATGTATATAACAATATTGTATCCGTCCATCTCAGGTAGAGCTGACGGAAAGATTAAAGGAATTCTTATGCCTATGCAAGCCTTGATTAACGATTACAACAAATCTTTTAGGATTTATGTACTTAGACCCTTCAAACAGAGACAAATTATGCCTGATGACCTAAAAATATAGTAATTTATCAACACTTAGTCATAGCTCAACCACACGACAACAACAAAAAACTGGATCTTCCATTAAAACTTGGTTATAAACTTTTACTTAAGGAATTTAAACTTAAAAGCATATTTTATTTGACATCAGGCTAATAGGCGTAAATAGACAGCGAATAGGAATAGACGCAAATGTAATTACGACTATTCTAAAAATGTAAATATTTTGTAGGGAAAAGTGATCAAAACCAATATTTTGATTATTTCCCAATTTTTTTATTGTCATCTCAATAAAACGAACCTACTTCTAGAAAATGTTGTAGCATTTATTTTACTCACCATACCAGGGGTAGGGAAACTTTTTACGTTGTAAGGCCACATTAAATTAGCTGTTAATATTAGAAGGCCGCATTAAGTGGGATGTAATGTACGAAGGCCACATGCGTTTTAATTGTGTCAGTCAATCGTAGAAGATTTATTCGTTAAATCTTTTTCTACTCTTCCATACTTTACTTAGGTAGATTTTAAGACTATAGTTCAAATAAAAAAGATGAACAGAATCGTATGAATAAAAATTAAAAAAAAAATTCTGCAAATTTTTAATTCTGTCAAAAGGCCGCACATAAGGGCCTCGAAGGCTGCATGTGGCCTTAAGGCCCCGGGTTCCCCACCCTACACTATATGCTTCCTTTTCCTTTCTACAGCCACTTTCTGGAGAAGTCTGTTCAAACATAATGGCAAGTTTTACGAAAGTTTATCCGTCTAGATTTAAACAGGTATAAGACAGGGTCGTCCAACCTTTTTGAGCAGCGAGCCACTTATAAAAATTTCACACAGCTCGCGGATCAGCGGTTTCGTTTAAAAAAAAACAAAAAAAACCAAAAAAAACCACCACTTCCTTCAGTGTTTCTTCCCGTTATGTGTTCACTTGTGATATAGAAAGGGATCACTCATGCTGTTCCCAGGATTTTTCTTTATTTCTGGAAAAATTTGTTTTAAATATTTGTTTTGGACTTTTTTTATTCTAAACAGTTATCGGCGGGGTAGATTGTAGCCCCACGGGCCGTATGTTGGACAATAATGGTATAAGAGAAAGGAGAATTATTAGAAATATCAGTATTTTGTTATATCAGTTGCAATTAGAATTCAACTTCAAACACTGAGCACCTATTTCTCATTAAAAATCTTTACGAGCATAGAATGGCGCAGTGATAGTGTGTTTGCCTAGCATGGATTTTTCCATTTTTCGACTTCCAACTGCCCCAAAAAATAACTTTTTCCGACTAACTGCTTGCTCTTTTCCTGGGATTAGTTTCCTAGGATTCTAGAGATTTGGATTCCTCGGAAAATCCTGGTCAAGGCGCAGCATGACCAGTACTGGTTTTGTGCCATTAAGCTCAAATCATTTGCATTCAGACTAAAATCTCTCCTCCTATTCACAGTTATATGATGGCATATAATATCAGTTTTGTTACCGCGTACAGAACGAGGGTTTGATTCTATTGGTGAGCAGTATTTATTGTTTTCCTAGTGATCCCAGGTTTTATGATTTCCTAGGTTTGGATTCCTCGGAAAAATATAGGTCTTTGGCTAACATGAACTCAACGACCTTGCACCGTAAGATAAATACTCATCATGTTTTTAAGAAATTTACATTGGATTTCTGGTAAGTGACGAAGTTTCTCGTGAAAGTCAAATTTGATGACAAGTTTAATTTTGGTTTCACGCAAATTAAAATTGCTCAATATTAGAAATAGACAAATTGACATAATTTTTAATGACACTCACATGACTCGGGTAAATAAGCTGTCAGAATTCGTATCGCCTGATATTTGTGGGGTGCTTTGATGCAATGACAGCAACGGCCGTGCTGCAAAGGGACTCCACAGATTTCCAAGGAAACCGAAACTCCTCTACCCAGAGAATCAATCAGCCGACTATTGTGGGTAGAAAAACGACGTGCATTCTACTATATCACTAGGAATCGAACGGCTTAACACCCTACAATTATGCGACCTTAGAACCTTAGTTCAGTATAGCCCAGATGCTCTTGCACCATAAAAATCCAAACAAACCTTAGAACCCGAGCTCCATGACTATTGAATGCATTCAGTTAAGTGTAGTGTTGCTAAATTAGAAAATTTAAAACTTTTTGATTCGCTGCTCCATCCACCTCTTTTAAATTTTTGACGGTTCTCAAATATACAAAAAGGCAAAAATCGTATATCATAAATACAATATTTTGCAAAACAAAAAACAAAACCTACCATGAAGAAATTATCTGTTTTTATTGAAATTAAACGTCCGTCCAGCACATACACAGGTGAGGGAATGTTAAAAAATTCAAGGCTCTAGTGCCCACAAATGGTTAGGTATTCCACATTGAATGTTCGGATCAATAGTTAGTGTCCACACCATCCCTCTCCCGGCGGCAATGCATGCTTCAACACGTCTAGGTCAGGAGTGATAACGAATAGCGATTCCTAATGTCATCCTGCGACATATTCTTCCGGGCAGTCCTTACTTGTTGCACCAGCTCTGCGACATTTTGCGGTGCCCAAATCCAGCAGCCTACCATGTCCCATACATGTTCGATTGGCGAAAGGTCTGGTGACGTTTCTGGCCAAGGAAGAGTATCAACAGCACTGGGGTAGCTCACAGATATGCGAACCATATGGGGCCTGGCATTATCTTGTTGGAAAATGACTCCAAACTGTCGTGTCATGAAGGGTAACGTAAACGGCCACAGGATGTCATCAACATATCGTTGAGCTGTTGAAGTTGTACGGTGGGTGAAAAACAGTATGGTAGAAATATTTTTTGTCTTGTCTTCAAATTAGGCTTTGCTGAATCTAATCGGTTTCGAAAAATATCCACTTTGGAATTTAAATAGAAAAACAATGGTAAAATATGTGGGAAGTTACTATAAAATAGAGGATCGCAACCGTGGCGACCTACCGGTTTCAGGTTGAGAGGAAATTGTAGATTAAAATGAGTAGACTCATTTTACAACAATATATTTATTCTGCTATGTAAAAAAATCTTAGAATATGAAATGATACAATGAGATATGTGATGACGTGAGTATGGGCACAAAAAGTTGAAAATCACTGCTGTAGAGAATCCATCTATAGAAATCAATGACAAGTTTTATCTCCAAGACAACGATGCCGATTAGTGAAGTAAATTAGAATTAAATTATTTGTAATAATTAAAATTATTGTCGCTTTAGCATTAAATTTTATTTTGCGCCATTGCATGCTGCTTTTGTATTTTATGTTTATTAAAGATAAATAAATTTTTGAACTGTCTAGTAAAATTAGAAAATTAGAAAATCAAAGTGCATAAATCTTCGGCGTTTAAAAAAAAGTCACATATTAAATAATTAATAGAACTTAAGAACTATTTAATGCTGTAATGGATCCGTTGATTTAAAACATACTTAAGTAAAGATGTGGCAATAATGAAATATTTGAAGCTTAAAAGTATCTAAATAGATAGCATTTTCCAGATATATGATGCACATCTTTAAACCGCTTATAGATGAAATTTAAGAGAAAATACCCAAGTTAATCTTCTTTCATTACTGCGTCTCGAATAGGGATTTCCATTAATAGATGGTCCAAAAAAGATGAAACGTCTCATGGAATGACCCTGATCCAAGTAAGTCTAGCCAGCTTAAGTGCCATAATCACTTGGGTTCACTAAATAAGAACTGACGTTTCAGATATTGAAAGAACCCTTGCCGTCGCCAGCGTATGTTAACAAAATCTGAAGGCGCCTAGCAGACAAGCGGTGCATCTTCCCAGGAATACAAATTTTTCTTAGGTCAAAAAAAGCATCGCCTCCAGCCGTACTTACTCTTGGGACCGCGGTAAACTTCGTCGATGAAAGAGTGTCTCCACCCCAAACCACTTCAGAATTCGTATATTCGGTTTTATTTATCTGTTCCTCTGTCCATTTATTTCGTTAACCTTTTATTTTGTTTTTTTAAACGTGCTGTGTTTGTGTGATGATGTTTAAGAGCGAAGTGAAACAAAGAGGTTTTGTAATGGAGTTGTTTTGTTCCATTTTTTCTTTTATTAATATAACCTGAAGGCTCTTACTCTGCCTCGAACTTATTCGGTTTATTGAAAAATCGCTTCAGTTTAGTTCACTTCATGTTGCTAATAGATAAGAGAAATAGAACAGGTGACATGGGTGTTCAATTCGGGGCTAATTGAAAATCATGAGGATCTATTTTTCAATCATGAAGAACTGGAACCCATTGGAAGATTGTAAATGATGTACGATTGTCAGTTCAGGAACGTTTAATAATACGGTATCATTAAACATGATGAAGTTAATCGAATACTTGTATTCGTTAATTTTCCTTCAGAAGATGCTGACAGTTGAAATGGATTAATGATTTTATGTCCATGTATAGAAATATATTTTTCTCAGTTTCAAACGTAAATTATAAGAGTTAAAACGGGCACTGTTTGTTCTTTGCTATGGAATGATTGAAATTTAACATTAATACGTCTCTCAATAATTCTATATCTCACGTTTTAAATATGGGAGGTTTCAAGTATTACATAAGCAATATTTTGGCCATTTTATACCCCTCTCCCCACTCCCACCTTGGTAAGCAAAAATTAACATTGGCTAACATAGGAAAATAAGCACAACAGCAACAACCCCACCCCAAAGGTGCTTACGTAATACTTGAACGCTCTTTATAGTCTAGCAAGCTATCATGTCAGTAGCTCGAAAAACTTCGTCCTTGAGAAAGTTACTTTGATTTTGAATTCAATATAATTGTAAATACAACGACCTGTTACTTCGAAAGTAAGAACCGAAGCAGGAAGGAATTCAAAAATTATGAAGATCCAACGTTTCCAAATGGGTTACAAGAAGAATTAAAAAAATGAAACTAAAGAAACATTTAAAAATAGATAAAGAACATATTAGATGCAGTGTAATGGAAACTAAATGACAAAAAACGGGAATCATAAGTGCAAGAAAATATACAAAAGGGTTAATAACTCTCAAATGGTTGTGTGGTCGTTTTAATGCAAATGCATAATAATTTTTTGACTATTTAATAATTGGTAAAAAATTTCAAAATTCAAAATCAATTTCAAAATCAATTCTAAGGACAAGTGATGGGAAGGTAAGTATACAAGTGGAAAAATAAAAGTATAAATGATGAACGGATATTAAATGACATGGCAGTTTCTAGATTCATATCTTTAGAATCCAACTATAATCTCAGGGCCTCAGATGTATTATATCCTTGCTGATATTTCCTTGGAACGTTTCAGTGTAGAGTCTGATATAATGTACTTTTAATACATATTTGTCTTGTATTATTATTTATAGTTAT
>QLNU02014176.1:43444998-43468571 GCA_006491805.2 Dysdera silvatica | reverse complement strand
CATATGCGGGAACATTCGGTAATTAACATTAATATCCAACACCTTAAATAAGCACATATGTGTGTGGTAAACACTTACATCCTGTTAGTATATCCACGTGTTACCAGTTTCAATGATCCTTTCAGAGCAAACACTTTGAATGTTTGGTTTGCAAGATCTTTATATCCTAAAAGTGGAACCTGGACAAACAGAAAGCAGCCAACCAGCTCATGCTCTAAGGATAATATATTTTTTCAGAATTATTCGTATTTGTCTGTAATTGGTGATGACAATATACCTTACATAATTATTATGGGCTGTTGAAATATAATTACAAAAAAATAAGTGCTAAAATTTTGTTCGAAATTATTAATTGGAAGATGAGAAAACATTTAATTTTATTAATGCCTTATCATTTATCGTCATAGAATAATAATAATAATAATAATTTATTTTACAGGAAATTAAAAAAATTGTATACAAATATAAAAAATAATTTGTGTCTGGAAGTTGCTTGACGAATTATCGGAAAAAAAATAGAAAAAAAGTCAGCTTGGCGATCAAAAATTATGGTTATTGTTATTTCTGTAATATACTAGAGAACTGTATATTACTATAAAGCGTATTCTTTATATATACTATTATATACTATCATTAAATACTAATTTTATAATTTAATTATATACTATATTTATTAGTTAAAAATATTCATGCTAACTAATGAACACTTCTTTGCCGTTAATGAAAAAGGTTAGCGAAAAGAATTTTTGTGAAAAGTGTTTTTAAAACATCAGATGATGAAAAACAGATTGAATAAACAGAAAAAATAGAATTCCCTGTGAACTGTTGGGAAAATAATTATAACATTTTTTAATGAGTGGAGTTATTATTACTAATTTGGTTTTCAGTGGTGTTGATTATTTTGTTAAACGTTACGAGCAATATTCTTTATATTATAAAATCCTATTAATAACTAAATTTTCTTTAATATATATTAAATATTAAATTTAATACTTCAAATTATATATTAAATCGGTCATATATTAATAATTATTCTTTTAACCTTCCAACTTTCACTCTCATACACGCGTGCAGACAAACGCACATACATCCACCTTTAGTCAGATTTCGCTGTATGCCCATTTTTTCTAAGATATTATTACCTTTCTCGAGGTAATAATGTTCCTTATTATTATTAATAATAATAATCCATTGTTTTTCCTTCATTACATATCAGTAATTACCAGTGATACGTAAAGGTGTTAAAGAATTAAAAAAATAAATTATACCCTTGTATATTCAATATTTATCAACAATTCGATATTATGTTCATTTTGTGCGGATATGTGTTTGGGATGAAACAGTTCCACGTGGGTTTCCTTTAACTTGTCGATATCTAATTTTCCATCATCTTCTTATCTTCGGTCTTCTATTAACGATTAAGACGGAACCCTTTGGATTGGGGACAGGTCAAATGTTGGGCAAGATGCTCATTACGCCTACAGTTAGTTCGTCTACACATAATCGACACATTTAAAACATTAGTCATTTTTCATTAATATCCGTTTTGACTTTTATAAGAACAGCAGATGTCATTTACCTTTTCTAATCATCAGTATTTCGCAATGGCTTATAACGTATATTGCTTCGAACCAATTGCGGATTTACCAGTAGGTTAAATAGGTCTACAGCCGCAAATTTTCGAAAGCGAAAAATTTGAGAAGGCGTGACGACGAGGCTGAACATTTCGTCCCATTTAATTAATTATTAATGCCTCAGAAATGTTTTCTACCTATCGACGTACGCACGATTTTTCCGTCCGCCGCACCCATGTTTAAATGAAAATATGTCGCGAATATGGGCCTATCTTTTCTCTTGTGAAGCCTTGATGTACGAGTTGGAAACAAAGAAAAGAAAAAAGGAACGCAGATAAAGATTTTGTAGAAAACAAGTGCAGACGGGAATATGCCCCATAGTATTGTCTACCATCGAATGCACCCGATCGTAAGGTTTGTATAAAAATTTAAGAGACGCGTTAATATTTTTATGATTATAAAATGATATTTTTTAAAGAATGGAGAAACTAGTTTGGTTTTGAGTGATGTTTAGGTTACATTGTTAAATTGTAGTTACTGATATTTTATTTTATCAAAAAGTTCTATTTATAATTAAATTTCACTATGATTCGTTTATGTTTTTTATAAGGATTTAACATTTTCCATTTATCTCACTTTTATATCCAGTTTTAAATGTTATGTTCAGAGGAGGGTGAGCTACCAAGATTGGAAAATAACGAATTTGCAACGATCGCCAAGGGTGACAAGTTTTTAGTTATAACTAGAGCTATAACACAGAGAAGGCGGCAAAATAAAGCAAACTAACGGCAGAAAAATCATAAATCCGCCTCTGCTTCGAACACAGGTTTGAAAGTGAGATCTTGTATATAATTTTTCCTCTCTTGCATCCTCCATCTTAACACTAGTCAACTGAGCACCACAGATACATATTTCATTGTAGCGTCCTAATGTGCAAATATAAATATGCAAACATTTTTTAGTGATGTTTGAAACTTGACAAACATTTCATTAATGCATTCTTTGTTCTACGAGGTTTATTTTCATCAGTAAAATTGTAATTTTGAAACATTATTTTTATTTAAACCGTATAGAAAACGTTTCTCTAAAAATTTTTCACGTGAGGATCTTTAAAAATCTGTTACGTTAAAAAAGTCATGGTTCAGAAGACAGCTTTAAAAAAAAAAGTTCCATGTGCCGTTACTTCATTAGCTGAATTAACTTTCTGATTTGTACTTAACTTTTCGTAACTCATTTGCGCATTTTACTACCAACATTAACACTCGCACCAGTATAGCTTGACCATGGACCTAGAGTTGGATGGGCCGTGGGGCCCAAGCCGCCCCAATAATCTGAAATAAATTGCGATTTTACATATACTGTAATGTATAAACGTACATAAAATGTGCATCAATAATTTTGAGAACTCTGCGTTTATGAGCATGAGTATACTGACACTCCATAAACTGAAGTTTGAACTAATATCTTAATACATAATTTGCGTGACGTTTTTCGCCATCACTATAATAGTTTAATAGTATGTAATGAAACCTTTTTTAGACACATATAAATGCCATAGTTTCTTCACACCATTGCACTGAAAATGACATTAGGATTATCAAGAATTTTGCTTATTTGAACTCGGCTTCTATCCCTTTTTCCGATAATCTAAGTTCTTCTCAGTGCATGTAATAATAATAATAATAAGTCGTCGTTCGTAGCCAAATCATTTCATTTGAGCATTGAAATTTAGCAGTGTTTGTTTGAGTAGCTTATAAGATGGATTAAACTTCTCTAATCCAACTTTGGCAATTTTTGAACCTAATCAGCAATACGCGACAATGTTTTAATTGTGTAGTGATACATTAGTTATATGCTATATATTTGGTTCTGCAACTTATTAGAAACTGTAGGGCAATTATGTCTCTTATTAGAAACACCGAGCTAACGTAAATTGCGGGCCCAATGTTGATACAGGGCGCAAAGCAATTTCCTCATCATTTATCTCAGCAGATGAAAATTGAGTTAATAGAAATAATTGTTCCCACTTATTAAAGGCAAGGTTCATTTCGGGTGGAACGTAATTTCTCATGTTCGAAGACAACGTGTCCGATTATAGAGAAAACTTGTACTTTATCGCCTCCGGATCTTAAACGTTTTCCGACGCAATTAAATGAGGAAAAAGAAAATAAAGGTCTTTCTTATCGGCAGTTGATAAAATCAGACACACGGATTTTTCCCGAAACTGTCAAATTTTAAACGTTTGGGTCGTTTTAAGTTTAACACCAAGTCCTGCGAAATCTTGTCAAATTGTGAAACACGTCATCTTTGAGCTTACAAATGTGGCGGAAGTACAATTTGACAGTGAAGAATGAAAACTTTTGACACACATAGGGCCCTAAAGCAGAATTGAAGTTGTGTCTTCTTTTGCAACGTGCACACAGTTTTGTAATTGTTCTTTCTTTCCCTAAATTCCATGTTTTTTCAGAGAAGGTGATGGAGAGAGGAATCCTGCGTCGTTGATTACTGAAAATTATTCGTTATATTGATTCTGTCGTTTTTTTATAGGTTCTTATTTTGTATTTTTTTTTTTTGGCTTTACCCATATCATACTTTTCTCTACTTGACGGATTTTCTTTATGTGAAGTAAAAGCAAAATGCGCACGTTTATAAATTGACTGATAAGTAATTCAATTTTCAATTAACTAATTCGAATAATTTTTTTTTATTTTATTTACATCCTAATCACACTGATTTTTCTCGGAATTCTTAATTGCAGTTCAAATTTAGGTCTTTGAGACAGGTTCGCATAACGAATATGTATTATAACTTATTAAGCTGTCCTGGTGCATGCCATGGTGTAGTTGAATACGTAGAGTAGGGAAGGATTTCTTAGGGGCTCAAACAGTGGCGTACGCAGAAGGGTGTAGATGGGGTTGTAACCCCCCATTGCAATGAAATTTTGTATATTTAACATAGGAAAATGTGAGTTGTAGCTCTGTAATCATCCCATTGAGCATATAACCCCTTTACTAACTTTCTGCCTACGCTTATAAACTCAAGTCACCCACGGAATATCAAAACGTATTTTCCCTAACATCGCATTACATGGTTATCTTTAATGCGACTTGACCCCTATAATTTTTAAATTACTGCGCCAATGGGTGAGTGGAAATCTGAAACTGAAAACATCTGTAAAATTTTGAACAATAAAAAAGTTGAAAAAATGTTAGCTCATGAATAAAAAGTAAGGACTTTGAAAATTTCATTCGTCGAAATTATCAAAATATATTATGCTTAATAAATAAAAATAATTTCGCGTGCTTTTAATATGGTTCGGATCTCACAGGCTTTTGTATATACATTTTATGAAGTCATAATTGCGTCGTAAAGGAATGACGCAGTGCAACGTAAAGCCTCAAGCAAAAATTTCGTAAAGGGGGGGGGGATAAATGCTTTAATTGAGGGCTACCGTGCTACAACTGCATCTATTTTTGTACATGAGTATATACAAGATTTCATCACAATGGGAGGATTACAACCTCCATCAGCTCCCATACTGTATACGCCAATGGTGCAACGGCAGAACATCTTAAATGTAAAAGTCATTACGTGCACATAGTAAAGCAAGGGCATCCATCGCACGTCCTCTGACGAAGAAGTTGGAGGAAGGATGATTTTTTAATGACGTCCATGTTTTTCCATAGTTACGAGAATGTTCGCAAGTTGTTTCAATGTAAAATCGGAAAATAATTAAACACCTCAAACGAAATATTAACGAAATTTTACATACGTATGTATATAGGGTGTAAAAGCTTAAACCAAGCTCATTATCAATTTGGTCAATTGTACGTCGATTCTTAAAGTGTTATCATTCATACCTGTCTTCCTTACGAGAATAAAGGTTGAAATATGCATCCCCGTTGTTTAAATTGCTGCATTACAACGTATTTTTTTTTCTGGTGCTCAACAAAATAATTCAGTTCCTTTCTGGAGGGCTTGGTGAAGTTCACCTCACGTAACTCCACAAATAACGAATGTATCTACAAAACTCTGTAAATATTTCAAAACTTATAGTGACTTTAATGCTTCAATAACAAACCCCGAAGTTCAGTTAATCTTTTGGCTTTATGGTAAAGAAGTCTCATTTATACGCTTCAAAGGCGTTTGTTCATCTGCGTAGATACAACACGTAACAAGTGCGGTAGTCCATTGGATTCTAAATTTCCATTTAACAGGGTTTAGCGTTGTACAGCTTTGGAATATTTGTACATTGGGGAACAGGTCACCGTAATTCCAGGCCAAGTAATGGCGGAGGGGAGTGAAACCACGGGGATATGAATTGTATGTCTGGGCCAGAGGGTGCCGCAATAAAAGTGGGCGTAGGGTCCATAGTCACAAGTACCTCCTGATTAGGAAGACTGTATTTTACGAAAACGCCCCTGAATTTTGACATATCTTGCTTCTTATCTGCTGAATTTCGGGTCTTGGTAATCTCGTATGACCACTTACAATCCGAAACGGAAATTTAGTAATGGTGACCGAGCTCTAAAAACGTAGAGTTATTCTCCCTTGTTGTGTAGTACATTGAAATATATACGGCATTTTGCGTGTGGCATAAAAAAGTAAAATATCTAATTTTTTTTTTTTTTACATCATTGTTACTATTAGCAGAATATGCACAAACACGTTTTATTGTTTCAGGTCACATCTGCTTTATTGTGACATTGAAACCCTGACATTCTGAAACATTAAAATCAATTAAAGAGTTTCACAATACAAATATTGTTCAAATTTCTTAACTGAATAAAAAGTATCGAGAAAACTAGTATATTTGTGACTTCCAAATATAAAAAATGTACACGATATTGACATCACAATAATATCCTTAGCTATACTCTTATTCTATAGCAGTGGTTCCCAACCTCGCGACAGTCAAAGGGGTGGCGGTAAAACTGTTTTTAGTTGCAATTATTTTTATAAGGAATTTCATACCAAATATTTCCAACGCTTTTATATTTCATCATGGCTACACATATTGCAATATTCTACTAATGGTTGTTAACTTTATATCTATAATATACGTAATATAATATATAATTTTGTATTTAATGTGTTTTCTTTACTCTGTTAAAATGATGCTATTATTCAAATGTGACGGTGACGGACAAAGCGTGGTCACGGGTCTTTTGGTTACTAAAAAAGAAGGGTCGTGGATTACTTGTCTACTATAAAAGTGGGTGGAGGCTTGAAAAAGGTTGGAAACCACTATTCAATAGAATGATGATGTATTTGATTTAACTCATTCTGAAACAAGCTTTTTGAACCTTAAGTAAACTCTTAAAAACACAAACGTATTTTCTTCTAAATCTGTACGCGTAAATTATGGATGTTTTTTAATTATGTTTAATATCAAAAAGGAGAGGGAGGAGGGAAAGAAAGGCATGGGATATTAAAATTCTTCAATTTAAAATATTTATCATTTTTAATTTATGCTTCAATTTCTTGTCGTTTTCGAGTTTCAAGCGTACAGAGTTGAAAATCGATATATATATAAGAACGTTTCCTTTTAAATATCCTTTAATTAATGACTTTTTTGTTTCTAACTTTTAGGGCGCAAAGAAAATAATGGCCATGCTGCGCCGGAACCTAAAGTTTTTCGAGGAATCCAAAATTCTTATGACCCAGGGAACCAAATTCCGGACTACAATAAGCATTTAGTTTGTAAACATTCTTTCCTTTTTTTAATGTATATGTGTGTGCGTCGTAAAGTGAAAGAGACGCAGTAGGAACGGTTAAGTTCCTGCTGCGCCGTAATCTGTAATTTTCTAATGATCCCAAACCCCATTACTTACGAAATTATACCTAAGAAAAAAGGTTTAAATATTCAGGAAATTATACATAGGAAAAAGATTTCAATACCCATGAAATTATACTTAGGAAACTATACCTAGAAAATAATTTTTGCCAAGGGAAATATAATCTTGGTAAATTTCGTAATCAAGAATTATTTGGTCTATCCATTATCAATCTTAAAAAAAATGTGGGACAAAGCCTTACCTTTGCGCTATTGTATGAAGGCAGCAGTGGCGGCTCGTGACTTCAAGAACGGGTGAAGCGGCGAGCCCCTACTACACCCCCCACCCCAAAAGAAACCGGAAAAATGGCCAATCTTCCAATTCCATTTTAAAGTTCGTTTTCTAGCAAAATAATTGTATTCATTATTATATACATATATATATAATAGTTAAAAATATGGATGTATTTAAATAATTCAATTATTTACACATAATAGACCTTTCAATACAAAAACTGTGCATGCACTAGTAATA
The DNA here is from genome assembly GCA_006491805.2 of Dysdera silvatica. NCBI lineage: Eukaryota > Metazoa > Arthropoda > Arachnida > Araneae > Dysderidae > Dysdera > Dysdera silvatica. The sequence goes on along the minus strand of QLNU02014176.1, from coordinate 43,460,686 downwards.
ATATGAAATTTAAATATTATCGAAACATATAAAATTATTCATTATATACATAAAACTGTTAAAATATGTCAACAATAAAAACGTTTTAATTTAAAATTTCAATAATCTGTCATGCATAACATTCCAAATATTCACAATATATAGAGAGGACCTGATATGGTACTACATGTTGTGCAGACAGAGATAATATGTGGAGGCAACAAGCAAAATAAAAATATGCAATATATGCTTACCCAGTCTTTATTTTTTGAATATAAGTTCGATTCTTTTAGACTTGCAAACTTGTCGATGATGTGAAAAAATGGTTGAGTTTCTATTAACTCTTTTAATAGTTCCTTTTCAATTGAAATTTTTAACAAGTTTCTAAGTCTGTCTTCAAACATCGTATTACGTAGACTGATTTTGATTCTGTTTAAGCAAGAAAAACTCCGTTCTACGGAAACACTAGTGGACGGAATAGTCACTATTAAGCAAAAAAGTTTATAAGCTTCTTTAAAAATGTATCTGTTTTCTGTTAAAATTTCCATGAATGTTTGTAATTTCATATCTCTATACTGCTTATCCAGATATATGTGTTTTAATTCATTTTTCAATCTTTGGAAGTCAGTAAATATATTGGGGTAGTACACATTTAAATTATTTATTGTTTTTGTAGGAAATTTATTGGAATACTCCGCAAATTTTGAAGTATCCATTAATGTAATAAAATGAAGCTTTTCCATATCTTGAAAACGTGTGGTAATTTGTAAAGAAATAGTATCTAATATTTCATAAAATGTAAAATTTTATATTTTTCAAAAACTTGATCACTCTTTTTTGGACCTCACCGTGTTCAGTTGTAACTGTGTATTTTGAAGTCACTAATTTGAAAATTTCCATGAACGTATCCTCATTTTCTTTGCTGTTTAAGAGCATCTGAATATTTTTAATTTGTGAGATGCAAAAATTAATGTCAAATGACTTATTTTGTAGTACATTGAAGAGAACATCCGTAAGTCCAAAATTATCGCTAAAAACAACAACCAAAAGTGAAAATTCAAAGTCGTTAAATATATTTAAATAGCCGACACTCTGCCTAAGCGAAGTTTGATCGGAGGTTGGATCGTTCATAATCTCAGTAAATACTTCTTTTAAAGAATCACATTCTTTATTTATAACACTCAACATTTTAGAGTTAATCCTAAAAAAATAATAAAAACTTATAAAAAGTAAATAGTGATTTTGATAAAAAGAGCGTTCAAGTTGGAACTTGGTAACAAGGTAACATATAATAGTTATTTTTATTTTATCCAATAGTGCAAGAAGTAATTGAAGAATTTTGATGCGGTTTGTTTTAAAACACTACCAAAAATCGATATTATTTTTAAACTAATATATAAAAAATCGATTTTTTAAAGATTTAAAGGTCCTGTGTCCCCTTAAGAAACAAAAACACAACGAAATTACACGCTTCTACTGTTACCACTCAACGTGCCTCGAAATACTTCAGGGTAATTAAATAATTCTAACAGATATAACACTAAACTGTTTGTAGTTTGAATCAAAGTTTTATTCAATTCTTTGATTTAATTTTTTTTCTTTGACCAGTAACACCCCCACAGAAAATTTTTTACCTCTAGAAACCTCTGTGGTAATCAAAAATCTCAATTTTTATTTCTGATCAAGCCATACCTCTGTTTTGGTAATTTTTACCTTTTTCCCCATGCAAAACCTCTAGATTCAGAGATAAAACCTCTGATCTGGCAATACAAGCTTGCATAGTGATGCGATGAAAAATCTCTCTTCTCTGACAGTACTTGCTTTCGCCGTAAATATTCCATCGCCATGGTAACCATGTTCGCAAAGCATTTCCGTTTTGAAGCGAAGCTCTGAATTTCTATCGTCGCTTCATCCGTCCCTTTTTCTCGGCGGGCAATATTTCGTTGGTGCGTTTAACGCGTTTAAAGCGCTGACTTAAAAACGTAGCCTTCTGTTCCTGAATGTAATTCCAATTATATTAAAGAAATTAAATTAAAAAAAAAAAAAAAATAGTGGGCTCAAAATAAAATTTTGAATTTTATTTTTCTAATCAACTTTTAAATTTGATAAAAAATAAAAAGGATTTGGAATTTAAATTAAGAAAAAACCTGTTCTTCGACCGCCCAATTGTTTTAGGTGAAGTGCCGCTTCACTCGCGTCACCCGACAAGCCGCCACTGGGAGACTGAAGGTGCTAATGAAATCAAACCTAACGTAATACCAAAGCACTCTACATTGAATATTTTCAAGAGCAGTAAGCAAATAAATTGATCTCGTGATCCAAGATTAGTGCTTTGTTTGTGCGTTTTTAAGACATGAGGAAAGCAAGACCATGCAGAGACCCATGCTGCGCCGAGATCCACAGCTTTCCGGGTAATCCGAACCTCTTAAGGTCTAGGGAACCAAACCCCGGATTACTGTGAGCAGTTAATCGGTAAGCATTCAATTTCTGGAAGAGTTGGAAGTCGAACCAGGGATAACTACGCGCTACTCGAACGCGTTAACACTGCAGGTCCTTCACCACAGACTATGATAGACAGAAAGACAACACGCGTTCTCCGATGCCATTGCGGGGGGGGAGGTCAAATGCAGGTTAGTGGCACGACGGAAGGATGCGTCGTTACCGTCGTAGAATAGTGGATTTATATACAATAAAGCCTCCCTAATGCGACTACTCTCGGTTCCAGGAAAGAGAGGTCGCTCAGAGAGGTGGTCCCTGAATGGAAGTAAATTTACCGTCGTTTCTATGGAGGTAAGGAAATCCGTTTACATAAAACAGTGGTCATTAACACTAGCGGGTGGCCAAAACATATAAATCAAATAATCGCTTCTTACGATCGAATATTTTAGTTAGTTGGTTGGTTGTATTTTTATGGCGCAAGGGCAACGATTATTCAGGGGCAAGCAAGGTCCGAATATTTTAAAAGTTCTATAATTCTATATACGTTGAAACATGGTAAAGTGACAACCTTGGTGAATTGACCTCCTGAATGAGTGACCACACTTTTTAAACAAGAGAACGGATGGGGAATTAGTCATACCTATACAAAAGTCTTTCGTGTACAGTGACCACCCGTCTATGGTGAAAATCGCAGTCTAGTTCCAAAGGTGGCCACTTTAGGCAAGTTCTACTGTACATTCATTTAAATTGTTATCAAGGCCTATTTGGTTTCATTGTCACTTACATCACACAAAACCTAAGCGACCTTCCGATTCACTGATTGCACAAATACCTGATCTCCACATGAAACAGTTTTCTGTAGAATAGCACTGACACTTAGTTTCACTCTTTTGTATGCAACCTTCCAGTTACATCCATAAAAGATCAAAAAGGTCATAGGTTCGGTTGGAAATGGTCTCACGACTTTTGTATAACAGTCTCTTCGTGATAATTGCAATCGGGTGAGCCAAAAGAAAATTTGGTGAGACCGCCGCCGTTTAACCGAAGCCATTTCCTGCACGAAATAGTATCAGTCGGTTTAGATATATCACCAAACTATAAAGATATACTATATTCGAAGTATAAGTTACACATGAATTTAGAGGATATTCACGAAGATTTGTTGAATATTACACTGACTATCAAAAAGGGATAGATTATGCAATGAATTATTTGAAAAATCGAGATAAACATACGGTAAGAGCATTCAAGTAGAATTTTATTAGGACTATTTAGAATAGTGAACGTCGCTTGGCGGCGAAATGAATTAAGAATTCTTGTATATTGTCTTTCCTTAAACATATAGAAAGGGGTAATTAATGTTAAAAATTCTTAAATTATGTTATTTTTGTTAGCGTTTGTAAGGAAGTTGACTGTCTATATACGATTTATATTCTATTGTTTAAACCAAGGATAACCAACCTTCTTATACCTATAGCCCACTTTTGTATCTTTGTTTGTAGTAAAACTTTCGTACTGCCCACCTCTTCCGCTGTAACATAATTTAGCGCAACTGCAAAGTTCTGGTAACTTTTATGTAGATCTTTAGTAAAAATAAGTAATTAAATTTATATTTTGCCTAGGTTTCTAATACACAGAAAATTTAATTTGATGTTGTATTCCTGCATCTCCATTGACACAGGTCCTACTAGTGCAGGAGCTGCTTAAATTGAAGAACAAGAAAATTAAATGTAAAATCTATGAAGTCTATTGAAATTATCTTTAACTAATTATTCGTGAGATTTTTGAGGCTGATGCTGCGAAACTAAATATTCGAAAAGTCGTTCAATTTTATTAAGGTTTGTTCATCAGCTTCAGCCTACAACAAAACCCCTGTCGCCCACCATGAAAGCGTGAAAAGCCCACTAGTGGTAGGTAGAAACTAAGTTGACTACCCCTAGTTTATACTACATATGATGGGCCTTGATAACCTAAAAAAAATGAAATTGACGACACCATGGACAATTTCAATGTACTTAATAATTATCGCAATTTAAAATTGATTGACTCCAGTCAATTCACACTCATGCTATTATACTAATATTATTACACTCATGCTATTACACTCATACCATTATACTAATTAAAACATCAAGTATAATGTTTTAATATTTACGGCGCAAGAACAGAAAATCCTTGTTGCATTACGACCTAGAGCTGAGGCTGGGACCTAGATTCGAGGAATCCGAGCCTGTACTTCCAAGAGAATGAAACCTCGGCTTACAATAGATAGAAAAACAATGCTGTTCCTACCGTACCATTGGGAATGGACCTACATTGTTTTCCAAGAAACCCGGAACTTCCTAAAAATTAGGGAACCAACCCCTGGGAACAAACAGTGAATAGTTAGCCAATAAGCACTTTTTTTCTTCTACCATTGACTGTGTTTTACGGCGCAAGCACAATAAAGATCATGCTTCGCCGGAACTTACAGTTTTCTGAGGATCCGAACCTTTTAAACCGTAAGGAAAAATAACCCACAGGGATTACAGTGGGCAGTTGATCAGTAAGCGTCTTTTTTTTTTCCCCCTTCACCGATGGAAGTCGAATCCGGTTTAACGGCACTTAATGTTAACGCTTTGCCACAGCAGGGCCTCTTCCACAGTCGATAGTGGAACCCAGATTAACGCCATGCTACGTGAATATATTATTATGGCACCACAGCAGAGCCTGATAGCATACCGAATGTGATTACGAAAACGATTGTAATGCCACTTTATGCTACGTTAGATTATGGCACTAGCCCTGGGGTGGTACAGCTGTAACACTTTCGCCTATAGGGCGCCGTTATCCCGAGATTAGGTGTTACGAAAAAAAAAACGCTTATTGATTAACTGCTCACTGTAGTTCGGGGATTCGTTCCCTCGAAAACTGTAGGTTCCGGTGCAGTATAATCTTTATTGTCCTTGCACCGTAAATATCACAAATATTATAGGACGAGAAGGCAATATTCCATAATTACTACGACTACGAAGTAACGGGAATGTTACCTTTGCTATAAAATGACGGGCCATTTTTTTATGCGAATATCATACTACCTTTGTATCGGTTCTTTCGTACGCAGATTTTTAAGGGAAGAGGAAATGAATCTAAACTTTAGTTGTGGGTGGATCCAGAAAACAACTGTATAATACAGAAAATATGGAAATATAATACTTGGGAATTACATTTTTTCCTAAATTATATATTATTGCACACGCGTCCTATAAGTGCAGGGTGTAATTTTCGTCAAATGCGTCGTATTTTGAATATTATGCTTCACCTGAAATTCTCATTAAATCGACCATATATCGATATTTATTGGCAGTCTTTGCGGAGTCCTGTAAGACTGGAAATGACGACTGACATTATATCCATTTTCAATAAAAACTTCTACTCCTTTTACAATCTAACTTCGATACCTGGACACACACGTCACGAAGGAGGGACCATCCTCAGCTATGGTAGAAAACGACAACCCTCAATTATTCGCAGGCAATAAAACGTGTTTTATTTATTTCTTTTACGGCATATTGAATTTCACACTCGACCTAACCTTAAACGACAAGCTTACAGCCCGCCCCCGACAGGAAATGCGACCCTGTTTTAAGTTGCGTTTTTTTTCCATAGTCTTTGAATTGAATAACAGCTTGCAGCAAAACGCACCAAGTGGTGGACGCGGATGTGGAACACGTGTGAGGCATTAGCGCATTTTTTCGTTAAAACGCGAAACATATCTTCCGCCGCTTTCCGATTCCAATGTTCTTTCAGAAATGTCTTCGTTCAGTTTCTGCAGAAGCGGCTAAGGGGCTTCGAATGCAATAACGGGCAAAATTGAATCGTTCTCTGGGGACTCCCGACTGATATCTTGCTTCTTCTACAGATTGTGTTTTACTCGATTTTTTAGAGGATTTGGGCGGGGGTATAAGAAGCCTTACGCTTCTTGTTGGGGGATTGTCGGAGCCTGCTTACCCAAAGCGATAATGCTTTTCGAGTGGTAAGATTTACGAGGCGAGAGAGAAAAGGTTTATCGGTGGTAGCATTATCTTGAGTTACAAGGTTCTTGAATGCTGCTGTACTCGTATTAGCACTCACATCGAAGTAAAATACTTTGTTGGCAGAGGAATAAAAAACATATCAACCCTTGCTGTTCCCTTAGCGTAGTGCGTAAAATCTTAATGCGAAACGAAAGCAAGTAGCTTTCCATTTACACGGAGATATAAATACAATGGCCCTTCTTCCCTATCGATGGTACTTGCTCCGTTGAACTACAAATCACCCATATGTTACAAAAGTCGAACCATTTCAAAAAACGAATCGGTTAAAGTTTATTTTAATGTAATGAAAAACTACAATGACGTTAAGGTTTGATAGAGTTCGATCCGTTCGTTTGTTTTTCGGAAGCAAGGGCAGGAAAGGTGACACTGCGCCGGAGCCCAGAATTTTTCGAGGAATCGGAACCTCTAATGTTGCGGGAACCGAACTACGGATGACGATGTGAGGGGAAATGGCGCGCGTTCTCCGATAACATTGGGAATCGAACGAGAAATAATAACCCGATAGACCAGTATTTTTCGAGATATTGTCTGCGGTGACCTACCAAATGATCAACAGGGTTTACAGGATATTTCAGAAGATAAAGCAATAAAGTAACTCATTTAACATTACGACTAAGAAACATGGGCGGATTTGCCATTTTGCCGCCCTTTAATACCCGTCGGTTAAAGCCGTATCCAGCCTGGAGCCAGGGGAAGCTTATGCCCCCTAGAAGTGTAATCAGCCTCACTGGAAAATATTTTTGATTTTATATATTTTTTTGTTCAAAATAAATTATTGTAGAAATTCGTTTTAAATTTTCTGTTTTACATAAAACTGTATACGACGACAGAAATTCTTTGACATTAAAATTGCATTCAAAACCGATTTTCACAGCATATCTTGTGTATATCATGCTATTTACAAAAGTACTTTCTATTTAAAGTTTTCCAGCTGTTTTTATTCGGAGTGTCGATAAATTTTTTAAAACATGCAATACCTGATTATTTAGTTACAGGAACTAACCTCGTTTCCCTGAGATTTTCGAGTAAAACGATGATATGTTACATCCTTATAAACGGAGAAAGAGGACGTTGTTAAATTTTCTCCTCTGTCTGGCGGTCATGACACTCCGGGCTAAACGGAGGGACCCTGGTTCGAATCCAGGATGGGGAAAGCGTCTCTTTTTCTCCTAAACGTAAATGCTCTAGATTGAGCTATTAATGCGTGGGTGTCGAATTTATTAGTAATTTCGTATCAAGTGCAGCTTTATATTTTTACATAGGTAAATGCTGCTTATTTTTGTAGTGTATTAGTGCAAGGGCCGTCACCAGGCCGCATGCATTCAAGGGACCTCCGTCCCATCCATAACTTTTGAATGGCTACGTTACTGGCGTAAAAACTGCATTTTTAACACAATTTTTGTATTTGCCAATTCACTGTAATTCAGTTATAGTCAGCCTTCGAAGGGAATGGTCTCTGTGCTTTGGTTGAAGAGTAATAATTTTGTTTTAATCAAATTCCAAATTCTGACTCTTTTTGTGGCAGTACAGACAGCCAAAATCTTTACATCGGGATTCTCCTGATGAACAATACTTGTTTTGCAACAAAATAAATCGTTAAATGAATTCTGAGTGCTACAAAGCAAACTAAAATTTAATTGTTTCGCCTTATAGTCATTTTTTTTTGGTACGAGAAAAAAACTGAAAAAAGTTTATTAATTAATGAATAAATTTAAAAAATAAAATTGCAAAATTTTTAGAAAAGTATTAACACTTAATATTTCAATCAGGGTTTAAGCTGGCTCGAAACATGCTGTCGCAAAAATGCTAAAATGGGAAAATAATTTGTAGCAAAATGCTAAAAAATATTAGTTGCTTTCGTTGCTCGAAAAATCGTATCAATGAAATTATTTATATCAACGATGCTTAACAGGTGCTGTTAAGAATTTTGAAGAGGAAACAAAAAGGAACAAGAAAAGATCGCTGAAGTGCAAAACGGATATTCTGGAATCGGGAAATCCTGTTTTCAGAGAATAAACTGTGGTTAAAAATGCCTGTCGCATTTTCGCGATGGGCAATAATTTTTTCTTCGCATTTTCGAGCAACTCGTCGCATTTTGCGAAAAATGCGACTGCAGCTTAAACCCTGATTTCAATCAACACTAGAAATAAAATTAAATATATTATTAACAAGAAGGAGGGAGAGAGAGAGGGAGGTAATGTGATGCTGATGAGCCCCAATGCTGATGAAAACTCGATTAATCCATCATTGAAATTAAAGATATTAGCATAGACCTAGAGTGATATATGCCCGCAGTTAGATGTGCCCCCTCTCCAATAATTTGAAAAAATTTAATTTTATATATATTGTAATTTAAATATATATAGATATATGATGCGCTCGTGCCCTTCCAATAAATTTGGAAACTCAACATTGCTGGATTTTAGTGTTTTTCCCTAAAAATTTTCAATGTAAAATTTATGTTAAAAAATGTATTCAGTTATTAAATTTATTAGTCCGATTTCGTTGTTCACAGAAACCGTTTTAAATATTAGTTAAATATTTCAAATAATCTGTTTCATACAGGGCCATAGCCCGGATGGGGCTACGGGGCTGAGCCCCTGTGCAGAAAAAAAAAATTTAAATAAACTAACGTAGAATTTTGCTTTAAACTTTTTTGCTTCATGTAAAATTGTACATGACAATGAAAATTGTTCTTTGACGTTAAAAATATATTCAGAAGATATTTCTACGGTAGGTCTTGTGTACATTATTTTTTTTAAGACGTTTGAGTATTCATCTACTCTACAATAAGGATAAGGGGAATTGTAAAATTTAGCACACATTTGTAAATTTTTATTGCAAAATTTACATTAAAAAATGTATTCATTAATATTAAATGTATTAGTCTGTTTAGATATTTAGTATCATATATAGAACCACTGTTGTACTCCATATATGTAAACGATATATTTAATATTTCAGATATGGGTCATATAATATAGTTTACAGATGACACAAGTGTCATAGTTACTGGTCAAGGCCTAAAAAATTAACGAAATATGTATCAGTGAAATAAAAAAAATATGAGAAATGGTTTTATATAAATCAAATGAAATTAAATGTAGATATATCTAAAGTAATGATTTTCTGAAGTAGAAGCAAAAATATTAATATCGACATATACAATAATTCAGTCTTAATTAGTAACAATAAACAAATTGAAGTGGTACAACAATTAGAATTTTTGGAAGTTCAACTAACTGATAAATTAAATTGGAATTCTCAAGTAAATTCTGTGACAAAAAAAGCAAGTAAAGGCGTAGAAATACTAAGAAGAATAGGTAATATATTGACAGATAAAATTAATATTGACCTTTATTACCCCATGATATAGAATCATCTTATGTATTGCAACTGTATATGGCGAGATGTTGGCATAGTTAATGGAAATATATTGAAAAATATACAGAAAAAAACAATGAAACTAATTAAAAAGAATAATAGGATGAACTGGAAAAATATATTAATTAAATGCAATGTCGTACCATTTGAATTAATACATGAATACTGTATTTTGATTAAAATATTTGAAAGAATTAAGGAAAACGAGTACATGGAGTTAATAAAAATTAAATATAATGAAAGAGGAAGAAATATTTGACGAAAATATAATGACTTAATCTTGCTGAAAATAATAGCTGAAACAGGGAGAAGTAACGTTAATTTCAAGGGTCCTAACCTCTGAAATAAATTACCTGAGTACATAAAAAATTAAACGGAATTAATACATTTTAAACTAAATCAAGAAAGCACTTAATCTCATCATTGGTCTCGTAACAAGTTAAATTTATAATGTACTAACGGCCTAGTGGATTGTGGTGAACTAATATCAAATAGATTAATTTTTGTATTAAACTTGGTATTATTAACATGGTTGTCTTTGGTTAATCTACTCGAGGTCCTAGGTTTATTATATCTAAAAAATATTTTCCTGGGACCCTGCCTCGTATGGTCAAATTGTTTCCACATATTGAAAGAAGAAATAATATAATGTATATTTATTTGTGCTGTACAAGTAAAAAATAAATAAAACTTATTATTATTATTATTAAATATACAATAGTCACTTTAATCCGAACAAATCGGGATCGAGACCCGTTCGAATTAACTGAAATCTTTGCTATAGAATTTACTGCAAGCTATAATTTTTTATATTTGTGTGTTTTGGTATGCGCGCATAAGAGACAACAGACGTCGAAAAATTTACCTTTCATTAATTTGGGAAATTTCAATTTGTTGGCAGTACACCCTATAAGCTGTTTGTTTACGTCTGGTCGGTTAGCTGCAGTTGAAAAAAAAATTATCTGTCTGGAAAAACTTCGGATTAACATAATTTTCGGATTAGCGTCATTCGGATTAACGAAACTTTATTGTATTAATAAAATATATCGCAAAACATTTCAAGCCCCTGCAGCTTTCTAAGCCCCCCGTGACAAGCGTCTAGCTACTGCTCGCCGTAACAGTGAAGGGATGCTGTACAAGCCTCAAATTATTTGTTGGATAAAGTACAACAATTTCAAATACAGAAAAAAAATCCGCTATCCGGAACAAATCGGACCAAATTCCGGCCGTTTAATTGAAATTTCCGGATAATCGAAAGTATATCGTTACAGAGGTCCCGGTTCCAATCAGTAGTGTAGCAATTCAAAACTCATAAGGGCTTAAGTCATGGGCGAATGGATTTACCATTTTGCCGCCCCTAGGCTATTTTTGCCGCCCTTTCCCAACCGTTCCCCCAATCAGTTGTAGGAACATAAAAATTGCTACATTCCATATACGCCAAAAAAATTTGTCGACAATAAATATGTTGAAAAACAAACTCATAAATTGAAATATAAACATTAAACAATATTAACTTATATTGAAGTATTATCTCTTCTTGGTATATAATAAATCAAATTCAATTTTATTGAAATAAATTTTAATTTTAGCAAAAAATAAAAGCCTATCGAACACTGGTATTTAAATGGAAAGCATGACGTCTAGCTTTCTTCTCGGCAAAACATCTGATTATATCATCAGATACCATCAGATATGGTATTGATTTTGTTATATCAGACTCAATACACAAAATTTTGCCGCCCTAGTCTATAGCCTAGTATAACCTATTGGGAAATACGGCACTGCTAGAAAACACGGTTGACAGCAACGAGAAACATTCTATACGAATACGATTCTGAAGCCAGAGGCGTGGCAATTCAAAAATTATGGGGGACCTCAAGCAGATTTAGAAAAAAATAACAAATAATATTGTGTTAAAGAGAACAATATATTTTGTTATACCATGGGGGGGGGGTTCCCTTTTCCTATGCCACTGAACGAAAAGCAAAATTCCTAGATCTAATATCCTCGCAGAAGTCGAAGCAATTCAAAGGAGCTATATTAAAATCAGTGTGCGATTAAGGTTTCCAGGGGCCCTAAATCGAATTGTTTAAAGGGCCCCTAAAGAAGATGTCCTATCTAACTACTGAATTTCCAGAGAAACTTAACAAAAAATGCAGAAATTTGAAGTTCCAAGTGTGCTCTGTGCCACCTAATATTTTAAATAATCAATAGTCCGAAAGGAAAAATTGAGTACAAAATAAAAAGCCTTTTGAATGATATGCCTGTAGATGCTCGCATGCTTCCAAAGGACGTGCATATAACGCATATATATATGCTGATATATATATATGCTGCATATATATACGCTGATATATATGCAGACATATGGATTAAATGAGAAAGTAGAAGTGGGAAATGCTGAAATCGTAAATTTTCTAGAGCAGCGGGCCTTCACATGGTATCACGAATGATGATACAACTATAGATATAGAAGTATACCGAAATTTCGGAATCAAAATTAAGATTGAAATAATTTTTGAACTTAAAAAACACCAGGCCACTTCGGGGCCACAAAATCGTGGCGTCTCCGAGCCTACTCTGCTTGTACGGGAATCTTGCTCTGATTAAAATGTGAAACTCTATATGGATATTTCAAATGTTTCAATAATCACACAGTACATATTTAAAACAGTCTGTACGAAGAGTAGAAGCTCAGTCATGCGTCAAGATAAAGCATGATAGGTGCAATCAATCGGATATATTTATCTACAATAAGAAACTTATAAAATAAATCCGCCATAACGATATAATTTACAAAACATTAATATTTATGAAATATTTACATATAATGCACTTACCCATTCAGATTTTTAATACGAAGCAAGAAATTGCTAAAAGTGAAACTGATTTATGAAGCAATTTGACTGCTGCAATGTACACTTTCTGGCAACAATGAAACAGTCTGAAAACAATCTTACAACAACAAAACCGTCTGAAAAAGTCAACAATGAAGCATTCTTACATTGACGTATCTGAACGACAGAGCCACAAAGGATATAATATTTATTATTATTCCATTAGAAGACATGTATTAACCTAAGTAAGGCCAAACGTACACATAATACGAGTACGTAGTCCTGTACTCAACTCACTGGCCAGAGAATTTCAATTATTACGTAAGCAATATTTTGTCCATTTCAAATCCCGCTGCCCTGGTAAGCAAAAATTAACATTAGCCAACATAGGAAAATAAGACCAACGGCAAGGCTCCACCCAAGATGCTTGCGTGATACTTGAAATATCCCCCAGCGGTAGCAGCACATTTACTTAATGCTATTCGCAACCGTAGCGAAGGGAAAGAGGAAGCTTATATACTTCACCATAGCCCGGGGGGGGTTGTTTCTTTAGGACTTAAAAGGTTCGGATTCCTCGGAAAAGTGTCAGGAAAAAACAAAAATCCACAATTAGATGAAGCGTTTCGCATTTTGATCACTCGAAGGTTTTAGCAACGTTTTCTCCACAGAAAGGGGAGGGTGGCTTTCAAGTATCACGTAAGCCCATTTCTGGCCATTTTACATCCCTCTTATAAAGAAAAATATGCTAATGCCTGTCCCGCATGCTAACGTAAGATTTCGGTTCCCTAATGCTGTGGTATAAGATTTTGAAATAAGAATGCAACGTGTGATGCAAATTATAATACTTATTTACATTTTTACTCTAATATTGAGCATTTATTTATAAGTTCGCTATAATATTAAATGCTTATTAATAAATAGAGAGTAATCACAACAAATTATCGCATTTAAAAAGTTTTAATACGCTGTTAATAGCTATTTTGCGGGCATATGCCACTATCGTCGGAAACGCACATCAGCCATATACACTCGTATTAAAGCATCAATAAATAAGAAGATATAAACAAGAATAAATAACTTAATAAGTAAGAGGATATAAATAAGATTAAATAATTTAATAAATAAGAAGATATAAATAACTTAATAAACAAGAATATATAAATAACTTAATAAACAAGAATATATAAATAACTTAATAAACAGAAGATATAGATAACTTAATAAGCAAGAAGATATAAATAACTTAATAAACAAGAATATATAAATAACTTAATAAACAGAAGATATAGATAGCAATAAACAAGAAGATATAAATAACTTAATAAACAAGAATATATAAATAACTTAATAAACAAGAAGATATAAATAACTTAATAAATAAGAAAATATAAATAACTTAATAAATAAGAAGATATAAATAACTTAATAAATAAGAAGATATAAATTACTTAATAAATAAGAAGATATAAAAAAGAATAAGTAAATAAGAAGTGGATTTTGTAAAATACATTTATTAAGAACAACGCATTCGTTATAATTTAAAAATTAAAGCCCGTTACGACAAGCCTAAAAGGTGACCCCGAGTGAAACAGGTTGAGAGCCACTGGTTGAGTAATTAAATCTTTAACTGCCATTATGTGCATTTGATATTTTGTATCTTCTATTCAGGGCGGTTGTTACTTTGTGACCATATGTTAGTTTCATCCTTTCTTGTGTCTTACGTAAGCCTCGTTCAAAGCCTCCCTTCGCCGTTGTCAGAAGAAATAAGTAAATCTCAACCCCCTCAAATATCCTCGAGAAATACTTGAGTGGTCCCAAACCAAATGTTTTTGTATATTATTTATTCTGTTCAAACTGGCGTACACAAGGAAGGGTTGATAAGAGTTGTAACTCCATTGTGACGAAATTTTGTATATATATTATTTATAACGGAGTTTTAAGACACCCGCTATTCGACAATTTCACAAAAGGAGGATTTTAAATTAGGGCGAGTTTCTGTCATGTTTTCGGACACGGGATAATTTTATATTTAACATCCTCCTTTGTGTTTTAATTAAATTGAATAAATTATTATAGACCCTATTTTATTTTAGATTATGCTGAAGTCAAAAGGTTACGATTGCAAGAGTTTGGAAGATGCAGTGAAGGTAGTTGAAAGCGTGATGCCTAAAAAGGCAGCTGTAAAGCATTTTGATGTATTTAGAGCAACTATTCAATTCCGCCTAAGTGAAAAGTTTATGAAATCGTTAAAAGGTCCTGGTCCTATACTCTTGATTGAAGAAGAGAAGTTATTGGTAAAGTGGCTAATCAATAGCCCCAAGAAAGGATTTCCACGGCGAAAAGCGAATTTGTTACAGTCCGTTAAAAAATTCCTGGATGTAAATAAAAGAGAGAGGGTGATTAAAGATAGTTTGCCTGGAAACAGGTGATATCGCGCGTTTCTAAGACGCCATCTTTGCCTCGCTCTGAGACGGCCCGACGGAGTCACCACAAGCAGCGCAGCTGTAAGCGAAGATGGTCTAAAGAAGTGGTTCAAACAAATCGTTGATTACCTTAAAAAAAGTGAAAACATGAATATTTTAGAAGATCCTACACGAATTTTCAATGGTGAAGAAACAGATTTTCAACTAAACTCCAAAACTGGGCGAGTTTTGGTCGAAAGGGGAACAAGAAACATCAACGAAGTTCGCATAAGAACTGCGAAAACTTCAATCACAACCATGCCCACTTTTTCGGCATCCGGGCTTCAGTGCCCTCCCATGGTGGTATTTGCAGACAAGAGATGGCCTGCCGATATCTCGCAATCCCTACCGTATTCATGGAGATCCGAACGTTCCCATAATGGGTGGATGACGACGGAAACATTTTATGAATATATGGCGAACATCCTGATTCTTTTCTTTAAACTTCACTGCACCACGCTTGTCATTCTGTTCCTTGATGGACATGAAAGGCACTTAACTCTTCAACTTA
>QLNU02014176.1:43427371-43437725 GCA_006491805.2 Dysdera silvatica | reverse complement strand
TTAGCCAACATCGATGCAGTTGTTGGGCAGCAAATTTATCCTCAAGTTATGACAAGGAAAGAATAGTATGAGAGTTATCGATGAAGTTGTTATATAGACACTAGGTAAAAAACAGAAATACATGTGGCAAAATGGATTGCACTCCGTCTCCAAGACCGGAAGACACCAGCAGCTTTAGTGACCAATTATAGGAATATAGTAGTTTTAAATAGTGTATTTTGGAACAGACAATCATGCTCTCCAGGACATTATCATATATTATTTTAATATACATCATCATGCTATTTTCTGGCTACGCGAGTGCTCGTCGGAGGAGATCAAACTGCAAAGAACCGCGTTTAGAAATTCGTGAATTGACTGCGAGCATGATATTTACGGGAACGGTGGAGCGACTTTACAGAACACGGTCTACAATTTACAGGGGTGTTGTCAGAGTCAAGCGAGTTATCAAAGGCAATTTACCTTACGCTGATACCACAGTCATCGTAGAGGGATTTGGAGATCCACAGATTTGTGTTAGCGACATTAGGGAAAGAGATACCAGAATTTTTATGGTTCGTGAAATGCCAAATGGTCATCTGCGACTGAACTCAAGCCTCATCAGAGTTAGTATGACTAATTTGGATCGGGCATTATTAGCAGTACAAGGTAAGCTTTCACATTATTAATTGACTAATTGACGGACAACCCATTGGCATAATTAATATCGAGGTCCACTGGGTACTAATTTTTTTTCTAGAGAAGATTAAACCCACTAGTTACACCAGGTGGCATATCGGAGATGGCAAAGAATCGTAAGCTGAAAATACTAAAATACTAAAACAGGATATAAAGCTATTATGACATATCAATTTATCGAAATATGAATAAGTGCTAAACAACAAAAAAGCATCAGAAAGTAAATAAACTGCATTACAAAGTTATTTTGTAAAACATGTGTCAAGCTACAATAAATGCCATTCGTAGTTGTAGTACGTGATTAAAATGTTTTAACGATATTTTATTATAGTCGAACCTCGTTAAGACAAAAGCAAAGAGGAACAGAAAATCTGTTCGCGTTAAGAGTAATTCGTCTTATCCGGAGTGGACAGTATGTTGTGCAATCTGATGGAGCTCAGGAAACGGTTCGTATTAAAAGTAATTCGTCTTAAGCGTGTTCGTCTTAACGAGGTGGTCTTATTTTAAATTCATTCTTACAATTATCGAGAGTTAAAATTTTATTACTAAGTTCTTATTTTTACTTCAAAGTAATCAGTGTACCATGATATCCATATTATATATGCACATCAGAAATCAAAATACTTGGCGCAGTATAGCCCAGATGCTCTTGCGCCATAAAAAAGCCAAACAAACAAAATCAAATACATTATTTTCTCTAACATCGCATAATATGCACTTCTTCAAAGGTGCTTGAGGCCCCATAATTTTTTAAGTGCTACGCCACAGTTCTTTACTAAATAATTAATATAAATAAATTATTAATAAATAATATACTTAAATAGTATAATATTTAGCATACAGTTATTCGTTATTAGCTTATACAGAAACCATCACTATTCATTGATCATAATTTAATATTATTGGAAATTCTTGGTTTAATCTTTATATATAAATAAATCGAAATTATATCTATAGGCAATTTTTTCGGCATCGTGAATGTAATTTAATAGACATTAGTAACACCTTAATTAATATCATAATAATTCCGAATTCTAATAAACTGAGCAAAAAAGTAAGAAATTACATGCCAGGACAAAGAATTTTTACGTGGTTTGAATAATAAACTGACGTGCAATTCGATGAAAAAAGGTTTTTTTCTGAAAAAGGGCCCTTTTTTAAAAAAATGTGTCAATATTTATTTTAAATGATATTTGATCTCAGTCTTAATTTTAATACTAAGATCCACAAAAAAGTATAATATGCATTTTATATTTTTAAACATGTTTTTCCATCCATGTTGCATAATGTTTAACAGCACCAGTATAATTACACCAGGTTCTTGTTTTAGATTTTATTAAATGTTTTTCATATAAAAATTGGTATTTACTAGTTAGTTACATGACCTGCAATGTAAATATTTGATTCTATGTTCGAATATAGATTTAAAAAATGTGACCAGATTTTCATAAAACGAAATAAAGATTTAACTAGGAGTTTATGATAGAAATTTGTTAACATTGGTTTAGTTTGCGAAATAAATTGACGTAGCGCTATGCAAACAAAATTTATAATAAGAAACAAGTCATTATTATTTTGCATAGTTTTACTGAAACGGACTTTTTGACACATTACGCACAGTTGTAAAGTTGTTTCGTTATTACAAACTGGTGTAGTTTATTTATTCAACGTCCCTGGAGCCATCTGCTCTATTTATCAAGTAAAAGGAAAATGAAAGAGAAAAATAGGGCAGAAAAAATCATTTGAATTCTTATTTTTCAAATTGTTTGTCCTTTCCCCGTCAACCTACCTTGTAGTCTATAAAGAGAGAAAATAACTCCCAAAACGCTGTTTAAACAAACAAACAAACCATCGCTGAAAATTCCCTACCAATATGTTCAAAAATTATTGTATAATAAATTCCCCCACGAAAACTCACAAAAAGCCCCGAGAAAAGCGGGGCTGGGTATCCCTAGAAAATTGGCACTTTTTTAAAGATAAATTATTTTATAATTATATTTTATATTTTTTTTGTATAAAATTGTACATGAAAATGGAAATTGTTCTTTGATGTTAAAAATATATTCTAAATAGTTTTCTACGGCAGTTCCCGTGTATATCCTATTTTTTACAAGTGTTTGAGTCGTCATCTACTTTATAATAAAAATAAGGTAAATTATTAATTTTTTAAATAACTTTATAGTTTTCAATGCAAAATTTACGTTAAGAAATTTATTCATTAACGTTAAATATATTAGCCTACTTAGGCAGTTTGTGATATATTATTAAATACATTAATAAAACACATCAGAACATTTATAACTAATTTTAAGCCTCCCTTTAACTTTATGAGCCCCATGTAATTTCAGAGCCCCCGTGTGAAAAGCGCCTGGCTACGGGCCAGCTTATAACATTGTTTACCAATTTGAAACGAAGTATCGAAAATATACTTACACAATAGTTTAAGTAAGAGGTAGGAAATATTCATATTTATAGGAATTAACAAAATGTTTAAGAAGAATATCATGAAGACATATTTAAGGCTGTCTTTTAAACCCAAAATCATTGACCTTTTTAGCTAGCGGCTAATTTTCTATTACGCGGAAATTTGAAACTAAAGACTTTTATATACGTACTAAAGATATTTCTATTACGCGGAAATTTGAAAAAAATAAGTCATCTACGTAAATTTATTGTATACAATAGTGTAGTTGAGAATTCATATTTTTTCACATAGTGTTCGAAAATAAATCAAATGTAGAAATAGAACTGCTTTAGCAGGTAAAAAAAAATGTAACCCGATTTCTCCTTTAACAATTTCATTTGGCCGATGAAATAAATATTTTCTTTAGCATATTCTCCGTACAAGAAAAGATTAACTACCTGTGTTCGAAACCACAATATCGTAATTCGGCCTGCTTGTTCTCATACGATGATATAATAAATAATGTACTGTTTTGTATTAAATAAAAATTATTATTTCACACACACACACACACACACACACACACACACACACACATATATATATATAGTAATGATGGTAATGCAGTGCATGCCCATTTCAGTGGTTATTTACGGTCATATGTAATGATCACTTAGCCCCGGGGCAATTAGAGCAATATAAGTTATATAATTATCTGTTTAATTTGACGTTTTCATTTTCGAAATTGTATCTTTATCGGCGATTATATGACCCGCCCAACCACCAGTAGAAACGTTCCAGCTAGGACCACTGTTTACACACATAGTGCTTCATCAGTGAACACTATGCAAACACTACAGTACATTCCAAGCATAATCTTGGGTTTAGACCACTTCTAGAAACATCTTCCACAGCCATAGAAGAGAAAAGCTTTTTACTGTCATAAAAAAAGAAAAGAATAAAGAACAGAAATATAAAAAGAGAAAAAAAAAAGAAAAGAAAATACGACCCGTGAACTAGTTGCCAGTGCAGGCCTCGGGCGTCTTACCCGGACGTCGGTTTACGATGGTGGATGAACTTTTTCAGTAACATGGTGTCTCCAACCACTGAAACATCTGTTTATGCATTACATTGCAGTGGTTCTCCATATCACCCCAAATCCCTACTTAGTCCCTCTCGTCACTTGACAGTGGCTAAACTCTTCACATGTGCTGGAAGAATTGGGGTAATTGATCAGCTTGTTGCTGAAATAGACATTGATACTTTATGTTGTTTCCACGTGTCCTTCCTGCTAATTCCAGAATTTTGGAAAAATTTCAAATTTTTTCCTAATTTTCTTCCCGAATATGAAAGAAGGGGATTAATCTATTATATTTCTCAAACTCATTGTCTGTAAATCCATATACAGCGAAATCTGTCTATATTGATACTGTCTATAACAATGTATCTGTAACGATAATTTCTCCCTGGTTTCGATGGATATAGAGGACATCCTACTTTGTTTACGACGATTTCTTTTACCTTTCCCTTGAATATTATTATACACAATTTTCACTGTATATATTGCAACTTTTTATTTTCAAAGATGAAATGACAATGGGCTGCAGGGCCGTAGCTAACGGGGGTGGTGTGGAAGGCCCACGCCAGGATCGTAGGCGAAGAAGGGCGTAAAACCAGCTGAAATAATTCACAAGGAAGAATACGTCTGTGGCTAAGGGCGCAACCTAGACTGTTCTGCCAGGGGTGCAACCTAAACTGTTCTGCCAGGAGTGCAACCTAAACTATTCTACCAGGGGCGGAAGATAATCTAGCTACGATGCTGATGATCTGGACATATCACAGTGAGAAATGACCAATGAGGGAAGACTGAGGGGAGAATGAAGGAGAGATGAAGGGTGACCATTTGTTCTCAAATGGATTGCAAAGACTTATGAAGCATCTCCGGTTTAGTTGGTTGGATGAAATAAGAAAACAGGTAGAGGTGACAATAGAAAATAAAATGCCCAAGATGGACTTATGTGGAAAGCACGTGGAGAGACCTAGATCAGTATTGAATATCAAAAATGTAGTGTCAAAATCTTAATCGTATTGAATAATCCCTCCAAACACTCTTCTAATTCTTGCGAATTTCCCCTTTCGGTTAACAGTTAGACACATTAAACATAATTAAGGTCATTAACACATTAGATACTGTAAATTAAGGTTTATTACCTGTGGAATTTCAAAATATAAATGCCACGTGTTCGTTAAAATGGTTTCCTGAACAGTTGCCACTTGCCACAAAATTTGCCTCATATCTTCAATATTTTACGTGTTTTGCTTGTTCAAATTACTACATACATAAAATTCTATGTAATTCAGGGATGATTGTTTTGCTGACGCACACATGTCTAGTTACTTAACGTTACAATGATCCTTTCCCCTTAAATCGCAGATTTGCATGGAGTGTTTCTTGTGAAAAAATTACCCCCAGTTTTGAGCGGAGGTTGCGCCGCTAGTTTTCGTTATCTTTGCTATGTTTGCCCTATTCGACATCAAAACTCGCATAAAATAATCCACGATTAATTTAATTAAACAAACCTACAAATATTATTAAATTTAAACAATTATCATCATAGCCGATGATGTGGTGATCATGTGATCATGTATTAATTACATGATAAATTATTCGCAAAGAATGATTTCTCAGTGCCTCGTGAGGACCGAACCCAGGACCTCTTGGTAATCAATCAGATGCTCTTTTCCATTGAGCCACAGCCGTTGATCAGTCTCCTCTGCGAAGGAATATAAAGTCTGTCCATAGTGAAGCTTTATATACTCTCGTAGAGGGAATTTTGATCAACGCTTGTAGCTCAGTGGGAAAGAGAACTTAGCTGAAAACCATAGCTAGGATTTAATTTCGTGGTGGTTCAAAAAATTTTATACCATGTATCGATACAATCATAGCATGCAAGGCCGTAGCCAAGTCCCATTAAAAATTTAGTTTCGGGGGGGGAACCGGTCAGTAAGACCCCTCCTACTCTGGATACGGCCATGACTTGGCTGGTTGTCCTGAAATTGAGGATTCGGTCCCCTCCAGGCGCAGTGAAATCATTATTTTCTTTGCGAGTAATATGTCACTTGTAAATATTAATTATTAAAAGTTAGTAGTTTAAAAGTATTAGTAGCCCATTTAATCACGCGACTGTCTTGAATGTATAAACAAAAGCACAAGGCCAATACATCCCCATGACTGTTAAAAGATATGAGGATAGTATTTGTCCAAACATACAACGAATTTGGTATAAGTGTAATATCAGCACAGCCCCACAGAAAGAACGTGAAATACTACTACATTAGTCTTAACATCGTAGTTTACTTTTTTTTTCCTTTTTCAATATAAAAAAAATACTACGCTCTACGACTTTGATACTAATATTTAAAGCTTGCTGTGTCTAATGTCTTCAAAGCTAATTTCTATGATTGATATCGTTTTTCGGCTCTGAAGGAGATAAGAAGTCTAACCAGTTGTCTGGTATTTAACATTCTTTTCGTTTTTAGATTACGCGGAATTTTCTGGGAGATTACTTTCGGTGTTTGCTTTAAGTGCCAATTCTTATCTAAACTGCCTGCAGTTACCGACTAGCACGTAATTACCAAATGCTTGTCGTCTGTACTGATGAAAGAAAAAAAAATCGGCGTATGTCTTAAAGATAAATTCTCTTATTAAGCTGTAATTGTGGAATGCGTAACTTTTGGCAAAATATTTGTTCTATAGTGGACGAGAAAACCTGTTTTGTTTTCTGTACTTGGCAGTTCTGTATTCGTACTCTATGTACAATATTTCTGCCAAAAAATGCTGTGCTACAAAAAAATTTATTGATGATCTCTATGGTCCAATTTGACGGATTCCGGTGAATTGGTAATTAATAAATTAATTGATGATAAATATTTCATTAACCATTAATAAGCATTTCATAACCTCCAAGTGGCAGCAAATGAATGATCAGTTACTGGCAATTAAACAGCATTTGTTAATAGGAAATTGGTAGGCGGTGATCTGTAATTAATAAGTGGATACCGATAATTAATAAGCAGGCGAAAAGTATTAATCGATGATTGATAATCATCAGTGCTTGATGGTTTACTGATCGATGCAGGATCCCAAAAATCAATTGATAATTAACGAAGCTTAAAGTCCTAAATTAATCATTGCACTTCAATAGTTTTGAAAATGCTCTAAACAATGGCAAAATTTTCATGATATTTTCCTTTTATGAATAGATTTCATATACTTCTGTTTATTATGTATATTGTATATATTATTGTATATAACGTCTTTATTTTACTTTTATCTCAGGCCTTTCTCTTCGTCGCTATGTAAAACGCTTTAGCCTTGAATTTTTCTATGTCTTAAGCTTATCAATGTGACGTTTTACGTTTTTCTGATTGCATTTTCGTCTGTTAAGTAAAAATATCCGGGAATATACAACACGAGACACCCTGATATGTAGCATTACTGACGAAATTAGGAGAGAGAGAATGCATAGATAGGGTCATGAGAATTCAATTTATATAAATATAATAATAAGAATATTTACAAATAAGCAGAAATATAACTTCTGCAACCGCAAAACTTCTGGATACGAGTTAGGAGAAGAAGAGACGGAGCCAACTTGAGCCATTTTTATAAAGGGACATATTTAGGGCAGTGCTGGATTAAGGTTTTTGTGTGTCCTAGCGCGGAAGGATAAAATGCGCCCCTTAAAACTCTGGTCCTTGCAATATTCGATCAATTAATCATGAGTTATTTTTTGAAGTTTGTTCTTTTAATAATTAGGTTTATCGGGAATCAACATTTATGAGACAATTATAAATAAACGAAGGTATAATAATGCATAAACTGAAATATAAAGCATTGGAGCGCCCTAAACTCGCGCGATCCTCGTTTCGGTCCTACTTGACCTATGCGTAAATCCGCTACTGCTTAGGGCAGTGGTTCGTAACCTTTTTCAAGCCGCGACCCATTTTTATAGTAACCAAGTAATCCGCGACCCCCTTTTATAGTAACCAAAAGATCCGCCGCCGCCACATTTGCATAAAAATTTTTTTTTAACAGAGTAAAGAAAACACATTAAATATAAAATTATATTATATTAATTACATGTATTAATATACATTGTAAAGTTAACAACCATTAGTAAAATATTGCAATGTGTGTAGCCATGTTGTTGTAAAAGCGTTGGAAACATTTGGTATGAAATTCCTTATAAAAATAATTGCAACTAAGAACAGAGACGGTGGCCACCGGACACATGTTTGCGACCCCCTTGAGAGTCGTGGCACATAGGTCGGGACAAAGGAGGCTTAAGCCTATTGGAGGCCCTTGGCGGTAAAAATTTCGCGGCCCTTAGAAAGTGGCGTAACGGAAAATCTCGGGCCACCGCAATAATTTTATGAAGCCCCCTTTCACGAAAATCAATTTGTATATATATACAATGTAATGATCCTCTGTAGAACGAAGATAGTTTCATGTTAAAGCAATACAAAAAGAGGTATAAAACAATAAGACAAGGTGACAGCGGATTTACAATTAAAACACATTTATTCTAGATCTAGCATACGGTTGCTAGTATTTTCTAATTTCACCTTGACACTCTCTTCTAAATCTTCTCCCCGGCTTAATTCCTACCGTGAAGTTACCCTACTTTAACATGGCATTACGTGCTGACTATATATTAGTATCTAGTTTTGCATGACAAATGACGGAAGACAATCAAAGGGACTTACGGCTTGCGGAAATGTGTGTCGTCCAGGCTAGTCCGAAACATACCACCAGACTGTCGGCGTAGGGAGGATGATTGTAGAAGAAGGCTGACGTTCGTATAGTCAGATGCAGACTTCTTACAATAAATGATAGTTATAATTATAATAATAATTATAGCATTAAAACTTATGTCGACGGATTATGAGAAGGCAGCGGAGGCTTCGGTTCCACATCTGCGATCGGATCATCCTCATCCGTGAAAAAAACTGCTAGCTTCTTTCTCACAAGACACTCAGAGGTCGACCGCTTGCACTCACGGCAAAGTTCCAACTCCAACTCTAGCTCAACCAGAGAGCGCACCTCTCTCGGCTATTGCAAGGTACCGACTCGCTCTTTGTCCTCGAGAACGTTCTGGAGAAAGCTTTGTCTTCCCGACCATTTCCAGAACCATCTAATGGCCCTTTTTGGGTGGTCGCTCGTTATGTATTCAGCTGCGAAATCCTCTCTCCTTTCTTATGGCCGGACGCCGATTTTCAGCATCCTTTGTGTCATGATCGTTCCTTTCCGCGGCTGAACTTTGGATGTATACTCCTCATGAATGGCCGATACCGCCGTCAGCGTGTCGTCGAGGTCAAATCTCTTCGTGGGAAGCCAAAATGGCAGTTCGTCTTTGTCTACATATTTCCATCGAAAAATCTAGAATTAAAAGTGTTATAGAACCGTAATTTGCGATGATCATAACATACTACCCACCACCATGGGTTGGAAAACGAGTGGGGTTGTACCCTTCGACCGTCATCTTCCACGCACCTGGAGAACAATTCGACAATTTCACTGGAAATCTACTAGTACATAAGTAATTCACAAACAATGAATCGTGCGTAATTAAGTCATAGGAAAAAGTATCACAAATAAACAGTTAATAGACAGTCAATTCGCACATACGTAAGTCATGAGCAAACAATTCATAAGCAGTCTTTCATGATCGGAAAAGGCATACACAAATATTTCATAAGCATAAATAATTGATAATAATTCATGAGCATAAATAATTAATAGTAATTCATGGGCATAAATAATTACTAGTGTTTCATAAGCATAAATAGTCAATAGTATTTCACAAGGCAGAAATAAATAATTCACAACCAATGCGAGTTGCCTTGTGTTCTTATTCTTAACATAGTACGTAAGTAAAACTGAATAATGTCTGAATCAAACAGAGTTCGTGAAATGAGTAATTAAGTAAAGTCTAATTTCTCAGTCCGGCAGGGTTCCTGAATTGAAATATCTGACAAGTTGTTTCCTTCTTCAGGCGAGAATTCGTGAAAAACGACAAAGGAAAAAAAACCCAAAAGACAAAGTTTCCTTTTCTCAAGTCAAAAGTCGTTAATCCCGTCATCAAGCAAAGTTGTAAATCCAGATTAACTGGGATTTATTAATTTCCTCATCAAATACGTTCGTGAATGCATGTTAAATGACATTCATTAATTCCTTCAATATATAAGTTCGTGCAGCTAAATTAAATG
>QLNU02014176.1:43388218-43399980 GCA_006491805.2 Dysdera silvatica | reverse complement strand
TCAAACTGGCAGGTTATTAGTATTTAAAATTTACATAGGGCAGTCAAACCTCGTTAAGACGAACACGCTTAAGACGAATTACTTTTAATACGAACCGTTTTCTTTAACTTTAAAAAATTTCAATTTTTAGTCCCGTCAGATTGTATAGCATACTATCCTTTCAGGATAAGATGAATTATTGTTAATACGAATCGTTTTTAACTTTAAAAATTTCAATTTTAGTCTCGTCAGATTGTATAGCATACTCATACTTCTTCCGGAAAAGATGAATCACCGTTAATACGAATCGTTTCTTTTAACTTCAAAAATTTCGTTAATTTTTAGGGGTCTCGTCAGATTGCCAGCATACTATCCTCTCCGGATAAGACGAATTACTTTTAATACGAATCGTTTTCTTTAACTTTAAAAAATTTCAATTTTTAATCCCGTCAGATTGTATAGCCTACTATACTTTACGGAAAAGATGAATTACTGTTAATACGAACAGATTTTCTGTTCCCTTTGGTGTTCGTCTTAACGAGGTTCGACTGTATATATAGTATAGTATACACTAATAAGGGGAAAATTACAAAGTAAATTGAAGAATCAATTTTGTTACAAATTGCTAAAAGGAACGCCGAATATGTCAGACCTTACTGTAAGCTATACACACATTAAGCTAAAAGTTAAGAAAGATTTCCCGCATTTTTTAAATTTTAACGTTTAAAAAATTATCAAAACTTTTCTGAATCATAATTACATTATGTAGCAGATACTTTGCTTTTTTTTTTAATAGGTATTCAAATAAATACTTGAAATAGACATAAATTTCACTAAGTAAAATAAGCGCTAAATCGCCAAGCTACATTCTCTTAAGACAGATTTACTTCATCCCCACTTTTGTACTTTTCTGCCCCCTCCCCCCTAAACTTTGTACGCAAGTGTGATAATTTTCGACTTGTACGCAAATGGGCTATAATCCATGGGGCAACCAGACACAGGTGTTTGTGCTTAGGAAAACTCTTTATTAGGGAGTTTAAAGTCCCTTAGACATGCCTTATTCTGTTTGTTTGCCACTCACCTGAAAATCGTACTTTGTTCCAACGGTATTAGGGAACCCAAGGTAGCTGACGTGACCACTTAATTTTCTGTTTTGGTCGTTAAAAATTTCGTTATATAGAAATTTATTTCGTTATATAGAAACACTTTCATATGTAATGACCATGGGGATTTGCCAAAACTTCACTATATGGAGAATTTCGCTATACGGAAGTACGTTATATGGAAATTCTACTATATTTACGATTTTTATATCGTTTAACAATTAAATATTTACGATTTTTATATCGGTTAACAATTAGATATTTACGATTTTTATATCATTTAACGATTAAATATTTACGATTTTTATATCGTTCAAAGATTAAATATTTACGAGTTACTTTGTTTCACCTTGAAGGGGGAAAAACAGAGTTTCGATAACTTTGAGACAAAGAGCTATCGCGATAACCCACGCTATATAACATCTGACTTCGATAACAAATAGATAACAGAACACTTATCAAATGGTAAAAAAAAAAAACCACCCTAAAAAATTACACAAAACTTCAAACAAATCTGCATAATGCAGAATCGATGATTAATTAGATCGTTAGAATTGATTACTAAATCAGCAGAATTCAATCGATTAAAAGGTGACCAAAACCATCACAACTAGAGTGGCATCCCCGGACACACCCTTATAGCTATAAGGGCGAAGAGAGCTGCAAATTAAAGGCTGAATTATAAATCAAACTATTTATAATGAATGTCTGCACGTAATGTTTCTACCTGGTTTTGGCGAAATTTGGCGCCCTTAGAGAAAATAAAAAATTTACATTCGTGTTGTATAATTTGCAAATGCATAAAGACTTCTGGGTAACGCGTTCGTTCTCACCTAGCGTATCGTTGTCTCGGGCTTGGCTCCCAACTTGTGGGGGGGGGAGGGGGGCTTACTGTAATTCGGGGGTTTATTCTCGAAGACTTAAGAAGTTCGGATTCTTCATAAAGGTGTGGATCCCGTCGCAACATGACCCTTGTTGTCCTTATGCCTTAAAACTTCCACAAACAGAGGCCAACGAGACTCAAAAGTTTGGTTCAAAAAGAGCAAAGGAACTTTCAATCCCGTTATCGCTGGCATATCTTATAACGGAAAATTAAAATAAGAAGTGTTAAAAAAAATTTAAAAATCAACTCTACATTCGCACTGCTCACTGTAGTCCGGGGTTTGGTTCCCTAGGCCATAAGAGGTTCGGATTCCTCGGAAAACAGTAGGTCCCGGCGCAGCATGACCATTGTAGTCTTTGAGCCGTAAAACCACAAAACAAACAAACAAACAACTCTACATATTATCAAAATAATGTTCTGACTCCTATTTTTAAAGAAAATATTGCAAAAATGTATCCTACTGGCTTTCAAAATGTGGAACTCCATCAGGACAAAGCGAGCAGCCACACCTCCAAAAGTACAACCATATTTCTAGAAAAAATGAGACAAGAAATTGGAATGAAGTCAATACTAATTAGCCATATTCCTACCCAGTCTCCAGATGTAGCACCGATGGCTTATTGTGCATTTGGACTTTTAAAACAATCTCTTTCAAAACGCCGACCCACTACCTTGGACGCATTGTGGGAAGTGTGGATGAGGAATGAAACAAAATTCCGCTTGTGACTTTACAAAAAGCCTTTTTATCTAAATTAATGTGGAAATTAGTTTAAAAACAGGGCTATCAGATAGAATACATTATATATATATTTTTTTTTTTTTTACTGTGCGTATTTTATTTACATTGTCAAAATCGTTATATATAAGTGTAAACACCCTCTGTATTCGTACGCAAAATACTATTACCCTTCTCAGGGATAACACAATTGCCAAATAATGGTCAACACACAAAGCCACCGGGGCGAGTTTTCATGATTTTTCGTGTAGGAATTTGTTATACTTAATTACGTGCCGTAACCGCTAGGCACTCCGGGCTCAACGGAGAGGTCCTAGTTCGCCTCTAGGTTGGGGACGGCGTCTTTTTTTCGCCTATACCTAAAAAGCTCTATCTTAATGTTAAACGTGGGTGTCGAAAATTATTAAGTATAATATTCGTATCTCGAAAGAAAATTATGATAATACATACATACATACACGCACGCACTCTCTCTCTCACACACGCACGCACGCACACATATACACACACGCACGTATTATAGCATAGAATATTTTCCGCTTAATCATATAATTGCTGATATCAAGTGACGGGTGTGGAGGAGTAAATTAAGGGAGGGGGCGGGTTGTGGAACAATTAAGGTGGTTCATCAAAATTATATGTCCGTAGTTTTTCTAACGTAACTCTAATTGAAATAATTTGAACATTTCAGATAAAAGAAAGACTCGAGCGACGGAAATACAGCTAGATAGGTCATACACTTGGGATGCTTGCTTTTTGGTTTTACGGCTCAAAGACTACAGTGGTCATGCTGCGCCGGGACCTACTGTTTTCCGAGGAATCCGAACCTCTTAAGGCCTAGGGAACCAAACCCCGGACTACCATACACTTGGGAAGACACCGAACAAAACTAGTAAATAAGCGCTAGACTGGATCCCTCTACGGAAAGAAAAAAAAGAAATACTTACGATGAAATATCGACAGCACTTTAAAAAGCGAACTCAAGCGGAAAAGGGAAACACGAGATCTTCCGATAAAGTCCTACATCCCAGTAGGAATTAATGGAAAACGACGGAAATACAGCGGTGGCGTAGGCAGAGAGTTCATAAGGGAGATTATACGCTTAATGGGAGAGATTACAGAGCTGCAACTCACATATTCCTACGTTAAATATACGAAATTTCATTGCAATGGGGTTGGGGGGTTTACAATGCCAAAACAGCCCCCTGACTACGCCTCTGAAATACAGGCTACTTATACAAAATTAAAACACTTTTTATTAGAGAAAAATGCATTAGTAATATGCAAGGGGAAAAACAATACTATCAATTTAACATCTTTTTCGTCTTGCATTGCAGCGACATTGCCGTGCGCTCATTGGTCTCTAAAAGTGTAAATTAAAAACTCTCTTAATCACCCCCATTGTTGTTAAGGGAGCAGTTGAAAGATTGGAAGTGTGGCCACAACAGTGGTTCTGTATTCCCGGAAGAGGTTTGGGCGTGAAAACCGAAGAGAAGTAGGGAGTGAATAGAGGCACTCTCATGTAGGAGGGATACGTGGTAGAGGGACGCATCGTTTGTAATAGACAGCGCACGATTCCCGGAAAACAGAGAACTAACCTGCTATCCGTTCACAAAAAAAATAGTCCCGTCGAAAAGTCGGAAACAACAAGCGTTGACGTCACAAATGGACCAGCCGCTTACAGCAGAGTAGGACTGCAAGTTCTACACTCATTTTTGGCGCCAACAAACGGTCGCTGAAAGCAATTTCGGAAATTGGAGTTCTATTCTTCTGTAAACGGCTAACCCGTTTGTGACGTCACCTTCCGTTACTTCTAACCGTTCCACCGGACTTCTTTTGGTGAAGGGACAGTAAAGTGCTGTACATGTCGAGGTAAGAATGAGTTAAAGTTTGTTTTTGAAGATAGAGAAGATGGACGTGAGTGAATATCGGAACACCGATTGGCGTATGCAGGGGGGGGGGGGGGATGGCCGTTGTAACCCCTCCTTTCCATTGTGATGAAATTTTGTATATATTTTTTCATCTGCGAGGTTTGCAGCCCGTTTCTTCGAGTGGAAAGCCTCAATGCGCAAGCTCTGAGTGATGCGTAGTGCGTGCGGAAAAGCGATATGAATGGTGCCACGGACTCCTGGTATATACTTAGGCGGACCCCGCATTGGGAACCACTATTCTAAATAAATAAATTTGAGGTAAAATACACAGACAACTGTATTTATAAAATAACGATCTTCCTTTCATGTTAAATGTATACTCATTATAAAAATATGCGCTATTTTAATTAGTACTATACATAACTACTACGAAACCTATTAAATTAATTGGTTAATTTGATTAAATTAATTAATTGATTTGAATTAATGAATTTCCGATTATCCGACAGTTTCGATTAACCGACGCAGGCTCGGGGCCAATTGATAGCACCTTGTACATAGGAGAGAGAGAAAAATATTTTCGGAAACGAAAAATGCGAACAAAGTCTAAGGTTTTTCTTGATTCCGTACAACACGTGCGTAACAAATTGAAGGATGCCACGATGTGCGCTACATAGATAAGTTCTTGTGAAGTGCTAATAAAAGTAAAATTCCTGAGCGCTCAGTTGCGAACGCTGTCTATCTTTTGCTGAGAGGAGAAGTGGGTCAACAATTTTGTCAACATGGTTGCCAATTTAAAAAAGAAAAGATTAAATAAGTATAGGCTAGAGGACAGTGGCGCACCCAGAATAATCCCAAGGGGGGTGGGGGGGTGGCCAGTGATGCAATTTTTGGTAGGGAAAAACAGCCAGACGCCATGTCAATTACGGTTGTCTTTTTGTGTACTTTTATCATTATTGAATTACTAATAATTCTATAATGCAAGATACTTAAATAATTAAGATATAGTAAATTATGTTTGTACATATAAGCGCCGACTTGAAAAATTATTGTGAGTTCCAAAAATTTTAAATCGATTGACCCACGCCCTTTTTAAAAGGATTCAAGTATAATTTAAATTTCATTATCAGATTATCTGGTACAATAAGACACCTGA
Organism: Dysdera silvatica; assembly: GCA_006491805.2. NCBI lineage: Eukaryota > Metazoa > Arthropoda > Arachnida > Araneae > Dysderidae > Dysdera > Dysdera silvatica. The sequence goes on along the minus strand of QLNU02014176.1, from coordinate 43,394,252 downwards.
AATATTTAAAATGAAGCAAATTATAGTTGATTATATAGAAATATTTTTTCTCTAGATAATTATTTCATGTTCTCCTAAATGTATACACCCTTTATAGTTTTACGATTGCTGCCAGGATTCTCAGATGTGTCCATACTGACCCTCCATCTCTCTCTTTAAAAAGAAATGCACTGAAATAAGAGTTAGATTCCCCCAGGGGTGCTTGGGAAACAAAACAAAGTAAAAAGCAAAGAAAATGCGGATCCCACAGCTATATTTTCGCCTTTATTATTATGACTGCTAAAGATTCTCGTCTCTGTGTGTAGAGCTAGAGACTAAACTTTTGTATTTTCTATGAACCCAGACAAAATGAAGAATTTTCTTTAATGAAAGGTGCAGTGAACAGGGTATAAATAATGAAAATATTGAAGACTTGATGACGAAAAACTTCGTGCATGTATTTCCGTACGTGTATTTTCCCCACGAGCAAAAATATTAGGGGTTCGAGGTATTATTGTTTTTTACCAAAAATACAGGTATTATGGGTTCGAGGAACCCACAACAAAATTATTGAGGGTGCAAAAAGTGTCTCGAACCCATGAAGTTTGTACCCATTGTTTATACAATTTTACAATGGCCAGCACTCTTGTCTTATCTCCATCAGTGAGGTTAGATTTCTTGACATAATTAGAAATTTTTATTTATATAAATCGAACACTACGCAGATTAAATTAAACAACAATATAAATCAACGTTTATTGGCGTAGTGATACCAGCGCCGATGTTATGGCGTGATTAGATGGTGAAACGTTCGAAAGAAAATAAATATTTCTGCGTTCGGTGGGACCTGAAGTGGAAGGTCGTGGGTTCAGGTCCCACCGAACGCAGAAATATTTATTTTCTTTCGAACGTTTCACCATCTAATCACGCCATAATATCGGCGTGGGTATCACTACGCCAATAAGAGTTGAGTTATAGTGTTGTTTGATATAATTAGAAATATGTGCAATGAGAATTTCTTTTCAACTGTGTTTGCCATTGTGTTTTGGTCTACCTTTCCCTCCTAACGTTAGAAGATATTCCCTAGCCACTGCTGTTGCTTGCTTCAACAGCAGTATAGTCTCATCAATGTCATCAGAGTTCAGGGAATGTTGGGAACATCACTACTTTCATCTTACATTTTTAATAAAATAATTTACCAGTGTCTGTTGGCGTAATAATTTTTCGTTTTGTTGGTCTAAAGGGAGGGGGCCCGGGCCCCCTACGTGAGTGCGCCACTGCTAGAGGATATCAGTACTGTCTTAATGGGTGGACTAATTGGACCCAAGTAAGGCAGAGCCCAAGCATCTCATCAGTTCAAAATTTAATAAATTTTGCCAATTTCCGGCCCAAACAGGGACCCGTAATTGACGAAATTTTTGTGTGTTCATTATATATTTTTTTATTGCAAAAATTTTGAAATTTAAAAGTTGGCGTAAAAAGGGCTCCAAAGATTGGTCGAGCCCAAAGGCCCAGAGTGCTTTTGGTGGGTGGTCCAGACTCTCCCAGTGAAATGACCGGAGCTTATCGGCGGTTCTGATTGCATACAGTCCGGACCTCGCCCCTAGTGATTTCCACGTTTTCGGTCCGCTGAAGAAGTTCCTGGCAGGACAGCGATTCACGTGCAACGATGAAGCCAAGACAGCAGTCCGACGGTGGTTCCACAGTCAGCCGGACGAATTCTACCACAGGGGCATCTCAAATTTAGTGCTGCGATGGGACAAATGTCTGAACCGGTGTGGGGACTATGTGGAAAAATAGTGTAAGGTACGTAGAATAGTACGTATATTTGTAATTACCTGTATGTACCTTATTTTGGCTAATAAAAAATAGGGGCAAAGACTTTCTGATTCGCCCTCGTATCAACCAATGGGCCAGAGAGGAAGAAATTTGATTTCAAGGCTGCGTATCATGCATGCTGTAGGCTCGTAGCTTGACGCTTGTTGTATATTGGGGGGCTCTGAAAGTTACAGGAGGCTCAGAAACTACGGGGGCTTAGAATTTGTAAATATTTTTTTAATATATTTAAAGTCAACAAGTAAATTTCTTAACATAAATTTTGCATTGAAAATTTATAGATTTTAGTATACCTCTCTATAATTTCCCCAATCCTTATTATAAAGTATATGAAGACTCAAACCTCTGTAAAAAAAATTATGTACACAAGATCTACAGTAGAGAGCTATTTTGAATACATTTCTAACATCAAAGAACAATTTCCATTTTCATGTACAATTTTATACAAAAAAAATTTAAAATATAATTATAAAATAATTTAATTTAAGAAAAATTTCCAGAGGGGGCTGACTGTATTTCCGGGAGGGGGGGTGTCAACCCCCCCCCTCTGGCATGGTGTGCGCATTGGCAACGAATAATCCTCTCAAAGTAATAACATTGCATGGAATTGATTGTTTCCAACCGGAATTTCTTGTAAACTTAAACCACCTTTTCTGATTTGGCTAGAATTTTTAGCTGTAAGCTAGCCGAAAAGCTACAAAAATCTCGCTGGCAGTTTACTTCCTGTTACAAATCAAAGACAGGTTCTTGTCCAAAGCAAAACATCATGGACGCTGCAAAACTGAATCGAACGATTTCCTTCGTCAACCACTAAAGTGATATGCTGCGACTTGCCACGAGATATTCAAATCTGCAGAACTGATTCTTGACATCCGATGAAGCACATTAAGCATTGTGATTTGTCATAAGCAGATGGTACTAGGCTCTTGCTAAGTAAACACAGCTTGAAGACCACTTTTTACGGCCTTATCTCTGAAATGGAGGTACACATAGACAAGACCTCTTTTGCACTCAAGGCCTCCGCCCACGGTTGTTCCAATTAAGAGCATTCGACAGGGATATTCATCAGCATGCCCTACAATAACTGCTGGCAATAGACAACAATGAGGTCAATTCCGTGGCTTTTTTAAATTGTCTTATTAATTAAACGCTGGAATGTATCAGAGAGATACTCCGTTTGCTGGCAATAAAATATAGTTATAAGTATCCTATATACAGGATAATATAATTAATATTAATGTATAAGTAATATAAAATTAATATAGACCAGTGGGTCCCAACCCCTTCTCGAGTCGAGACCTTTTTATAGAAGTCAAGTAATCGGCGACCCGACAACACTGTCAGCCACCTTTGCATTTTTAACAGAACAACGAAAACGCATTAAATATAGATGTTACATTAATTATGTATGTTACATTAGTTATATATATACTAATTTATATTACAGATATAAAGTTAACAACCATTAGTAAAATATTGCAATGTGTGTAGCCATGTTGTTGTAAAAGCGTTGGAAACATTTGGTATGAAATTCCTTACAAAAATAATTGCAACTAAAAATAGTTTCGGCCATTCTCCAGAAACCTGTTCACGACCCCCAGGTTGGGAACCACTGATATAGACAATAGAAACCTATAGGTATCATAGGTTTCTATTATCTATATCAGTGGACAATAGACAATAGAAACCTATAGATATTATTATGCATACTCAGTTCTGGTATACTGGTGCTTCACCCTTTCTTCCTCATTCGCTTACGTCAACAGAGAACATAGCTGTATGTTTTATCAACGCTAACTCATCAAACACAGGCCAAATCCACATCAAAAATTCATAGATTAAAATTTAAAAGCGAAATTTTAATTTCCAAAATCAATTATGGTCAGAGGTGGCCACTTAGGGCCTAGCGCAATACCCTTCATTAGTTGCGTTGATTTTTCTAAACTTTGAAAAACTTTATACGAAAATTCAAATATTTGTTATATTAAAAAATAAATAAAAAATATCGTTAAAAGTAATAATTTCAAATAGCGTTTTATATTTTATATATAAATACAGTATATATTTTCTATTTAAAAAAAGAAAAGCATGGAATTATATCTCTGCAACAAAAAACAAAGTTTAATTTGTAGACTACAAATGGGTAGGGAGTCTGACAGTTAACGTGGAAACGAAAAAAAAATGTAAATAGGGCGGGCATGTGGTTGAAAAAGGAGACAATATTTTAGGGAATAGTTTCCATACTGTCAATATAATGAGTCTTAGCAGTTATAACACGTTTGGCTTAATTTAGTTATTTTTGAATTTCAAAATAAATTCATCAGATGAAAAAAAGAAGAGTTTTAATAAATATTACTGATTCCATTACTAAGACCTTCGCGTAAACATAATTTATTTGGAAGTCTCGTTAGGCCACCCATCCCATCTCAAAGTACCAAAGGCGCTATAGACGTATAAAGTGTTTACGAATATTATGTCTCGTTTGCGAAATTTATGTCTCGTCCGACATAAGCTTACTCATACCCAAAATTGTTCGATTTCAGGTATGAACAAGCTTATGTTGGACGAGAATATATTGTGATTTGAGCAATAATTTAGGTTTGAAGCCCAAGTAATCCTGCAAAACTAAGTCACAGTGTTCAAATTAAATATTAATATATTCTGTTACAAACATGTGAGTCATTGATTAAATATGATTAGTGTTTAAATATATGATCAGTATGTAATATACTGGCACTATTTTAGTAATTTGCTTCTCTTCCCCTCTGTCGAAAACACTTAGAAAAAGAAAGCATGTTGGCGGGTTTCCAAAGATACTGCAGCCAGGAAAATGCGAATTTGGTTAGGCATAATGGTCAAGTACAATAGAATTCAATTGTTTTTAATGACCAAGATTTTTGCGGGTCGGATATAGCGAGCATTTTCTTTGGTCCCAAGTTCCTCGTTATATGCGGGTCCTCTTGTATAGGGCCTCGCGCAGCACACCGTGTCTTGGGCCTCACAAACTCCAGGGCCGAACCTGTTTATGATATCTATTTGAAATCAAACACCTTCGTCAACGAAGGCTTCATTCATCTTGTCCGTTATCACAATTTCTCAAATGAAGCCACGAATTAGCAAACAAATTAGAGTTCTCGTTATCATTAGATCTGTAAAATTACTCCTGATGAAGGACTGCTGCTGATGCGTCCGAAAGCTTGAGTGATCTTTTTCATTGCTATTTTACCAGTGTTTAACCTTTTGTATGAAAATAACTTTCATCGTAGAATTTTATATATACTGTACACACACATGGGTGGATTGGGTCCTCTCAAAGGGCGCATGCCTTGGATTATCTGAGGACGCGAGTCCTATAGCCCATGAGGGCGCACCGGCGGCCCACTCCGCCCCTGAGTGTATATATATTTAATGTATCTTTACGTGAATGCATTTATGTATCTATTTTAATTCCCTCTGTAAAATAAATACATGCATATTTAATAAGAGGCCGTAGCTAGATGCTTTGCATGGGGGGTTGGGGCTCTGGGGGAAGCTTCAAAACTACAGGGTGGGGGCTTGGAATTCGCTAATGTTTTAATGTATTTTATTGACATACAGTCTAACTTCGATTTAACGACATTCTCGATTTCACGATTGTTTTCATTGGTCCGGATTGAGTTAAATTGAGTTCAGTGTCATATTTTCCTCCCCCTCCCTTCTTCAGCCGCCTCGGCGGCTGAGTACGCTGTTCAAGCGTCCTGTCTGGGATTACAGCGCCGCCTCCGGCGGCCACCCTTCCCAATATAATCTTTGCAAAATACCTACCTACGTAGCGTCATATTTTCCTCGATTTAACGTTTGCTTTCCTCGATTTAACAATAACTCTTCGTCATAAGTAAGGTCCGGATTTTCATGCATAAAATTTAGCCCAAATAATATGCAAATATGCTCAAAATTATTACAAAATATGCATGGAAATATGCAAATGCACAGGAATCCGGACCCTATTCATAAGCGAAGTTTCGGAATGTATAAAATGATAATTTATTGAAACAATACAAATGTTCTTGAAATTAGTGCGTAATATGTATTGAAAAACCAGTCTAGATGGAAAGAATGCAAGTAGTATATTCGTACCCCGTTCATTAAGAATGTACTCTACTCCCATATGGATCACATTAAAAGTGGTCCATATGGGAGTAGGCCTGTCTTTCAAGACTGCCGTTAACATATATGATTT
>QLNU02014176.1:43363440-43378857 GCA_006491805.2 Dysdera silvatica | reverse complement strand
AAAATCACAGAGTATTTATTATATAAATTAGTAATAGCACTAATTATTAACACCGTTAATATAATAATTATTATTTCTTCTGTGGATACGTAATCATAAAAAAATAATAATAAAATAGGGACGTGTGCAGGGCCAAATATTGAAGCTTTATGCCCAAACCCCCATCTATTCAATAGTCACATTTCCATTCTTTATTAAAAGCATGTTTTTTCAAAGTCCCTCCTCAACCAAGAAAAAAAATCGTTAAATGCATATATACGCGCCCCTCCTTAAAAATATCTGGCAACGCCCTTATGTCGAAGCCACTATCACAGCTATCAATAAGAAATTGTGTAGGCTTGGTAAATAAAATATGAAACATTTTGAATAAATATTTGCAAAGGTTACCAGGTATTGCAATAGGTGGAGAAAAAAATCGCATACACGTGTGAATATGACACGATATGTTTTTGTGACGTCATATAGTGACGTCATGGCGAGATATCTCCGTGACGTCACGTTCCACGTCACCGCAACGTGTCGTCATGACACAAAATGTGACTCATGGAAATGTTGTCTACGAGATTAACTTCTTGTGGCCACCTAGAAGCGCAACACCTGTTGTTGTCTTTTGAGTGACGTCACCGCCTACCAAGCTTCGACCACATAAACTTCGACCTTCATATGGTCGAAGCTACTGGACAATAAACAGTTGTTAGCCGCGTGACCGCTGATTAAGGCCACCCTTCAATGAAACCCTTGCACAAACCCCCCCACCCCCCGCACGCTGATTAAACTCTTCCACTTTCCAATTCCCCACCGCCCACATTAGTAGCAGTAGTAGATCGCTGATTAAAACGTAAGACCGAAAGTAGTGGACTGTTCCTATACCTTACGTCCCAAAACCGCGTTAGAGGCTGTCGGGAACGAGACCGACCGCTCAGCTCAATGTACTGGGAACCAGGATACATTTACACTTAAATTCTGCTATCACATTGTCATGTGAATTTCAGCATGAGTCTTAGTATTGCAGTATTTAATTTTTAATACGAAATTTAATCAAATTTGTATGAGAATTACCAAATTTCAATATGACTATCAATGTGGAGCTAAACAATTGAAATATTGAATTTAAGTACTGAATTTCATTCAATATTGAATTATGAGAGCATTGAATTTCAATATTGAATTTGAAAGTATTGAATTCTGATATTGAATTTGAGAGCACTGAATTTCAATATTGAATTTGAAAGTATTGAATTTCAATATTGAATTTGAAAGTATTGAATTTCAATATTGAATTCAAGAGCACTGAATTTCAATGTTGAATTCGAGAGTATTGAATTTCAATATTGAATTCGAGAGTATTGAATTGTAATATTGAATTTGAGCCTTGTATGTCAATATTGAATTTAAACATTGATTTTCCGTAAATGTGTTTTCTATGGTAATAGGTCACTTTAAAAAAAAATCCTACCCTCAATAAAAAATCCAAGCGACCAGGAGGAGTGCAATCAGAATTTAGGATGCTACAACCCCCCCCCCCCACCCCAGCCTGGTTAGTTATGACAATATTCAAACCAGTTTTAACCTTTTTTTTTTCGCTCATAGACACAACCCTTTAGACTTTAAACTTCCTCTATATTATACGATAAATATTCAGCTCACGTTTCGAAACACGTGTAGCACTTCATCGACCTCCAGGCAAACCGGCCTTTCGTACGGTCTGCAGTATGCACAACATAATGCAGAAACCACGCAAAACAGCAACAAGGAAGAGCATATTGCAAAACGCCATTCCCCATAGCTATCTTTTATTTGTGTCACGTGATCGTTTTTACCTTTCTCCCCTCCCCCTCCCCCGTTGTTTGCGCCATAACCCGTTTACGATTATTCGATGAAACAGTTCCGTTATAAGTCGTCACGTTAGACAGTGGCAAGAGTTACTGTGTGTTTTTCCGAATATAAGCCCTAGTTAAGATTGTTAGCCAGACGGACGCATTTAAGTTCACGACAGACGTATTGAATTATAAAACAATATGAAGATGGAGATGGCCCATATATAGAGTGGAACCCGGTAAATGGAGTGACAACCACTCTAGTGACCACTTTGGTAAATGGACCATCTGAATAAAGTGACAATTTTTTATAAGAGATAACTGGGGGTAGGGTCTTAGTCTCGCCCATACCAAAGTCTGTCTTATATAGTGACCACTGCAGTCAGGTCCAAAAGGTGGTCTCTTTAGGCAGGTTCTACTGTATGTGCAACTTCCCAAATATGTACCTATATGCAATTTCTCAAGTATATATATGCACACCTTTCAGATAACATTTTATCGAGGTTTTTTTGTTATTGGATATAAAATTATATTTTTGCCCATTTTTAATTGCACATATATATTTGGTAAGTTGTAAATCTGGCAAAAACTATAATAATTCAAATAAATGTGAGAAGCAGCAGCGTAGCACTTCAATGGGAGAGACAATAATGGGAGAGACACGAATGGCTTTAAAAAAGATTATGTGATGCGGCCTTAAAGAAAACAAAGCGTTTCGACATCCAATGGGGGGCGGCTTGAGCCCCTCCCCTTCTGCGCCACTGGTGAGAAGTAAAGGTATCAAAACAATGTGGTATCAACTGTTAGTAACTATGAGTGAAATAGATGACAACTATTTTGTACATGAATAAATGAATAAATGTAAGTTGTTGTTCATAAAAAAATAAGATATCCCCTGAAAATAAGCCCTAATGCGTCTTTTGAAGAAAAAAATTTATATAAGACCGGGGCTTATTTTCAGAGACACACGGTAGCCAATGAGGATTGCGTAACCAAAAATTAAAGCAAGTCTTTGTCTACTTTCCTGAACTCACGGAGCTGCTGAAGGTAAGACTTTTTGATTTAAAGGAAACTGTTTTAATTCTTTGGCTTTACGCAGGACTAACAATTACATGTAAAATTCGAACCCACAGGTGTGTATATATAGAGGATAGGCGTAAAGCACCTCCTTCCCCCAGCTGAAAATTACAAATTTATACTTATTATTACTTACCCAAACTCGACAATGATTTTCTATCATAGAATATGCCTAAATTGATTTTCAAGCTTTGCGCTTCCACCCCCTCCGGAAAAATATATTTGGAGATGCCCCTGTCTGAACCATACTAATCTTGATTGATTGATTGGCTTTTTTATGGCGCAAGAGCATCTGGGCTATACTGCGCCAAAACCATACTAATCTTTTTACACTATGTGGATCAAAGTCTATGGGGCAGCAGAACCATATGACATCGTAGCTGCGCACAAATTATAGTTTTAACGGCTGTTTAGCGGTCATGGATAAATCAAGACATAGCTAAAACTACCATTATTTGTAAAACTATAGCCTAGAACCCAATTTAACTAATTAATACTTGGTTAATCAATTAATTTCGTGTTAATTATTGTTAAAAATAATACAAACAAAACTTCATATTAAATATTTATGCATTTTTAAAAACGACGTTCTTTTTCCATAAACGAAAACTACAAAGCAATTCGACATCTATTACATCTATAGTCCGTAAGGAACTTGAAGTTTTGAGACAAGCACAAGCGTTCTCCATTTACGACTTACCTGAAAGTTGGCACAGTGCCATACATAACTGTTTGTTAAATGTGACTTCAGCAGCCAATAACATTTTGGCTACAGACGACGTGTCTTTACGGCGGTTATCAATCCGTCTCCGACTCGTGAATCGTTTTTGAAGGGATCTTACTAAGAAAGGCTAGGCTACGAATCGAATATTACCATAATGGGGAAAGCGAAATTATCCGACTTATAATGCCAACCGTTAGGAATTACATCATTTTGACTTTGCTTCACGGTTTGGTTGATTGATTTTTGAAATAAGATAATAACAAAGGAGGTCTCATTCTGTCCGAAACAATCCATATTAGGCGACCTCTCCCTTCTCAGCGCCCCCTAGATACATAGTAGTTTGGGTGGTGTTGCCTTTGCTCGGGCGCCGCAAGTTGGAAGGAAATCGGAAATTTTCTATGGAAATTCGTGCCCAGGATGTACACCGAAAAGTGCGGATTGGTTGGGGGCTATCCGATAAAATGTCTAGCGGCCACTAAATCCTGGTCTGGCAGGCAAAAGCCGAGGCCTCGCCTAAACTCTTTTACTTCTAAGTGTGGAAAGAAAAAAAATCTTACTGAATAATATTTTTCGGCTTGGCAAGAAGGGAAAAAAAGGGAAATTTTTTGAGGGAAAAATCCCGAAAAATTGGGGAATTGCAACAATAAATAAATTCATTTTCAATACCAGTTAATATAATATATATATATATTTTGTTTATGTTAAATTTTAAGAATATGTTTGAAAGATTTTTTTTTTTTAACTACGTTAGCTGATTGATTGATTGAAGCTTATAATTCTTGACTGCAATTAGAAAAACGAGTATTTTTAAATAAAACAAGATGCTACGCCTGGTAAGTTATTCTTAAAATGTTTTTCTGGCATTTTAAAGGTTTTTGTCACATGTAACTGCGCATGCGTAAATTTGTCTTCATATTTCCGTTGCCAATTCAGATAGCGATCGAACTCGTGTTAAGCTAGAAATTTGAATACAGCAGAAAGCCACCTCTTACCGGAACTTCAAATTTGGAGAAACCGCTGCCTGTTCTGCGGATTGTACAATCCTATTTTGGGATTGCAGAATTGCTACAACGAGCATACTTTCTAATATGTGTTTCTTTTGCATAATAAATAAAAGGAACTTAATTATTAAAAAGCTATTATTCATTAGAGTTCTTAATTATTAGAGTGATATTTTACGGAGAAAGCTTACTTTTTTGAGTGATATTTATTAGAAAGTTCGGTGCAACTTCACCAGACGGTAACTGGTGATACATTTTTAATCTTCCTATCATGGCGGACTCGCAGTGATGGAAAACGTGATTTTTCATGATTTGTAAAATGTTTTGAAATTGGAAAAATCGAACCTTTCTAAATCTAGGTCCTCCCCCGATAATTTTTTTTTCCTTTTTTTTTCTTCTTTTCTTTTTGTATCAGTAGATGCCTAGCAGGAGGGGGGCGGACTCCCCTACACCACCCTTCGGGGTTCTGGCATTGAACCTTGGCACCGCAACCTCTTAAATCAGTAATTCCTGCAAAAGTTTTACTACCCAAAGTTTACGCCAAAGAGGAAAACGTTTGGCGAGATACCGTATTTTGAAGTAGAGCCGGGAGTTCTTAAGAGTTCTTCTCTTCAGTGATACTTATTAGACAGTTCTTATATACAGTAAAACCTCTTTTAACGGTCACCTCTAAACAACAGTAACCTCCAAATACCGGCTACATACCAATGGAACCGAAAGCGTTCTATAGAACTATCATTAGCGATAACCTCCAAACAACAAATTCTGAACAACGGCAACACGGTAGGCATCACGAAAAAAAAGCAAATTTTTCAAATATGTCTGCAACAAAAATTGTCAACAATGTAAAGTAAAATTTACTTGACGGTCCATTGAAATATACGATCATTTTGTAGCTTTATTACTACATTCCTTTCTGTGAAAACGGTGTTGCTATTTAAGACTGACCAACTTAATATTTCGTCTGCGCAACCGCTGTTTCTGAAAAATTGGTTTTGACAGTCCCGGTTATTTATGTGCTGTTATCGTTGAGTAGTGTCATATTAATCTAATTTCGTCATTCGAACACCAGTTTGTAATCACGGTAAGTTCTTCAAGAAAATTCTTAAGTCTAAAGCAGAATACTAAAGTTATCCAAGGCAGTAAAAAAAGTGTAATTGCACGAAAATTAACGCTTTACCGTTGTAGGAGGTCATAGATAAATAAGATTTTAAGTGTGATTGTTTGCAACAGTCTTTTAGCGGCGTGATTGATTGATTGTTTGGCTTTTTTATGGCGCAAGAGCATCTGGGCTATACTGCGCCAACTTAACGAGGCGTGAACTTAATTAATTAAGTAGCATTAAAAGACCCAAAATGAAGAACTTGACAAAATGCTTTTAGAGTGGTTTTCCAAATGCCGATCAAAAATCCTGCAAATAAATATATTTTAGATATATTGCAGAATTTTTCCTCACCTGAAAATGTAGACAGAGATAAGGATGGGAAGAGTTGATGACATTCTAGGGTTAGCAGGAATGGCAAATATGAAAGCCAGCGAATTTGTTTGCGTGGACGAAGATTTAGAACTTTCTGTTACGCATAATACTATTCAGGAATTGTTAGAAAATATGATGGAAGGGAAAGAAAGTGATGAGGAAATGGAAGTGGGGGGAGAGTGTAGAACAGCTACAAAATTCCAACTTCAAAACGTATTTTCACGTTTCGGCAAATTTTCGGGAGACAAAATTGATGAAGAATTGTACAAAAGTACTACAAATACAAATGTATTATTATATCCTTAGAAATGAATGTTTGCCATAAAAAAGCAAAACAATTACGCATCACTGATTTTTTTAATATAAATTAAAATAGGTGAGGATTAATGTATTTGAAATGGTTATAATTTTTTTATTGTTAATTTTATTTATTTTGTTCTTTTGTACTGAACCTCTAAATAACAGCCACCTCTGAAAGATAAATCACCATTCCAGAGTCCCACGAGTGACCGTTATTCGGAGGGTTTATTATATATATATAAAATGAACTCAAAAATAGAACTTAATTATTAGTATTTGGTAATTTCGGGCGAAAATTTCCATTTTTTTTTATTATTGTTTATTTAGTATCTTTTTTTCATACACTTTTCAAAATAAATAATTTGATACATTTTATCAATGAATATACTCTAGCCACGGTACAGGCCATTCGGAAATGCAATAAATCAATAAATATAATCTCTTTTCAAAAAACGCTCTCTGAACGATGTGGGTTACCTTAAATTCCTTAAGGGGTTAACATAAAATTAAAATAATTTTTCTTCATCGATCGTTGCTGGTACGATGACAACTGTGCTGATCGGTACGATACCGTTCAAATCCCCACCCCCAATAATATTAAATAAATTTTAATTTTACATATATATGTAATGTAATCAGGGTGGGATTAAGATTTCGCGGGGCCCAGATGAATTTGGTCCGGACCCCTTGTTGTATAAATTAAATCTATGCAATTACAATAGAACCCTCATATAATGACGATCTTGGGACCAACAACAATGCTCGTTAAATCCGTTCTGGAATTTAAACTTTAATCTCTGAAAATGAAGTCGGTACAAGTAACATATTTACATGCGACGTACATACAAAAAGAACTCTAAAATTCGCGAGAAACGTCGCAGAATTGCACGACGCGACGTTACTGCCCCAGCGATCGGATATGATGGGCAATAATTTTGAACCGGGGTTGAATCTCCACCGCGCAGGGCTCCAGACATTAGTCTTGTTTGTCTATGAAATAATCCGGCCCTGATTATAACGTACAAAAATATAATATATAATATATGCCTGTGCCTCCTCACCCTAACAATTTTAAAAACTATAGGTTGATGCTATTCCTGATGTATTTTCTAATTTTTAATTACCATTAACTTATAGGGGTGGACGCCATTTTTTTTTCTTTGGAAGAGGTGTCCGTTTTCTTGGAATTTTGCGAGTTTCTTAATTTCTCCTCGTGTTTTCCTATTTCTTGGGGTTCATTTCTTAAAGTCCCCATCCGCGTATTTTTTGGTCTACCTCTTCCTCTTTCCTCGAGGGTTCCAGTATTTTACAACGACCACACAATGAAGCGAAGAACCCACATACAAATTCATACTTGTAGGCAGACTTTGCTTGCTCAAAATTTATCGATTTTCGTTCTTCGGCATATGTTGCATGAACGTTTTTCAGTGTTCCATGTGATGTGAACAAGAGTTCCGTTAAAATGGCGATTAATAATAAACAAAATACAGTGGTTAAAAACTACTGCTCGCAGCAGTTTTGCGCCACACACACACAGAAAAGTATGGCATATAAGTATTCCGTAATTGTACGTATTAACAGACAAAAATGTTCCGTGAATATACTGTGAGATGAAAAAGGTTCCGTGAATATATTGTGAGATGAAGAACGTTCCGCGAATATATTTCGAGATGAAAAATATTCCGTAAATATACTACTGTGCGATGAAAAATATTCCATAAACATACTATTATGCGATGAAAAATATTCCGTGAATATATTAAGAGATGAAAAATGTTCCGTGAATATACCGTATTGAGATGAAAAATATTCCGTAAATATACTGTATTGTGAGGCGAAAAACGTTCCGTGAATATACTGTATTGTGAGATGAAAAATGTTCCATGAATATATTGACAGATGCAAAATGTTCCGTGAATATACTGTGAGATGAAAAATGTTCCGTGAATGCATTATGAGATGGGAAGTGTTCTCAAAATTTAAAATTGGAGTCACTGTATTATACAGTTGTACCGCAAGTCAACAAGTTGAAGCAGGTTCTTATGACTCAACTAACCAAAAACCCTGCGTACGCTGGGGGAAGGGGGGTTCTCGACCTTTGCCCCCCGGCTTCGCGGAGGATCTCATCAATGCCCATGACAACACCAAGACCATCTGTCCATGTAAGTATACGTTCCAAAGCAAGGTCCGTCGGTTAGTCCATTTGTTATATACGTTTAGTCCATCTGTTATATCTGTTCACTCCACCTGTTATGACCATCTGTTATGTTATCTGTTTAGTTCAAATCTTGTCTTTCAACTGAAAGATCTTCTTAACCCTCCCCCATCCACTCTACTCGAAGAAGCAGCTAGACCATTGATTCTTCTAACATAAGAAGTTTTTCCCGTTTTTCAAGACTCCCTATCACGGGAACCAGGGGGAGGGCGGAGTTTGGGGACATATATTTGTTAGGTCCAGAAATTAAACCCCATCTATCACAATCCAAAATAGATATTTATGGGTTTCACAGAAATAAACGTTATGAGGAATCGACTGAAAAATTTAATGAAATTGGCATAAAGAGGCGTATTTAAATATTTAATTGATCGGTTCAAATGGTTTCAAAATATGAAGTTCCATTTTTGTCGAAGCTTTTTTTTTTTAATCGCATTATAGTGTCCATTTCATATTTCAATTGCACTTATAGCTCATAGTGATGAGATGGGCTCAACCCAAACCCGGGCGCGAAACAGGCTTGGGCTCTATACTTCATATTATATTCGGGCCTGAGCTCATAAGACGGATGCAACTGATGCCAAAAACTGACTTTTCTATACTGAAATTTCGGGTTCAAATTGCAAGTCTTCGGGCTGGGGCTCAAATTTCCACAAAGTATTTTGGGCTCAAATTGCAAGTCTTCGGGCTCGGGCTCAAATTTTCACAAAGTATTTCGGGCTCAAATCGCAAGTCTTCGGGCTCAGGCTTCGAAAATTGAGTCCGAACTCATCTCTAATAGCTCAGCGTCGCTGGTTTGCGTTACCGCGTACGTTTATGGCCAAAATACATATTTAAAATCGGTGCTATACTTCAATAAATAATTAAAAGGTATTAATTACAATTTTATTAATCTAATATTTTAGCATAGGCAGAGGAGAGCACGGGGCTGCTAATCAAGGGCGCGGACAGCAGGTCTCTTCCGCTAGCAATAATGTGAGCGCATATCATAAAGCTCGCTGTATTGAATTAGCTTTGAACTTGGGGGGTGATTAGGGACATTTCGCCCCCCACAGATTATTATAACCTGTATACATTCCTGCTTATCTGATTATTATCAACGTGTGTTGATAAATCGAAGTGGACATGAAACTACTTTTAGACATTTTGCGTTTTCACAGCGTAAAAACAGCAAAGGCCATGCTACGACGGGACTCTGTGACGTAGGCAGAACGTTCATAAAGGGGGGGTTACAGAGCTGAAACATATATTCCTATGTTGAATATACAAAATTTCACTGCGATGGGGGTTACAAACCCCCCCTGGCTACACCTCTGACGGAACCTACAATTTTTCGAGAAATCTGAACGTCTGCTACTAAGAAAAATAGGCCCCAAACTACGGTGTGTAGAAAAACGGTAAGCGTTCCACCAATACTATGGGGTGGGGTGGGGGGGGTTGAACTAGCATTAATTCCACAAAGGACAAATGTGTTGCCACCAGAGGGGGATTTTTGGGGGGTGTAAAATGGAGCAAGACCCACTAATAACGAGTCTGCATTTAAATAGGAAAATACAGATTTCGTTTGGTGTAATGATTAAGAACCATACAATTTAACCGCTTTTAGCGAACAAGTCTTTTTTGGACCCCGGATTTAACGAGCAATTTAAAAAATCAAACCGGAAATCAAACCAAGGTGTTGTCTACTCAAATTCAGTTTCAAACTTCCCTGATTTTTCCAGGTTTTCCGGACCAAATTTTAATCTATCATTAATTACCGTAAACAACGCATTAAAATTTGCGTAATAAAAACAAGTTTCAAGACCATAAAATCCACTAACACAAACTCCAAAGTCATTTATAGTGAATTTACAAACACAAAAACTGTATTAAAAAATGCATTTCTTTACACTAAAAACTTCTATTAATTAAACATTTACAACAACACTTTCATCCGGCCCTTTTTGAGTTCGTTATAAAAAGGACATACATATTAAATTTAACTTAAGTTATTAATAAGAGTTTAACCATATAATCGCAAAGCCGATGCTTCATCTTCTATTTTATTTAAAATGTATATGACTATAGACTATTTAAAGGAAAAGAGATTTGTATGATCAAAATCTCTTACAGATTAGAAAATTTAATTAAAAACACTTTTTTTTCCAAGTTTTAGTTAATATTTGGCAAACATTTTCTCCGAAGAAATATACGGGCTTAATAATTTTATATAAATTATATTAGTTTTGATGCAAAAGGGTAATTTCTGGAAGAAGTTTAGTTAAAAGTATAAGTTTTTCAAAATTTTCAGTATGCAATGTGGTACGAAAAGCACAGTTCAGAAAAATTATTTTAATAAGTTATTTATTATAACAATGAATTTCAAATTTCCCTGACTTTGGCCTTTGTATTTCAAATTCCCATACCTTTTCCTGTCAGAAAAAACTTCCCTGACTTTTCCAGGTTTTCCAGATGCATGGGCTTATCCTGTCAAACTTTTATAAAAATTCCGTTCTTATAATTGAATTTTTAGATTTGATTACCCCCTCCCCCAACCCTGTAAACTGCTGGTTGGCGGCACCGCCGGCCGGAGTCGTCGTAAACCCGACTGGTCCATTCCCGACCGAATTTCAAATCAGAAGAGTTGAAAGAAATATTATTATTGTTACGAAAGGTTTACTTAAAAGTAGTGTTTCATCTAGAAAAATTGGGCCAGGGTCCATGGCCTATCAAAGGGCCATTTTTTTTTTAATTTATTTTAATTTATTTATTTATTTTGGCGCTGTAAATACACGGATACTCATGCTGAACATGTGGTTACGTCAGCTTTACTGCTATTAACTCCTTTAAACAACGTCTTTTTTACACGACTTAACTTTTTTTTTTAATTGATTTAGTTCCTGTTGCTACTTTCTTTAATTTTTTTAGTTTTCGTTTGCGGGTAAATTGCGGGTAATTTTTTGAACTTATTTATTTGTTCCGAGTTAAGTATATCTAAAACGCGAGCGGAAAGTGCGCTAATTGCGATCCAACAGCAGTGTTGCCAGATGGCAAGATTAAAAAATCCCAACTTCATACCAGTAGCCAGTAGAATTATTATAACTATAATTTAGTTAAACATTATCCTATACTATATGACAAGTAAGCTTCATAAAATAGGGATGTAAAACATGCTTAGTTTAGAGCTTAACGACAAACAAATTTAATTTATCAAAATTTTAAGTTGGAAAAAACGTGGAACCGCTAACGTTTATCGCAGTAGTCCGTGGTTGAAAATCTACAAACCTGGCAACAGTGCTTTGTTTACAAATATTCGTCAGCAATTTCATTTTGCCAAAACAACCAGTGTTATTACGAAAATGAAATAATGAAGTACAAAATTTTTATAAATTAACCATTTTTGTCATGCGTTTTAGATTCTGAGAATTTGAATTATCATCGGAGAAGGCTGGTGCGTTATTTTCGGAGGGCTGGGAGGAACATTTCGGCATAAGAGCGGTCAAGTTGAAGGGCAGAGCGCTTAATAGGTTCGGCAGGGCGTTGCGCCCTTCTATTTCGCTTTAGATGAAACCCTATTAAAGGGTAGTAATAACTGGGGGAATCCACTATCATCAGATAACGATTTCCTTGAATCACTTGCAAAGGTAAAAATTTGAAGTTACTAGGAAACCACATGTTACTTCGAAATATTTTTACCTTGAAAACCCCAAGTTCCAAATGTTATTTGGAATTATTTTTGCATTGCTGTATTTTTAATTTATTTAAAATAATCAGCCCAGCAGCTGAGATCTTGCCCTCCACCCCTGCTTCACACATAGCAGTCTATTTGAATTTTCGTTTCCATGGGGGAAGGGGGGGGGGGCTAATTTTTTTCTAGGATGTACTAAATCGTCTCTAGAAACCTTCCTAGTTACGCCCGTGATTTCTATGGGCCGCAATCAGTAAATAAAACATTTAAAAAAATATATTGATATAAACATTATAATTTTGGTATCGATTTATAATCGATTAGATATAGGTACATCGAATATGCAACTGTTTACGCGCACCTGGTACAAAAACATACACATTTAAATATTATAATGATTTGTTGAGAGAATCATTAAGGAATAGATTTTCATACACACACTATTATTGCAACATAGATAGACTATGGCCATATATATAACCGGAGTTCAACAAATCCGGTCTGTCGGTTGCTAAGGGCGATTGGGTTTTTGTAGTCACGGATAAGAAATTTCGATTTCCTAGTAGGTTCATAGATTTTATTATCGACTGGTGAGTATAATTCGTCAGAATTTGTGGCGCCCTGTACATAAGTTGTCTTCGAACACTGGCGTACATCAGGGTGTATGTTGATGAGGGTTGTAATCCCCATTGCGATGAAGTTTTGTATATTTACATATAGAATTGTAGCTCTAGGCCCATTGAGCCTATAATCCCCCCTCTTAAGAACTTCCTGCGTACTCCCATGTCCTCGCAGAACAAGAATTCTGCATAATGAATATGAAGAACAAGGAAAACTGAATGAGAATACTTCTGCTAAATACATAAGAATTGCCTTTTCTTATTATAGGTTGGGAGGAAGGTGTTAAAGGGATAACCTTCTAAAAAATTTAAATGCCAATAGCTGAGAAGATAACATTTCTTAATCACATTAGTATTACATCGCTGAAAAGTTAGTAACCTATAAAAAAAAGTGCATCCTTGGAAAAGAATTTTAGTTATAAAAGTTGATTTACAATGCCTTTAATCAGACTTTTCCACATGATGAAAATTAACACTAACCTTTTTGTTTTGACCTCTCCTTTCTTCTTCTTGCTTTTCTTTTCTTGTTTGGTCACATGGTTACAGCGAGGACATGTCTTGGCAGACGAGTCTTCATTAGCCAGCACGAGAAGGGTATGGAACTTTTCTTTGACATAGAAATCCAGTCTGGCCGAAATTTCGTCTCTGTGCACAAATCTTTGACAGGAAACATTACAGCATTCAATTTTGACCAGCCCTTGCTCCACCTTTTGGGCGTAGTACTTCTGCAGACACCCAGTACAAGCCGAGTATTGACAACAGGGTCTTCTGTACAACCACTGGACCACCAAGCAAATCCCACACTCCTCGAATTTCCACTCCCCCACAGGAAAGTGCGGCGATGGTTCCATAATGGGGAAACTCCCCAAGTTGGTATCTGGTAACAAAGCTAGGATATCTCGAAGTCCGTTACCATCATAAAACTCCAACAAATCTCTATTCTCCAACAATCTCTCCAGTATAAGTCGCATTTCGGAAAGTTCTCGAATAACATCATCATTTGGGAATTCTGCTGCGACAATCGTTGACGCTGTGGTACTATCATTGTCGTCTCCAGGAGTATGTTGAAGCCTGAGTGGGGTGTCCCCCAAGTTGGGATAAGTACCATCCTCGGACTCAAAATTCCGGGGGTAACGGGGTCTGCAGTAGACGTTAATTTTTTCAAACCTCACTGGTGTTCGATCGAAAAGAGAGGACCAGGCTTCCATGGCAGCATCTCTTTCATCATAATCTACACCATCAGACTCATCGCTGCTGACACTCCACTTATCGTCATCCACAAGGAACACGGCGTATTCCTCGGGATCGGATTGTGGGTGGTAGCGACCGAGTTGGGGCATGTCAGGTCCAAACGATATCACAAAACAATCCAAAAGAAATGCCAGATGGCTAATGGACGTTTCTGTCGTATGTCTCCAAGTCTTTGTGCCTGTATTCTTAAAGTTAGTGGGGAGTTTCAACGCAGCCGAAGCCTTTGCCTTTCCCATAAAATTTTTAGTCTTCTTGAGACCGTTCATCAGGGAGTCCTCGAGGGGAACTGCAGACGAGTCCCCTGCATCTTGATTTTCTTGCAACTGCAACGTATCCATTTTACAACGTTTGCTTACAACAGCCGGAGAACATTACTTATAAAGATATTTGCTATGTCCAAATTCAATGCCCTTTCCCGCAAACTAGAGTGCAAATCGTGTCATGAAAGTTTGATATTGTCTGGTCCAAAGTGGAATGCAGAGATAAGGAACGGGACGAAATATCCCTGGGCAACTCCGAATCGATATCTTCGGTGGCAGAGTTAATGTTGCACTTGTTTACGGGTTGATACGGAAATCGGCAGACAGAGCGGAAGGGAGGCCCGTCGATACAAAGGTTACAGCAGCAATGGTTATTGTAATCGTTCCTTGCTCTAATTCGGTCCTTTTGACATTCCCCACAGAGCTATACATCAGCGATAACAAACGAGGAACGCCGTCCTCTTACTTCCTTTTCCTCCGAACAGGTTTCGTTTGCACAAGATGCACAGAGGACGATCGTTTGCAAAAGTGGAATAGGAAGGGAGCCAAGTTGGCGCGCTCCGGAACCTAGCTCGCCAATGGTCGATTTTTGGTGACAACTCTTTTTTTTCCCCCAACACTTCAGTTCTCCTCTTTTTAAATATTGATTGGGGAAAAACGTTGAGTTTCCTAATAGCCAGAAAACCATTTCTTGAGCTAATAATGTCTCAAATAATTAAATTTCAGATTCAATGGAGAAAATTAATGGCCAAATTATATATAACTCGTGGACAGATTTTTTTAATCAACTGGCAAAAATATTTGGCATCTCTCCCCATTATTATTTTTTCACATCTTTCCAATATATCAATTAATTCATGTATCCCTAAAACTCTATCGTTTATGTTTCGCCAATGACATTAACATTTAAAAAGCAGAAATTTTTCGCAAAAGTAGGAATAGTTGTCGAAGACTAAATATTAAACCTCCGGAACTTTTAAGAAATATAAACCTCTCTCTCTCTCTCTC
>QLNU02014176.1:43339543-43363340 GCA_006491805.2 Dysdera silvatica | reverse complement strand
TTTTCCGACTGTCTCCCAAGGGGGGCACAGACCAGGCTGCATCGTTTCAGAATTGGCTGTGCTTGTTTGTTTGTTTGTTTGGCTTTTTTATGGCGCAAGAGCATCTGGGCTATACTGCGCCAAACATGGTAATTGGCTGTGCATTCACCAACAAGTACCTCCACCGCATTAGGCAACTCCCGTCGCCTGTGTGTCTCCAGTGTCAGGAAGGTGCTGACGAAACACTGGAACACATTCTTTTGCGGTGTCCGGCCTACGGCTACCTCAGGGAGGAGCTCCTTCTCGCCCGCCGCCGTTTAGGCCTCGCCTCGCCACCAGGTCTGTCCGACCTCCTGGATCCCACCGGATCCCCCCGCCTTCGCGCTGCCTCCGTGGCTGTGCTAAACACCTTCCTTTCCGGTCTTGGCCGGTTCCTGTAGGTTACTCGGCTGGCCCATGGGGGTGTCTCCGGTCCTGCTGCCTGGGCCGTGGCCGTTCCCCGTGACGGTTCCAACGGCTGCTGGTTTCGGTGTGCGTTGAATGACGACTTTACGTGAACGTGCATCTATGAATGCCGTGTTGATCGGCAATCCATCTCCCCCTCAGCCGCCTCGGCGGCTGATTACGCTGTTCAAGCGTCCTGTCTGGGATTACAGCGCCGCCACCTTCGGCGGCCACCCTTCCCATTGCCCTTCTTGCAAAAGAACGAACGAACGAAGTGAATTTCAGGTGCAGTTGGGGCTGCTGGACATCATTCTGCAAGAGGCATTAAAGGAGCTTAAGGCGTTGACGGGTCTCGAGTCCAGACCATCCGTACTGTCAAACTTTTATAGTTTTACGATTTCTATAGTGTTAAAGTATTACTTGGGTAGCGATTTATGCTTCCGGGAACAAAACCCACATAGCATTATATGTGTGGTCCGCAGTTGATCTTTGAACTGTTGCAGAGGAAATCTTGAAATTTTAGTAAAATGGTGAAAGATTTTGAGAGAAGGAGTCACATAGGCAGATGTTTCTATTAATTCGAAAAGAAGAGAGGTATTCCGAACTAATCTTCGAGGAAAAGTATACAAATTTAGTTCTTAAATTCAAGGGGTAGCATTAAACGTTACAAGCGAAAAATGTTGTGTGATTTGAAAGGTAAGAATTCACACTTTTTTGAAAAATAAAGAAAAAAAATTTAAAGCGATTTCGCAAGGGACTCCCTTAAGGAATTAAGCGCAACTTCGATGGTTTTTGTAAAAAAAATGGCATTATAATTTACAGGACCGCGTTTACGATGTTAGCAGACCTGGGCAAAGCAAATTTTAGCGGCCCTAAATGTTTTGACATAAAACAGCGGGAAAATATATTGACCAAGGTTTAGCATTACAAAATAAAGTTTTTCACTGATTTAAACGCTATAGGAAAAGGGAAGATGAAGTTAAATTGAAAATAGGGGATAAAAATTAAATAAAATACGAATCATTGTAATTTATTATTACTCTAATTATTATAATTATAACGAATTAATGAAAAGCTAACTTAAAGAACAAAGCTGCTTGTTTTATAATATTAGAACTTACAAAGTAATTTTTCTAGCTTTTTGTGCAGCAGAGTGTGGAGAACCATGGGTCTCTGCAGTGATCATAGGGCCGCCACAAATCA
This sequence comes from Dysdera silvatica, assembly GCA_006491805.2. Taxonomy (NCBI): domain Eukaryota; kingdom Metazoa; phylum Arthropoda; class Arachnida; order Araneae; family Dysderidae; genus Dysdera; species Dysdera silvatica. The sequence goes on along the minus strand of QLNU02014176.1, from coordinate 43,361,714 downwards.
TGATAACCTACACGATAGACTGCCGATGCTAACTCATTTGACTAATAACATATGTATTTATTTTGACCACCATTTAGAGGTTGCATTATGGGAAGTATGACGTAACACGTAAAAGGTGAATTAACCAAATACTTTGTCGAAAGTATATGGGGCCGCTAAAAACTGATTTCTTGGTGCTTGCACCACACTTTTTTGGCGGTCCTGGGAGATCGCCCAGCTCGCACCCCACTAAGCACGGCACTGAAAATTTAAGTTGATATTCTTTAATAAGGGCCATCTTAACCCATTTGTGGGCCGTGGGCGCGATCCTTTTTTTAGGGCCGTTCTTACACTTATTTTCAAGTTTCCTAACTTTTGCATTAAGAAACGTAAGGTAAAATAAAGAAATTTATCGATTTTGGGCCCCTATTTAGATCGGGTCCCGTTATCCCACCCGTTAAGGCGCCACCACACACACACACACACATTTACACATGTGCAATTGCCTTAATTTTGTGTTAACGATATTTAATCACTGTTATTTTATTTATTTATTTATTTATTTATTTATTTAGCGTTTTCACTTCTCTGGGAGAAATGGGTTTTAGTCATGTGAGATATCCCTTGCGCATACGCAGAGTATGCGTCATACTACTTGTTCGATTTAAACCCGGAACTTATTTGAAAAGAGTTGTTTTTTTTTGATGATAATCGTTTATTGTTCGCTAGCACGCGTATTTCACCTTACACGTGGATAAAAAATACAAGCCACGTGTCAAATATTGTTTGTTACTTTTCGGAGGAAAGGAAACAAAAATTCATTGACCTGTAAGTCTATCAGTCAATACGAATAATAACCCTCATCCAAGTTGAAAAACTTCACAAAGAAGAAGTAAACATAAGGAGAACAGGTGAATTTAGTATATATATATATACACTAAATTTTACTATTTTTACTATATATATATATATATATATATGGCAAAATTGTAGTATGATTGTGACATGTAGTACTTTCTAATGTAATATACATAAATATACTACACTTAATTGTATATTAAATTAGACCAAGTTAAAGTAGTGAAATAATAGAACGCAAGGTAGAAAAACCAAGTAAATTAAAATAGTAGAAACATCTCAGAATAAAAAATGCAATTGGAGTAGTAAAAGGTGAAGAGGAGTAAAAGATTAAACAATACCAAGAATTTTGTTCTTCATCAGGGACCGCACAAAATCCCTGTTATTGGTTTGCTTTTTCTGACTACAATAATTGAGATTTGTGATTAATACTGAATGAACCAATATTGATCAAAAATTAGTTAAAAACAGTATAAACCCAGAATATAATTAGTTTAACAATATTTTAGTAATTTAGAAGGGTCTTTTTATTAATACTGAGAACAATCTCAATTGTTGTAAGCGGCCTAAAAGCAAACGTACAACAAGTAGATAGAGCTATAGATAGTGATTAAAGTGTAAAGGTTGAATTAAAAAGAGTTTAGAGATAAAACAGCAAGAAATTTAATAAAAATAGAAAAAAGATGATAAAGTGAGAAAATTCACTAACTATACCAAAAAATTATAACAAAAAGTTTTACACGAATATGTCACACTCAAAATAAACAATTTTTTTCTTTGCACTCGTAATAGACACAGATGTGTGCAATCAAAATAAAGACATATATATATATATGTGTGTGTGTGTGTGTGTGAACACAATTTTACACGTAATTAGGATAGAAATTGGCGGGGGGGGGAATACGCCGCCTATGAGCGGCAAAATGTTAAATCCGCAGGGGCAGACTGGTCGTGCGCCCTCAGCAGGGGATAGAACTCACCCTTGAAAATCCAAGGTATGCGCCCTTTTAGAGGACCCAGTCGGCTCAAGCCCTCTCTACGTATTTAAAGTTTTCCTTTAGTCTATGCTCCAAGGCGCGTTTTGTCTACGTGATAGTGAAAATGCAACACCAAGAAGGAGTGGGCAGAAAATTATGCAAATTGCAGGGTAGACGTAGCTCACCGAGAGAGAATAGAATAGAATAAAAATAGAAATAATTTTTATTCAACCGATATGCAGGGGGTTGTTGATGCATCCATTACGATGTCAGTCTGAGGATAAAAATGAAATTTGATTAAATTTGAAGACTATTGAAATAAAATAGTATAGTGGGAGGAGAACAGAAAGCAAAAACTTATTGCAAGGCTCTCCACAAATTAGATAATGTATTTCAAAAATCGTAATTTTACCAATGTTGGGTTCCTTAATATGCATTATTTATATAGAATCAATGAGTAGAACAATAATTATTAGTGTGTATATTCATCTGAATCCATTATAAAACAAATCATTCTTTTATGTAGTTTATTCTTTATGTATGTAGTTTATTCTTTATGTATGTATGTTTATTCTTTTATGTAGCCTCATTTGAGAAACTGCGATAAAGGACACGATGAAACATCGAGTTGACACATGCATCGTATTTAGATTGATAGGTCCGTTGGAGTTTGAATACCATTTTTTTTTTAAATTTATTTTAGTGAAATAATTTTTAAGGGCATTTTATTAAGTTAGGACTTTTAAGATCCAGACCACTACGTCACGTGACGTTAGTAGGCCTATAAAAAAGGGGAAAAACATCGCTAAGAGGATTACTCATTGTGTAAATATATAGCAGTTTTGTCTGGGGGAAAAACACAATTTACTGATAGTTTAAACTTTTTTGCGATGGGATATAGTTATGTATCTAGAAATTTTAAGATGGATGTGGGTGGGGAATAAACCCAGACAGATATATTTACCGAAAATGCTACATTATGCTAGTTTAATTTTAGGGGTGTCGTTGGATGTTCATCAGGGTTTAAGCTGCAGTCGCATTTTTCGCAAAATGCGACGAGTTGCTCGAAAATGCGAAGAAAAAATTATTGCCCATCGCGAAAATGCGACAGGCATTTTTAACCACAGTTTATTCTCTGAAAACAGGATTCCTCGATTCCAGAATATCCGTTTTGCACTTCAGCGATCTTTTCTTGTTCCTTTTTGTTTCCTCTTCAAAATTCTTAACAGCACCTGTTAAGCATCGTTGATATAAATAATTTCATGGATAGGGTTCTTGGAACAACGAAAGCAACTAATATTTTTTAGCATTTTGCTACATTTTTCCCCCCCATTTTAGCATTTTTTCGCCAGCATGTTTGAGCTAGCTTAAACCCTGAAGTTCGTTGAGTAGAGTTCGAAGAATAATATTGAGAATTTGACGTATAACAACACGATTGATACGAATCAATTTAAATAAAAAGGGAAGTTCTATAGCTTTTCTCTCTTCTGCAAAGTAGCTTCACCTTGTCCTGCTGGGAGGTGTGTGTGGGGGGGGGGAGTTACCATAATTCCAGGGTCAGCCTTTTAGGCAAAAGGTAATTGCAGTTTCTAAGATATGTAAGTGATGCGAAATTGCCAGTCGTCCCGGTTAGGTTGAATGCTATATAAGGGAAGAAACCTGCAGAATCGGCAATAGTTCTGACGCTCTGTCTGCTGGGGAAAATCATTTTGCATTTTTTTCCCCATGGCAATGGAATTTTGTATATTTAGCATAGGAATATGTGAGTTGTAGCTCTGTACCCCCCCAACTCCTGTGAACTTGCTGCGTACGCTTATGCCTACAACCTACTAATAAAATATTGTTGTTGCTCATAGTATATGTGTATTATGTTGTAATAAACATCACTTATTGTTCGGTGCTGTCTCCCTCTGTTTGCCGATTTGCATTACTTTCTTCTCACTCATTCTTGGTGTTGCATTTTCCCTTTAACGTTGTGTATAGTATATGATTTTTCTACTATCATAGTCAGTGAACCAAAATCTACTCCCCTTTTATGCTTGGAAGTGTATAATAAAATTTTCACATTAATTATTCATCCATAATTGGCAATACAATTGTCACGCAGTATCTCCAATTTTCTAATATTTATTTTTTTATTTTGTACTCCTGACGAAAGACGGTTAAGTCCAGCAAAAACTATGTTGAAATAAAACGTTTTAACAACTTTACCACCGCTTACAACGTTGTTTTTACTTATGAAACAATTTTACATATGCACTCTTAATATTTTTATATATTAAACTTATACAGCATACGGTCACCCTAAAATAGCCAGGCATGATAATAATAATAATAATAAACTTTTCAATTCTATGAATGATTAAATACGTTTGTCTTTTAAACGCGGTTTCATTTTTTTATTAAATGAATTTAATTATTTAACAACAAACGATAAGTTGTTCGAGTAGGTCAAGTCAAGAAGACTGCGCCCTCTGGCGAGAAAAGTTCATCAAGTTTCAAAACACGACACAGCAACACGAGTATTCGGTTCAGAAAACCAAACACGTGTTGAACTGGATTGATTGATTGTTTGGCTTTTTTATGGCGCAAGAGCATCTGGGCTATACTGCGCCAAACACGGTAAACTGTGAAATTTGTTTATAAGGATATTTTATTGACCGGGGAAAGATAGTATTATTGAGAGTTTATCGTTATAGATAAGATAAAACATGATACATTCTAGATAAGATAAAGTATGATACATTCTAGATCTTTCGATTGTTGCATGGAAGGTAGTCTCGTGGGTTTTGCCTCCCCTTATTGTACGTTTCCATCAAAGATTGGTTCTAAAATCAGGGGAAAAATCTTGGGGACCACCCCTCCTCCCGAAACTAAAGTTTTTTAAAAGGACTTAACGACGACCATTGTGTATCGATACATGCGCAATTGAGAGTTTTTGAACCCAGAAATTAAATCCTGGCTGCGATCTCGGTGCTAAATACAGTGAAAACTGTCTTAGGCGGAACCTACATAAAGCGGAAACTTGCTCAACACGGAATTTTTTTGCAATCCCTTCAAAAGTCAATGGTAGTTAACATTAGCTACGGAAACTGTCTAACGCGGAAACGGAAAGCACTATTTAGTCCCGTTAAAGAGAAAAGCCTTCATAAAGCGGAAAATCGCTGGCAGAAAGGAAATTTTCTCAGCAGAAAAAGGAAAGAGGGTTGTAATACAATGCAAATAGCAAAGTGGGGGATGACGAACAAAAGACATTTTACAGATATAGAATGCCCTTGTCCGCATAGGCGGAGCCAGGGGGCGGTTTTGGGGGTTGTAACCCCCATTGCAATGAAATTTTGTATATTTAACATAGGAATATATGAGTTGTAGCTCTGTAACCCCACCTCATTAAGCCTACAACCCCCCCTTATGAACTTTCTGCCTACGCCTATGATTGTCCGACTACCATTTTGCACACCACCCACCCACCATAGGTATACCCAGAAAGTTCATAAGGGGAGGGTTACAGGCTTACAATGGGGGGTTACAGAGCTACAACTCCATTGTATTTACATGTATACTATAAACAATTTCATCGCAATAGATAATCGATCCCCCTTGCCAGTGCCACCTACTTCTTAAATAAAAACGTTCATTATTAACCAGAACGAAAAGTTACTCATATGGACTTGATCAATTCATGGATAAACCCACCGCAAGGAAGAGTATCTTTATACAAGGGAATCATTATCTTTACAAGGGAGGTACTTTATCGTTACAATTTAAGCTTACATAATAGACTTTTTGTATAGAATAAGCATGTATAGTTTGCATGAAATTTTGCACCATATTGATCGTAACTACTAAACCCACAAAATAGTGCAAAAATTAAAATTAATAAAAATAAAATGCAGTGATAAAATAAATATTTTTATCAAAAGGAAAATAAATGTAGTCTTAAAGTTCGCAAGATAAGACAAAGAAAAAAAATAGCATATGCAGTCATCTCTTACCACTGTGTGTGTGTGTGCGTGCGTGTATGTATTTTGCATGTAACCTCCATAAGGCGGAAACCTGCATACTGCGGAATTTTTTCCGGTCCCGTGAGTTTCCGTCTTAGACAGGTTACACTACGTACGTCTCTTCCTTTTTGCATCAACAGAAACATCTGCTTGTGTTACCAGTGTCACATTTTCCAATAGGCTATACTGCGCTCTAGACTAGGGCGGCAAAATTTTGTGTATTAAGTCTGATATAACAAAATCAATACCATATGATGATATAATCAGACGTTTTGCCGAGAAGAAAGCTAGACGTCATGCTTTCCATTTAAATACCAGTGTTCGATGGGCTTTTATTTTTTGCTAAAATTAAAATTTATTTCAATAAAATTGAATTTGATTTATTATATACCAAAAAGAAATAATACTTCAATATAAGTTAATATTGTTTATGTTTCAATTTATGAGTTTGTTTTTCAACATTTTTACTGTTAATATAAAATTTTGTAGCGTATATTGAATGTAACAATTTTTATGTTCCTACTGCTGATTCGGTGGGCGGACAGGTAGGAAGGGGTGGCAAAAAATAGCATAGGGGCGGTAAAATGGTAAATCCTCTCATGTGTGTGACTTTTCACTTAAATCCTTCATCATTTCCTAAAAGTTCGGAATTCCCCCGCAATAGATCAAGTGTCAGCAGTGAACCAGAAACCGAATGCCATGTGGGCCTCGTTGCCAATGACCATAAGTTACGTTATACAACTCCTACTTGACACCACATCCGTCGTGGTCCTCGAAAGTTGACGACATAAATTGCATGGTATTCGTTAAACTGTCACCGGAGCAAGCCCCTTATTACCCACGACGAAGTGATGTCCAGCAGTCAAAGAACACACGTAAATCCACCCGTATGCGCTTGCGCAAAAGTCTCATTCCAATAGCGGCACTGTGTTTTTAAATAACTCCTCCCACTGGCCTTGGAACAAAAGCACGGAGCATTGGGAAATATCTGTGTTTTGAGACTTTGTGGCGGTTCCTCCACAGGCTCATTCTAACTCTGTTTCGCGCCAAAATTCCATTCTCATGGACATTTGGCAATGAGTCACACGTACAACCAACTCCTTGGAATTTCCACCAAAAACGAAGGATACAGGCATTATCCAACTTCGAACCCTCTCCCATATATTTTCATTTAATGGGCAAAAACTGACACCATGTTTGGCGCAGTATAGCCCAGATGCTCTTGCGCCATAAAAAAAGCCAAACAATCAATCAATCGATCAAAAACTGTCAAGAAAGACAGCTCAAAGTTAACATAACTCACAGCAAGTTCTCCCCTCTGTGGGGTCAAACTGACCAATAGAAATTTATATAAACTATTGCGTCAGTACTCAATTGTCCAATCACGGTCCACAAAAATCATTCGAAGTAAAGTTTTGGACCGATCAATAAATACTCTCTTGCTCCTTAACTTTCGACCTGAAAGGATGTTCGCTGCTAGCCTTAAGTACGATCCTAAGTATCTAACTTACGCAACCTAACGAATGCCTGGCATCATGCGGTGGACTCTATATGCTTTCTGTCTTTTCACCATAGTGCTACAGCCTTCAATTCTCCAATAAACATTATGTTTAATGTGCATCCTCTCTCTCGTCTACCTGCATTCACCGTCACGTAATAATACCTTCTGAGAAGTACAGTCAAACTGTCCCGTCACGACGACTAAGACACTCCGGCAAACCACGGATATCCCGGCAACCTCATCCTGAGTCTAGAACAGTGTTTCTCAAACTTTGGTCACTCACGGACTACTTTAGGCATTCCTTTATTTATCGCGGACCACTGGTGTGGATTTCTCCGCCCCCAATAAAAAAGTATATTGCCTGAAATTAAGTTTGCCAACGTATGGTTAATAATATGAAGCCCCACTGAGTCACTGTCATACTGACCCCCCCCCCTCTCCTAAGGAAAGACATAACCAAATTAACCTTCGATTTATGTGACTTATTGGCAGGCTTATATACGTATATAAGAGTTGCGCCAGGGGAGACTTATTCATTCATTGAAATATAATTTGTAGTTAATCTTAGCTCGTTTTGTGGTAAATTTTTTAAGCTTTTTGGGTTTTTTACTTTAAAAAAGCACTAACTTTTGGCAGAAAATCTCTAAAATCTCCGATCAAGTTCTTAAAAAAATATGGGTTGGTTGCCAAACCCACCTGAAACAAAATAATTTTTAGAGTAATGCTATTTGATAAAGAGTATGAGTTACGATCTTATTTTGTCAAATTTACAATGAAAGTGACATCATTAATTTAATTAAATAATAATAAGCAATGTAGACAGCAAGGGTGTATTTAGAGGATTCAAATCTTTCACGAAACCCAGTAATGTATTGGTTTATAACACGCAATATTTATAAGAAATTCCTTAAATCTCATCAAAACCCAAATTCAATCCACGCCGGCAATTTCCAACTTATTTTTTTTTTTTTCTGAAATTTTCTGATATCCTGCTAAGCACTTGATGAACCGCCGCCGACCACACTTTGAGAAACATTGATCTGGATTAATCGCACCCTGCTTCACGTCACTTGAGCAATACTGACCTTTTATTTTCTTAGCTTGTCAACGACTAAGGACTTAACATGTACGAAGTGGTAAATTGTCCCTCTGTTTCGTCAAAGACAGAACCAAAGTTCCCTCTTTGGATTGTTTTTATTTTCGGGTCTTCAGAGAATATCTAACCTATTGATTTTTATTTCTTAGCTCAACGAACGACTAAGAACTTAGCACTGTGCAGAACGGCCATACATCCCTCTGGTTAGTGAAGAACTCCCACCAAAATTCCTCTTTCGATTCGCTTGTATTTTCCAGTCTTCGACAAATATCTTCAACTTCGTAATGTTTTATGTGTATATATCTAGCTGTGTAAATAAAACGTAGAATAATAGTACTAAATCTCTTAGTGCTTGGCTACAAACGCTACCAAATATCTTCATTGTGACATTACAGTTGTCTAGGTCAGACGTGGATTTTGTACACTAAGTATATCTAAAGTGATTATCTAAAGCAAGGGTCTGTAACCCGCGGCCCGCTGACATGTTTATTGCGGCCCGCCAGCTCATAGAAAAATACAAATCGTTTCGCACAAAATTGATAATCCTTACCCCACTATGAGTTTTAAACTTATGTATTTTATCCTGTTTATATTTCTTAATAAATACTTAAAATGCTAGAGAACTAAAGTAACATGCGGGCTTTCCTCATTCGGGTTTTATTTTAGTTTACCTATATGGACATTCGGCGTAATTTTATTGATTTAGTGCGCAATGGTGATTTAAAATAAAATTAACTTAGGACTCATCGAAATATGTCCGACGACATTCTCTGAAAATGACGTCACTATTTGGGAACACTTGCATCTGCGAACAACTCTATTCAAGAATTAAGTTAGTAAAATTAAAAGTTGGATGTAGAATGTCTAACGCTCACACCTTGAAAACACTCTTAATGTTGCAACATCAAAAATAAAACCTTATATTAACAACCTTGTTTAAAATAAGAGGTGTCAAAAATCTCACTAAAATATTTGATTTCGCTTTTATGCAATAATAATTAAAAGCATTGCAAATGTTTTGTGCTTAAACGCGTATTTTACATTGTAATATATGCATTCAGTCCCAGAGACGGACCCAGAAAATATTTTCGTGAGGGCGCTCTGTTAAAATATAAAAAGTTGGAAATATTTGGTGTGAAATTCCTTACAAAAATAGTTGCAACTAAAAAATAGTTACAGAGACCCCTAGAAACCTGTTCGCAACCCCCCACTCCCTCGACGATCGAAACCCACAGGTTGGGAACCACTGGATTTGTCACTGCGACTTGCTAATAAATTGAATACAAATTGTGCTGGTGTCGCCATCTATCGATGAATAAAGAAATTATTCGTAATACTTTTACGATTTATCCCGCTAACCAAACTTTTTTTAACGGAAATGACAGATTGTATGGGGAAAAGTACGATTTTGCCTCTTTTCTAAAAAAACAAGTGCCCCCCTCGCCCCCCTCGAGATTATGCTTGTGACAGCTGGCATATAAATTCGCAATCTTCGACACTTTTTCCATAAATTTGTCTGTCCAAACCGAAATGCCCCCTTAGTGGTTATGTGTTGAAAGGTTTAATATTGTTACCGAAATTGTGTTTTCGTTACTGAAACGCTTTTGTCCTCCCTAAAATGTTGTATGGTGGCGCCGCCGGGCCTGGGTCTGAATCCCGACAGCCGAAATCCCGACAAATCAATAATTATGACTCATTCTTAATAATATTAATTAAATATTTTAATTAAAGGGGCTATTAATGACTTTATTTCTGGAAATGATAACGCACTGGACCTTTACCTTGTATCTTTCCAATGTTAAATTTTCATTTAATTTTCGACTTCCCTAAATCCGCCCCTGCATTTTATCCTTTCAGCCTAGGACCCATAAAAACCTTAATTCAGCGCGGACACCGGGGGGGGGGGGTGATCATACGAGTCATGACCCAAAAAATATTTTTTTCGCTACAAAAAATTCCAACTTCCATGATAAATGAAATGTGTTATTTCCAAGACCATGATAAATTCTGGCCTTGACCCCCCGTCCCCCCGCAAATAAACGTCTATGTTCCAGCACTGACTCGCGCCCTCCGATAACGCAAGGTATGCGCCTTTTGAGTGGACCCAGTCCTCTCCTGATATTTTATATAATTGAAATATTTAATTAATATTATTAAGAATAATTCAGAATTATTGATTTGTCGGGATTTTGGCTTGTCGGGATTTTGGCTGTCGGTATTCTGACCCTGTCGGGATTATGTCAGGATCCCGGCGCGGCCATTGTCTCCTCTCTTAGGTCCCCATTATCTAGCTTCAGTTTGATACTTCAGTTGATTCACAGTACATTCATTACGCTAGCTTGTACACAAACCGACCAATACAGACTGAAAAAGAAAGCACTATATTAATCATAATATAACTTAACCTATTTCCAGGGTTGGATTTTTTTTTGTGTTTATTATTTCTTTTTTCACGACAGAACGATTTTACAAATACATTTCCCCCCAAAGAACACTTGGCTCCCTTTTTAAGTTCTTGCTTCCAACTCGTGAGAATTTTTCAAAGTGGTCCGCGGGTACAATTGAAGTGGAAAAGTGGTCCGCGGCTTAAATTGAGTTGGGAACCACTGCAGTAGACGCTACAAAGAGGCATAGTACGCGCAGTACCATATGGTCATGAGCCATTGGTGGCGACATCCGTTCGGAAAATTTCAAGTAAACAAAATGAAAACAATAATATCCCAAACCGACAAACCTAAAAGCACTTCTAAACATCAAATTGGGAGGTTTTAGTTGTATCATCGTATAACGGAAATTCAAATCATGTATGGGGGAAGAGAGAAAACATACCTTAGCATATGTACAAAACTTTTAATAGTTTCTTTCAATTTTTTGCCCCTTTTGCGGCAATTGGACTTGATAAAAGCCTAGGCTTTACACTTCATTTTTACTATATGGTAATCACGCCCTTGAATTTACATGTATAATCCACATATTTAAGGTAAAGTAAGCATGTCACAATTTGTAATAATTATCGATATTTCTATATCATTTACTTAGTACATCCCTCCCCCTCACCTCTCACTCACTCACCTACCTACCTACCTACCTAACTCCATTCCCTTAGGGCAAGGGTCTTGAACGTTTTTCAGTCCAAGGGCCAATTTTGCTTATTCTTGTAGGCCCGCGGGCCGCACTACTGTATCAGCAATATTAGGACTGAAAGGACTGAACAAAGGTGGCTCGAGGGGTGCGCCCCCCCAACCCCCAGATCAGCCTTTATTAATATTTTTGCCTTAGGTTTCTCTATTAGTTTTGCATGCCCACCCAAAAATATTTTCTGGATGCACCTGGATTTACTGTACTTTTAGTTATTAATATGTAAAGCGAAATCAAACCTTTTGGCGAGATTTTTGGCACTGCTTATTTTTAACAATCCTGTCAATATCCGGTCTTATTTTTGATATTGCAATCCTAAGAATGTTTCCAAGGTGGACGTCAGTTATTCTGGTCCTAACTTTTCATTTTATCAACTTCATTTTTGGAAACAGTTGTTTACAGACGGATTGGAGTCCGCAGGAGGGGTTGGTGAAGGTTGTAATTCCCGCTTCAACAAAATGTTGTGTATATACATGTAAACATACGAAGTTGTAGCTCTGTAACCCCCCCCCCCCCCCATTGAGCCTATAACTCCCTTATGAACTTTCTACGTCAGCCTATGAGCAGATGTAAATGCTCCACAACCAGTGGCGGCTCGTCCATTGGTGCACATGAGCATGTGAATCCCCCCGAAGGAAAATTAAGAAAAATAAAATATGAAACACGTAATACGAAACTGTAATAGTATAAAATACGAAATTTATTACGTGTAAGTCAATTATTACTTTATTTGGTTGGTGACTTTATTAATCGGAATGTAAGGAGCAGAGTGTTAGTTTTTCTTTTGCGAGCAATTTACAAAAAATACGCCCCGGTGGCTCTGTGTGCACACCATTTGGCAATTATGTTAACCCTGTGAAGGGTAATATCTCATATATAAAAAACAATTTATCATCTAATAGTATTATACGTTAATAGTTAAGATTGCATTTAACAAAATAGGTGTTTCGGAGCTGAAACAATTACATTTTTCAACGTTCTACTGGAAATAAAAATAGAAATGACACTGCTTAGGCCAGCATTAGGCTTGACCTTATCCAGGTGACAAAATGAAAAACTACGGATTTTAAAAAGGGATTCAAATCCGAATTATATGAGAAAAATTTATGGATTTGTGGATGTGAATTAACAAACAGGCTATTTTGTTTTTACTGTCTCCTGTTTGCAAAACGAAGTGGTGATTTCAGTTGGGTGAAGTACAGTGTGGCTGATTTGTCACATATAACTCCAAAACTAAATTAGCATGAATACTCGCAGTCACATTTAAACTCCATATTAGAGTTCTGTTTGCTTGGTATTCTTCAACAGCTTGACAGTGCATTTTTTAAGTTGCATTACAAGTTCGTTCAATCTTATGCCAAGAAAACGCAATATACAGTCGAACTCACTTAATACAAGCATAGTTAAAACGAGCAATCTGCAGGTTAAGTTTAGTTCACTATTTAACTATATTAAGAGTTTCACGCTTTTTACGAACACAAAAGCAGAATCTCGACAAATACGAGAAAAATATCTGTCCAACTTTAATGCGATTTTTTCCCTTTTTCCATGCCATTTTTTCGCCTCGACGAAAACGGAGGAAAATCGAACGTCGAGATAGACAAGATGCACAAATGAATATGCCAAGCAAACATTTTTAATAACAGTTGAGATGCAAATAAGCAGAGGCGGATTAAGCCTATTGGGGGGGGCCCTTGGCGGTAAAAATTTCGAGGCCCTTAAACAGTGGCGTAACGGAAAATCAAGTGCCCCCCCCCCGCAATAATTTTTTAAGGCCCCCTTTTACAAAAATTAATTTGTATACATAAATGTATGATGGTGTTGTACCTTCTATAAGAAATTGACCAGTGACGCATTCCAATATTTTAAACAGAACATATGTCTATTAGTCACCGTTTCATGAAGTAGGGTTCTGATGCAAAGCGTATACTATAGCTTCAAAACTCGTCTAGACTTCATAATTTTCGGATGTTGAGTTCAATTTTAAAGGCAATAAAATCAGCTAAAGTAAATACGCGTAATAAGTTTGCCACAGTTGGAAACCGTTTATTTTACTTTATATTTTACCTAAAGATTAAAAGAAATCCTTATTAACTAAAAAATATTATTATTTTTTTATTTACATATTTTAGGGAAAATAAACGACGACAAAAGGGGCTTCCATTTTCCTGGGGCCCTCGCCTGACGAGGATTATCAATACGCCACTGCCCTTATACCCAAGCCCCAAAACAAAAAAATTCTTTAAGGAACGGATGGTATTTTCGGAAGGATTTCAGTAGTAAATTTTTAGTGAGTTGCTTAAACCGGCAATATGTAGCTAATAATAAACTCAACGTTTCAAGAAAAACCATACATTTATTCAAAAAATTTAATAGTAATAAATTACCTCAGTGCTTAAAAAATGTTTTGTATATAAATTTGTGTCTTGGTTTCTCTTTAGCAGATTCATCAATTACTTTTTGCAATATCTATTTCGTCCAAAATTTTTTGTTCTAGGTATAATATGGCCATGTTGTTCAATCTGTCTTCTCCTATCGTACTCCTTAAATGGTTTTTAACGTATTTTAAAACTGACAAAGATCTTTCACTTGATTCATTTGATATTGGCATTGTTAAAAATATTTTCGAAATAATCTCTACATTAGGAAAAGTTCCACTCTCTCTTTATACACTTCGAACTATTATTCAATAGCATTTCTGGCTATTTATTTATCAACACTTCTGATTATTTATTTATCAGTTTCTTACGTTCTTATTATTTCTCCTTTCATAACAACATATATTAATATTCTTTATAAATGTTCTTGCGAACTTCTTTTATCATTTATAACTTTTTAATATTACTTAATATCACGCCTGCAAACATCGTTTCTTTCTTTAACAAATATAAATATTATTCCAATGATGTAGTCCTAAAACAAAAAGTAGCCTAGCGCTCTTCTGAATTAGGAGTGGATCCACCGGGGGTGAGGGGGTGGGGGATCAGGGAACCCCCTAACCAGTCAGCAGCCCATTAATCTGATAGGGGCAGAAATTATTATTATGTATGGTATTGGCGTATGCAGGGGTTGCTGATGGGGATGGAACCCCCCATTGTTTTGGTTTTGTATATTTAACATAGGACTATGTGAGTTGTAGCTCTGTAACCCCCCATTGAGCCTATAACCCCCCTTACGAACTTTCTGCGTACGCCTATGATGCATGGGTTGTTGAGCCAGCATTGCAAGACCCCCCCCCCGACCAAATGCCCGACACTGCCTACAGTATATAGCTTCGGGGTATATAAGCGTGAAATAATAATAATGTGATACAGACCCATGTGCCCAGCAGAACTAAACCAGGAATGACCTCTGAAGTGAGATAATAAAATAAAGAAAACAATTGAAAAAATAGCCAAAAGTCCTCCTTTTCGCCCTTGTCGCCTTCATTGTGTCAAACAGCATCGTTTTTTTTTTCTACTTTCAAACACAGTTTATGATACGTGTTCCAAGCTGTAATTTCCTTTAAATTCCCACGATTCTTAGTTGATTTATTCAAAATTTTAGGGTCATTGCTCTAAAAAATTTTTTTTCTTAACAGAATTGTAGAATCCACATATTTTTTATTTACAACTTGAACAGAATTTTTTACGTAAAATGTATGATTTCCTAAAACTTTGCCTTAGCGCCGCTAGGCTGCGTTAGACCTCTAGTACACCCTTGTATTATTCTTAATAACTTTTGCAAAAATAGAATAAACGATACTTACAATTCGATTGGACTCTTTACGTCCTGGTATGTTTATCCAAGCGATATATACTCACTAATAAATACTTCAATAATAATGATGCACCAATAATCCTATTGATTATATGCACCCAATAATAATCAAATAGTTTCTTTCCTTTTTTAAGTTTTATTTATTATGTGATAAGAATTGTTTCTTTAAAATAATAATAATAATACAAAGGGGATTTTAGAAAAATTAATACAGTCGGAGCAGGACATGAATGTCCTCTCTCCTACGAAAGTTTATCCAGAAGATCCGATTTTCGCGCGGAAATATTGTTTAAACAACGGTTTTCTCTTCTCGTACAATTCACTTTTAGTATTCGCGTGCTCAAGTGTATGTGTATACATAGGCGTAGAGTTATATGGGCCCGTGGGACCCAAGCCCCCCCCCCCCAATAATTTGAAATAAATTGCAATTTTACATATATTGTAATGTACAAATGTTCATAACATGTGCTTGGGCCCCCAATAATTTTGGAAACTCTACGTTGATATGTGTATATATATATACACAGAGGATAAGTATTAAGGTGCGTGCCTAGAGGTAAAATAAAAGTCATTTTTCTCCTCAGTTTTTTATGAGAAAAATGGCGTCATTGAGAACAGGTTTTCCGCTACTATAATTTAATTTTATCTAATTCTCATTTCGCTTATTTAATCAGACGTGGCAAAACTACAGTTATGATTAACCTGACCATACGTCCCGTTTTTAGGTAGCCGATCCCGTTGTCCCCAAGCATAGCTTCGGGGCCCCAAAATGTCCCGTTTTCAGAAAAAGAGAAACCTTAGTAGCGTGGCGATGACGGGGTATGCGCAATACGTCCCACATATATGTCCAGTTCTGTCACGAAAAGTAGTCCGACGGTAGCGTTAGAATTTACAGGAGCTGACGTCACAGACAGACTAGCCGATTACAGCAGAGGCGAGGACGTCTTTTCAGAACTGGTTTTTAGCGGATGTTTGTCTGAGCTCAAAACCAGTTCTGAAATGACGTCCTCCCCTCTGCTGTAATCGGCTAGGCCGTTTGTGATGTCAGCTCCCGTTATTTCTAACGGTACCATCGGACTACTTTTCGTGAACGAACTATAAGTCGGTCAGAAGCCTGCTAGCTCGAACATCTTTCTTGACGACTGATTATTGTTTTTTTTCGAGGTGTGTTATTGTAGTCAATTTAATTTTTTTTTTTATGTGACACCTCCATTTTAAGGAGTGCCCATTTAACACTAACTTACGCCAGTGCACATTTAACACTAACTTACAAAATACCAGTTTGTAAAGCAAAGAAGTACTTCATCGAACGTCATATGTGAAAAGTGTCGTACATAGGCGTACGTAGAAAGGCCATAAGTGGGGAGGGTTATAGGCTCAATGGGGGGTTTACAGAGCTACAACTCACATATTCCTATGTTAAATATACAAAATTTCATTGCAATGGGGGGTTACAACCCCCATCAACACCCCCTGCGTACGCCAGTTGTGTCATACAAAATTTACATAGTCCATGTGAGGTTCCAGCGATATTAACCAACATTTAAGATCAGAAAAACATAAAAATTCCGACCTTAAAGACAATTTGGCTTTGAAACAAAGTACTCAGTTTCTTCCTCACTCTGTTCGTAATTTTAATGGCAAAACTGCAAGAAATTGGCTGCAGTGAAGTTGATAAAGAATATATGGAAACTGCAGCTGCTGAGTTCTATAGAATAAGCAAAGAATATATGGAAACTGCAGCTGCTGAGTTCTATAGAATAAGCAAAGAATATATGGAAACTGCAGCTGCTGAGTTTTATAGAATAAGCAAAGAATATTTGGAGCAGTGAACTTTTTTCTTTGAAGAATTAAAAATATTTGATTGGGCAAATTTAACCAAGATGCCTACGTGAGAAGGAATTCAAAGTGTAATGGATGTATTGATTGAAAAGGGATTTATTAATTGTGACCAAGTTATCAGAAGTATTAGTTGAGTATTCACTTATAACTACATTACACCGCAGGAATTGACAGAATGGAACACTGGGAATGTTTCAATTGAAAGTCATTATGTGGAATTGTTCAGACACTTTCACACCAATAATTTGAATTATTCGAACTTTCGCATGATTATTGAATATATTTCATTCCTGCCAGGCACTAACGCACCAGTAGAACAGGTCTTTTCTCTTACAAATAAGTTATGGATGAGCGAAAAAACACAGTTACTAGTCGCAGTTTCTAAAGCAATGGTAATTATTAAAGTAAATTTTAAGAAATCATGCCAAGAAATTTATTCTTATTTAAAATCAAATCCAAATATACTTAAGCAAATTTGTTCTTCAGAAAAATATAAGACCACATAAATTATTTATTTTCACATGTTCATTCCTGTTCTTTTCATTAACGAATAAAAACTACGAAAAAATATTCGTTTCCTTGAATAACATACTATTACCGAAAAATTAGTAGATGTCCCATTTATTTTTTTCCCTCAAAACGGGACATACGCCGTATGTCCCGTTTTGAGGAAAAAAATAAATTAAATATATATAATAAATAAAAATGGTTAAATTAAATAAATGGTTAAATTAAACAACAAGTAAATTAAATAAATGGGAAGAATTAATGAATGGTTAAACAGTTAAATGTCAAATAAACAAGCAATTAAATGAATGGTTAAATTAAATAAATGGTTAAATAAATGGTTAAATTAAATAAATGGTTAAATTAATGGTTAAATTAAATTAATGGTTAAATTAATGGTTAAATTGGTACTTAATGCATTAAATACATGGTTAAATTAAATAAGTAATGGACATGTTAGTTATGACAGTAACATTTAATCGTTATGGAACTCATTGTTGAATTAATATGATTTTTAATTAACTTTAATTTAATAAAAGAACTTTCTGTACTTATATACGTAGAATACGTGAATAATATTAAGTATTGCATCTTTCGTTTTTTATGTTGTGGTAGTTTTTAACTAGGAATCTCTCGCGCTCGGAGGCCCTTTAGAGATTGGGGGCCCCTGGCGGCCGCCAGGTCCGCCAGCCGCTTAACCCGCCACTGCAATTCATGAAATGAACCATATGTACATTTATTTACAATGTAATAAAAATAAACTACTTACATTGACATAGGAAATATATATTGAATAATATATTGAAAAATAGAAAAATAAACTTTTTACAATGAATATAGGAAATATAAATATAAATAATATATTGAAAATAGGTGAGGCTTAAAATTCTATGTTTTTGAAATGATGTAATGTTAATTTTGCACTAAAAAAATTACCTCAGTTAATTCCAGTAATTATTTTACTACGTATGTGTAGTTTGAAATTTTTATTCCTTTCACGTGTTTTAAAAGTAACGGTTAATACGAAGAATTTTACATATTCTTATCTTCTCGTATTATCCGAGTTCGACTGTATTTTAATCTGTACGTTTCATTAGCCTGTAAAAAATTCTTTTCGTAATTTATGTATTGTAAACCCAGGGCCGCAACTAGAGGGGGAGGGGAAGGCTGGGCACATGGCCTGGAATGTTGGTAGGGAGGCCAGTGAAGGGGCGGGTGCCGTGCCAGAGGGGCGCCAGAATCTTAGCTTGCTCGGGGAACAAAGGTACTAGCAGCGACACTGGTGAACCCCCATTTGAATAACCCAACAGCCGCCACTGTCCACAACAGTAACATTTTCAGAGCATGCAGTCAGATGGTTGGGAAGATGTTCTTATCAGCATATTTAGAATAGAATTTGATGAGTCCTAAGTTGAATTTTTTTTAAATCACTGTTGCACTGCAAATCAATAAAACTAAACCTGATTCCCATATACGCTAGAAAACTAAAGTAAAAGACGATTGAGGGGGGAAAAACCAAGTGTTACTTTGGTTCTATAGTGTTTTAAGATATTTATTACGAAATATGAAAATGCCAACAGAATAAAATACAATGTTTATTTCGGACTTAGAGGGAGTAGGGACGTCATTCATGTGTAAAACAATTTGTATTTTTTCATGAGCTGGCCGGCCGCATAAAACATGTCGGCGGGCCGCGGATTGAAAACCCCTGCTTTAGGTTTAATAGCTGCGGTTATTTTTTTAGCCTTTCCCTCTATTTCCAAGATGGGCCCATTTTAGCTCTTTTCCCCAACTCCCCTCTCCTCACCCCATCCCGCCTTCCCCAAAGCCAATGATATCGCAAAAAGTCATCAAGAACTTTGAGAATAAAAAAATTATTGGAAAAAAACAGAAAAAAAGAATGTGAATACTATTTTTTTTATAATATTATAAAGGGGAAATAATCATCCCTGACAGGGAAGTTAATTAAAATCTTTTGCCAGGGATATATTTTCACGAGCCGGGGAAATCCCCCTATCCCCTCCCCGTTAATCCCCAGACTGCCTATTTCCTATTTTTTTTTATCCATTAGCTCTTAAATTTACAGTTTAAAGGAAGTATATTCGTTCTATTAGAAACTCATGGCTGAGTAGAATTCGTTAATTAGTTGAATTCTAATTAAATTCTTTAATGATCTAGACCTTATATATATATATATCTGTAGTTATAACTGGTGAGCACTGAAAAACAATAATTTTCTGTGTTCGCTGGTTATTAAGCTAAATTGCAGCTAAAATATAGCTCAGTGGTTATAACAAAGTTCCGATATAATTCTACCATAGCATAAGCAGGGCCTCCTACTTCCTGTCACTGGCGGATCCAGCGAGGGGTGGAGGGGGCGATTGCCCCCCCCTAGGGTTAAATAAGAAAAAAATAAAGACGATGAAGAATATTTTATGTGTTGTTTGTTACTACTGTAATAAATAAAAGTCTTACACTAAAGTCTCCAAATCTTGGAGAAATGCGATCAAGACGTTTTTCCACGAATCTTCAAGCTACTCGTCTTTCAAACTACGTTTTCAGTAAGGGTTACTTCAGCATAACGTAGTTTTTTATCGTTGAAGCGCCGTCAAACTTGGCTTCGAACGCGGATGACAGAAGAGACTTTTAATACACACCCACAGAGACATTCATATTGATGTAAATAAAGTGATTGACAAATTTTCAAAGAAACCAAGATGGCTCGACTTTGCACTATAAACTTCAAGTTTTTTAAAAAGTTGCTTGTTATAAAAAAAGTAAAATAATTACGATGTTTTTGTAGTTTAAATTTAAACTTGTTCTATTAATTACATTGTAAATTATCGTTTTTGGTTATTGTATATGTCTCCTTTACTAGGTTATCCTTCTGTCATACTTGACTATAATCTGCCCTAAACCATATAGTTTAATTAAAGAAAAGCCCAGCTTTAATTCATTGTCGTAAATTAAATATTTTGGTGAGTATAAAGCAGGGTTGTCCAACCTTTTTGTGTAGCGGGCCACTTAACCCTTAGAAGCCTGATTTTCCAAATTAAATTTAAAAATGTATTTATTGCAGTAGCCAGATAAATGGAAAAATAATAAAAAAATCACAATACTTATTTTATATATTTATTTCGAAAAAAAAGCAGGTATAAATTTTGATACTTTAGGCATTAAGTCCATAAATATGTCGCACTAACTGTTTAAAAGTCCGGTAACAAATTTGATACTTCGGGCATTTAAGGGTTCAAGAAATTTTTTTCACGATCTTGAGCGCCAGCCGTTTCTTAAAAAAACAAACAAACAAAAAAAACTCACTTACACTTAACAACCTCCCCTTAGAGTTTTTTCCAGTTATTTGTGCTCTTGCGATGTAGAAAGGGGTCACCTCTCCTGTCCCCAAAATTTTTCCTTATTTCTGAAAAAAATCTAAAATTTTTGTTTGTGAATTTTTTTTATTTCAAACAGTTTTAGGCAAGCCAGATAGTGGCCTGCGGGCCATATGTTGGACAACTAAGTTATAAAGGAAGGCTAGTAATATAACAACATTTACCTAAACTATTTAATAGTCCAAAACTAAAACTTTTCCTGGTGAGGGCCCCCGAAATCACCCCCTGTTATAACATTCTGGATCCACCCTTGCTTCCTGCGATCTATATTTTTTTTACACGAAGTGATTATCGATATCGATTCCATAGTGCGTCTATCGATAATCATCATTTCTTTCCGAAACCAACAGCTGAACGAGAGGCCGAACAGAGATTTCTGTCAAAATAGAAATTCCGTAATCTTTTATGACGTTATAATTTTAATTAAAATGATTAAATTATTCTCTCTTAAGCAACAGAAAAAGGATGGCGATCCTACAAGATCCAGTACTCAGAAGCGAGCGTCGGCGGCACAATTACGAATAACTAAAGGTAAAAACCTTAGGCTTAATAGCAAAAATATTGGTTAATTAATTTTTTTTTTTTTGCAGAAGTATTAGACAATTAGTTTCTTATGGAAAGTATTGGCTAATCAGTCTCTTATAAGAACAGTGGGGGCTAATCATATTTTTGTAAAATGTGTTCGCTAATGAATTTTTGTAAAAGTTTTGGCTAGGCTGTACATTTTTTCTTTTTTTTTGTAAAATTATAATCAATTTTTACTATTCTATTTCGACTCTCGATTATTGGTAAAATCTTTGGGTAATAAATTTTTTCTAAAATTATGGGCTAATCATATTTTTTTATAAAAACATTGGCTAGCTATTTTTTTTTTTTTTATAAAACCGTTGAGGCTAATTGCGTCAATGGTTTCATTTATTCAATGGTGATCATTTTGTTTCATAAAAGTATTGCTTTTTTTTCTTTAAGTTGTATTACCATTTGCTTTAATTGCTTGTGTTGTATCAACAGAAACTCCTGCAAATATTAGACTCTTTTTCACTGGTATAAACTTATATCTAGTAGCAGCTCTGGTTAATGTTTAAAATCACAGTAAAATGAGATTATATTAAAGTATA
>QLNU02014176.1:43327349-43339443 GCA_006491805.2 Dysdera silvatica | reverse complement strand
GAAAACATACGAGAGTCAGGGGGAAACCTTCGAACGACAGGGAAGAACCTGCGAAAGTCAGGGAAAGACCTGGAAAAGTCAGAGGAGAAAAACTTCGAAAGACAAGGAAGAACCTGCGTAAGTTAGTGAAAAACTTACCAAAGTAAGGGAAAACCTGTAAAAGTCAGGGGAAAAGTTTTCCTCAGTGCGGGTGAGAACTCTGCTCGAACAATTTACATAATTTTTTTTCAATAAATACGTCTAAACAAAAGACTTTCAGTCTTTTATCATCATATTTTCCTAACATTGTAGGACCCGTATATAACGAATAGCTTGGGACAAACGAAAATGTTCGCTATGCCAGGTCCTCGCTAATTCGGGAATTTGAAATTCGAAACTTTGAAAATAATGTCCATGTAGGTAACATATGTGCATGTAATAAGTGCACAACAATATTCGGTTGAGTTTGCTTAAAATCCCCTTCAGATTTTGTCAATCCGCCCCTGCCTGTAAGTTCCGACGTAGAGCTTGAATTTTTCTGTCGTTGCGCCACAAAGCCACAACCAAAGAAAAACTGGGTTGCTAATCATCGATAAACATAGGGGAAAGGGGCGGCAGATATTTCACTACTCTCTCGTACTTTCTTAACAATACGTGATACAACGCGTTTTCATTAGGTTGATGCTTAAACCCAGTTTATCATCTCTCTGAATCTCGGAAATACATCGCGCGTTCCCAATAAATTTTCATATTTTCAGCTAATTGAAATATTAGCATGGGTGCGTCGCATTAACCATAATACATATTGGATTCTTGTCATCCTACGAAGCTCTAATTTTCGTGCTACAACTGGGTATAGGTGCGTGGGATAGACATCACGCGCACCGGCTATATTATTTTTTTTTTCAGAAGAAGAAAAATGGCGAATTAAAATAGTTTTTCGTGTTGCAAATAGAAAATGGCGTGTTAGAAGGTTAATTTTTTATCAGTTTAATAACGAACTTATTCGTTGAAACGTACGGGAATTAAATGGAAACAATTTAATGAAGTTTAATTTACTAGATGAATCTAACGTTTCTATAGAACTTTTAGGGCGCGTATTGCGGAAGGTTAAGGCGGAAAACACTTCGGCGTATTCTTTTTAGCTTGAAGTCAAGTTTAAACAAGAGAAACAGAAGAATAGAAGGAGGAGATGGCTACCGGACATGGACTCCCTTATACAGTCGGGAGGACATTGAATAGGGGGAGGATTTGGGTACTGAAATATAAGACGAACCTGATCAAGTAGGGGCTGCCAATTGACAGATACATGAAGTGTGACTGTGTAGCAATTTGGAGCCCAGCACACTTGTTGATCTGTCTGCAGTTATCAGAACTAGGTACCATGGACCACTTGCTCCAGGCCAATCAAACGGACTGCAATGGCGGCAAATTTTTGGAACTGTAAAGTTTGATCTGGACACGGAAAGGAAGAAAGAAGTTTAAGCAAAGTTTACTTTCACTTCAACCGCCGTTAAGAACTTTCAATAGGGAATGAAATAATCTTATTAACGTTATAAGGTTTCCATGCTTCAATAACTTTGTATCCAAACCAAATATAAGGAATCGTCTTCACTCCGCCCTCAGTCTTGCCGTTGCCGAGAATATTCAAAAATGAATTATTGACTCAGTGGATAAAGTAAGGCAAAGAAAGTGTAGAGGCGAGGAGGCAAAGGTTAAACTTGATTTACTAAAGAAGACAAACTCTCGAAGCACTTGGCATAAACAAACAATGAAAACTCGTACAAAAGGACCCTTTAACTTTCCAAAACGTACTTGAACTGAGCTTGAAGATCTCTGAGGGTTTCGAAAATAAGAACTGAGCTACTTCTTTCGATGGTAAAACATGGATTACTTCACCTTGTTTTACACACGAGATTTCCCCTTCAAGTGCAAATTCACTGCATTTTAAATGAGCTCGCGGGCTTATATTTTAAATAAATCCACAAACGAAAGAAGCTGAGCTGTCGAGTCCAATCTTAACAGTTGACCGAGTTTTAAAGCCTTTTAATTATGATAAAATTTTCCTCTCATTTTTATCGATTAATGAAGATCATCCTGAATACAATATTTATCTTCATTTTTCAGCTTTTAATTAATTATTCATTACTGCTCTTCGAATTTTTACCTTCTTTCATCAAAGGAGACTGATCTTGAATTTGCTTATTAATTATAATTAAGCGTTGTTTTACTTCTTTTAGCTACAAATAATTTTCTCATACATTAATCCCTTTCAAACTTTCTCCCACACGTTTTCATTTTAAACTCTAAAAGAAAAAACAAATAAAATTAATCACAATTATTAAGCATATAAAATTTTGAAAATACACACCGCACAAGGTAATGTGACTTCCTTCCTTCCTTCCTTCCTTCCTTCCTTCCTTCCTTCCTTTTTAATATGTATTTATGCTATTCATATGAATTTAATACATATTTTCTTATTACCCTTAAATATATCCCTGGGGGGGAAGTGGTGTCTTCACAGGAGGTTCCTATTTGCCTTTCTTCTCCGACAGTCTTTTGATTTCTTCTAATGTTTTTTCTCTTTAATTTCATACCTTACAATTCCCCTTGCATTCGTTGGTCTACCTGTCTTCCCTTTCCTTTGGGGACCCCACTCAGGAGCATGTCTAAATACTCAACTCAGAGTGCAGGTCCAGGTCAGGATATTTCCTTTGCTTTATTACTTTTGATCATAAACCTTCCAAATTCCTATATGCCTTACGGTATGTTAAATACTAAAGATACACATAAACACAGGTTAATATTACAGTACTTTAAAACGTGTTTCACTTAACAATAAAATATATAGTAACAAGAGGTAGGTAATTAGATTAATCTAATATATATACAATATATAAATAGAATATAAAAAAATTATTTTTACAAAATTAATTGAATTTAATTTCGATGAATATAAGCAGACGATGTAAGAGCCGTGGTCAGGGGTCTTCTTAAAATTTATTACATACCTAACGCTTTTCTTGGGGATATATCATTTAAAGTAGGCACTGCCTTTAAAAGGTCTACTCAAGACTTGACAGCATCGTAAAATAATAAATTGAAATAAAATCATAATCAAATTTTTCTACTATATTATTTTCTATTACGTTATTGTTTTCATTAGTTTTTTATTATTTTAGTTCCGGGCATTTTTGTGTCTTGGATTGGTGATTGAATGTATGCTTAGAGGGGCTACTTCCTAAGATTGTGCAGTTTTGATGACATGTATCTGAAACACGTGCCAGTCGTTTAATTTTAGAAAGGCGATTATAGACGGTTTTAAAATTGCTCACAGGATCAAGGAGGCAAATGCCTAGAGGCGGGAATACCTAAGGGGTCCAGTGCAAATCTTTACTGATATAAGAAATATAATTTGTCCCTATGCGTAATTGGTTGTGGGGAGGGGGGGCCCAAATTCATGAATTGCTTAGGGGAACGTAAATCCTCTCCCCAGGTCTGATGGCGCAAATATGCTTATTAACATTAAATTTAATTACTTTTTAAAGTCAATTGTATACATGCATTGTATTTATATTTGCTATTATGTGCTTTATTTATTTTTTAATTAGTGGTACTTGCTTAATTAATTTTCTGACGGCATTTCGTTAAGCCCCACCGAAACCTAAAAGTTAATCAAAAATCACCATCTCCCTCTAAGTTAATTCAATTCATTTATCCAAATAAATTTGAAAGAAACTCAATAAAATTAAAGTGCTTTATATATTAATTACTTTTTTCCTAATTAACCACTTCAACTTCATTTAATTTCCCATACGACACTAATATTTAATTAATTTTCTTCATAAAACAAACAAAATTGTAAAGAGTTAATTTTATAAATATATTATTAATTATTAAATAAATAAATTAATAATAATTAAATAATTAATAATTAAATAAAATTTAATTTTAATAATATTAAATTGTAAACATGCTAATTCTTTTCTCATAATAACCAAAAAAAAAAATAAAGCACGAATGGTTTGAAACAATAACTATTGAGTTACAGTAATAGACACGGCGCTGAGTGAAATGTGATATATAGAACATCTCAAACGACCGCGTCAAAATGGCCACGGTCTACCGCCTTTAGCCTGCTCCTTAAGACCTATTAAAAGGATCTGTTTTCGACCTTCATGCCACTCTCTACCTCCTCCTCGTGAAGCATTATGTACCATGCCTTCTTTCTGTTTCCTCATGAATATGGAAGAAGTCTCCGAGGTAGCCTTTTAAAAATGGGAGTGGAAGCTGAACAATCGTCACGACTTGTTCCCTAACAGTCTAATGACCATGTTCAGGAAGACGGTAATAGCGATAAGGCTGGGCATTTATCATAAAGAGACCCTCTGATAGATTACAAGCAATCAATGGTTTCGACCTGTTATTATTATTGTTATTGCTCATAGGCTTTTTTGTCATTTGCTCGATTGAGCCATTGGGTATAACTTGTCATCACCCTCCCTATATCCGCCGTTGACGGCGTCCCAACGTGGTGGAATCGGCCCGCCGTGATGCGATGGAATTAATACTTGTGCCTTCGGAGAAAATCGTGAGAGCCAGGGAGTAGGAGCGACCACATCTAACAATTTCTGTGCGGTTATAGGTTGAAAAAGCAGTAATGAGGAGTTAATTTCATTGGAGCCAATGAGCGAGGCGTGTTTTTGGCGATAATATGAAATCACAGTATGTGCGAGTCTTAGCTGCCAAGTTCGTGACGCTCCTTATTGCCAATTTTAAAGCGCCAAAAATTGAAGTGCTTCAAGTCTGGGATAAGGACAGAATGCTAATAACTATAATGGCGTTACAGTAATCAGATCAAATATTCGTACGTGGAAAAAATAGACTACCTCTTCGCAATTTCCCATCATCCTTTTGTGGGGAAAGTAGGCTCTTGGTTAACACGTAAGTACTTATGGAATTGCCGTAAGTTTTACAATTGAGTTTGAGATAGTTTGCGTGATTCATCGTTTTAAATTAAAGCAATGTAGCCCCGTATAGAATTGTAGTAGAGAAATGTAGTCTAATTAAAGTCTAATAAGTAAACTATCAAGGAACAGTAGTAGTCTAATTAAAAATTGGAAGAGTGCAGTCTAATTAAAAATGTCCAATAAGTAAACTATCAAGGAAGATAATTTTTAAAAGTGTAAGTAAAATTATACATATCAAATTGAAAATTTAAAAAATTTCACATCTTTTTTAAACATAGAGATGTTTCATCATCATTATACACCAATACAAATGTACCACGTGCAACAGGTGAAAAAAAATATCAATTTTGCTTCTTGCGTTTTCTTTTAATTATTTATGATAACTAACGTAATTGGTAGGACTTAACAGTGCCTATTCTTTATTAGTTTACACCCAATTTTAATAACGAAATTTAATTAGATTTATTAATGAATAAAATTTTCCCTAACAATCGATATTTGTAGAATCCTTGGATAACCTATAAATATTATAAATTTATATTTTTTCATAATATGCTACTAACTGTGAATTCAGGAAATTGAATCATTCTGATACGATGTTAATGGTACTTTAAGCTAATATTGATTTATTCTAAGAAATAACTAACTACCGATAGTTTCCCCTCTTTTAGAAAAACTTTTATAAACCTAGAATCTCGACCATCTAAATTCCATACCTAAAATGTCCAAAATTTTATAGAACTAAGACCTGATATTAAGGTTATGCTAAACTTCTATTCCACGACTACCTCTCAAAACGATCACTCTTCGCAGAGTATAGATGTATTCGCTAAGAAGTGCTACTGTAATGAATAAATTCAGCACGAAAAACCTGTTCCAATTCTTAATGAATCTCAAGAATTCGACACTTACCGGTGAGTAACGAAACCCTTCAAAGAAAAAATTGAATTTCATGACAAACGTAAGAATTTTCTGTCAGTCCTGAAAAGGAGGGTTTATGACGTTTAGACGAATAGGGTCACGGGAGTCCCAGGAACAGAAGCTGAGATTAGAAATGCCCCATATATGCCTTTGTCCTGTCATGGGCCGGGCGTGGTCTTCCCATTACCTGTCTCTTCTGTGACTCAGGAATGTACAGGAGCTTGCTAAGCGCCACTAAAATGTCAGCAGAAAGCGCATCTTGAATATATCCTTTTCCCAAACCTGTCAGCACTTGTTCCAAGTGAATATTTGCCGAAGCAGTTCTTGCTCCATCAGCACTTTAAGGCATTGAGTTTTTAAGGTTATTCTTTTATTTAAATAAAGCTGCGCCTACCATTTTTTCAGGTGGACTCGTTTGTATTTGACACTCTAAGTAGTAATTAAAACAAATTTGCAACTTGGTAATTGGCAATATATTTTAAGCAATATATTTTAACTTAAAAGTCTTGACATAATTTAAAAGAGCAACGTTTAAATAATCGAAATTTAAGTAAAAGATACTGCGTTGGTGTTACTAAGTAAAGTAAAAAATCGCAAAAATGTTTCGAAAATACGTATTTTCTAATATTTATATTCTGAAAACGGAATAGCTTAGTTATAAAATAAGCTAATGAATTATTCAAAAATCACTGCATACACATTCTTAAATTGCTACTGATAAAAATGGGACTTCGCAAACAAGAAGAGATAAATCTTCATAAAGAAAGCTTTTCTGATGAGACTAAAAATATTAAAGCTTTTGAAACGTGACAAAAAGAAAAGATTTTACAACAAATTAGAACTTTGAAAGGCATGTAGTAGCACAGTGGTGTAACGTTCACCTCGAATGGCTTTATTCAGGGTCCAAAACCATTCGTTAAAAAAGAACAAAAACAAAAACAACCTTCTTAGTGTAATCCGGGTTGATTCCTTTAGCTCTATGAGTTCCGGACTCCTCGGAAAAAATTAGGTGCGTTGCCTACGGTAGCAACACAGTCGTCTATCGCGCCATTAACCCAAGTTCAATCCTTAATGGTATGGAAGAACAGGAGCTCTTTTTCTGCCCATAGTAATCTGATATTTAGTTTCCGTAACCCGAAATTAAAGTTCTTCGGGAGACTGTAGGTTCCAGCTTTTCATATTCTTTACTGATATTGTACATCAAGAAAACAAACCAAAAATTTTCAAAATCCTTCAAATATGCTTATTTGTTAGTGAAACGAAATTCTCGTACTATAAAGAAAGATAAAGATTAAAAAAATCATAAAAAAAGATTTAGAAGAGTAGGATGATTCAAACGAAAATTGTCAAAAATGTTAAGTCAAAATCCAGTGAAAAATATATTGCAATGTTTGCAAAGGCAACAACAGAAAGCTGAACACAATATTTTTGTAAATATAAATACAGAGATAAATGGTAAAATATATAAAAACGTAAATGGTAGGAATCATATAATGAAGCTGAATGACATAGATGAGAACGTTTATTTTAATAGACAGAACTTAAAAGAGAATAGCTTTATTTTAACAGACCGAATTTTAATAGGAACAAACCTATTTCAATAAACAGAAATTTAATGGGAATAGCTCTATTTTAGTAGATATGCGGAGAAATGACGAGAAGAGATCATTATAAATAATTTTATTTCGTGCGTAAAAGGGGGTTTTGCGTTGATTTTGTAGTTATGTTGAATGAATGCGCTTTAAAAAAATTTAAATAGTAAGCAAAATAATTAAACGTTTTATTCCAATAATTCTATTTCACAAAAAATTTGTTTCTAAAACGTAAAATAAGACGGATAGGCCAGGAAATTTTTCAATGCAAAACAGGAAATCAAAGCTACATCGCAAATGTTTAACAGGAAGTGCGTTGGTCCCGCCTTTTGCAAAAATAACGTTTTACAAACTAACGAAGTTGAAGAACGCCAATGCAATCAAACGTAATGCAAACTCGTTAACGAAAATAAAGCGTTAACAAAAAATGACGTCGAGGTCATTACGAGAGCATAATTGAATTTTTTTGAGGAAAGTTAAGGAAAGTAATCAAAACAAACAATTCCTTAAATGCGACATGAAATTAATAATAACACTGTTCAGTACGTGGGCGAGTGGCAGCATTTCAATGCAGAGTTAACTACGGGTATATGGTTACCCGATTAGAGGAACGGCAACCGCAGAAGGTACTGGGGAACACGCCTGCTCAAACCAGTAAAATACCGGCAAAGAAGATGAAAACCGTAAATCACGTAGTGCCTCCGAGTTATTCCACAAGAATCGGTACGTACCACCCTTTTTTCAGATTACAAAAGCAGTCTGAACTTCTGCTCCACCTTTATTTTACCTGAAGATATAAAAACGAAGGTGCGCCACAATTTTTTGTGCCACCATTAAAAGCTGGAAGAAGACATGTGGCGACCTACTGCAATTTCTGACACGTAAGTGTTGTTGAGGGTGGACACGGGGCTTTCCAAAATCTGACCTGCTAGTCTACGAGGCTTAAAGGTGAAAATTGGATTAAAGATCCGTTGAAGGTCTAGACGTTTTCCATATAATCACGGTATTTAAAAGCAGGGGCGTAGCGATTCAGAAAGTATGGGGGATGACTTAAGTAGCTTTAAAAAAGATTATGGTGTTCGGCGCTAAAGAGATACATGTGCCTTAGTATCAATGGGAGGTGCTCCAGTCCGCTGAAACTCCATTTTCTGCGCCCCTGTGTAAAAGATATGGCTGAAATCCAACTTCTGAATCAATTAGCTTCACCTTTCATTTTTTTCTTTCTTTTATTTTTTCTTACTTTAAAAGAAACGTATCAGAATTTAACAAAAGCTTGTTTCCTTTATAGATTCATTCACTTTCAGATGATGGATGAGTTATAGAAAGGGCATTGTACCTCGCAGTCAAAATTCAAGCGCTCTTTAATTAATACAGAAAATGTTTAATCATATATGCGTAATTGATGAATGTGTCGACAAAAAAAAGGAGTCAGTATTTTCCTAATTCGGCATTCCGCGTAGCACTGTCGTCTGCTCTCTAAAAGTGCTTCCTTTTTTTTGTAATTTTATGTGTTAATATTAGTTTTATAACATTATACTTTAAGATGTATTATATGTCTTTCACATACTTGTTAGTGTATTTAATTAGTAAAATGCAGGAATACAAAAAGTTAATTAACTCATTGATCTATAAACAAGCAATGAAAGAAATACAATGATCGCACAATAAATTCACATGACATTTTTAATTCTTACAAAAAATGAAACAAGAAAATATTACCAATTAAATGAATAAGTTTTCACGGTATTTTATTTTATTTAAATTTCTTATGCATATTCTAGTACAAGATTTAAAGGGAGGTTTCCGCTGCTCATAAAATATTTTTCCTATTAGTCACCGAAAATTATTAGCGCTAATTCAAATATTTTGCCGCTGATTATAAATCAGTAAAAGTCTTGACGATGGAATGTCAGAAAGTGACATTTTTGGGACTCAAAACTACGATAAGGGTCTATGAAAGAAACGCCTTTCTACGATTTCTGTGATAGGGACCACAGGTGACCGTGGTTTTTTATTTTAGATAAGGAACTAGAAGATACGTTGCATCTAATGCAAGTGCATGATTGTTCTTGTACAGTCCGAAACATGACCAAAATCAACTTAAAAATATTTTAACTTATTTTTTAACGTAACCTTGAACATATTTATGATACCCTTATAGCAGTTATACAGCTATAATAAATTTCGTATAACTTCTAGTTTATTGTCCAGAAATAGAAATTCAGTCACCTGTGGTACACTTTGCAGAAATCGTATAAATTATATTTCCATTATTGGTAAAAAAGAGGAAGAGATACATCCCCTGGCAATGATAGAAAGTCAGCTGCATTTAAGAGTTTTTAATTTTGATTAATGAATTTATGAAAGTGCAATGTAGGGAAGTGTCTTTTTGTGGGACTACAAATCGTACAAAGCGTGTTTTTTCCGTAACGTCAAATCTCGGAAAAAGTCACCTCCTGGTAAAAGAACTTCATAACCTTTAGACATTCACAATAAGCGTGAAAGATACTCTTAATTTGTACTGACAATTTTCGATTACTACCGGTGAGGCGGAGGGAGAGAATTTCTACAGGAAGTAAATATATCTATTTTAATTTAAATCTATAGTAGGAGCAAATTTTTTACGATTTCTGCAGAGGACATTAGAGTAACCCCAATTCTATTTTTTTTTTCGCACAATAAACTAAATGCTTATGCTGCAGCTAACGCATCCACAGTAATGTTCCTGAAATGTAAGAAACCCGCTAGAATTTGACTTAAAAAAATAAAGCAAAACATTTTTTGGATTTGAAGATGTCCCCAATACTATACAAGCTATCTATATACCTTAAATGTATAATAGTTCATTATTCTTTGATCAAAATTATAATTATGTTCACCCGTGTCAATTTATGTGGAAATCGTAAAATACATGGTTCTCCCGTAGACTTCCAACTTCTAAATTGAATTTGAATATTTTCCGAAAGCTCCCCGAATATTAATATATGTTCGTTTTATATAGCACAGCTTCTAGATTCTTGTTTAAGGGGACTCGGAGGTTTTAAGCACTAAAAAGAGTGGCAAAATACACTAGTTTTGAAAGCAGTTTTTAAAATAACTATTCATGCGATTCTTATAAAATTTTGACATCTTGTAGATTAAGTAGATATCTCACCAATAACATAGTCTGTATAGAAATAAATTATATTTATGTTTTAAAAATTTAAATTTTAAAATGATCTTTTTATATTTTTCAATATTAAGGGTTTACGCCTCGCATGATATACTGATTGAAAAATTACACAGTACAACAAATATAGTTTTAAAACACACATAAATATTGTATCTACAGATTATGCATGCCACTTTTAAAAATTATAAATATATTTATGAAATATGTATTTTTAAATTATGAAATTCCAAAAAATACGAAATTTTAAGTTACGTTCTTTTTTTTTTCGTCTCTAGTAATGCAAATGTATGAATTGAAGTCTTTTATTTGCATATTCGAGCATTTTATATGCTTATTCATTCTAGGTGTTCGTTCACTAGCATTCAAGGTGGTGTAATAAGTGCATGCTCGTATGAAATTCAGAAATGGCTAACATCATCTTCTGTTGCAATTTACATTAGCTTCGTGTAACAAACCCCGCGTTCACACCCTCTAACAAGGTTATCGCCCGAAAGCGTAATAACATCAATTAATAGACTAATCAATTAAATTAAAAATTCATCATATTTCATAGGATTTTGAGCAGGCACATTATTTTGTCCCGGCGGTTAAAAATTCGAAAGACAAGGCGAAAAACTATGTCCAATTCAATTAGAAAATTGTGAAAGGAGCTTAACATCATTAATTTTTTAGTCGTTTGTGTTAAAAATGCGCGGATTTAAAAGCTGGGAGGTGCGTTTCCTGTGTCCTTAAAATTCAGCACCGTTGCCAACAGATACAAAACGAGTCTTGAGCGTTTCGTAACGCGGTTCAGCTAATTGCCTGTCCTTTTTTCTAAGGTCGGTATTTCGTGACAGAGACGAGTGCGAAGCGGGTACGAGACCAAAAAATTGCTGGGTGTTTCCCGGACACGCATCTCCAGAAACCAGCATTTTGCGGTTTAAATGGGAAAGTTGTGGGCTTAGCGTTTCATAAAATAAAAGGAGATAGAGTTTACATCGGGGCCTATCTTTCTGATGGGTGCAATCTGCCAAATTTTGTCCCCTTACAGTCAGAAGTCCCTTCCAAAGAGACATATGGCAGGCGACAGCGAGGCCGAGAGGCCCACACGTCAGGTAATAAATAAAGAATACTACTAGGACTTGTTTTTGCTCCCAACGAGCAGGCATGACAGATCAGCTTGCCCGATACCATGGACCTTAAATCAGAGGAGAGGGTAAGAAGGTGGGAAGAGGAAGAGAGAAGGTATGGAGCGGCCTTGTGTTTTTTCCCATGCCTTTTTTATAACCATTATCGACATTTTTTAACTGGTTCTGGTTGAAGTTTATCTGATCTGTGTGAGGTCTAAAGAGTTAGCAAATCTCGCGATTAATGAAGTGAGTCCCCGTTTCTTTCAGCTTTTATTCCTGCGCTGTTTTTCATTTCTGTTTTCTTTCTCCGTAACGTAATTCTTTAATCGTGAACAAACCATTTTTTCAAGT
>QLNU02014176.1:43303245-43318446 GCA_006491805.2 Dysdera silvatica | reverse complement strand
ATACAATAATTTTTGCCACCCACGTATAGATTATAGCTCAAACTAGAGCTTTATTCGTTTTGGAGAAAAAGAGACGCTTTCCCCATCCTGGATTCGAACCAGGGTCCCTCCGTTTAGCCCGGAGTGTCTTGGACCGCTAGACGAATGAGGACAGGAAACAACGCTCTCTTTCTCCGTATGTAAAGATGTAAGGTATTATTGCCCTCCGCAGGGATAACACAATTGCCAAATATGGTCAACACAGAAAGACTAAACGGAGGGACCCTGGTTCGAATCCAAGATGGGGAAAGAGTCTCTTTTTCTCCAAAATCAATAAGCTCTAGTTTGAGCTAATTAATACGCGGGTGGCAAAAATTATTGTATAATAAATTCCCCCACGAAAACTCACAAAAATCTCGCCCCGGAGGCTTTCTTGTGTTGACCATATTTGGCAATTGTGTTATCCCTGCGGAGGGTAATAATACCTTAACATCTTTACATACGGAGAAAGAGAGCGTTGTTTCCTGTCCTCATTCGTCTAGCGGTCCAAGACACTCCGGGCTAAACGGAGGGACCCTGGTTCGAATCCAGGATGGGGAAAGCGTCTCTTTTTCTCCAAAATTACATAAGCTCTAGTTTGAGCTGTAATTAAAACGTGGGTGGCAAAAATTATAGTATAATAAATTTCCCCCACGAAAACTCACAAAATTCTCGCCCCGGAGGCTTTCTTGTGTTGACCATATTTGGCAATTGTGTTATCCCTGCGGAGGGTAATAATACCTTAACATCAAATTGTAAGTTCGAATAGAAAAATAATACAAATTTAAAATAAGTAAATTGATGTAATATGTTGTTAGCAGGGTGTCTACCAATCTGGAATACCTGGAAAAGTCAGGGAAATTTGAAATTCATTGTTATAATAAATAACTTATTAAAATAATTTTCCTGAACTGTGCTTTTCATACCACATTACCTACTGAAAAATTTGAAAAACTTGTACTTTTGACTAAACTTCTTCCAAAAGTTACCATTTTGCACCAAAACTAATATAATTTATATAAAATTATTAAGCCTATATATTTCTCAGGAGAAAATGTTTGCCAAATATGTAACTAAAACTTGGAAAAAAAAAGTTTTTAGCTAAATTATCCAATCTGTAAGGGATTTTTATTATACCAATCACTTTTGACTTATAGATACACACTTGAACGGAATAGAAGATGAAGCATCAGCTTTGCGATTATATAGTTAAACTCTTTTATAATGAACTCAAAAAGGGCCAAATGGAAATGTTGCTGTAAATATTTAATTAATGCAAGTTTTTAGTGTAAAGAAATACACTTTTTAATACAGCTTTTGAATTTGTAAATTCACTATAATTGAGTTATAAATGGCTTTGGGGTTTGCGTTAATGGATTTCATGGCCTTGAAACTTATTTTGATTACGCAAATTTTAATGCATTGTGTGTTGTTTACTGTAATTAGCGACTGGAAATCGATTAAGATTTGGTCTAGAAACGTGGAAAAGTCAGGGAAGTTTGAAACAGAATTTGGGTAGACACCTTATGTTAGGGCATATCTGCCTTGGCAGCAGTGGATAAGGATGAAGCTTATGCTGGCAAGCTTATTTTATTTATTTATTTTTTTAAAAAAAACCTGTATGATGAAATGGAAACGAAAGGAATAATGTTGAGAAAAAGATGAGGAAATTGGGGAATGGAGAAATAAGTAAAAAAAAAATGAATGCAAGAAATATCAAAAAAGGTATATACAAAATAAAAGCAAATAGAAAGAAATAGGGAATTGCTTTATTTGGGCTGCTGAAAATTAATTAGCAGACTTATTCACAAAAAGTCGGCTAAAACCAAGACTATGTATTCTAAGGCCAAGATGTGTTATTGTATGCGATTAAGGAAGGGTGTTAAGGGATAATCGTATTTAAAATATTCTTAGTTTGGTTTGCGATGTTTGGTAGCGCTGTTTGTTTTGATTTCAGTTTGAATTTCGTGAGTTAGCAATTTTTGGTTTTGATAATGCATCTCATGAGACACTTTGATAATAAAACTAAGTATTCCAAAGGTGTCTTTTATCGCTTAATAATAGTTCATATTAAATCTTTGCTTCTTTTATCGGCCTCTGAAGTCATTTATTTCTTTTCTATTGACAATTTCAAAGCATTATTGATGTAAATAAATTTACAGATATGATTTTTCAGGTGATGAAAGCAACTCATATTTTTTTAGTATTTTGCTACAATTTTTTTAGCATTTTTGCGACAGCATTTTTTGAGCCAGCTTAAACCCTGATATACACTTCAATAATTATTTATTAAAATTATATACAATATGTACTGTGTTATGTAATTCCCAAAACATTTTTGATTTTTTTTTTTTTCCCACATCTTTTTCGCGCAGCGATACCTTGCCATCTCGTCATTAGAAGAAAGTCTGAAGGTTGTGTTTCATCAGATTGTTTAAAAAACCATAATGCAATCTGAAAAACAAATACAGTACATGCTATAGTTTATAGGAAAAGCCTGTGTAGCATTTTAAATAAGCTTTCATGCCCCCAACCAGTAGAGAAATTCTTACTTCTAAAGCACTGAAGCCCTCGTCACAAATTCAATAGGCAGGTGGTGCTGGCTCTGAAACAGGTGGTGTTACTGATCTTTATCATGTGCTACAATATTATAGTGATGTTTAATATACTGCACAGTATTTCGTTTTTTATCAGGAAAGGTGTATTTCTTTTAAAAATCATTAAAAAAAAAATTTTAATACTGTATATATTTTGGTTGATTTGTATTTTGATTAAAAGTGTTTTGGTTCTACTATATAGAAATAATTTTTCTATGTAATGATTGTGTACTTTAAATCACAGCATTCACCAAAACTTCGATCTATAGAGGATTTTGATATACGGAATTTCAGCTTATGGGGTTTACTATATTTTTTTATCGATCTCTCAAGTAACTTGGGTGATAGAGCAAGCAAAAGAATTGAGGTCATGATCGTTAAAGTGAAAAAGTTTAAATGACAATGGGCTGGACATATTTAAGAAGAATCACCCAATGATGTGTGCAACTGAAATTCTCAATCCTCAGATCAGATAAGAAAACAGATTAGTGCAATAACTTCGGAAACAAATTGCTCTGAATAAGCCCCTATGGGTAGCATTTGGAGAAGGACCTACATCCAGCAGTGGATGATGAAATAAGTGGTGACGATGATTAACGTGCATGCTTTCTGTTGCAGGAACCAAATCCCGAAGACCCGCTAAACAAAGAGGCAGCTGAGGTACTACAAAACAACAGGCGGTTGTTCGAACAGAATGTGAAAAAAGCACTGTCTGGTGGTTATGTGGGCTCAACCTATTTCGAGAAATGTTTGAAATAACACTTTTAAGTTATTAAGAGAAATGGATTTGCTTTGGCATTGGTTGAAGAAATGTACATGGGAGAGATACACATGAAAACTTTCTATTTATGGAACATTTTCCAGCTTGCGCAGCAGCAGCATCCTTCCGTTACACAAGCTGTAAGCAATTGATGTGAAAGAGCGATTCACTTTTTGACATGAATTGTTAAAAGGCGCTTGATGTATATGATCGATTATACCCATTCTCTTCTGTTATAAATTTGGTCAAAAATGGCTCTCGTATGTTTCTTTCACATCTCAGCGGAATGTCAATATTTTTGTTTTGCAGTTGTTAAACTTTTTAATGATTTTTTGGTGCTGTTCAACATTGTCGATTTGTGGTTGACTGTTTAGTGTTTGCATCCTGATCTTATAATTTTTTTTTTTTTTTTTTACACATACCATTAAATCATTCCCCGGTTTTAGTCATTTCATTAAAAAATATTTTTTAATCTGAGGGTTTTGTGTGTTTATTTTGTGTGGGCATGCTCTTTTTTTTTTTTTTTTAATTCTTTTTATAATGATTTTTACTTACGGTTTTTATATTTATATTTTTAATAATTTTTATTTCAATGGTTGACTTTATTTCTAATGTATAGTTTTAGCAATTTTTGTTTTTAGTGATCGGGATAATTTTTATTTTTTTGGTTTTGACAATTTTTGTTTTTATTTTTAAAATTTGGTCAGTTTTAATTTCTAATATTTTTGATAATGTATTTAACGGTTTTGACAATTTTTATTTAATAATTTTAGCATTGAATGTATTTTATTTGCACTTGTTTGTAGGTCGAATTTGATAAAAAGAATGTGCTAAAAAGTTCTATTTTTTTTTTTTTTAACTTTTGAGTTTGATGTAAATTTGTCCGCATGGTTGACAGTGATTATAATCGTAAGGTACACTTACTAGGGTTAATTCCAATCTCTGTAAATAAATCCTGATCAGGAGTTCACGTGAAACTGTCAATTTCGTTTCAGATCAATTCTTATCAATGAAATCTTTTACCATATATATATATATATTTTTTTTAAAACTTTTTTTTGCATTGCTTGTATCCTACCTTTATTGTTATTTTTTTTTCTCTTTGCTTTTTGTAAACACGCTGATTTATACTATCTGATGCCTTACCCCCTACTCCAGTGAAGTATGCATCGTACACATGTTAAAGCTTGTGCATATATATATATGCATGGCTTGACAAATCCGGTTGCCATATGGTGACCAAACTTTTCCAGTTACAGTAAAAACTACCTTTTCTCATTAAAATCATCATTGATGTGGGTGAGTATGGTTCCTCGAAATTCGTTGAGCCTTGTATGTATATTTATACAACAATTTTTGGCATCCAAGTTTAAGTAGCTCGGGCTAGAGCTTTTTCTGTTTTAGGAGAAAAAGAGACTCCATTCGCATCGTAGAATTGAACCTGGAATGTCTTGACCGCTGAACAGATGAGGACAGGAACAGCACACTCTTTCTCCGTATATAAAGATATTTTTATCCTTCTCAAGGATAACACAATCACTAAATAATGGTCAACACACAAAGCCGCCGGGGCAAATTTTTTGTAACTTTTCGTGAGGGAATTTATTATACAATAATTTTCTGCATCTACGTATAAGTAGCTCAAGTTGGAGCTTTTTGTTTTTTAGGAGAAAAAACGGTGCCGTCCCCATCCTATATTCGAACTAGGGTCTCTCCGTTGAGCCCAAATTGTCTTGACTACCAGACTAACGAGGACAGAAATAGCTCTTTCTCTGTGTATAAGGATGCGAGGTATTATGTCATATTTATACGTCCACTGCTGCAATTATCTTTGAGTCCACACCACAGGCATATGCAGCTGCAATGGTGTGTGTCCTGGACTTGGACAAACAACTGGCACGACATCGTCTTTTCAGACGAATCTTGATTCTGCCTACATCACCTTGATGGTTGTATCAGAGTCTGGTGCCATGGTGATAGGTTGCATGACTCCTGCGTTATACATTGTCATACAGGTCCATTACATAGCGTTATAAGTTTGGAGTTGCTATTGGATTTTACTCCCGTGCCTGCCCACCTGATACACATTGCCGGCACAATCAACAGCCAGAGCTAAACCTCTGAAATTTTGGAATCTGTCAGTCTCTCTTATCTTCAAAGCTTGTCTGCGGCCAAGTGTCAATAGGACAAGAACGCTGCTTGCAATGTTTAAAAATTCTTTATTGCCCACTAGGTTGCACAGGTATCTTGGCCCTTTCTCCTTATCTGTCATTCATCGAACACATCTGATTGATGATTGGAAACGAGTGTCCCAGTATATGCCATCTGTGGCTATATCTGATAAACTTTGGCAGTGTGTGGAAGAATAGACTGTC
Source organism: Dysdera silvatica (assembly GCA_006491805.2). Classification (NCBI taxonomy): domain Eukaryota; kingdom Metazoa; phylum Arthropoda; class Arachnida; order Araneae; family Dysderidae; genus Dysdera; species Dysdera silvatica. The sequence goes on along the minus strand of QLNU02014176.1, from coordinate 43,312,696 downwards.
ATACCCCAAGCCTACGTCCAAAGTCTCTTTGAGTATCGAGGCGTGTCGGTGCAATTATTGCCAGCCATAGCAGCTACACAAAATACAGATTCCTTTGTTTTGCACAAGTGACTGCATTTTCAATCATTTCACCCTTGTACCTTACCTTATTTGTACAATAAATACGGCTTTGATAGCTCCTCTTTTATGGTGTTGGCATTTTGCTTGGTCAGCAATGTAGTAAATTGTTGATTATCCGTTGTAATGGGTAACGGAGCTACTATAAATAATTGAATTCACAGGTAATTCGAAAACAGAAAACAATGTCAATACTAAGCAAACAGATTTTCAAGCAGTTTACTCTTTATTGCTATGAATATGTCTACATTATATACCAAAACTAGTATGGAAAAAGGTTGTATCTGCTTACGACAAAGTGGAAAGCAATGGGGGGGGGGGATGTTATACATGCATGAACTTCAATATCTCCCATAACTTGCAAAAAGCTATTTTTAGCTGAGAGTAAACAATACATATGCATGGTATGTAAATTTGATTAAAAAAAAAAATTCTTGGAGAATGTGAATTGAAATCATTAACAAAGTAATACGAGGAAACGCAGAAACATAATATTTTTGAATGAATGCCATCTGTTGAGTTAAAAAAGTATAATGAATTCGTATTGTGTCTTATTGCTTCCTTTCAGTCTGGCAAAACTATCCTTTCGGATGCTATTGCATACTTGACTACGAAAGAAAAAATATACAGGATATATTCAATATTGGCATATGCAGGGGTGTTGATTGGCACTGTAACCCCCCATTGAGCTCATAACCCCCCCCCACCTTATGAACTTTCTGCATACACCTCTGAGTATGGGAAGTGTGAATCATTATACCGAAATTTGGTAAGATGGTGTCATCTATTGGTCTCCATTGAAATAATTTTGATTGTGGATAGTCCACTCGCAGCTGGTTAGAAGTTTACTGTACAGTTAAACTTCGCTATAATGAATATCAATGGGCTTGAAGATTTTCTTCATTATAGCTGTTATTTTATATAACACAATGTGTTATAAAATCAAATTAACTTAAATCATCTCTTCGTGTTTAGTGCATAATAACCCTTGTTATTCTTGTGTTATAAAAATACAACCAACTTTAAACATTTGTACTTTATAGGCGCAAATTCATTTTAACGGAATTCTACTGTTTATTAAGAAGAAATTACACAGTAATACACGGTTTTAACAATGTTTTCTTGGCAACACCGACATTCACTTTTTGTCGATCTTCCCATAATTGTGACTAAAACTATGAGGAATATTAATAAAAAAGATTGAGAGCCTGATAGTCCGTTAACTTTTGAGCTCTTACAAATAGTTGAGAAGGGGTGAGGGTTGCATTGCGGAGGCATAAATGCTGATAACTATTCAATGACAAAAAGCCAATTTTCTCCTTAATGCCTATCAGACTGCTATATTTATTAAACGTTTCTTTCCATTCAACGTGTTCCATTTGCAGGGATAAGCTATTGCAAGCATTTTTTTTTTTTTTAAGGAAAAATACAGAAGTTCTCGAGTCTGGTATCGAACTTAAAACCCCATGTAGTAAAGCAAAGCAACTGTTATCGTTATTGACCATTGAACTGCTGTCTTATGCGCATTTCGTTATCGTCTTTATGTATTCCTCCAGTGTGTCTCGTTTAATACCCATTGGCATGACAGAACTATTTTGTGTTAAAGAAAGATACAGACCATGTTTCTTCAACTCCATCTGTACACTGCTAGCAGAGTGATGTCTGTGTCTGCTGGCGGTGAAATAACAGTTCGTTAGTGAAGAAGACACCCAAACGATAGCAGTGAAAGCGGGATGGATATAGTGCAGCAAGGTCCTGTTGTGCACTGGGAACAGAGCTCTGTGGTGACCCATAATGGGGAGAGAAAGTAGTCTGCCATTAGAATTATTTCAGTGTGGTGTTTTCATTTGGCAAGGCAAAACTATTTTTTTTAAGGCAGAAAAAAAGAACTCTTTCTTACTTCCGGGATCCTACTTACATTGTACAGTGATGAAAACATTTTCCTCGTTAATGGCAATCAATTTGCCTACTATTAAACATCCTCTCCCTTTTTTTTTCAGTGTGTCGCTTTATTAGGTGTGGCCAAACTACGTTTAAAAACAAACAAACATTCACAAGTCTTGTATTGAGCTCTGGACCCTGTGCTGTGACGAAAAGCCAGTTTCAACGATGAGCATCCCTGTGCAGTGATGGGAAGGCCAGTTTCACAGTTAGCCCCCAAATGCCCACCATTGGTTCTTTCTGTTCCTCCTCTTTCGGTGGTACTTTATTTGGCGGGCCAAAACGAATTTTTTAGAGGTGAGAGGCCCAGCCTTAGCGGGTGCAGGGCTCTATTTGGGACACTTTTGCGAGGCTCCGTATATGCATATATAATGGACACCCTTAAAAAGCGGGTATTTAACGGACACTTTTCCAATTTCTATCATGTAGCACTGTTAATCATGTGTGCATGCTTATTATCCCTTTCAAACAACGGGCACCTGCAAATATACATGTCCTGAGGTGTCCGATATTCAGAGGTTATACTATATTCACATTTGTAGTGCAAATAATATATACATCACTCTAAGCCCGATTCAAATATTTTGGTTGGTTGTGTCCACCGCAAAAAATAGTGTTAATTTGCAATTAAAAGGAACTCCTTTCCAATCACAGGGCCCTGATTCAGCCAAATCGATATATGGTCGTTCCTGGGTAAAGACTGCGTTTCTAAGTCTCGTATCGAACTTTGTATCTTATATAGTGAGCAAAAAACACTTTCCTCGTTAATGGCCATCAAGCTGCCTGCAATTAAACAAATCCCACCCCTCCTTTAAGTGTGTCGCTCCATTTGGCAGGGCCTCGCTGCATTTTTAGGGGGAGGGGGCAGACTGCAGTCCGAAGCCCAAGTCTCAAGCCCAGCATCGAACTTGCAACCTTACGCAGTAATGAAAAACCACTTTTTTAATATATGCTAAGGCTATACGAAGAGGCATCTAGGATGGGACTGAATCACGATGCAATTACTTACGATTAAGTTTACTTGGTATCGTACCTGTAGTTCGTTCGCAAAAAATTGACCTATGGTACGTTAGAATTCACAGGAGCTTACATCACAAACTACATCCAAACGGGCTGGTTCATTACAGCAGAGGGGAGGACGTCATTTCGGAACTGGTTTTTGGCGCAGACAAACGTTCACTAAAAAACAGTTCTGAAATGACGTCCTCCCCTCTGCTGTAATGAACTAGCCCGTTTGTGATGTCAGCTCCCTTGAATTCTAACAGTACCATCGGTCAACTTTCTGCGAATGAACTGGAAGCTAACGAGTTCAAAGAAATGGCCTACTGACACGTCTAAACTATAAATTAACTCTTCTATCCAACCCATCTATCCACTCTAATTGAACTCTTTGCTTCAACTCAATTATTTACTCTAGAGCCGGGGGCAGGACTTACGGGCACCTACTTTTCGTGAACGAAAAGTAGTCCAATTGAACAGTTAGAAATAAAAGGTAACGTCACAAATGGGCTAGTTCATTACAGCAGAGGAGGACTACAATTTCAGAAGAGGTTTATGGATTAACATTCGTCGGTTCCAAAATCAAGTTCTGAAATTGGAGTCCACCTGCTGTAATGGGATATACCGTTTGTGATGTTACCTCCCATTATTTCTAACTGTACCATTGGACTTCTTTTCGTGAATGGACAGTAAGCCATTTAGCAAATCAGCCTCCTCTCCATGTAATTCTGTCCTCTCCGCCACAATTTTTTTTTCAGCAGCTCAAAGGTAATGAACGAATTATCAGGCCTGTAATTTTTTAATTAATATTCCACATAAATAGTTTCCGAAGAAAGGAAAATGTTAAAAAATTATCACCAGGCTTCTAAGTATTTGAGTTTGTCACCATCCCGAGTTCGATGCCGAGCTTGAGAATGTTTTTTTTTTAAGTCGGTTTGTCATGGTAAATGAACCATTCCTTGTAAAAAGAAAACAAAACAGCGTGTTAATTAAATAGGGAAGCAAACATTTAATAGTTAGCTGTTTGATGGTCAAACAACGAGAAAAGAGGTTTTTCCTCACTTGTATATGGTAATGAGTTGAATACCGGACTTGGGAATGACGTTTTTCTTTATTGTCGTTAACCTTGCTAAATGAAGCGACACATTGAAAGCAGGGTAGGGAGATTCGTTTAATAGCAGTCAGCTTGATGGTCGTTAAATGAAGAAGGTGGCCTTTGGTCCCGAGTTCAACACTGGACTTGCACACCTTTTTTTTTTGTTTGCTGTTTTTTAAAAGCAAAAGATTTGACGCGTTAAGTGAAATCGTTTTCTGTAGAAAGTGAAAACACATATTAACAGAGGGACTCAAAAATAAGGGAATAAGACATTTAATATTTAGCAGTTTCATAGTCATTAATGAGAAAAGTGGCTTTTTTTCACTGCAATGGACAGGGTCCTGAGTTACATATCGAGATTGGGGAAGACGGTTATTATTTTTTTTTTTACATGCCGTTTAACCTTGCTACTTGAAGTGGAACATTAAAAGGGAGAAAACAGAATAATAACAGTAAGCTTAATAGTCATTTACGAAGAAAGTGGCCTTTGGTCCATGCATAGGGTCCTGTGTTCGATACTGGATGTGAAAACGTTATATCTCCTTTTTTTCTTAAATTAGTTTTGCGCCGTCAAATGAAGCAACATACTGAAAAAGGGAGAAAGAAATGAGATAACTTGCAGGCATTTTGGGGTGTCATGAGCGTAGAGTTTGCAAATTAATTGGGGGGAGGAGGGGGACCAAGCATATATTATGTAACTACATTTGTACATTACCGTATACGTAAAATTGTAATCTATTTCAAGTTATTGGGATTCGGGGTGAGCCCATGTAACTCAACGCCTATGGGTGTTATTGACTCTGAAACTATCTTTTCGTCACTTCATAGAGATCAAGTTCGATATAACTCTACGTTCCTGAAGTCTTACATTACTTTTTTTGTCATTTATTTATGCAAAAAATAAGTTTGCTATAATAAATAAAGCTATTTGCTATAAAAGGAAAACACAAGACGTATTAGCTAAGAAATACGTGAAAAATACTTTGTGCTGCTTTAGTATGCTTTCAAGTTGAAGCAAGCGCGGATGCAGAAATCTTTCAAAGAGAGGTGGGGGGTTGCTCCCGATTTCCAGTTTTAGCCAAATGTCCAGTACTTAACATTTCATTTTCCATGTTATAATCCCGGCTCTATGCTGGGGCGATCGCACCATCGTTCCCACTTAGATTCGCCAGTGAGTCGAAGATATTAAGTACACAAAGCCGTTATTTTCATTGTGGGGACAGTGGCAGAGTAAAGATTCTGGGGCTACTGGTATTGTGAGGCCCCCAGTAAAATAGTTCAAAAGGAGGGGGGGGGGCTTCTGAAAGTGACGTTAAGCAAACAAGTTGTAACATCGTTTAAGTAAAATCAAATTTATTTTTAGAAAGTTAAAAACAAATTTCAAATATTTGCTCTGTGCAATTTGGTAACAATAATAGTGTGTAGAAGATCGCTACAAGAGAACACGTAGCATTCATTTAAAAAATCGCACTAATCTCTGGAGGCCCTCTAGCTGGCGGAGACCCATGGGCTGCAGCCCCTAAAGCCCATGTGTTAATCCGGCAGTGGGTGGGAGGGTTCTTGGATTAAATAATTTTTTGGGGCATTTTTGCACCAACTCTTAAATTTTTATTTTTGTGATAAGAAAAGTATATTGCTTTAACAAGCGATGATCTGTTGAAAAAAAGAACGTGGATTATTGGCTCATTTGAAGTGCTTATTTTGATTGGGGTATGGGCGAAGTTGCCCCCCTCTCTGTTAAGATGGCCCAATATGTATCGCCACACAAGACTTCTTGGTGGAATGTTATAATTGGGGCCAGCAAACCGTGTATCCGTCCTGAGCGGCAGATTTTTTGGGGCGGCAAAACACACGTTTGCCCCGAGCGAAATAATATAGTCCATTCGCGCAGACCTGACGCCTGATACCGTTAGCAGACGGGTTAGTCCATTGCAGTTTAGGGAAGGGTATCACGACGCCCTTCCCTAAACTGCAATGGAACAACCCGTCTGGTGATGGTATCAAGCGTCAGGTCTGCACGAACAGACTGTAACTCTGGCCCTGGTTATAACTGGCGAGAAACGTTACAACTCTTGGAGCTCTTCTATAACCTACCAGCTCTGAAAGCCAACTGACAAGTTCCAACTTGTTCAAACTTGCCATGTTTGGCGCAGTATAGCCCAGATGCTCTTGCGCCATAAAAAATCCAAACAAACAAACAATCTTCTATAACCGTGGAATGAAATCGCCAATCATCTAGATGTTCTACAATCACCAATGCATTAACCGAAAAATTTACTAAAGTATTGACCCACAGCCAACACTCTGTTTAATTGAAACGAAACTGCATTGAATGGAATTCTTCGTTATGACGCAGGTATTTCCACTCAACGTTATAGTTATTAGGTTCAAGAAAATGCATTTGTCAAAAAAAAGCACACCGTGTTTTAATTTTCAAATATATATAGATAACAAACAGTAAATAAAAGGTTTAAAAAAACAAAAAAAAAACCACTAATTTCATAAACCCCGGAGTTACAGAATCGAGTCAGCTTTTGCTGAAGCCGGCTCATATACGAGAAAAGGGAACAGTTATTGTTCATTCACGAAAAGAAGTTTGATGGAAATGTTAGAAATAATGGAAGGTGACGCCACAAACGGGCTATTTCATTACAGCGGAGGAGGACTATAATTTCAGAACTTGTTTTTAGTGAGCGTTTGTCGGCGCCAAAATCAAGTTCTGAAATTGGAGTCCTCCTCTTCTGTAATGGGATAGTCCGTTTGTAACGTCACCTCCCGTTATTTCTAACTGTTCCATCGGACTTCTTTTCGTGAACGAACAGAATATTAGTTAGTTCGTTGGATTTTAATGGAGCAAGGGCAACAAGGGTCGTGCTGCACCAAATAGTGTAATTAGAGGGAAGGCTGGAGGTGTCCTTTCTCCATCTAGAAAAACACAACTTATGAATGATGTGTGCAAGGCATTATAGTAGGAGATACTATAGTCCCCTTGGACCTCAACGCCGCCAATAAACACATCTAGCTAAGACTATATATAGTAGGACCCACATATAACAAGGCGCTTGGGACCTATTCAAATGTCGCTAAATCCGTTTTGGAATTAAAATTTAAACCTTTGGAAATAAAGCCTGTGTAGGCAGGGGTGGACTGGGCCATCGGTCCATGGGTCGGGGCGCCCTTATGAGCTATAGAACCTCTATAGCTATTCTATAAAGCTATAGCGCCTCCCGATAATTCAAGGTATGCGCCCTTTGAGTAGGCTATAATAGTCCGCCCCTGTGTGTGTGTAGGCAGGGCCAGATTATCGCGTAGACAAATGTCTAGGGGCCCGCTTTTTTGAAGGGCCCGGCGAGTGAAGATTTAATGCTACTTCACAATCGTTGCCAATCAAACCTTGTCGCTAGGGCGGTCCTTTTATCGCGGCGTTTTTCGCAATTTTAGAGATTTTTTTTGTCTGCACGTTACATGCAAATATATTACCTGTACCCATAGGCGTACACAGAAAGTTCATAAGTGGGTATGTAAGATAATTTGACGTAGCATTACGTAGGTCAAATTTATAAGTAAATACAACTTTATAAGCGTAAGTAAGCATCGGCCAGACTAAACGAGCCTTGCAGCACAGACTAAAGCAGAGGTCTTCAACCTTTTTCAGTCCAAGGGCCAATTTTGCTCATTCTTGCACAGCCGCACTACTGTATCAGCAAACAGTAACTGATTTTCATAATAATTTACCATCCAGCTAGGAAATCAGCTGGCCAAGGTAAATATATGAATCAGCAATTTCTAGCTCAGTGTTGTCAACTTGTATTTTTGTTTCCTCTACAAAATTATTGAACATGATCTTAGTTTTTTGTAGGTTCATCTTGAGTCCAACTTCTTCACTTCTAGTTGAGAGCTCTTGTACCATGTCTTGGAGTTCCAATGGGTCCGTTGAAAAAATAACAATGTCATCAGCAAACCGCAGATGATTTAAATATTCACCATTTATTTTTATTCCCTTGTTATTCCAATTTATCAGCTGAAAAATCATCTGTAAAGCAGAAGTAAAAAGTTTTGGAGAAATGGTATCTCCCTGCCTCACCCCTTTGCCAAGTTTGATAGTTTTGGTATCTTTATGTAACCGAAATTTTGCACTTGCATTTTTATACACACGTTTCACCATGTCAATGTACACATCCTCAATGTCTGTTGATCTTAAAGAGTTGATGACTGCTGATGTTTTTATAGAGTCAAAGGCCTTCTCATAGTCAATAAATGCAACACACAATGGAAGTTCATATTCATGTGTTCTTTCAATTAATTCTCTTAATACTTGAATATGGTCCACTGTACTGAATCCACTTCGAAATCCAGCTTGTTCTCTTGGTTGAGCTGCATCTAATTTTTTCTGCAGGCGATGTGTTAGCACTTTTGTGAAGATTTTATAAATAGCAGGTAACAAGCTAATTGGTCGGTAATTTTTCAAATCCTCTTTATCACCTTTTTTATGCAAAAGAATTACTGTTGCAGAATCCCATTGGTTTGGTATGTTACCGCTGTTAAGACATTTGGTAAAGAATTTTGCAAGTATGTCTTCTACATATTCTCCAGCTTCTTTTAGGATATCTAATGTAATACCATCATCACCAGGGGCTCTTCCTTTCTTCATATTTTTTATTGCAAATGAAACTTCTTCTTTTAAGATTTTAGGAGCTGTTCCTTCGACTATCTCAGAGTCTTCGTTTAATCCACTGTTTCCCTCATACAGCTTTCTGTAGAATTCTTCAACTCTTCTAAGTATTTCTTCCCTATTTCTTGTTACGGTGCCATCCTCTCCTTTTAATGCAATGATGTGTTTCTTCCCAACAGATAAACTTCCTTTAACAACCCTAAGGCTCTTGTTATTTTCAATGGCTTTCCTTACTAGCTCACAGTTGAATTTTCTTATGTCTTCTTTCATGCTTTTGCGCAGAGTTTTACAAAGTTCTATGTACTCAATCCTGGAACTGGTATTTCGATTGTCCACCTTCATATCTCTTCGCCTTTTCATGAGCTGTTTCGTCTTCTCAGATAATTTGCTATTGTGCTTTTTACAGGTTACACCACCAATTTCCCCAGCAGTTTCAATTATTGTCTTAACAATTGAACAACAAGTTTTATAAATTATTTTGATAGTAAAAAGTATTAAACTGTTTAGTTTCAAAATTAAATAAAAATATATTTAATTATAATGAATTGAATTTCCGTCTATATTAAATTATATTTATAGCCACACTAAATAAGTAGTATTTTTTAGTTTTTTAAATTGAAAAAATT
>QLNU02014176.1:43248158-43303145 GCA_006491805.2 Dysdera silvatica | reverse complement strand
TGGAAAAATCCTCAGCTGATACACGGACGGAAGTACCATTCTCCAAATAACGTGCCGTAATCTTAAACATTTCAACATTGTCGACCAGCCTTCGGACCCATCTATCCGGCGTCAATGATCCGTGTGGGGTGCTTCCGGATTTAAAAGATGGCTTTCTTGTTTTTACCTTTATCGCGCGCTTCTTTTCTCCTTCCTTCGCTATGGCTTCTCGGTTTCTTTCTCCCTTATCTATTAATTGTCACTATCACTGTGCGGGCGATTTGCAAAGCATATTAGCTAATTGCAGGGACGACCTAAGCGTCCTGCACATCAATATCCGTAGTCTCCTTAAAAACTTAGATCTAATCTCGGAGTTTCTCATGACTTCAAAAATTCCTTTCAAAATTATTGCATTAACCGAAACCAGAACTCTTTCTCAAATCGACGCTAAATATTTAAATCTAGATAATTACCGTCTAGAACACGTCTCCAGACCAGACAGCTCTCACGGGGGTGTAGCCATTTACGTGCATAAAACGGTTAATTACAAAATTAAAAACGTCGGCCCAATTGATTCCTGTGAATCACTCTTTCTGGACATAAATACTTATTCCCCCCTGAATACAGTTTCTGTAGGTGTTATTTATCGTTCACCAAACAACAATGCAGCCGACTTCCTTAAAGCACTTGAAATTTCTCTTTTCCAAAATTTTTCAAAATCGAATTTAATACTTTGCGGTGATTTTAATATAAATTCGCTCGAGAACACCCCTATTAACCGTTCTTTATCTAACATCCTTGCTTCCCACGGCTGCATTCCCTTCATTAATAAAGTTACCAGAGTTACAGACGTGTCAAAAACCCTCCTAGATCATATTTATTCCAACATCACCGACTAAATGGCTTTCGAAAACATAGGTCAACAAATACCGCCCTCCTTAATATCAAAGAGATGATTTCTGACGAAATAGACAAAAGCAATTTTGTAATAGGAATGCAAAGAGATCTCCAAAGAGCGTTTGAAAATGTTAAGCATGACATTTTACTGACGAAATTAGAACGGTATGGTATTCGGGGTACACCTCTAAAATTACTGAACAGCTACCTTTCTGATAGGCAACAGCAAGTTTTCATAGGTAAAACTCCCTCAACTCGCAAAACTATTTGCGTTGGTGTATCTCAAGGAAGCTGTTTAGCTCCGCTATTCTTCCTTCTTTACATCAACGATTTGCCCCAAGCTGTCCTGAATAGTCAGCTGTTTCTTTATGCTGACGACGCGACACTTCTGGTATCGGGAAAAAATATCGAAGAAACAGTGCAAAAAGTCAACCAAGATTTAGATAACATTTCACGTTGGCTTTACGTTAACAAACTAGAGCTAAACATTGCAAAATCTAACTACGTTATCTTCCATTCCCGGCAAAAAATATTACCTAACAGTTCTCCTATTACTTTCCGCAACTCCATCCTTCAGGAAACGAAATCAGCCAAACTTCTTGGAGTAATTTTCGATTCAAATTTAACCTGGAAAGAACACATTAACGATCTCACCAATTCTCTTAGCAGTCTCCTGGGAATATTTTTGAGATTCAGACATGTCGTTCCTCAATATATCCTAATGATTCTTTACTATTCTTTATTTTATTCAAAACTTACCTACTGTCTTGAGGTCTGGGGAATCACATATTTTACTTCCCTTAGGCAATTGATAGGAACGCAAAAAAAAAAGCTTATGCGAATAGTTAACTTTGCAGGCTTCCATGAACACGCTGGCCAATTTTTTAAATTATGGCGCATTCTTCCTTTCACTCTCTTAGTAAAATATAAACTTGCACTCCTTATGTACAAAGTCACAAAAGGTGACCTAGTTTTACCTTTCTCCATCTCACAGACGACACATGATTACAATACACGTCACCAGGACGATATCAGGCTACCGCGGACTCGCACAAACTATAAAACACACAGTGTCTCCGTTACGGGTTCTAAAATCTGGAATTCGATCCCTCAAGAATTTAAAGCCCTGTCTTTTCACGCCTTTAAAGCCAAAATCTTTGATTAGTACTTAAATCAAGTATGCTCTGCCTGCTACTTCTGCCTTCCCACTCTTTCCTTTTAGTTTTCAGTTCTTCCCCCTCCTCTGCTCTCCCTGCTCTTCCTTTTCCATTTTTCTTTTGTCTGCCTTTCCTTATAAATGTCCTTTAAAACTGCACCCGCAACGGTCAACTCAAAATTCATTTACATTTTTCTACTATTTTTGTTTCTCCTACTTCTTCTCTCGGCCTTGGCTACAAGGAAAAACATTCTTACTCTGCAGCCCACAAAGATTCCACCTTTGGACTTCAACCTTCACTTGTAACATCTTCGAGTCAAGACTCTGCTCATAAACTCTGTAAATGTGATACACCTGCGAATGTAAATCTCTTAATAACAATGCGGATTTGTACGCGCGAATCGATATCGTTATTGTTTCTTGTTGAATACGAGAAATCCCTTGCTTTGTCTTCCGGAAAGAGAGCCCCGTTACTAGCATCGCTACTGCTCTCTTTCCATTTCCCAAGCAAATCGTTTGTATGGTCTCCTGATGTACATAATAATAAGGAATAAAGTATTACTTACTTACTTACTTACTTACTGTACCGAAATTTGCCGTGTATAATGACTACCGGTCTATGGTGACCATAGCAGTCCAGCCACAAAGGAGGTCAGTTTAGGCAGGTTCTATTGTAGTATCATATGAATTATTTATGGTTCGAGAGAGGAGAGCATGATAAGGTTTTGCGGCATTTCGCACGTGCCACATGTAACCGAATTGTACGTAGGTGAGCTAAAAAAGTACTAGAAAAAAACCTGTGAAGATAGTCATATAGACAATAAATTCAAATCATTAAAGCAACTTACAGTAAACATCTGCCAACACTGTGGCAAATTTGCGCCTTATTGGCCTTTACGGCGCATGCGCAATAAATAAAAACATATGGCGACGACTATTGGAGGCCCGTCAAACATTGAGCAGCGTTCTGTAGTAAAATTTCTAACCAAATAAAGCATAAAACCTAACGAAAAATTTTCAGGATTACAAGTACAGTATGGTAAGGATGCATGAGTAAACTATGTTTTATTTATAGTATGATAAATTTAAATCGGGACATGTAAGTGTCCACGACGCCAAGTGCTGCGTGGTAACTTTAAATTTCGGCTTTATCGAACCTTTTTCGGGACAGAAACTCAAACACAGGCACTGAGATTTTGCATAAAACACGTACAATAAATTCGGAATATTACTCTAATCTGCTTAAAGATTCAGTACGTGAAACTACACGTCGTAAAAGTCCAGGAAAGCTGAAACATTGTTTCATTTTCCACCATGACAATGTTCGTCCTCACACGGCCAAAGCCACTGTGGGAACATTAAGAAAACTTGGTTGGGAACTGCTAGCGCATCCTGTTTATAGTCGTTGCCTAGCTGCATGTGACTTTTAGCTGCTAACGCACTTTAAAAATTCTATGTGTGCACATAGATTCTCTACGAATTTAGAGGTGTAAACTTTTGTCCAACGTATGTGTTGGGAATAGCCACAAATCCTTTTTTCAGGGATCTGACGACTTTGTAAAAAGAAAAGATAACTTTATTCAGAAGGACAATGGAAGGTGATAAGATAAAGAAAAAATATGTAAGTTTATACTACATATAATTTGTTTTTTATTAACTCTTCTCTAGAACTTACTGCCCCACCCTTGTACATCGTTAGTCAGAGATGTAGCAGATCTATAAGGGATAAAAGGCTAATTCGTTTTCTTTGATTTTATGAGACTAAAGTTAATAGCGCTTTAATAAATATGAAACATACATATACATACCCATGCTGGGCACTCATGTGAAATTCTTTTTAAATTCTTACAACGTCAAATTTTGAAATTCCCGCTTCAAATCCGCAGTTGTGAAGGAATTAAATAAATGTATCCATAATTTCGCCCTCATACTTGAACCCTACTTTAATTTACAATAATCCGAAAAATAAATAATGCTATGCATTTTTGGGTAAACCAGTTTCTAATTTGTATGGTTTTTTATAACAGTTCTATAGGAATGCTCCACAATGTATATAATGCTTTAAGCAATCATTTTTAATTATTCATCATACGGCTCTCAAATAATTATGATACTTGTATGAACCAATATACGTCTTTATGAACGGTGTGAAAACATTATCCAGATTTTCTTTCAACTTTTAAACATGTTTGTTTGTGGTTTTACGGCTCAAGGACTACAATGGTCATGCTGCGCCGGGACCTACTGTTTTCTGAGGGATCTGAACCTCTTAAGGCCTGGAGAACCAAACTTAGGACTACAGTGAGAAGAGCATTTAAACACAGAATAGTTTTAAAACACAGGAAGTAGAACAGCCTCTGGAAAAAAATTTGGTTTTCCTTGCTGATTCAGGTTAGGTATACAGAATTCGTTATCTTTTGCTTTATTTAATAAATTTTTTATCAACTCAAATCATTATAAGGTTCCCGAGAAACATCACTATTACAATTAGCGAGATACATACGAGCGCAAGCCAAATTCGCACTTTCTGCAACTCTACTTTCCGTCTTTTCATCGGACGTGTAATCTTCATTTCAGTACTAATCAAGAATAGACGATTTTTTAATATAGAGTGACAGATACTTCACAGTACATTCAGAACCTATTTTCCTGAGGCATGGACTACCATAAGAGGGCGAAAGGGCCAAGTAACTGAAGAACAAATGAAGGCTTATTTATGAACCCTAAATCAAAATTTATGCACAGCACATAAATTCCTTTCATGAAGAGAGAGGGAGGAAAATATATCTGTGCAGTTCTAAGATGGATATATTAAGAAAAACAAACAAACTCTTTTGTTCTAAAGCGAGCTACATATTTAAACATAAAAAACGTACTGGAGAGTATAACGTAAAATTAGTCAAGAGGATTTTATGTTAAAATATACACAGTATGCGTCATTTGATTATCTAATCCATATCTGGGGACATAGTAATGCTGAAGGTGATTAGTTTCTCTTATCGAACATATTACCTCCAGCGTAAGTTTAGTCTTTGCGCAATGGCAGTGAATGGGTTAAAATACTTGTCAGTAGCTAATTGGTTACAGAAAGTGTAGATAGAATCTGATAGTGAGCAATTATTGGTTCTACAGAAATAGTCTTTGTGCTTTCTGCACTGATTCTAGGGTAATGTAGTGAGGACTTACATATTGACACAAATTGTATGTGTGTTAAAGTGTATGTCCTCACTACATGTTGTCTGTATATGTGTGTCAATGTGTAGTGAGGAATTAGACATCGATATACGTACAGAATTTCGGCGTTAAAAGTTTTGAAACCTGAAGTGTCTGCATTCTATTTGAAGATATTACATTAGAGAAACTTTGTGAAATGTAAGGCAACATTTTATATATGTGTGTAACTTTTTAAGTTCAGCCATCACTTGTCCATTGCTTTAATATGAAGATATTTAAAATTTATTTCATCATGAATAAAATTGAAAAGTATGGGCGGAACATAATCCATATGCTGATTTTATTTGTATACTCTTACATATGTTCGTGTTTTTTGTTTTGCTTGTATGCTCCTGATTGTAACAGAACATTTGTTTTGTTGGTAAAAAAGCTTCAGCCACAGCGAATTTGAGGACGATATTGTGAGCAGAACCAATTTAACGCACATTCCTTAAAATTCAGAATATATTCCTTCTTAAAAATTTATATAATATTAAATAAACTAATTGGATCTCATGAATAATTTACAAGCATATACATAGTCAATACAATGCAAAATTCACATGACCGATTATATCCTTTACGCAACTTAGTTATTGTCTTCTACAATATCATAATAAGCTTTGGTTATAAAAATTATGTGTATGCAACTGGCAAGGGAAGCCTCCGAAGTGCCCGTCGCACCTCAAATCGAAACATATATGGTATGAAAGATCCATATGAGTAATGAACAAAACCGAAAGAATTTTTATATGAAACTCAATTTCTGATTTTTATGAATTTTTAAAATTTTTATAATTACACTGAAATGCAGCTTTGAGTTTGACCCGAAAGGCCGTAAAGTGAAGTCTTCAGTTAGGGGTAGTTTTACATTCATTTGGAGTGCTTGCCGAAAAGTAACAAATTCTTATATAACGTTGGCGGATTTTTTAATTACTGAGCCAAGAATATTATAAGAAGCTTAAAATAATTTTGTATTTTTTGCTTTAGAATAGTTTTTGACTATAGATTAGTTGTGAAAAAATTAACTTCAATCTTTTTGAATTATAGTATTAGATTTTATTAAAATATTGAAATATTTTTTCCATTTCATTCGTGTTGTTTCAGGGGGAATTTAATTAGTAAACTATTAAATTGAGTCTGAACTACTTTTTTTAATCCTTGAGGTCGTTTTGAAATAATTAAGATTTTTTGAAGCAGTTTATTTGTTTTTGTTTTGTTGTTGAAGTAAATTGATTTGAAGATTTTGTTTTGCAAATACTGAGGGATTCTCCTCATTCACAAAACAAAATCTTCAAATCAGTTTACTTCAACGACAATATAAAAACTAATAAATTGCTCCAAAAAATCTTAATTATTTTGAAATGACACAAGGATTAAAAAAAAAATAGTCAAACTCAATTCAATGATTTACTAATTCAATTTTCCCTAAAAGAACACAAATGAAATTAAGAATACTTTAATATTTTAATAAAAAACTTATGATTCAAAGATCGAATTTGATTTCCCCAAAACTAATCTGTAGCACAAAACTACCTTAACAAAATAAAAAAAATGCCTCTAAGTAAGCAAAGTCTGTTACGACAACATCGAGGTTACGCATACAAACACACACACACGTATATATATGACAACTACACCCTGCAACGGCAATTGAACGGCAAACACTACCCCGGGAAGAAGGAGGACGCGGACAAGCGGACCTCAAAGACTTACATGACAAGCAGATCCAGAGCATGAGGCAATACTTCCAGTTGAAGAGTCCCCGATCGCCACTCATCCAAGCCATAATACAAGCAGATGCAAATTACACGCCACTAAACCTGTGTAGTACCGAAGAGCGTGTCCTGGAAACAGCCAACGAACAGAAACTGAGAACTTGGGCCGGAAAACCATTACATGGCAGGCACTACAATGACCTGCAACAACCACACGTTGACAAAAAGGCATCAAATTCTTGGCTGGCCAAAGGCACTCTCCAGCCAGAGACAGAAGGATTCATGCTAGCCATCCAAGACCAAGTGATCGCAACAAGGAACAATCAGAAATTCATCCAGAGAAAAGACATAGAAAGCGACAAATGCAGACACTGTCATGCGGCATCGGAGACAATCCAACACGTGATGGCAGGATGCAAGATCCTTGCGCAGTCAGACTACAAACATAGACACGATCAAGTAGCGAAAATAGTCCACCAGAAATTGGCAGCGAATGCTGGCTTTCTGACAGAAAAATGCCCGTACTACAAATATGAGCCAGAGACCGTGCATGAGAACGAAACACACAAGCTTTACTGGGATAGAGCAATCATAACAGACAAGACAGTCCCACATAACCGTCCTGACATAACCCTCGTCGATAAATCGAATAAGACCACGTACTTAATCGACATAGCAGTACCCAACACCAATAACATACAGACAACCTACACAACGAAAATCACCAAGTACCAAGATCTCAGACATGAAGTACGAGATATATGGGGTATGGAAAAGATCCTCATCATCCCGTTAGTCATCTCAGCAACAGGGATAGTACCAAAAACGCTTGCGACGAATTTGGAGATACTCAACATTGACCCAAACACCTACATTGAAATACAAAAAGCCACAATCCTAAACACGTGTCACATTGTCAGGAAGTTTCTAGACATGGCACATTAAGAAGTGATGTAAAAAGAGGCTTGGGAACATGGCGCTCTGCCCGTCCCAAAGCCTGTTTCCGCCAAGAATGGGCGAGGAAAACTTTTATATATATATATATATGATATATATATATATATGGTTAATATTTGGTGGCGAGCAATGTATATGGCAAATAGCTGATAGGGCAACTGAGGAAAAAGCATAATGCAATTAGGGTTACGTCCCTGATGGCCCCGACTTGGCTACAACCCTTACCACAGCCTTATTTTCATTTGTTTGTATAAACATTTTATAACCATCAATATTTCACTAAAACCTTTATTCAAAACAGTGGTTTGAATTCAACGTATGTTCTTGCATTGGTCTTGTTGCTTTTCCATCTGTAAAACGATATACAAAGACAACTAGACATCACTTACCGGAATTTATTATATTCCTGTGAATATTTGTAAATATTATTTATAACGAAATATATTTTACGGCCCGCGATACCCCTGCACACCATACATGGGTTCATGAAGTGGAAACAGTCGGTGATTGTTGGTCTACCTAACGTGAATGTAAATAAAAACCTTGAAAAAACAAAAGAAATTCAAATTTTGGAAAACTATACCCGACTTTTTAAAAAGGTAAAAATTGCTTCTCTTACTAAAAATGAGATCATCTGAAAGAAAAGTAGATATTTGCTTCTACCTTTATCTGCCGGGTACACAAGTCTTGCCAAAACTCATTTCCATTTCTTGCAGCAAAGCTTTCGAAACCAATATCTCTAATATGCTAATGAGCTGACTATGTACTTCACTTTTGGAGAGAAAATTTTGAAAGAGGCTTCTCCATTCTTTGACCCCGGGGCATTCTTCTGACCTTTATAGAAAGCCAAGCTATTATTTTTTGAGGCGCCTGCCTTAAACGAAAATTCTCACTGTGAACAGCGTAATTTTGGTACACAAATTTTCTGTTGCCCCCACGTGCGGCTTAAACTACCTCCTGTTTATCTGCCCCCACGGAAAAACTTTTAAAACATATTTGAAACCGTGACTTTTCTCTTTTAATGAGAAAAGCCAAAAGCTTATTATTTCTCTCAGCACGTAACTTTTGTGCTTCGAAACCTTTCAGAAAAATGTTTGCTAACTTTTGGCTTTTACAAAACGTTTTTTCCCCAGTTTGCATCTCACCCGCATATATGAAGGACGACATAAGGTATCTCTTGCTTTGCAACGAATATGGCAATTCAACTAGTTTACACTTGAAATATTTATAGGATACGAGTGATTATATAGTACTAATAGCAAATTAATCCAAAAGGAATTCATTTAAATCATCGTTTAGCGTTGAAAACGTTTTAGTTAGTTTTCACCCATTGTTGGTCGTTCATGTTATCTTCCCATTAAGATTTTATGTAAATTTATTGTCAATTTGAGCCCATTTTTAAACTTTTCAAATTTAAATTAAAAAGGAATTGACTTTTACAACGCTGATTTATTTGCAATTTTACTAAATATTTTTCATATTTTAAATAATAAGTAACACCATTTCGTCAGTATATACCACAATCGAAGCAATAATATCCTATTCTTTGTAAGTTTCTTAAGAGGAATTTAACATATTCAATGATACTCTCAATTTGAAATTAAACTATTGGAGGTATCAAAATTTATAACTCTAGATATGAAAATTAATTATATTTCAAAGCATCTGTAACAAATCCTTTAAAAGTTTGTTACTCTGAAAGTAGGAGTGATGAGTGACGTAGAAAGAAGATAGTGGGGTGCTCAGGCCGCCGGCCAGCCGGCCCTAGGGCCGTTGCACCCTCATGGAAGGTAGGACTCCCGCCTCTGAATAGCCAAGGATTTGCGCTCTCTGATAATCCAAGGATTTGCGCTCTCCGATAATCCAAGGATTTGCGCTCTCTGATAATCTAAGGATTTGCGCTCTCTGATAATCCAAGGTATGCGCCCCTTGAGATCACCCAGTTCGCGCCTGGATCAACCCCATTCGATATCAAAATGCATATTTTTTTTTAAACCCTCATTACATGATCTTCCATAAACTGCTTAGGGTTTTTATTGCTACGCTATAGGAGTGATATGTTGTAATATTTGTTTGTTTTTTTGGTTTTACGGCTCAAAGACTACAGTGGTCATGCTGCGCCGGGACCTACTGTTTTCCGAGGAATCCGAACCTCTTAAGGCCTGGGGAACCAAACCCCGGACTACAGTGAGCAGTGCGATCTTTTATGAGATCTCTGAGTAAGCGTTCTTTTTGCACTGCTGGGAGTCGAACCCGGATTAGCCGCGCAATAGGAGAACGCGTTACCACACTGCGCCACCGCAGGGCGATATGTTGTAATAAAATTCAACGATGTGTCTATCGTAAAGACTACAACAAAGTCTTTAACTTATAAATAATAATTTAGTAAATTTACATAATTGAGTTCCTGGAAAAAGTAATTTTCTTTAATACACTGTATGTTGCTCTATTTCGTTAGCTACTCTATAACTTCAGCAGATGCAATGATTGCTTTAAATTTTATTATAAAATTTTAATAAAACAAATTGTGTAGTCATGGCATGACTAACAATTTTTAGCTGAAAACATGATGTCATTTGCAATCGCAAAAAAAGTATATCGCTATTGAGAGTTTAAAATCACGTACATAAAAAAAACATTTGATTTCATGTAAATGAAAATATATAGAAAACAAGAGAAATCGCGTGACTGAAAAACAAATTTCAAAATGTTTATGAAATCAATTTTTAATTGCACAATTTCTCAACTTGTGATTTAGTTACTTTGTCTCTGAATTTTTATACATAAAAAAATATTTTTTCAACTTCTGTGGTTTTGTATTTTTAACAATGATATGTTAACATTAAAAATAATTTGAAATTCAGGCAAAAATGAGAGTTCAAGTGTTACGTAAGCAATATTTCGGCCAAAAGTCAACCCGCCCCCAATTCCAAGAAGGTACTTACGTAATACTTCAAATCTCCCAAAGCACTGATTTATGAAATTTTGGAATTGACAATAAATTTATATATGGGAAAAAATAGATAATAATTCAGGATTCATTTTAAATCTAAAATTTTATGTTCCTTTCATTTTAGCAAAGCAATTCACCTTTAATATACTTTCCTCAAATTTTACATACGTTTCTAACGCTTGGATTTGTGATTTATGACTAAAATAAATAAAAAGGTTGTACAATAGAAACTTGATTTCTGCTCTAAACAATGACCCAGCACTCTATGCAATGCACCAATGCCAAAAATGAATAAATGGAAAATCGGGAAAATTGGAAAAATATAATAAAATTCTAGGACTAAAAATATTTTTTAATTTTTAATTAAAAATATTATAACACCTTTATTGATGTATTTATAACATATTGTATGTATGTTAAAAAATATGACGCTGCGAAGATTTTAAACTACATAACAAGAACCTTCTGACCAATCGGAACGTGCCATGTGGAATGGACTTCCGTTATCATGGGAGCAGTTCTCCTCCCCGCAAGGGGGCGCTTGTTTAAAAGAATCTTAGCTTCGGGCTTCTGGATAATCGAGGATCCGGACGACTGAGGTCCGGTCGTGTTGCTACTCTACTAATTATCACAATCACTTGTTATATTTAAAATGTAATTGTTTACAGTGGTATACATCTATTATTCTCTTTTAAATGCTATTGAAATCATGATAACTTCTTTAATAGTCATAATCCCGCACAAATCTGCAACAATGGTAATTCCCACATCATCTTTAATAGTCATAATTCAGCACAAATCTGCGATAATAATAATTTCTACAGCATCTTAAATAGTCATAATCCCCGTAGCTTCACTAACAGTCATGATTTGCGTGGCATCCCGACATGTCATGATTCCATAGCATACCCAATAGTTATGATTCCTCATGACATAATAGTTATAGCATAATAATTAATAGTTAAAATTCCTAGTTCTGATAAACCTAATCGCTGTCCAAACGCAAATTGCGCAATTACTGCTAATCGTGATGAGCTTTGGTGATAGGGTTTATATAATTATTATTAGATTTTTTTATAGAATTATTATTATTATTATTATTAGGTATTAGGGTTTATAGAATTAGTTTTTTCTTCAAATAAAAATGATTTCATTAATATGCATTTATAAGCACTATAGGCACATTCTCTTCATAAATTTCTTGCACCCATACAAATTATCTTCTCATACCTAGTGCTCTGCAATATAGAAATAATAATTTATTTTCTTGTAAACATATTTACTTTTGAAAATAAATTACATGAGAAAATTTTAACGACAAACTATAATTATAATCATTACATATTTGATAATTACTGCTTTAATAATCACCAATTTAAAGAACAGTATTTCACTTAGTGGAACGACAGGGAGATCCCCTATCTCTCGTAATGATGGGCAAGAAGAAGAGGGAGGAAACTCATCCCTAGGTCACGTGTGAATCGTAGATCCCTCGTGAAGTGTTAATTGTGGATCTAACCGACGGGGATGCCAGTAATTAACTGCTTGGAATTTCTGAGGAGGTGACTTTGACCTTTCCCGAATCAAAGTCCCAGACCCACGCATTCAATCTGGCAAAAATGAGGTCACGCTCCACCTATTTTTTTATGCATGCCATGACAAATTGTCTTCTTTACAACAAATGGCCTGCCTCTATTAGCAATTAATAATACATTTTATCGCGAGAAAGTTCGAAAATCCGTAAAGAGATTTTCAAAATTTTCAACCCTTCGACACAAAAAAATTCAGATAATTTTAGTGGAAAAAGTGATAAATGCAGTTTGGAGAAATGATTGGTTGAACGGTCTCCCACCCACTGTGCAATTACTCCTATAGTTGTTAACAGCACAAAGTCGTTAAAAAAGTCGAAGAATCATAATTGTTTTTCGTTTTCGATTTTTTGACTCTGCTGATGATTACGGGTGAGGATTGATACAGTTGTGTACAGTCATGTCTTCCAATTACTCGGATCATTTCTTTAGAAAATGGAAGAATTATGCAAGTGTCATGATTCTTAAAATTATTGTCATTGGAGTGCATTTCCTTTTGATAAATCGCGTTCGTGCCGATTTCGTCCTTCTTTAAGTAGGGGAAATTGATGAAAATTTGGGCTCCCTTATTGGCAACAGAAGTAAGTAAAAGATTCTAAATCTATGATTACATATCTGAGCGCTATCGTTTTCCACCTCCTCGCCTCTACAGCAAAAGAACCCAACCCTTATTGCAGCATAGCCAAATATTGAACTTCATTTGAATGCTAACACTCAAAAACATATTTTAATATGAGTTATAATGATTGATTCATTCCGAATCTAATTGCTCAAAACTGGAGAAAGCATATTTGAGAAAGTTCACGAAGTTTTAAGCACACAGCGTAACATTTTATTTACACATCGAAATTTTTCAATCTGGATTAAATACAATGCCATGAAGCTCCACAGTTTGGATAATTAATGAAATTGTCTGGAAGTTTAGAAACATTGTGTTATGGAAAGAGCAGTTGATAAAATATTAGGTATTTAATTGATTATAAACAAATTTCAGGTTCAGAATTGTGTGACGATAATATATCCCAATACTTAAAAAGTTGGCGTTTCTTTTCATCTTCGCTAATATTCTCCAAGAGGTCGTTCAGTCAGTGGATAGTTTTCGATTAATACCAACGCATTTTCTCGCAACTAAAATATTTTGAAAAATCGCCAAAAGATTTTATTTTTTGGCCCACTCTAGTGAGAAAAAACACCAAAATAAGAAACAGCGAAATGCAAAAAAAAAATTGTTGGCGGACGGGGTTACACATTTTTTTAAAATACGTGACCAAGCGACAAAAACATTATTGTTATCGCTCTTGGTAAAATTGTTTGGTTGTTCAGGGGATATATGTGTTAATAAGGACGATCCCAAAATTATTCGTAAATAAAATATAGTATAAGAAATTAATGCTCTAATTTGTTTATGCTTTTTGCAAATATCAAATATATTATATATATATATTGATAATATAGAAGCTATTTATTTTTCTTATAATAGTAATAACTTAGAAGCTAGGTAATGCTGGCTTCTTTAGGAGTGCCTGAGGTCATTTTAGTATATTTCGATATATGTATGCTAAAAGACCCTGAAAGGCATTAACAGACACAAACTATGTAGTACATAACTAGTTTGATTTCTACTGCAATTAGTAAAGAAAAATGTATTGATTGATCGTCATTTTCAACATCAATTTTGCGATTTCGAAATTTTTCAAGGAATACGGCTATATACTTTTTTGTAATTAGCAGACATCTTGTACAAATTATAGATTTAAATTAATTTCTCGCATATTTATATTTGAAATTAATGCAGGGGAAAATAACAATAGGACTAAAAGTAGTTTAATGTGAAATATGCAGTTCATACTACGTAGTATATTCTCAAATATTAACTTTGTATTAGACAACGCGTTTGTATATACGAACTTTTTCAGACTTGTATATACGTTTGGGCTTTTATATACTTATTTATAAGAACTTGCATAAAATTCAAGACTTGAGATTTAAATAAATATTGTTTTGGGTTAAACATCATTATGACAACTAGTTCATATCTCCCTTGAAAATTTCAATTTTAAAAACCGTTTAAATTGATATCAGAATTTATATTTGTAGGTTTATGTACAATATCCTGCAAATCTGCATGTACAAATATATGTAATTTCGTATATACAAAATACCATAAACTGGTATAATTCGGAATATGTAGAAACATATGTATTGAAATATGTAGACATTTGTATGTATCAAAATATGTGGAAACTTGTATGTATCGAAATATGGATATGTGTATATCTCATAATATAGGAACTCGTATGTATAAAAGTAACAAACTTCCATGTATCAAAGTATGGAAGCTTTTACTTCACAAAATCTTAAAAGCGCACCAACAATATCATACAAACATATAGAAACATGTATGTACAAAAGTATAAAACGGTACATGTGCTAGGATGTATAAACGTACAAAGTGCATAAACTTGTATATTTAAATTTCCATATATAATGGATATTTGACACGTAAAAATATCATACACATATTCTTATATCATCTCTCTGAAAAAATGTGTAAATTCCCCTACATAAAAATATTTTTTCAATCTTTCGATCACTTTTTATCACAAAAGGCTGGTAACGCCTATAATTTGCCCAATGTATGAAAGCAGAAACAATTCTCTGGCAGTTTGATCAAATAGCAGTTTAGTGTTACAAAAGAAGTCTTTCACTTATACAAGACAAATTTGGGAGAACACTCCAAGCGAAAAAGCTCCTTCTTGTGTTGCCTATCGAAAAGGAAAATTCAGCCGTTTGGGGGGATCTGTTTTGCATGAAATTTGCTCCTTTAGTTTCTGTCGTAAGTGTAGAAAGATTATTCCACGAGGTTAACTGAACTATTACTCTTTGAACACGTATACCCCCGAGGGTAATACCTGAGTTGCTACACGGAAATTTGGCCATCAAGAGGCTACACTTCAAGAACTAAAACTTTCTGGAATATGGTATATGCTCCGACACGGTATCCTACTTCAAAACACTTGCATTTTTTAGAAAAGTTTCCTATGTTCTATTTATAACCAGTAACCAAATAGGGTTAATATTTGTTTTATAAACTAGTGCCGCGATTAAACTGATAAAGGAGGAAGGAAAACACAAATTATCAATGTCTTTAAAAATTTTCCTTTTTTCTATAGACGTTATTTTTGATTATAAGAAAATACTTAAAAACAGATTCTAATTGAATAAACTTGTGATGACGACAAATTTTATCAGCATACTTTTAATGACCAGAGAAAAAGAGCGGGCATTTGAATTTAATACTATTGACGACATTTATAAATTTATTTGTAAATATGATTTTTAAAGAAATATGGCATATTTCGCGTAATGTTTGTGCATAGTGTGCACTTTTATTACTGTTGATTATGGCATGGTCATCCATGTTGATGTAAGTGATCTTCAGGCGTGCGTATATTATGCACTGAATCGTTTCATTGTATGCATACTGATGTCCAAACGCTAAGGACATAATACACCTATACCTGTATATAAAACACATTTAATAATTGCAGTAAAATGTAAATAGAAATATATTTTCAGTGTTGGAAGAAAGTATGACACAAAATGTCTCATAAATTACACACAAATGAAGTTGTAATCATTGATTTATTTTAAAAATTACAAATTTAGGAAAAACGTAGGTGAAGAAGAGATGTACCCTGCATGCCGATAATCGGGCTGAGACACATCTCAGCATAGAATATGTCGAATATATCTAAGAACTACAATGCAGCTTTTAAAATGTCGGAGAGCGTGCTTGCACCACATGGTACATATCCTGGGACAATTTAACCCAAACTTCTTAAAGATCATGGATGAGGTACTACTTGTTTTCTGGAAAGGAAATTTACACCACCGATGTGTTATCTTAAATGTGTCCCATATGTATTCAACGAGTTTGAGGTCTATTAATCGTACCGCCCACGCAATGCGCTAATATTTAACGGTCTCCAGAAGTGCCATTTCTGCTCTTAAACGATGTGTCGTTGCGTGGTCATCCATGAATAGGAACCCGCCTAAGGAACCACGAAGAAATTCACTCATTCAATTAAACAGATCACAGGGGAACTTCATTAAAATATTTTTTGTCAGTAACAGTCCTATTATCTAGTATGAGCAACTCAGCGCGTCCATTAGTTATGATGATGGTAAACACCATAGTTCCACGTACTCCATATCTGTCCTTTTAATGCAATCTTTTGCAACTGTATACAGTTGACAGTATACATAAAGGTACAATTACCCCTTCAGTCAAGATCAGTTGCAATATAAAAACTAAGAAACAACTCGACGAAAATAAAACGGATCTCATCTGTGCAATGTATATCAGTCGATATATGAATAAAATAAATACCTTTCTTTAATTTTAAATGCAACTATTTATATCAATAACTATCCTTTCGAATCATTAAAATTATTATTAAAAGAGGAAAATCAGGTGAAGTATTCTTAAGCATTGATTAAATAATTATCAGTAAAAATTATCAAGCAGATTAATAACATATTCACTCCTCAATAAATTACTATGTTATCAGAAAAAAAATTCTTGCTAACGTGATAATCTCAAATTCAAATCCTTGGATCAAAAATTTATTTTTTTAATCGTCTCCTTCTTTGCAGACCCTCTTTGGTTCAGATCCTTTGTTGTCTTCGTTTTTAATTAAATTTGTTATGCATCGAAAACTCGGAAACGCTCATAATATTTTTGAGGTAAACTTTTCTCGGATACAACACATTTTAACATGTTTAACATGTACAATTTTCAGGGCACAATATTTTGTGAGGTAAATAGCTCGGAAGCATAAATCAATGCTCTTTGCCTGCTATTGATTATAAAAGAAATAAAACTACTGGGCATTAAGTTTTTTCGGAAAGGACTCGGCTCCTACATAGTTATTTAGTACGAATAAATTATGGCGAAGTGCACACTGGGATATTTATCACTAAAGGAGATCTACTACCCACATAATCCCATTTTTCACGTGCCAAGAAGTATACCAAAAGATTATGTTGTTGCTTAGCTTAACCTAGCAATTAGCACCTGTTAACAGGAATCTGACGTATAAATATAACCTGCATTTTATTTCGGTATGCCAGGAGTTATTTATGTATGGGTTGGACCCTCTAATCTTATGGACCACATCCATAATAATAGCCAAAGCACTATCCATTACGTTTATTTGATAGTTCTAACTACAGGTAAGAAATGTGAAATTTTAAGGCTCTAAAATTAATAGGGCCAAACGATTAATTCCCGATAATTCTTTCATTTTATATCGATATCTTCCCTCTTATATACCAGTTCGCAATATTTCTTACTCACCTGCCTACAGTGGAAGATGGAAACGTAAAAATAACTAAGATTATGATCCATTGAGAGGCTTGAAATCCAAATGGGCGCTTGCGGTATTCAGCCAATAATCACTTGTAAGAAACATGAAAAATAGACATAGGCATGAACAGGTCTCGGCGCATCCGGTCTAGCGATTGGATTTTTACAACTGCCGAGTAGGAAATTTTCTTTTCCTACTAAGTAAGTTTCTAAGATTTCTTATTAGGTGAGCGAAGTACCGTTTTCAGTCCGGCGAGTAGTTTCCGCCTCATTTTGTAGCTTCAAGTGTATTAATGTCTCCTATTATAATAATAAAAATTTACAAGAAAGATGATAATAATGGATGAAATACATTAAACGCCTTATTTCGCACTCGGTC
This sequence comes from Dysdera silvatica, assembly GCA_006491805.2. Taxonomy (NCBI): domain Eukaryota; kingdom Metazoa; phylum Arthropoda; class Arachnida; order Araneae; family Dysderidae; genus Dysdera; species Dysdera silvatica. Next base: position 43,284,933 of record QLNU02014176.1, on the reverse strand, counting down.
CATAGGTAGTTTGCCAGGACCACAAAATTCGTGAGCGCGCTGCGGTTGTGCAGTGGTAAACCGGTCACATATCGTACCATTAACCCTGATTCGACTTCAAATAGTATCGCAGAACATATGCGTACCGTTGTGGTACGGGATTTGGCAGCTAACGATCGGATTCCTGCACAAACTAAGTTCCGACGGTCCTTGACGGCCCTTCCACCATAGAAAGGCAAACAAATAAATATCGCCGCGCACATTTTCTTTGCAATGCATTATCACAAAAAATGATTTTCTAAACGATATATAATTTTTCAAATTTACATATACTGGGCGTTTTTAAACTACACATTCATACCCCTTGGGGGAGGGGGGAAGTCGACCAAAAGCATCGCAACGTAGATTAACATTACATGTTATACGAAAATATGATATTTGTAATATGTATTTCGAATATTTTTGTATATGCGAAAGCCGTTGAAAATTTGTAATGGCTGAAGGGATTCCTGAGTAAAAGACGTTTCAAAATCCTTCTACATAGCGATGAAAAATCACTTTTATTTTTAATAATAATCGTGCCACCCAGGGGCGGACTGGGACATCTGTCAGCCGGCCCTCGGGCCGACGTCCTCCGATAATCCAAGTTATGCGGCTTTTAAAAGGACGCAGTCCGCCCTTGGTGCCACCAGCTAGTAGTCTCATCCCCTATCTTAGTATTCCTCAGTTAATACGCATTCTGATATCTTATATTTGGGGAACATTTCATTTGATAGGAGATTTTTTTAAGGAAAAAAAATTCGCAACCCCTGGATACAAGTCAAGATCGCATACAGCAGGATTTTTGAACTATGCGTCGCGTATTTTGGTCGAGGGCGTCGGACAAAGATTACAATTCCTATTAAGTTTAAATGCATCATATATATATATATATTGCAATTTTATAGGTATATATAAAATTTTAGCGTTGTAATACACCTCTCCTTACGTAATTTATGTGGACTTCGTTATGTCTTTATAATTGTCTCATGAAGAAAAAAGGAGTTAGAAATCAGAATTTATCATTTTTTAGATTAATAAATTTAATTTTGAGTAACAGGTTAAATACAGTAAAACCACTATATACAGAATCCCATATTTCCATAAGAAACCTCGATTTATAAAAGAGATTTTTTATATATGTGTATTTTGTATTCTATTGTATTTAGAGACATGTTTCGGCCAATACGGTATTATTTATAAACAAATAAATGTGAATCACATTATACACAATTTATTTTCATTAGATAATTAAAAACAGAATTCATGTAACGAGAACAAAATATGCGAAATCTAGCTTTTGAAGCACTATATTTATGTAGAATTTTTATACATTTATGCAATTTTTCAATTATATATATATTTTAATTATATGCGTATTTTTTAATCGTATGCATATTTAATCATATGCATATTTTAATCATATGTATTTTTAATTATATGCATATTTTCAATTAATTTCCCCATATTTTCAATTATGTGCATTTATATTTCTTTAATATACTCTCCAATATCTTGCAGTACGATAACTTGTAATGATAATTCATTATAAGAACGTTTGTACATAATAAACATTCATCATGATATCATCAAAATATATATCATCAGGAATATTTTCAGCGAACTGAAACCATGACGTTTTAAAATATTTAACAAATAAAAATCTCGACTTTTTTAATAAAATTCGATATGCATATATAGATTTGCGATATACGGAAACTCAATATACGAAAATTCTATTGTATAAAATGTTTTTTGATAAAAATCAGTATATCTTTGACGATACTCATAAAGTTAGAACAACTAAATGATTGAAAACATTTGAACAATATTGAAGAACAGCAAGTTGTCCATTTTATGAACATTTGTAATTCCGTATATGTTATCTCATTATTTTAATTATCTTATTTGAAACATATTTTAAATAAGGATTAGGTTTATACCATAACTATTTTGAAGAATTTATATTCAAAGTTTGATCACCAAATTAAAAAAAAAATTGCATGCAGCCAATTTTGGCTAAGTTAACTTAAAAGTTGCTCACCTTTATTACTTATTATCGCCAAAGTCAGGTTCTCACGATCCTTTAATGGGTTATACATAATGTAATTGAGAGCATTAAACCATGAACGTGAACAACAATACGTAACGCACGAAGTATCTTAAAACTTAATTATTTCGTCAAGTTATTTTTTGCTGAAGGCGCAAGTTTTAAGAAACAATTATTTGCTATAATTGCAATAACGTCCATATAGCCTTAGAAAATTTATTAAAATATGTTTTTGATTTGATTCAATACAATCAAATTGTTGTTTCGTGGTAATTTACATAAGGTAATATGTAATGGATTACATTTTATTTAATGCTTAATCCAAATAAATTAATGGAATACTCTTTGAAAACGTGCATTTATAATAAATGTGAATTTTTAATAAACGTGAGCTTTTAATTAAAGTAAACATGTAATAAACATGAACTTCTGAAATGTGATAACTTCTGGAACGTGATAAATGTGAACTTGTAATGAACGTCAACTTGTAATAAACGTGAACTTGTATGCAGTAAGCTCTCCCATTAGCCACTCCCAATAGATCGAGGTAAAACTACCGTTAAACTAAAAGAAGCGTTAATCAGCATGCTGTGCTGATTAAGAACTGACTAATTTGGCCGATTTTCTTTCAAACCTGCGAGCGTCAGAATGCCAATATATTAATATTTGATAATGACACTGGCCTGTTTAGAAATATCTTCCCTTTCTTTTTTCTATTGTTTATTTAATTGTATCTTACATTTTCAAAATACATGTACTTCTCAAACTATACCTGTGTCTTTACTTGAACTTGATAATAAACCCGCAAGAAGCTTGAAAATTTTCTATTCAAAATTTAGTTTCCATATGCACGGATTGTTCTTTTAGTAATCATCAGAAACTGGAATGTTGGAATCTACCTTGCTTTTTTAAGCCACTATAGAAGGGACTTGTCCAATTCTATTGATTTAGAAGAACAAATTTTCTAACGTTTATTTGATGAATATTCGATTGGAATTTTTGCACAGCCTGGAATACCTTCTACAACTTGTCAAAATGGCTTTTAGACTGGGGCAGCTAAAATTGTTTAAATAATTATAGTTTTTCTTTAATCATTTTTTTCATTATTTGATAATTTTTACATATCATGAAGCTTGGGACGTTTCTTTAGGGAGCCAGCTTTCAACCTGCAAAACTAAACTCAAACAAAAAACAATGCTGAACCCTTTCTTTTTGTTTACGAAGAAAACATTACAATTTCAGACTGCCCATAAAGGCGCTTGTGTTCAGCAACAGGGCATGAAATGAGAAAGAACGAAACAAGATGTTTTTAAGCGGAAAGAAGTCCTTATCGGGGAATGTATTACTTCTATAAAGCATTTGTAGGTATAGGATTAACTTGAGAGTTAAATATAGAGTGAAATGGGGAGCAAAAAAAAAATTGTCTGGAAAAAATACGATTTTGCCTCTTTTCTAAAAAAACTGGCGAGAAAGTGCCCCATGCACCACCCAGATTACGCCTATGTTTGTAGAGACCGTAAAGTACTGTCGTTAAACAGAAATGGTCGCTAATTAGAATTACGCCATTGAGAGAATTAAGTACATACTTTAAAATAAGGGTATACCGTGGAAAAAAACCAATATTTCTCTTCTTATACATTAGCAAGAGATCTTAATTCTGTACAGTGTCCTGTGTGGTTCTTAATATGGAAGATGATATTGATATAAAGATATGAAAGATATGGAGATGATGTAAATTTCATGATAGGGATTATCTTCTGAGTGACTAATTACACGTCTATATGGAATAGGCCCACAGTTCTTTAGGGAAAATCGGAGAAAAGACTTGCCTATTAAAAACCCAGTAAAACATAATTAAATTTCGAGTCCATTTATTGCGTGATGTTGCGCACATGTGGTCCAATGGACATAGTTCCAAAAGTGATAATCGCGAAACGACAAATGTGATATATTGTTGGAAAGATCTCCCAAGATATTATTCACGTGTAAAATATTTATTCGATTTTATATTTACTTTATATTTTATTGTGCGCATGCTCGTCACAAAAGTGTGTGAGAAATAAAAAAAATGGCAAAAAGATAGGAAAAATGTATTATAAAACGCATGAGAATTTTTAATAATGATGGCGCTCAAACAAATTTCGTAACGAAGAGATTTACTGCAAAGATCATGCGAACATTTGATTCACTTTGATTTTTTGACACAAATTTGGCAGACGGGCTCTTCATATGAATATTTTTTATTTTTAACCCTTTGAACTTCACGTATGGAACATCAAACTGGTATTTCACCACGCATACTGCCTAAACTAGTTGATACGTTGAAGAGTGGAATTGGTTTAAAATCAAACTTCAAATTTTTAATATATCTTCATGCCTATGCACAAATATTTGATTTCCTGCAAATAATGTATGTTCCGTAAAACGCTTGATGAAAAAGTTGCATAAAACTAGTTGAACCTTATAGCAAAAACTTTAATAAAATAGCTATATCATCATCTTTATAAAATTCGGCAGACTTTTTACCTTTCCATGTGTCTACAATCAGAATAGCTTTCTTTTCTATATTTATTTCAACAATAGCTTGAAAAAATTTTGGACGAAATCTCCTACAAATCTCTTACCCAATTTGCCAGATTTGGAATACCGAACTAGAGAGAGAATAATTTTGTTGAAACATTTTTTTTTATTACGTTAGTCAACGAAGACAGTGACAAAATAAGATATATTTCTTACCTTATTTGACTCACTCTATACTTATTTAAATACTGTTAATTGCTTGTTTTAGAGGTTGTTTTTGTTTTAAATCGCTTTCTCTACAAATCTTCTTAAAAATGATTTTTTTTTGTTATACTAATAGCAATTTGGATCAAAGGCTGGTCAATGAAAAGATTTTGGGTTAAAACTGGATTTCTAACCATAAGCCTTTATCAAGTGTTAACATTGCCAAAAGTCATTTATATTATGAGCAGTTGGTGGCGATAATTTCTATCATTTTTATAAACTAAATCGTTATTTTTAATATTCTCGTAAAATAAAATTGCTTATCTAGTCTGCAAATGACCATTTATACAATTTAACAATCATATATGATGTATTTTTAATGCGAAAATCGCGCTTTTACTTTAAACTTTTAAAATTGGCAATATATTAAAAAATAGTTGACTTAGCTAGATAAGGCATCAAAAATTCTGAAATTTGATGTGCATAAATAAGTCAACGTTTTGTTTAATATACGCGAGCGTAGAGCGTTGTACAAGTTTTGGCTTCTACCGTCGCCCCCGCCCTATAGAAGGGAAATTCAGGTAATATATTTTATACATGATATCTATCTTGATACACCTTTCCAACGATATATAACAACCGCCGTTTCGCAGTTCCTACTTTGGGAACTTCCCTTATGAGTCTACAAAGACGATCAGTGAAAATATCATGATCGATGTGCAAGTTCCTATCATACAAGTTGTAGATTTCAGTATCGATGCCAAGCTTAATTTGCACATTCTAGACTTTATGAAAGCGCATTTCAATATAGATTATCTCCCAGTCAAATCTCAGACAACTGTGGGCGGTACAAATATTTATTTATTCTCGTTGATGAGCTAGCATGCTTTAACTTCATCGTTGCTCCCTTATTGTAAAATGATGGAACTACTTAGTAATAAATTGGATAATTAGTTAGATTAATTATTATCAGAAACTAATTTAATTAGATTAAATTAGTAAAATGATAAAATTATGTCTCTTAAATATATTAATTATGTTTCTTAATTACATTAAAAATGCGATTAAAAAACCAACACAAGTTCATCGCATATACCGATGCAGTAGGTTCATAATGCCATCATTTATGCTACTTTGTAGCATCATGTTAACGTACGGAGCACTATTACGAGCAGACCCTGCTGTAATGCAGCTCATAACGAATGATATATTACATAAAAAGGTTAAACACTGGTAAAATAGCAATGAAAAAGATCACTCAAGCTTTCGGACGCATCAGCAGCAGTCCTTCATCAGGAGTAATGACGATGTTATGTTTTTGAATGATATATTGCGAAGTACCATAACCTGATCCTAGGTTATCAGCAAAATATCGCAGAGTTATCCATCTATCTCCTTGATCAAGTTCGGTATGAGCAATGCTCAATTCCATTGTTGAGGAACACGGATTATTCTTTCCAACCAGGTTTGATTCAGTGACATTTTTCCTATCGTCCGCAAATGCCAGACGTCATTTCGAAACTTGGTACCTTGACTTCACAGCGTTCCCAGACACTTCACAAGGGACGCTATTTCAATATACTTCGGACGTTGATCAAAATACATCTATAATTATCCAAACTTATATTGAAATGAGGAAATAACTGAATAAATATAAAAGGAGTATTGTAAGAGAAATATTTATTTTACTAATTACAGCATAAAAACGAAAAGTATTAAAAATACGATGATGTATGAAGTGATGTATTGTGTATATCAAGTAAATTATAATATTGCAGCTATTTATGGTAAAAAGTTGTATTGAACGATTGTTTTTGAACGATGTTGGGTAAGAAAATGATGTTTATCGTACTCACGTGGTCACTAAGTAAATACCTCAATAATAATTTAAAATACCAGTTCTAAACAAGCGTATTTACATAAACTTTTTACACATTATCTCATGTATTTAAAGTTTTTTTTAATGGTATGCCGGAGCAGTTCTCTGTAGCAATAAATGGAGAAAATTTTTTATATTCAAATATAAGTATAATATCCGGTGTAATATCATGATTCCCATATAATCAGTGACATATAACATATTATGTAATATATGTAACCCGATTAATGAGTTCACAGTACAATTATTCATATCTACATTTTTTAGTAAAACATATTAAATTTTTAAATTGAAAGATTTCTTGGTAGCTATAGGTGTTTTGCATTTATGTTTATTTTATAACGTAAATACATTACCTTTAATTAATCAACCCAGCTTTAATCAGCTTCCACTTCAATAGGATCACCCAGTCCTCTTGGCTGAAACCTTAAAAGGCGATCATTATTAAGGAATAAACAAAAATCCCTTGTTTTTTTCAAATAATGAGCCTTTCATTATGTGCCCATTTATTGTCAAATAACTTAGCGACATTCAAAATTTGATCGGCCCATAATTTTTTCTCTATTTAATTTTTTCCAATCTTCGCCATGACATTAACACAGTACAACAAAATTTTGCTGTTGTATGTCTTTTCATGTCTAAGTAATTATTATATCATTTAAAATTAATTAATTTAGAAGTCTTCCACATAATAGCTTTATATTTAAAAATTCCTTTTTTATGGATAGTCCAATTTTTGTTGAAACAGGCTGAGGTCACCGTGCTGTCATGGTAGGTTAGGGGGTAATCTACGGTAGAAAACTTTAATATTTAAGGATTTTTCATCCATTTCTAATTAAATATTTAATTTTCTATTTCTCTGACCGCAGAAAAATTGATATTTATAAATGTCAAAATTTTAAATTCGCATCAAAAGTCTATCACACTAAAGAAAAGAACAAAGTTTCACACTCACGTTTTAAAAAATGTAATCCTTGTTTACTTTTCCTCATGAGAATATTGCGTCATTGAAGTGGCATTCAATTGATTATGTCATTATGAGTGACATTTAATTGATCATGTCATTATGATTGACATTCAATTGATTATGTCATTATGAGTGACGTTTATTTGATTATGTCCTTATGAGTGCCATTTAATTGATCATGTCATTATGATTGGCATTTAATTGTTTATGTCATTATGAGTGACATTTAGTTGATTATGTCATTACGAGTGGCATTTAATTGATTATGTCATCATAAGTGACATTTAATTGATTATGTCATTATGAGTGACATTTAATTGAGTATGTCATCATGAGTGACATTTAGTTGATTATGTCATTATGAGTGACATTTAATTGCTTATGTCATTATGAGCGACATTTGATTGATTAAGTCCTTATCAATGATATTTAGTGATGCCATCAATGCCATCATCGTCTATATAGATCAATCCCTTCACACCAATGGTGGTAAAGAGCGCAATTTTCACTTGAAGGAAATTCGAACCGAAGATTCAAAATTACGTACATGCCATTAAAGGGTTAGAGGTCCCTTACTTTTTATCTTTCCATGTTGAATGGCTTTCAAAGCATAACGTTTGCGTTTTGACACTAATTTCTCAAAATTTAAATAAACGTAACGGGAAAGGTCAAAATGTGTGTTGAAATACATTCATTAAAAAACGACGTCTCTGACTTGTCTTTGCTCAACACTTCGCGTATAATTTCAAGAATTTTTCATCTCTTTTACGCCTTATCAAGCACGCACCCTTTCGGCTTTGAGGACGATATGCGCTGATATAATATATAGCGGAAATTAACGGGCCTGCTTTTGTACTCGTACTTGTAGCAAGGGTCATTATTTTTGAATAAGCGTTTTCTTCGCGACGTAGACGAGAACCAAGTATTCCCAGCGAGAAAATTACCGAAGAAAAAAATCTGCAGAGGTTCTCGGGGAGCCCTGCCAAAAGAGAAAGTGAAAGCGATGCATTATGTATGAATGGGTTTATGACCAAAGAAACTACGCTGACTTCACGCAAGCTCGCGTTATTTTAATAAAATCAACGTGGCCTCCCGTTTCGTCGGGGGCATATTCATAAGCGAGAACCGTGTAATTGCTTTACCTTGGCAGATACCATTAGTTAGAGGTCTTGGACACCTCCATTCATCAAACACTTACCTTACGGTAATACGAACGGGTCGGTAAACGATTTCCCAATTTGGCTTCGCACCTTTACGGTGTTTCTACACTGTTCTCGAGAACTTCTAATAAAGCTTTTGAGATCTTTTACCCCTAATGGCGCTTTACTCCCGTATGTGTATATTTTCTTTTCCATGTCACATTCAGCGCTATTCATTCAGATATTTCTATTCGCCGTGAATTTCTTTTGAAGGTTTTATGTCTGTCGACGATTGCTTAATTTTTGAAAGTCAATTTCACATTTATTTTAAAATATGAAGAAATTACCTGTAATGTAGATTTTTCACCATCTTTTATTTTCTTTATTCACGCCTGGTTTATTTCGAAAGCATTAAATTACACATATAGGCGAGAGTAGAATGTGTTCAGTTAAAGATAATGTTTATTTATTTGCTCATTAATCTATCTATCTATCTATCTATCTATCTATCTATCTATCTATCTATCTATCTATCTATCTATCTATCTATCTATCTATCTATCTATCTATCTATCTATCTATCTATCTATCTATCTATCTATCTATCTATCTATCTATCTATCTATCTATCTATCTATCTGTCTGTCTGTCTGTCTGTCTGTCTGTCTGTCTGTCTGTCTGTCTGTCTGTCTGTTTAATGAAGTGATGTACCTTAGTTTACTTAATTTTGAATTTTATAATACGTAAGGAATAACGGAAAAGTTCATACTTATATCTCCAAATCCCATTAAAGACATTGAGTTGAATTGTATCAATGGTATGTGCACGCAGCGCTCACAGATTTGGTATTTGGATATGTGATAATCGGGCTAATGGTAATATCTTAATGTGATGATATAGATCACTTCGTAAAATATGGAGCAACATTGAATTAAAGTAAACCATAGATCATACATCAAAATACCAATTAAACTAGTGCATGACATTTACAGAATAATAGGCTTGGTTTCCTATATGTGTAATGAAATATATTTTTTCTTGTTTTTTTTTCAGGTCTATCAATGAAGAGAAGCAGAACCTCACATGAAAGTAAGTCTCTTTTCCATAAATCTATAATCGCATTTCGCGACATTGAAATTCAACATTGAAACTTGATTCCTAAAAACAATTAAACCATGCTAGGACAAGTTCAGTGAGTAATGGGGTGATTTAAATATAGGGTATTGCATGATTATTCATGCATAATCTTAATTTAAATTCAATTTCACACGACATTGACATATTTTAGAGAAAAATTTATTCAATTTTTAAACAATCCATGAATTTACCACCTTGTGAGCAGTTTTTGTCAGTTTCAATTTCTTAATTTGTTTATTTAGTAAACCTTAGGGAATAAGATACAAGCTTCCAAAATTGAAATGTAGTATTTTGTGCACTTTAGGATACACGAGAAGGGAAATTTTCCCAAAAATATTTTTTTTTTCCCCAAGAAATGTATCGCATTACAAAAAGATTTTATGTCGCACTAATCAACATAACATTTTACATGAATTAGATTCAAACTCCTTCAATGCCTTTCAGAATTTTTTTTATTTAATATTTTTTTTATAAATACGAAAAAAAAAATTTAATTTTTAAAGCGTTGCAGTTCGCTCAATAAAGTTTGAAAAATTTGGAATGTGGAATGATGTTTCACATTCACAGAGGTTTAAAAGCGTTGCTGGAAGGAAAGTGCCCAAATGGAAAAAATTATGCGAAAGTGCTGAATTTATTAATATTTAATCATAAGGCCGACATTCTCTAATTGAGCTTTTAATTTAATTACCGTTTCCGTATATCGCTAGTCTAAAATATATATGTTTTAATTAAATTCGCACAATCACAAGTACTTCAATTTTATTCCATGAGATAATGAATTAGAATTCGACAGTTATAAAGCAATGTTGTAATTTTAACTGTGAAAAAAATAACACATAAATCATAATTAATTTTAATTGTAGTAGATCATTAAAATGAAATCGAATATTAATTTTAGAAGAAGTTTATTTTTGTAAATTTCTAATAAATGTTGAACATATCATATGGAAATCGAATATTTTTCTGTAAATCTCATTAAAATTCATTAAAATCCCATTAGTAAAACACTTAAAATCTTTTCATATTAACTGAAACTAAAGTACGCTTTATTGTAAAGATTATTTATATCTTTTTTTATCTTTTTTAATGAGATTTTTTAGTTTATATCACATTTGCAATTCAAAAAGGTTTTTTATTAAAACTACTAATAAATAATGCGCATATTTATCTCCCAAGCATTAAATTAAAATGGAAGCGTTTATTAATAAAATTAATTTATGTAATTATGAATTTATTCCAATATTTGCATCTATTAAATTTATATCAGCCATTTAAGAAAAACGAAAATTGATTTATGTTCAGTCATTGACCTTCTGGGGATGAAATATTAGTAATGTTTTGTCAGTTTATTTGATGCAAAAAGAAGCTCGAAAAGACAGGTATCACGCAGGGTTTCAGCTGGCTCAAAACACCCTGTGGTAAAAATATGAAATGGGGCAAAAAAGTTGTAGCAAAATGCTAAAAAATATTAGTTGCTTTCGCTGCTCGAAAAATCGTATTAATGAAATTATTTATATCAACGATGCTTAACAGGTGCTGTTAAGAATTTTGAAGAGGAAACAAAAAGGAACAAGAAAAGATCGCTGAAGTGCAAAACGGATATTCTGGAATCGAGGAATCCTGTTTTCAGAGAATAAACTGTGGTTAAAAATGCCTGTCGCATTTTCGCGATGGGCAATAATTTTTTCTTCGCATTTTCGAGCAACTCGTCGCATTTTGCGAAAAATGCGACTGCAGCTTAAACCCTGCTACCATGTTAATCATACGTTAGACCCCACTTTCTTCTTTCAGTCTTTGATTTTACCATGTTTGGCGCAGTATAGCCCAGATGCTCTTGCGCCATAAAAAAGCCAAACAATCAATCAATCAATTCTTCTTCTTCTTCTTCTCAATTAGAGTTTCAGATTTGCTTTGTGCATTCCTTTCATAAAATTACCCTCTCCTAAAAGGGCTAAGACTTTTCGTTTCCTTCATATTTGGTAAGTCATTTTAAGTGCTGCAGAAAACTGAGAACGGACTTGTAAAATACAAATATAGATACCATCATTATTGCGTGAGTTTTCTCTACTTCAACTAAATGTCATTTATTATTTAAAACGAAAAATCATTTATTAGTTGCAAGCATTTTACACTTGTATGTTGCTCATTCTTAAAAAGCCATGCAACAGTTCGAAATAGGATTATACCATAGGTAAATAAGGTAGTTGCAGCAATTTTTTTACGAATTCTCAGTCCAGTTCATTTTCTTTCAACCCTGAAAGAATTGAATAAAATTCCTCGACTGAAATTTTAACGAATGCCACTAGTAACGACAGAAATTGTTTTGAAACCCTTGGCATAGATTCCCATTGCTTTTTTCATATTTGCACTATAATTCTACTGAGAATCATTTTTCTATTTCTGCTGATCATTTTCAGCATCAAAGATCATTACCAATGATCAAAGAAATGATTAGTGCTCTGATAAGCTCTATTTTTTCTACCTTAGATACTGATAACAATTACTTATCTTTCCTTGGAAAAATTAAAGCCAGACTATTCTATAACACTAAGATAGTATTTAATAGATATACTTACCCATTAGAACAGTGGTTCCCAATTCAATTTATGCCGCGGACCTCTTTTCCACTTTGATTGGACTTGCGGACCACTTTTCCACTTCAATTGTACCCGCGGACCACTTTGAAAAATTCTCACGAGCTGATTGCAAGACCTTAATTAAAAAGGGAACCGGGTCTTTTTTTTTGGGGGGGGGATGTGTTTGTAAAATCTTTATTTGAACGACAAAAAAAAAGAAATAATGAAGAGGAAAAACAAAATCTAACGAGAATACAGTCAAACCTCGTTAAGACGAACACGCTTAAGACGAATTACTTTTAATACGAACCGTTTTCTGAAGTTCCGTCAGATTGTAAAATACTACAAATATACAATCAATTTCATTTTTATATTTAATTTTAATGTTTAATAAATAACAATTTTTATAAGTATTTTTTAAATTTTTTCAAACAATGACCCGTCTCTCGGCCCACTTGGGACTTTTTCGCGGACCACCAGTTGGGAACCACTGCATTAGAGAGTAAGTGGCGTAGACAAATATGGGTAAGGGGAAAGGGAGGGCGAGTGGTGGCGCTTATCTTATGTTTTATCTTCTTGTGCTTCTTCTTCTTACTAATGTTTCATCTTCTTGTGCTTCTTCTTCTTACTAATGTTTCTAAATTTGTAAAGCTCGACTTGGATCTGTGTTTCGGGTCCATTATATGCCGCCGACTTCTACTTTATAGTTACATCACTTGTACTTACCGATAGAGTAAATTGTTTGTACTCTTTGAAAAAGTTAGATCACCAGCAGGAGGTTTTATTACCATGCAATGATGTATATTATTTATTTTCGTTACATCGAATACTTACTTTCGCGCTACTGATATCTGTGGTCCTGTAAGATACACTACGTTGGCCGTCACTATATTAATTTTGCTTCAATGAGAAATAATTTATTAAAATATCCTTTTATGTTTCAAATAAATAGGCATATATTAAAAGCTAGTGTTTATTATAATAGAAACCTGTTAAATGCCCAATGCATGGTAAAATTGATTAAAGGGATAAGTAGATTTAAATATAACGCTCGTCATATGAGATTTTTAGGGTGCGTTTTTTATGAGGGTTAAGGAAGGTATATATATGTTAATTTATTTAATCCTTTTCGATTAAATTGTAGAATATTATTTGAAGAATAATCATCACTGAGATTAAACTATTTATCTGTATTTATTATTAAGTTGTTTTATCCTGTTTTCTAAGGTTCTTCCTAAGAAAATTATAATTTTTGCATACAAAATAAAATACGTTTTGCACAATATTGTGAATAAATAATAAAAGGTGTGTGATTTCTTTGATATCCATTCGTCCATTAATAATTTTGCCTACTACATGTTTGGTCGTTGAATTGTCTACGTTGAATTTACAGGTCAATGTGAAAAAATGTATTGTGCATACGGTGCTCAGTGTTTGGTAGACCAGAGGACACAACAAGCTCATTGCAGATGTCAAGAAACTTGTATATCCGATGTATTCGCTTCAGTCTGTGGAAGTGACTCTGTGACTTATGCAAGTGAATGCCAATTGAGGATGGCATCCTGTACGAGGCAGAAACGAATCTTTACGAAACATCAGGGGCCCTGTGGTAAGTAGGTTCTTTACCTGTATGCATATATATATCATCATCATCATCATATTCAACCATTATCTATCCACTGCTGGATGAAGGTCTCTCCAAATGCTTTCCACACAAGTCTATCCTGAGCAATTCGCTTCCAAGTCACCCCAACCTGTTTTCTTATTTCATCCACCCATCTAGTTTGAGGACGTTTTCTAGGTCTTCGGTGGTCTCTTGGAATCCAGTTCAGAATTTCTGTTGTCCATCGTTGATCAGTTCTTCTTGCAATATGCCCAGCCCATCGCCATTTCAGCCCTTTTACTTTAACAATGATGTCCTCCACTCTAGTTTGCTCTCTCACCCAAGTGTTCCTTTTCCGATCTCTCCTAGTTATTCCAAGCATGCACCTCTCCATGCTCCTTTGCGTTGTCTGTAACTTTCGTATTGCTCCAACTGTTAGACTCCATGTCTCTGATCCATAAGAGAGGACTGGCAATACACACTGGTTGAAGACCTTTCTTTTTAGACACAAAGGCAATTTCCCCTTCAGGATAAAACTGTTTCTTCCAAATGCACTCCAGCCAAGTTTAATACGTCTGTTGAGTTCAACAGACGCATATATATATATACATATATATATGTATAATATATATACATATGTACATGCATTATATATTGCTTTACCTGTATGTATATATATGTATATATATGCAGGGGCAACGAGAGCCAACGCGGAAACCCAGGCTCACTTCGTCCGCCCCCCCATGACCTCTTCCCTGGGCTGGGCCCCTCCACAGCATAGGTCATTACCCGAGCGGGCCCCCTAGACTTCATCTCGTCCCCCGGGATGCAGTCCCTGAAGCCCCCCTCTTCGGCTCTGCATATATGTAGAATTTCATAATTCTTACATTCATATAATAAACATATTCATTGGAATCATGTTCATACAGAATAGCCCTGTCAAGCATAGTATCGATGTTCATACACAGTATCTATGTATGTACCCAATGTCTGTGCCCCTATGCAATCACACATGCATAAAGTAATTTGAAGGGTTGTGTCATATAACTTTATTAAGAAGATATATAAAATGAACAACAGATATAAAATCTGTAAAATTATGTGTTTTCATTCCTAATTTTTGAAATTTGTGCTTAATACATCTGCTGGAAAGGTCATTAAAAACGGACCCATTTACTCACGTGCCGTAACTGTCAATATTATAGGACTTTAACAAGACTTATGAAAGCTGGTATATATATGATAGTTTTCATATGCGTTGTAGGTTAGATGTAACGCATATGAAAATTATCACATATACCTGCTTTCATAAGTATTGTTAAAGTGATGATATATTGATAGTTACGGCAATGAATGAATTTTATGGAAAGTTTGTGTTAAAGCATGTGATATATTCTCATCACAATATTGCATAACATAAAATGTATAACATACATTAAAATGCTCAATTTATACGAAACATATTAATCAAACCTCTAATATACTGAGAGAATACTTGGGACATAGTTTGTAAATACAAAAAGATTATGAATTTAAAGTAAATTTGAATAATTCTTCTAAAACTATTTTATTTTAGTTCACCGTAGATGCGCTATTTTCAGTCTTTAAATGAACTGGTGCAAATATCCTACAAACAATAGCTACAAGTTGCTTTTTTATTCTAATTCAGTGTTCAATATGGTGTAGAACTCGCTCATCAAAAGTGATTTATTTAGGGTTTTATTTTTCAAATCGGAATTTTTATTTCACTTAACCAATTCTAAACTTAGTAGAATCTTCAGCCGAATATTTCGTTTAGAAGAAAGAAATACAGTGGACGCTCGATTTTAAAAACTGAGGAGTACCTTTCAAAAAAAGTTTAAAAAAAATCACTAAATGAGAATTAACACTCTTCTATAGAATACTTTTCGAGAAAAACGCAATATTCCATAAAAGTGCGTAGTTTTCAAATTGAAGACGCACAGAAACGCAAGTCTACTAATATATTTTATTATGTTGTGTAAAAAAAGCTTTAAACGAACAAACCACAGATGCATCAGCTGAAAATTGGAGATTTGATTCAAAGTCCATACTATAGATAAAGATGAGGATTGAAACAAAATAATATTCGTAACAAAAACTTACTATTGTGAAAAAGGAAAGTATTATTATTATTATTTTAATTATATATATCCACACTAAAAAAAGATAAAACTGGAACTTGGTAATTTTTGAGAATAATTAGATACAACTGTATGTTATCTAATTATCCGTCAGATGTAAAATTTACAAAGGATATAAATAAATATACCATAATTATGCGGCCAATGGAAGCTCTTTTGTGTAAATTAATAGTTAAAAAAATGAGAATATAAATTAAATTTTTGATTTAAGATCTTCATCTACAAAGCAACGCTTAATTAAAAAACATGTTTGCTAATTAAGGTTTTAATTATTAAAATCATCAACACAAAACTTGCGTAATTGGATGTTATTATTCGCTGTACAGCAATCCTTTTAATATGCGCCTAAAACCCGGCGAAAACAATAATTTAATTAACCGAAAACCTAAAAGTTTTAAAATGGTCTTTCCAACGTTCGACACGATATTATTCATTAAAAGGAGATCGCTGTCTGGGCCACAACTTCTAATTTGGAGGGAAAAAAAGGAAACGCAGACAATCCCTGGAGATAGATTTTTTCGTTCTTTTCTTCTGATCGGTTGGAAACGAATTGATTATGGAAGAGGCGGCTCCGTTTTCCCGCGCTAATTGCTCGGCACCATGACAACGGAAAGACGATTAATTCTTCGGCGAAGAAGCGGTTGGCACAAAAATAAAAAGCTCTGAAAGCTCAGAAAAGACTAACTTCCATTTAGCATCCAAACGCAACTTCCAAAGTAGAATGAAAACGCGAAAAGATGAAGAATAATTTTGATAAAACGACTAATGTAAAAAAAAGAGAGAATTGGCATTCCAAATTTTTAATTTTTTTTTCTGGTTGGAGTTTTCAATGAAAAGTTAAACAGATGGCTAAGGCGTGAAGAAGCTGCATTCCAGAAAATTAATTTTGATCAAATTATACATAGAATAACTGGTTCACAATCGTTCCCAAATCTACGAAACTAATTATCATAAAAATATCTTAATAGTTTTAGTTCATTCTTCATCACAAATGGTTTAAAATTACTTGCCACTTTGACCCAATATATTTAATTATTTCATCCACCCATCTCGTCTTTGGCCTTCTCCTTGGGCGTGTAGTGTCCAGTGGGATCCGTTCTAGGATGTTTTTGGTCCATCTGTTGTCAGTTCTTCTAGCAATATGGGCTGCCCACTTCCATTTCAAACTTTTTACCTTCGCAATGATATCACAAACTTTTGTTTGATCTCTTATCCAACTGAAGGTCTTTCGATCTCGTCGCGTGATACCAAGCATCTGCCGTTCCATGTTCCTTTGTACCACTCGTAACTTTTGGATACCTTTGGCAGTCAATGTCCATGTCTCACAACCATAAGTCAGAACAGGTAGGATGCATTGATCGAAAACTTTCCTCTGTAAAGAAATAGGGAGCTTTTTTTTAAAAATTATTTGTAGCCGGTAGAATACTTGCCAGCTAAGCTTGATACGACGTTCGATCTCTTGATTTATGTCGCCTTTCATCGTAATTCGTTGACCAAGGTAAATGTAATTTTCAGCTTGCTCTATTTCTTCTTCCGAAACAAAGATTTTCTTAGTTTGTATAAACTTATTAAACATGAAAATGCTTTTCTTCAAGTTGATTTTCAAGCCAGATGTTTCTCCTTTCGTTCTGAGATCTTCAATGAGTCTTTGGAGCTCTTCTGGATCTTTTGCGAAAACACGATGTCGTCGGAGAATCTTAGATGTTTTAAATAAGCTGCGTTGATTTTTAAGCCTTTTTGATCCCAGTCGAATTTACGAAAAACTTTCTCCAGGCAAGCTGAAAATAGTATGGGCGTGATTGCATCTCCCTGTCGTACACATTCCCTAGGTTAATTTCAACTTTATGTCTGTTTATAGATATAGTCGCTTTTTCTTTATCACATATGGACTGGAGTAAGCTAACATAAGCTGGGTTCACACCTTGGTTACCTAGTGCATTTAAAATATATGGTTTGAAAATTGAGTCAAAAGTTTTTCGTAGTCGATGAAGGCAATGCATAGTGGTAAAGTGTATTTATATATATATATATGGCCTGCAAAAGGGTTGCTGGTATCTAACTGGAAGGAGACCCACACGCTGAACGTATGTGACGATGTGTGGAACCGGCCAGGCCAGTAACCTAGTGTCCTACCCCGCCTTCAAGTGGTGCAGGCTGAGCTTTCTATTTATGTGGCAAATTAATATTTGCTGCACGGATAGAAAGGCGGAAGGGGAGGGCTAATTCACCAACCCGTCTAGCCAGCGTGGTGAAATTATGGCTAATTCCTCCATTATGTTGACACACCAGAAACCATGGCCCCTAGTCTCCAGGTGCTGGAGTGCTCCTGATCAAGGCAGCGGTCAGTGTGGCATGAAAGCAGGGGGTGCTAAGAATCACTGGAATGGCCCAGGCTGCCGTTTGTTATTGACCTTGGCTACGTTTAATGGACGATCCCTTGCTTCTGAAGCAAAACTTCAGGAATTGGAAGAAGAACTTGACAAGATCAAATGGGACATTGTAGGACTCAGTGAAGTTAGAAGAAAAGGTGAAGAGTTGGTGGAACTTAAAAGTGGACATTTGTTTTATTATAGAGGAACGGAAACTGGAAGAACAAGTGGTGTTGGCTTCTTAATCAACAAAAGAATTAAAGACTGTCTTCTGGAAGTTGAAAGTACATCAGATCGAGCAGCGAGGCTCGTTGTTCAACTAACCCAGCGATACCAACTTCAAATAGTACAGGTATATGCACCAACATCAAGCCATACCGACGAAGAGGTTGAAGAATTTTATGAAGAAATCAAAGAGTTACACACCAAAGGGAAACAACATATCAAGCTCATCATGGGGGATTTCAATGCAAGAATTGGACAACAGGAACAAGGAGAGACATCGGTTGGTAAATACGGATATGGGGAAAGGAATGAACGTGGCGATCAACTCATCGAATTTGCAGAAGCTGAAAACCTTAGCATCATGAATTCATTTTTTAAGAAGAAACCGCAAAGAAAATGGACATGGAAACACCCAAATGGGGGAACTAGTGAAATTGACTATATCCTGGCAAACAAGAAATCAATTATTGAAGATTGCAGTGTACTGAACAGATTTAATACTGGAAGTGATCATCGAATGGTGAGATGTAAAGTGCACTTAAATACTAAATTAGAACGACAGAAGCTCATTAGGAAACAAGTAAGTAAGAGGGTGGATTTAAAGAAATTAAAAGAAAATACCGAGGCATTCAAGTTGGAATTAAAAAATCGCTTTTCTGCACTGGAAGGACTTATTGAAGAAGTTGACATCTCAGAAGCAAATGAAAACATTGTTAAGACAATAGTTGAAACTGCTGGGGAAATTGGTGGTGTAACCTGTAAAAAGCACAATAGCAAATTATCTGAGAAGACGAAACAGCTCATGAAAAGGCGAAGAGATATGAAGGTGGACAATCAAAATACCAGTTCCAGGATTGAGTACATAGAACTTTGCAAAACTTTGCGCAAAAACATGAAAGAAGATATAAGAAAATTCAATTGTGAGTTAGTAAGGAAGGCCATTGAAAGCAACAAGAGCCTTAGGGTTGTTAAAGGGAGTTTGTCTATTGGGAAGAAACACATCATTGCATTAAAAGGAGAGGATGGCACCGTAACAAGAAATAGGGAAGAAATACTTAGAAGAGTTGAAGAATTCTACAAAAATCTATACGAAAGTAACAGTGGATTAAACGAAGACTCTGAGATAGTCGAAGGAACAGCTCCTAAAATCTTAAAAGAAGAAGTAGCATTTGCAATAAAAAGTATGAAGAAAGGAAGATCCCCTGGCGATGATGGCATTACATTAGATATCTTAAAAGAAGCTGGAGAACATGTAGAAGACATACTCGCAAAATTCTTTACCAAATGCCTCAACAGTGGTAACATACCAAACCAATGGGATTCTGCAACAGTAATTCTTTTGCATAAAAAAGGTGATAAAGAGGATTTAAAAAATTACCGACCAATTAGCTTGTTACCTGCTATTTATAAAATCTTCACAAAAGTGCTAACACATCGCCTGCAGAAAAAATTAGATGCAGCTCAACCAAGAGAACAAGCTGGATTTCGAAGTGGATTCAGTACAGTGGACCATATTCAAGTATTAAGAGAATTAATTGAAAGAACACATGAATATGAACTTCCATTGTGTGTGGCATTTATTGACTATGAGAAGGCCTTTGACTCTATTAAAACATCAGCAGTCATCAACTCTTTAAGATCAGCAGACATCGAGGATGTGTACATTGACATGGTGAAACGTGTGTATAAAAATGCAAGTGCAAAATTTCGGTTACATAAAGATACCGAAGCTATCAAAATTGGTAAAGGTGTGAGGCAGGGAGATACCATTTCTCCAAAACTTTTTACTTCAGCTTTACAGATGATTTTTCAGCAGATAAATTGGAATAACAAGGGAATAAAAATAAATGGTGAATATTTAAATCATTTGCGGTTTGCTGATGACATTGTTATTTTTTCAACGAACCCATCAGAACTCCAAGACATGGTACAGGAGCTCTCAACTAGAAGTAAAGAAGTTGGACTCAAGATGAACCTACAAAAAACTAAGATCATGTTCAATAATTTTGTAGAGGAAACAAAAATACAAGTTGACAACATTGAGCTAGAAATTGCTGATTCATATATTTACCTTGGCCAGCTGATTTCAATGGATGGCAACATTATGAAAGAACTCAACAGACGTATTAAACTTGGCTGGAGTGCATTTGGAAGAAACAGTTTTATCCTGAAGGGGAAATTGCCTTTGTGTCTAAAAAGAAAGGTCTTCAACCAGTGTGTATTGCCAGTCCTCTCTTATGGATCAGAGACATGGAGTCTAACAGTTGGAGCAATACGAAAGTTACAGACAACGCAAAGGAGCATGGAGAGGTGCATGCTTGGAATAACTAGGAGAGATCGAAAAAGAAACACTTGGGTGAGAGAGCAAACTAGAGTAGAGGACATCATTGTTAAAGTAAAAGGGCTGAAATGGCGATGGGCTGGGCATATTGCAAGAAGAACTGATCAACGATGGACAACAGAAATTCTGAACTGGATTCCAAGAGACCACCGAAGACCTAGAAAACGTCCTCAAACTAGATGGGTGGATGAAATAAGAAAACAGGTTGGGGTGACGTGGAAACGAATGGCCCAGGATAGACTTGTGTGGAAAGCATTTGGAGAGACCTTCATCCAGCAGTGGATAGATAATGGTTGAATATGATGATGATATATATATATATATATATATATATATATATATATATGTTATGTATGTAATACGAATATATATATATTCGTATAGTAATAATTCGTGGTTAATATAAACGTGATCCATATAGTATAATAAAGTTTCAATTCCTATTTTAATGCACGAAAACAAATAATGAATACCTTTTAGAAGTATATATTATATTTCATTACACACACATACGCGCGCGCGCCCGTACATAGCATTCATTTACCAATTTGAAATTGCACATATATAAAGAAAAGCTTCATCTTATAAATTGTGGGTATAATTTTTCCAGGTTTAAAAAACCCTTGTGACGAGAAAAAGTGTCATTTCGGAGCCCAATGCCAAGCCTCTTTGGACGGGCAAACTGCGGAATGCATTTGCCCCGAAAAATGCGCTACGTTCGGCGATAGTAGGATCTTACGGCCTGTCTGCGGAACAGATGGCAAGGATTACCCCAACGTTTGTGAACTGAGGAGAACTTCGTGTTTGGAAATGCGAGAGATCGACGTCAGATACAAAGGAAAATGCGGTAAAAATCTTCTCATTTTTTTTTACCATATTCGCTGTAAGATTTCAAACAATGTGTGTGTTTCGGTGTTAAATTATTTATTACATAATGATTTATTTTACTTTTAACTAACACTATTTGATAAATCGATTGCAGTTACTATACAGTAAAATATGCTTATACAGTAAATATCTATAAACAAGGGACAGTGAAAAGATACCCTCATAAAAATTTTATTCCTATGTACAAGGCTGAATATGATATGCTCTAATTCTGTTAGGACTATGGGAGATTATTGTTATAAACGGGTTTCACTGTACAATAAACCAATAATCTTATTTTGTACTTACACAATTATTGTACAATTAATTGATGGATGTTATTCGACGAATTAATAAAAAAAGCAAAATGATATTCACCCTATGGTATCTCATCCGTTCAGAGGTGGATCCAGAGAAGGGTTTGGGGAGGACATGTAAAATGCAGTTGAACTCATTTGCAAAGAGCCCGCATTTAGCGAGTTTCTGGATACAGCGAGGAAAATATGGATTTTGTTTGGTATAATAATTAAACGCAATAAAATTTAACCGCTTTTAGTGAACGTCTTTTTTTGGGGCCTGGTATTTAACGAACAATGAACAAATAAAATAAAATAAGCAATCAAACTTTTTGTAAAAATTCCACCTTCACATGCGGTTGGTCGATGTAATCTGAGCTCGTTATAACCTATTTCTACAGCATTTTTATGGATTTGTGTGGATTTTGTCTAATACACCTCGTGGATCTACCCCTGCATCTGTCATGCACATCCAAATGTAATGAAATCTCGACAACTCGAACTTTGATAACTGAAAGTTCTCTGTAAATTATCGTGATTCCCTTTGAACGTCCCTTAAATCTTCCTCAGACCTCGATAACTCGGAAGACGATAACTCGAAGTCAAGCTCCTTTTCCGTGAGTTCCAAGTTATCAAGATTCCACAGAAATCCCCATACAAAATAATAAACATGCTCACAGATAACCTAGTACCAAATTAAAGATTCTGTGGGCCCTAGGCTAAAAGGGAAGAATGGTGTCTTGGCAATATTCAGCCAATAAATCGTGTTTTTCTTTGATCAATTATCTATAATATTCAGGTTGATCAATGATAAAGCTCGAATATTTGCAAATGAATAAGGTTGAATTAACTTTTAAACTTAAATCGCATGTACGGTCTCACCTTGTTTGGAGCACAATTGCTATCCTTGCGCCACAAAATTACAATGAACTAGCTAAGTTTTAAACTTAAATAATATCAAGTTTCCACCAAGACCCTTGAGGGACTCAAAAATTGTGGCCTTAGGCCTGTGGCCATTTGGCCTATACGTAAATCTGGCACTGAGACCCTTCCGTTTTGTATCATAACAGGATACTGAAGATTAATGGTGGTTTCCTTAAAATGTGTCCTTAATTTTAAATTGCTAGTAGTTCGGTATAGTTTAGCTGGATCCATATACAGGGATACCCTGTTCTGTAAGCCTCGTTCATTTTGAAGTTACAGGAATGGCTAAAAATTAGAAATTGTTAGAAATTGGAATGGATCCAATAGCATACACGACAAGAAATTGATCAAAGTTTCGTCATTTCTAAATGAATAGATTGTAACAATGCCAGTTTTAGGTTTGCATGTATTTAACGGGCCTGTTATAAATACAATATTTCCATATTATACTATATGTTGATGCCATAATGAAGTATGGCTAGGCCCTTAATCGTAAATGTAGGTACAGTTTCAAAAAGGAAAGCACTTTGTGCTCCTCCATAATGTAACATTTAAAATTTTAATGCGGAACCATTAAGTTATAAACAAAATGCTGGAAAACTCATGATTATTTGTTAAATTGTACCCGATATATTTCGAAGATCACGCGTTAAGACTTTGACATATTTGCATATGTCTTCCCTATCCATAACTCATGTAAAGTGAGTTTCTAATAGCGAGTATCTCAAACCGAAAATTAAGCTTTCCTCGGATCATTGATCAAGCTATTTTATAAACTGCCTGTGGAGAGCAAATCCTTATACCATCGAATTTCACCTACTTCCACCAACGCAACAGTATTTAAGTCGACATATATATTTTTACCACTGTCGTACACATGGAAGGTCCTAGTGCGCCGCTAATCCGGGTTCGACTCCCAGCAGTGCAAAGAACGCTTACTCAGAGATCTCATAAAGATCGCACTGCTCACTGTAGTCCGGGGTTTGGTTCCCTAGGCCTTAAGAGGTTCGGATTCCTCGGAAAACAGTAGGTCCCGGCGCAGCATGACCACTGTAGTCTTTGAGCCGTAAAACCAAAAAGGAAGCAAGCAAGTACACAGGGAAGGTGTTGATGCGGGTTGTAACCCCCATCGCAATGAAATTTTGTATATTTAACATAGGAATACACGGATCTATAGCACAGTAACACCCCCATTGGACCTATCACTCCCCTTATGAACTTTCTGCTTATGCTTACGAGATCTAATTTCGGACTGAATACGATATTAAAATATTTAATCAAAGCTACGTCTTCAACTAATCAACTAATTACGTTTACCAAACTATTTCCAAATCAACTCGGTCTTCAAATAATAACAAACACCATTGTGCTCTCCTCTACTCTCTGAATATTTCTATATTCTATGAATGAAGACAAAAGTATTTTTAAACTAATGGAAACTGAAAAGTAAACTATGAATTAAATAGGTCTCGGGAAGGGCATATAAACCATATTCATGATCTGTATAATGTGTCCACTGACACCAAACATTATGCTGCAAATAGGCATTATTTAGGAACATGATGGTTTAAAGTCCACCATGCTTCAAATCGAATTTAAAATATTTGGAAGAACGCGAAAATGACTTCGTTTGCATGGTTAATTGCTTTTGTAACTGCTATGCACCCATGTACATTTGAATCTCGAATCCAAACTTCGTTTTAACTTTTGTTTACTTCATAAAGTCTCGAGCTAGTTTTGTTTGTGGAATTGTTACTTTTTTAGCTTCTGGCATTTTCATAAAATTCTTTTACTCAACGAGCAATTTCCCAATATCCTTGAATGGCGATCACACACAACAGTTCGATATCCCTCCTCTCTTTCAAAAACTTTAAAAGAAACATTCCACAGCATCGTGTAGAAAGTGTCATTGTACCAAAACTTATTTTTTCTCTACTAAGCTCCAAGGCAAAGTGCTCTGCAGTTTGGAAAGCAAAATTCATATAACATCACATTTTTCAGAAATATCCTCCAATTTTGTCGGAACTCGATTCGCGGAATCTCACTTTCTTTCCAAATCCAGAAGATCGCTTCACAAAAAATACCATTTCTTCGAAATTTCCAAACTATTCTTCGAAAAATTTTGGGCAAAATGCCAGTTAACGCCAAGCTTGAAAATTACTGAATGCTTTTTTTTTCATTATCACAAATAAGTACTCACTTCAAATTGCGTGCTTACACACACACCAATCGCAAATTAAAGGTCACTATTTTGACCAGTAACGCCTCGTGTTTATATAAAATATTCTCAAATTTATTTATCATGATTTGAAATATAAAAAAAACATGTATTTGCTTTCGCTTTTGGATCCTCTTACATTTCTGGAATTTTTTTCTAACAAGTATCATTTGCGTCGCTTTTTCCTTACATGTATTAAAAGTACAATTAATAGATTCAGTTTAAGTACATTAGCAACGCTTATTAATGGATAGAAATAAAACCACTAAATTAATTAAATAAAAACTCTTGAAATCACTGCTATTTCAATTATTTCAATTCTTAGCATTCGACTGGTTGTGTTTTAAATTGGCATGTAGCGTTCTAATGCGTAAGTTATTTGTCTCAATCCGAATTGTGATCTACTTTTGCACATTTAAAGGATCGAGCGTATACGTCTTTCTGGACTTTACGATCTACAAAAAAAGAATAAAGATGGTTTTTTTTTTCGCTTTCATTAGAATTTTGTTATGGGAAATAGTCTTATATGATTAACGATGTGTTATCAATAAAACAACTTCTTTGAGAAGACATGAAATTATGGCAAATATCAGGTAAATTGCCATGTTCTGATATGATAATTGACATTTCCTGATACTACCATGTCCCACAACGTTTTTCCGAGATTTTCTTATAAACGAATCTTCTATTCGTTTGTTGTCTCCACAGAAAAATTGTTTTCTTTCATACAGCAAAAAATGTCTTCCCAGCCCTGTAATGGTGCAGTGATAACGCGTTCGCACAGTGCGCCGCTTACATGGATTCCCATTGGTGCCAAAGAAAAAAGCTTACCGCTTATTTGCACATCGTAGAACGGGGGTTGGTTCCCTAGGTTTTAAGGGGTTCGAATTACCCAGAAAAGTATTAGTCACAACTCAATATAACATTTGCTGCCGTTGCACTGTAAAACATGGACAAAAAACACCATCCATCTTTTTTTTCCTAGAAGGCTCTCTCATGAGATATATTAAACGGGGGCATTCGGATTTCATTATCACACCGTGATATGTATACAGAGGTTAAAAGCAAAGAACGAATAGATGAGCTAAGCCTGATTAACAATAAACAAGGCTAAGTGGGAAACAAAAATCACTACGGGGGGCAAAAAGTTACCCATTCGTGCTTAGTGAAGACTTACATGGATGAAACTGATGATGAAAAATAAACACATTTTACGAGCATTTGTAATTAAGCTCAAATAAATATTTAAGGATATATAATTTGGAATAATGTTTAAGGATATATAATTTAGAATAATATCTGAGGATATATAATTTAGAATAATATTTAAGGATATATAATTTAGAATATTATTCAGGATATACAGGTTGTCTCTTCAAGGGTTTCGGAGGGTAGTTACACCTACGAATAATATTGTCATAGAACCTATGGTCGCAAATCACTCACAGCGCCAGTTCTAAAACCGTCCAGCATGCACAAATAGTGACAACCAGTGCATGAGAAGCGCAAAATGCGATGTCCTAATCATCTATGCACTTGAGCAGCTGACCTGAGTTTTATCTGGCGCTTTTCACGCACTGGTTGTAAATATTTGTGCATGCTGGACGGTTTTAGAACTATAGCTGTGAGTGGTTTGCGACCCTAGGTTCTATGACAAATATTGTTCGTCTAGGTATACCCTGCCACTTTTAGATGTTTTTAACACTGATGCTGAGATACCCGTATAATTTAGAATAATATTTAAGGATATACAATTGAGAATAGTATTTAAGGATATATAATTGAGAATAATATTTAAGAATATATAATAGAGAGTAATATTTAAGTATATATAATTGGGAATACTATTTAAGGGTACATAGTTTAGAATAACATTTAGGGATATATAATTTAGAATAATATTTAAGGACACATAATTTAGGAATATTATTTAAGGATATATAATTTAGAATGTTTTTAAGGATATATAATTTGGAATAATATTCCAAAATATGAAAAAAAAAATTACCGTGCTTAATACAATTACCGTGCGAAAGTGCTGGATAATAGATCGCAAATGATACAGTACATGAATTACCAAGGGAAGGGGTATAACAAAGGTCAAAGTGATAAGAAAACCTCAGATCACAATATATTGGGTCCAGTGACTTCTTGGTGATCTTCGAGTGCGTTACCAACAGAACCACTGACCTGTGAGATACATTTAATAGACCTTAAATTCGCGGACACAAAAGGTCAATTTGTCAAGCCTATCCTAGGACAAGGACGTTTTCTTTCCAGCCCTTGCTATACACTAACCCATGGATGTTTGTTTGTTTGTTTGGCTTTTTTATGGCGCAAGAGCATCTGGGCTATACTGCGCCACCTAACCCATGGAGATTCGTGTATTATACCATATATATGGCCAATTACCCGCAACTTCCGCAGTAATTAGTCTGACCTTGGAAAGGGTAATAATATCCGAGTCCTTAATGCATGGGTCGAAGAGCTTTAGTTTAAGGAGCTGCAAAACATGAGTGTTAGAACGAATTCGCCTTAATTGCCCCGTAGTCGTCCGCTTTAAAAAGTGTGAGATTAAAATTACCAAAAAATGCGCGCGATGTCAGGGATTTGTTGACCGTGTTTGTGTGATGGTTCAGTGTACCAAAGCGTGGCTATGATTAAGAGGTCGCTGGGTGGTGCCCAGTTTGACATGAAGAGTTTTCTTCTTTCCTGTCTT
The DNA here is from genome assembly GCA_006491805.2 of Dysdera silvatica. Classification (NCBI taxonomy): domain Eukaryota; kingdom Metazoa; phylum Arthropoda; class Arachnida; order Araneae; family Dysderidae; genus Dysdera; species Dysdera silvatica. Next base: position 43,256,719 of record QLNU02014176.1, on the reverse strand, counting down.
TGAGATTTCGTGTATTGTACCATTCCTGGTCAATTAGTCCCCCCTCCCCCCACACACAAAGTTTTGCGGTGATATCGTTGGACGGACCTGATATAATGTCCTGGGACGTGTGTGAGCTTGGATGGACAATAATATTCAACCTTGTACTAATATGTAAATCAAAGGCTATAATTTGAGATGAAAAAGTTTATGTCGAAATTTAATCTCCGTAATTTGAAGATTATCAGAATATTTAAAAGTAGAAAACACATATAATAAATATTTTTAAAGACCTAAATCAAATATATGTGTGTATAATTCATTCTATGCTTGTGTGTGTGCAAATAATTTCTCCAGTACTGTACCATTGTTACCGCTTAAAGAGAAATTCCTTAAGGAACAGAGAAAGATATAAGAGGGGGATAATTCAATTACGATTAAGCTTTAACATATTACTTTTATGTAATTCATACATTCTTACTAGAAACTTTGTTTCAAGTAGAGAGTAAAGCTATGAACTATATGTCCAAACATACCATACAACATACCAAACATACATAATGTCAATCAATCAACGTTTATTGGCGTAGTGTATAAAATAAATACCTAATAGTTTTCACAATTCAAAGCATGGGACGAAGTTGCAAATGGACACCCATAGTCCCTAGTTTGGACGTTATTAAAGGCCGAAAACTAATGAACGGATAATTATTATATATATATATTCTTTTTTTTTCAGACCCCTGTTTAGAAACTACTTGCCCACCATTCCAAATGTGTCAATTAGATGAAAATAGAAATCCAGTCTGTCGCTGTAATGACATTTGCATCCCTGATTACAAACCCGTTTGCGGATCTGATGGAAAAACTTACACGAACGAATGCATGATGCGTGTGGAAGCTTGCAAATCCCAAAAGAGTTTGAGAGTTATTTATTCTGGAGAATGCAGTGCTGGTATGTATAATTATCCGTGAATCCTTTACTTTCACATTCATACACAATTCAGTATTCTCTTGGCATAATATGTTGTTCAATCTCTGCCATTGTGTAGCTCCCTATTATAGAGGTTTTTTCTCATAAAACATAAAATATTTTAGTTCTTGATGTAGTAATTTTCTCATATCTCTTTTACTATTAGGATCTAACCCATGTGAATTGATTAAATGCGGCCCTGGTCAAGAATGCGACATTGATCGACATGGAGTTGCCTCGTGTCAGTGTCCGAGTATGTGTGAACCGAAGATGAAACCAGTCTGCGGATCCAATGGGCGCACTTTTGACAATGATTGTGAACTTTGGAGACAGTCTTGTCTTTTGAGGACAGAATTGACTCTCTCGTATGTTGGAGAATGTGGTAATAATTTTCTAAATTTCTGGTAATTATCCGCAGTTCGTCGTTTCAGGACATCTCTTTATTTTACTGCTCAAAGTTCACTAGTATCATGTGACGCCAGGATATACAATGTACTGAGTGATCTGAACTTCTGTCTTTAAGGAAATTAAACCAGGGACTAGTAGAAAATATAAGTGCTCAGGAACCAAGTGTAGGAAAATACAAGTGTTTGTGGTTCAAATTTTCCCACACAGTAGGAAAATGCTTAACTACCACGTTACTGCGTATTGAATACGTGCAGAAATTTGCTACCTAAACGTAAAATACACACATAAACATAGTACTACCTTTCAGTGACGTCATTCTAACTAATAACCGTATTTTGCGTCCACCACAAACATTTCATGCAATTACGCACATTTCTATTAACGACCATTTCTGTTTAACGACGTGTATCTCCATTTCCAAAAGTCATTAATGGGCAGGATTGCCCTATTTATAATCCTTTTCCATACCTTCATTTCTAAAGTAATTATTAAGTTAATCAACGTAATCATTAAGTAAGTACTTATATAATTTATTTATTTTTTTGCCTCTTTTTTTTAACGTGTACCGTTTCTTTTTTCTTTCCCTTATTCCCCATAGAGTTGCAGGCTATTCTCAGATCTTTATTGTTTTCGGGATTGTAACATTTAAGACTTGAGTAAAATTAATATATTTATAAACTAGCGCTAACCATTAGACAAGAGAATAGGAAGTATTTTCTCGGCAAGCATTAAAGATACTTAATTTTTACTACAAATGAAATAAAATCTCTATTTTAAGGAAGAACCTCTTTGACTTTTTCTAAACTAACCCGTTAATGAAATATAACATTTCCGAAGTGCATTAAAAAATAGATTATTTTAACGTAGTTATACACACAGTAATTTTTAGGTTTTCGTTTTTGTCTGATTAAAAGTACATGTTTTACTTTTATATATTTTATAACAATTTAATGAACTCTACTATATATTTTCTTTCGAAGGGGAGATAATAGATATATAACTTATGTTTATATTCTGCACTTCAACTATATTAAATGAGTATTGCCCAATAGGCCACAAATATATCTGGCAATGGACAAAGAGTCTTTTGAAATACAAGATGAATGTCAGAAACAAAATGCCATTAAATAATTACACACTGACCCTAACTCTTCAAACTTCAAATATTTCGTTCATACGTTTGCATAAAAAAATATTTTATACTTCATTTGAAATTATACTAAAACGCTTAAGAACCTGGCGAATAATAATTTTCTGAATATATACAATTTTTCCTATTTCTCCACCAATGAGTTTTGATTACAACTAACAATACTTTTATTCAAATACAGTGAAATCTGTTTATAACGATAAGGGGCCGGAAAATGTAACGTTATACACAGTTTATCTTTATAGAAAAGGTTAAACCTAATGTAATCTATAAATAGCGTTATAGAGTTACCAGCAGATTTTACTGCATTTGCAAAAAAAAAAAAGAAACATGCTGTCGAAATTTAAAATATATATTTATTACTTCAGCTATTTCAATCCAATTTAAATTAGATTTGAGGGCAATTTAAGTACTTTTGCAAGAAGACGAAGCTTCTTTATAAGTATATTTTATATTTAATGTAATATAAAATATTACATTGGAGATATATAATAAAAAATTATATATTAAAAAATTGAATATAAAATAAAAAAAACTCGTGCTCATATCTATCTAAATTAGATATGAGCGCGAGTTAAATACTTTAATGCAAGAAGAAAAATCTTCTTTAAAATTATATTTTATATTCAACATAATATTTTATATTCAACGTAATATTTTATATCCAGTGTAATATTTTATATAAAGTGTAATATTTCATATTTAATGCAATGTTTAATATTCAATGCAATATTTTATATTCAAGGAAATATTTTATACTTAATGCCATATTTCATATTCAGTACAATGTTTTATATTCAATGAAATATTTAATTTTTATATTTATTTCGGCCTTGCACAAGTGCAATAGTGACTTGTTTTCCTACTGAACCGTTATCCCGGGTTAGACTCCCAACCGTTCTAAAAAAAAATGAATGCTTATATACAGATTAAACCGCTCACTGTAGTCAATGGTTAGTTCCCTAGGCTTTAAGATGTTTGGATACCTCTGGAAAAATATGACCACAGCCCTAGGTTGGTGTAAGGATTATGCATTTTGTTATAGTACCTATAACTTGGGATCGACTTTCAATGATATGGTAAGGCGCGTGATGGTTTTCTAGACATTGTTGACCGGGTTTGAATTACATTGCCAACGAAGGTCTGAATCTCTCTTGAATATGTCGGTGCTAGGGCAGCATGACCTTTGTTGTCCTCTTACACTACAAAGCATAAAAATTTATCATTTCACGATGATGATTTTTAAATTATGAAACTATTTTCTTGGCCGTTTTATACATGCAGGTGAAAGAGGACCTTGTCATGTGCACCATTGTTCCTTTGGAGCCTTATGCGTTGTAAGTAACGGAATAGCTATCTGCGAGTGCCCTACCTGTGCAGAAGAGTTCGAGCCAGTCTGCGGAACTGACGGAATATCTTACGTAAATCACTGCAAACTGAAGAAAGAAGCTTGTGAACAAAAGGCTAAGATTGAGATTAGCCATCATGGACTTTGCAGTAAGTATATTATAAATATTAGCGTATGCAGTGTGGGGGAGTTGAAAGGGACAAAATATGTGCGGAGAAATGTTATCTTATTATTATATTAGCATATTTTAAACATTTTTAATATGAAATTTGCTTTTGGAGTAAATGACCTTACATCATAATTATTATTAAACATTTTTTTAAAAAAAATGCACAACTTAAACGATGTCAAATCCTATGTAAAAGTAATTTGAACTAATTTTGTTTCGAAAAAAGATAAGGAAAAACAAGCCTCAAGTTTAGTATCCTTATCACAATTCAGCCGGCATGATATAAATTTTATCTTCTTATCAAAAAACTAATTAAAATTAACAAGAAGATACATACACTAGGATAATGATATCTTCAGCAACAATAACCCACTGCCCTTTATTTAGAAAATCACAGTAAATGAAGTTAAGTGAAGTATGATTACCTGAAAGTTGAAGTAAACAAAAGTTTCGGGAAAGGAGAAGATTTTTAGGAATAACCTTAAACTATAAAATAAAGATAAGAGAGTGAAAGTGGCAGTTTTCTGAAGATAAATCGAATTTTAGAGCTCAACAAATTGCCTCGTGTTTTGGTCTAATGGAAAAACCTAATAAAAGGACCATAAAGAAGAAGAAATGCTACGATTCGCTGTTGAGCATCCCCGAATACTAAGAAAATTCGCGCAAAAATTCCTAGTCTTAATATAGCATAGACTGGATTTAGTGTCTCTTTGCCCAGTTATTGCGGAAATAAAACAGTCATTGATTCTTTTACTTGTTTCGCTTAAACTTGTAATTCTACGTTCATTTTGCAGACGGTTGCGATTCCCTGCAATGCGATTTTTATGCTGTTTGTGAAAGCGACGGGACTGGAGGAAGCTTTTGCGTTTGTCCGCAAGTGTGCGTTAAGGTTAGTGTATATATATCTCATCCAAATAATCCTCCATAAAGGATCATTGTACCTCATGGTAAACCAAACCTTTTATTTGTAGAAAACAGACTTTGAAATTTTAAACACTTTTTTCTTGAAAACTTACTTTGTTTTTATGTTTCATAGGTTGATACACCGGTTTGTGGATCCGATGGCGTTACCTACCCGAATGAATGCGAACTCCGTGTCAAGGCATGTAAAAACCAACAAGAGATAGCCGTTGCAACGAAAGGCTACTGTGGTAATTGTAACATTAATTTACTTGCAGGATTTGTAATCCTTTTTCGGAAACAGGGTAATACATTCTCTTTTCGTTTCTCAGATCAGTGTCGTGATGTCGTTTGCAAGTATGGCGCAAGATGTGAAAATGGGAAATGCGTTTGTCCAACTCACTGTCCAGATACTTTTGAGCATGTATGTTCCACTGATGGGCAGACTTACCAGAATGAATGTGAGATGAGAAGAGCAGCCTGCCAGAAACGTCGAGAACTGTCCATACACTTTTACGGCATTTGCGAATCTACAAAAGAAGTAGAAGGTAAAGAATACATCATACCAGTAGCGTAGTGCATTGGCAAGAACTGACTATGTCCAATCCTTCACTATACACCTCTCGAATAAAAATGTCATAATCCATACATATATATAATCATTGGTATCATCATCATGATGAAAAGGTATAAATGAAATGCCACTTGTTTATTCGAGTGGCATGATGAACAATTGAAAATGGCTCACTTTTGGAATACCGCTACGCCACTACATTTCACCAATTGTTCTTATGTCACTAACTGCTTACTTTATTACAATTCTCTGTACCTTCTAAACCATTCCATGATATATCGCTTACACCATATGCTCTGTTTCGTTTCTGATATTTTAGTGCATTTTTGGCCAATGCCATTATGCGTTTAGGTGTATAACTTTCATGCTTATTCACTTCTATGGTCTTGGTCTTACCTGCTTGTGTTGCTTTGCGCCGATTTGCGTATGTCATAATACTCACGTTCTAATACCGAACTTATATGAACAATTTTGTTCTAATTTTTCTGTATAGTTTATAAAAAGTCAACGAAAGTTACCAGCTGTCAAGAGAAGGAATGCGATTTTGGTGGTACTTGTGAATTCAACAATGACGGAAAACCCCAATGCTTCTGCACTTTCCATTGTCCGTCTGTTAGGGAACCTATATGTGGAACGGACGCGAATATCTATTACAACGAATGTCGAATGAGAGAAGAATCCTGCCATCAACAACGAAGAATAGTCACTGCACCAGCAGAATTGTGTTCTGGTATTATTGCAAAATTTAAAATTTTTCATATTCTCTAAAAATATAAAGAATATATTACATATAAAATATTGCTTAATGTCTTCACCTCAGCTGAATTGGATATTCCATGTGATGGAGAAACTCCGGTGATAGATCCCGATACCGCTCGCGATTTCTATTGTGGCAAAGGTCCTGGTACAAAATTATGTCCACCGAAAACGTATTGTCATCTCACAGATCATTTTGCAAAGTGCTGCAAAGAAAGTAAGTGACCAATTAGTATTTATAATTATAATATTATATGTATAATTATAATTCAGTTTACTCTAAGTTACATGTGCTACGAATACACATAATCATATCCATAAGTCATACCCACAAACAAATTTGTAATACAGTCTTTTTGGGATTGAAAAATTATTTGGTGATTTAAATGGTCATGCTTTGAATAATCACGTTTTGAATTTAAGTATTTGTTTTTTTCATCATTAGTTAACATAATATGAGAAAAGGATATTCACGTGATTTTATGAGCTTTCCTTCACAAAAGTCGTGTCTTAGTTTATCATTAACTATTTTCAAACTATGACTGTTCTATCGATGGTGGTCTTATGCTTATATCAAAATATATTTTAGTTTTTATATTAATACATATATTTACCCTAATAACTGTGTAATACTTTCGAATTCTAAAACAATAGAAAGTTTTAATGTCCACTGATCTTGTTTCTAAAATTAGGAATAAGTATTTATAGCACTATAATAGTAAAACAAATATTAAGGCCATGCAGTAGTCCGGTGGTAACGCGTTTGCTTAGTGCTCCGAAAGCCCTGGTCCGATTCCGACGGTGTACAAAAAAGAAAAAATCTGCTCACTGTGTTCCGGGTGTTGATTCTCTTGTCCGAAAAGGGTTCGGCTTCCATTCGGAAAACTGCGGCTCCCGGTACAGAATGGACCTTGTTGATTGATTGATTGATTGTTTGGCTTTTTTATGGCGCAAGAGCATCTGGGCTATACTGCGTTGTCCTTGCGTCATAAAACTCACAAACAAAAAATAAAAAATAAATATTAATATTTAAGATAATAATAAATCAATTGTTGGTGTCAAAATATATATTTAATTTATAAATATTTCATAAAATATTAAATTAAAATATGTAATATCAGTAAAGCCCCACATTAGCATAAACTCACAGGTTAAAAATTGCCAATAAAAGAAGGGTATTATTTTGAAATAATTTCTTTCGGATAAATTTTCATGTAACCTTAAAATTATCATAATTTTCATGTAACCTTAAAATTATCATTATTTTATTATATTAATAATATTTATTATTTGGGATTATTATTTGGGGTTACTTTATCTTAGGAGTATCCGTAGAAATGGGTATTTTACTGGATCTGTACATAGAACTCAAAAGTTATTTGTATGTTAAATTTGATACAGTTAAATGTGATCATATACATGAATAACTAACAAAAGTGTTTTTTATTTAATTGAAATTATTTTATTTTCACAGCTCCTTTGGTAAAAAGTTGCACAGATACTCCATTCGGATGTTGTCCTGATGGACGAACAGCTGTGCAAGGGCCAAACTTCGGGGGATGCCCAAGTAAAGAATTTAAATTTATCCAATATTATTTTTTTTTCTAATTTGATAACTACAACTTCACTTTCCAGAGAGTCGAAGAGTGAATAATAATTATTCAGAAGTCCTACGTGACATCTTAATTTGTTATTTCTAATAACCTTATATGAAAGACGAGTTGCGACGATTCCTTTATGTTGTGTCAATTGTTCATAACTGTATATTCGACGATTTGAATAAGTTCTTCACTAAGAAAATAAAAGACTCTGTCTTGTGTTTCAGGCACTTGCAGTTGCAATAAACTTGGTTCGTTCAGCTTAACTTGTGATCCAGTGACGAAGCAATGTCCTTGCAAACCTGGAGTCGGCGGTTTGAGATGTGACCGTTGCGAACCGGGGTATTGGGGCTTGCACAAAATCTCCAGTGGCAACAGTGGATGTGTGCGTAAGTTCGAGAAGAAAAAAAAAAAGAGTTTGGATTTTAGTTTATAAGCTATAATATTTTAATTTCCTAAAATTATAAAAAATTATTTAAAATTAATTTTTTTTTAAATAAATTCTGTTCATAATATTTGAGGCCTTTTGTTCATGTGCAACTGAAAAAGCATGAGTTATGTGCATGATACAAGGTATTGAATGAATGTATAATTTTCGTATGGGAATTTGTTGTATATTTATTTTCTGGAAGTTAACCGTGTATATTTCTTGATTTTTAACAGCTTGAAAAAAATTTAATTTATCATAAATTTTAAAATACGTTAT
>QLNU02014176.1:43231645-43243245 GCA_006491805.2 Dysdera silvatica | reverse complement strand
ATTAATTTAATATTTAAGTCACAATTGTTTTCGAATCAAAGATTTTGTATTTTTACTGAAATATATTTAATATTTTCGATATCGTAATTTCATAACATTCTTTACAGTTACTAATGATAAATTATTCCTGATAAAAAATTCACAAAGTATTTTAAATGCTCTCTGAGCGAATTATTTAAAAGTATTGTTTGGTAATGTAAACCATTATGTTGGGCGCAATGATAATATTGACACCAGGTGGCGCAGTGCCACAAGGGCCGCACCTACAATAATACGAATGAAGGTCATTTACTGACAGATATAAATTTATGTAAAATGTTGAACAGATTTCAATATTCCAGGTATTTTTTATAATTAGTAAGGGCATTTCAACAAATAATATTATAATTGAAACAAATGTGCAGGAATAGTTTTGCAATATACTTGAAATATACACAAAATAAATCATTCCCTCTTTTTACTCTCCTCTTAGCATAACAAGTCTCAACTATGGGCTATGAATCAAAAAATTAAAAAGTTTTATAATCATTAGCTGCCTGAAATTTTCGCACCATCTCCAACAGGTCTTCAAATACGTTCTAAAGTTGTTGCCTTTCCTCGAAGGGCCTAAGCCTATAAATTTAGGAATACATGTTTGGACGTCAGAATATTGCGTAAATTGGTGCAATATATTTGCAGTATACTTAAAACAGTAGCCAAGCTGAGGCTGAATCGCAGAACGTTTGATCACATGTCTAAAGGACCACCATAAACACAGTAACCAATCAGGAACGACAATATCTTGCCGCTTCCGCTTCCTAGAAAAGAAAGGCGAATATAGTAATGCTGTAATTATTAGATCGGTTGTGCCTCACACGGCACTCATCTGATATCTACATTATCATATTAAAATAATAATGATATCATAATAATATTACTTAATATGTCAGATCACAATTTTTTACGAAACAAGTGCATAATTAAATAAATCGAACACTACGCAGATTAAATCAAACAACAATGTCAATCAATCAACGTTTATTGGCGTAGTGATACCAACGCCGATGGTATGGCGTGATTAGATGGTGAAACGTTCGAAAGAAAATAAATATTTCTGCCTTCGGTGGGACCTGAACCCACGACCTTCCACTTGCCGGGCGGAGGCTCTACCCACTGAGCTACGAAGGACAATATATAATCTATATTGTCGTTCGTAGCTCAGTAGGTAGAGCCTCCGCCCGGCAAGTGGAAGGTCGTGGGTTCAGGTCCCACCGAACGCAGAAATATTTATTTTCTTTCGAACGTTTCACCATCTAATCACGCCATAACATCGGCGCTGGTATCACTACGCCAATAAACGTTGATTTATATTGTTGTTTGATTTAATCTGCGTAGTGTTCGATTTATATACATATGCTGCAACGTGCATTTCGATCAATTTAATACCAGTCTCTTTGCAATTTGGTTTAAATAGTAGTCTATGTACTACACCATTCTGCGAAATAACTGGCAACAATATATATACGTTCGTAAAGAGATTATATATTGTCGTTCGTAAAGTGATTAGATATTATCGTTCGTAAAGAGATTAGATATTGTCGTTCGTAGCTCAGATGGTAGAGCCTTCGCCTGTCAAGTGGAAGGTCATGGGTTCAGGTCCCACCGAACGCAGAAATATTTATTTTCTTTCGAACGTTTCACCATCTAATCACGCCATAACATCGGTGTTAGTATCACTACGCCCATAAACGTTGATTGATATTGTTGTTTGATTTGACAATTTCATAAGTCAAAATTTATAATTTACATGTTTATCTAACTAAACATAAAAACAAATTAGTTCTAGGACATATGTTTATTTTTAGTTTATTTTATTTTAGTTTTAGTTTTAATTTTGTTATATTTTTAATGTGCATGTGATAATTTTAAGCAAAATATGCCACACTTTTTCTAGAAAATTTATTTTGAAATTTTATTAAATATCATGCCATGTTTTTGAAATTTGAAAGAAAAGAATATAAAAATATTAAAAGTACATGACTTAAAACATATTTCACCTATAATAGGAAAGACTGATTAAAAGACGCTTCGAGTATTAGTGTTTGTTATACGTAGGAAACGTTTTCGTGTTGGTTTTTTTAATATCTCTAAAGCAATTTCCGTTTGTTGCTGAATATTCGTACAGCACCATTTCCTGCTCTAAAATAAACTAACAAAAATTAAAATATTGTCTTCAATGATATCTAAATTTTATTTATTTTTAAAACTGGAAAATATTTAATCCCTCAAAAGTAACACGCTTTATAAATTTTCTTATAAAAAGAACTCTTCTTTAAGAAATGATGTAGACAATTTTTCAATTATATGATAGCGGAATATGAAGTGATGGAATAGTGCTATTCCTAATATACGTACCACTAGCGTCACGCAGGAAAACAGCAAAGAAGGCACAGCAGGAGAAAACAAAAGTTATGGCGACCTTAAGCAGCTGTGTAAAAAGATAACGTTATCAAGCGTTGAAGAGAAAAGTGGGCTTTGATGTGCAATGGAGGGGGTAATTAAATGCAATGAAAACCCCTCTTTTCTACACCACAGACGGTGTATGAACGTTTTATCATATTTAGAGACTAACTCTCTCCATTGATCATGCTATGATTTACAACAATTAGCAATAATTGGGTGCGTCCGATAACACGTTGAAATAATATAATTTTCTCGTTTTCAGAAAATCCAAGAACATCCAAAATTTACATTCCTGAGTTCCAAAATAACTCATACTTGGAATTGGGCACTCTTCAAAATGTGAGACAAGCCTTCTCAATTGAGCTATGGTTTTTGTCTAAGTCTCCGAATGGAGTGCTGCTGTACAATGGCCAATTATTAAACGGCAAAGGGGATTTCTTCTCAATTAATCTTGCTAATCGATACGTCCATTTTGTATACAATCTAGGAAGTGGAATAGCCAATATCACGTAAGGCATTTTTATTTTAAACAGGCTATGTAGAATTTCGAAGTCCAAAATGTATTCGTTTAAAAATACATGTTTGTGTGTTATTCATAAAAATAATCATAAGGTGGACACATCCGAATTCTGGACGCGTCTATATCGTAAAGACTGTTCTATTTTCTGGATTTTTCTATGCCCTAACGCTCCCGAATAGCGGACAGGTTCTTTAAGTCCTGATGTGTTCGCTTACTGGCGTACGCAGGGGGTTGTAACGCGCATCGCAATGAAATTTTTTTTATATCTAACGTAGGAATATGTGAGTTGTATCTCTGTATCCATATCTCTCATTGAACCTATAACCTCATTATGAACTTTCTGCGTACGCTTATAGTATTCGCTATTAAGAAATTTTACTGTAAATCATTTATAGTAGATTCCCACGTTTAAATCTAGACGTTGCGCATAAAATGAATCCCCAAAAACTTATAGCTTAACATTCTAATGTGTATATATATATATATGTATGTGTGTGTATAAATATAAAATGTGTTGTATGTTAGAAGAACCATTTCTGCATTTAGTTTTACCTGATATCAATGTACTGCAAGAAATTCAAAAGAGCATACTGTCCTACCTACTCTGAAATGCCTTTCTTCCGGATATTCTAAATTACTCATAAAACTTGAATTGATGACTACATATGCAGTAGTAAATTAACTGGGAACGCAACAAATTAACATGGTCGAAGCAATGTAATTAAACGCTTACAACTGTTTCAATATCCCTGGGCTAGTTACCATTCTGATGAAAATAACTCATGGCTATTGAAACAGTTATAAACGTTTAATTACACCCTTTCAACTCTATTGATTTGCTGTCTTCTCACTTGACAGCTAATTTAATTTTACTTTCTAAGCATTCATTTTATTGACAGAAAACTTTTCCTACTTTTTATTAATCAGTAGGAAATCCCTTTCTAATAAATTATTTCTGTTATTTACCAGAAACATTTCTACGCGATCAAGTCTTTGACGCTCCACTTTCTTATAATGTCCATCCTAGAACCCTTGTTTTAGGTAGACAACAGAAAATACATCACGTCCTCAAGCTAGATTCAACTCAGCGATCTAAGTCTTGCGGTGGTCCAGTGGTAATGCTGTCGCCTAATGAGCCGCTAACCCCGAGTTACACTCCAAATGATAAAAAAGAACACTTACCAATTAACTGTTCACTGCAGTCCAGCGTTTGGTTCTCTGGGCCTTAAACTGAAAATGTAGGTGTCTTGGCGCAGTATGACTTTATTTCTCTTCGCGCTGTAGAAAACACAAACATTCGGAACCAGCGATTGCCGTTTTATCGTCCCTCAGCAGCTGAACCACTGATTACAGTCGTGCGTCGTTGTTTTCTCGTGTATGGTTAACAAAACGGGCAACTCCCTAAGAATTAGAAGACAGTGTAGAGGGAGTTTTCAATACAAATAAACGTTTTCCTCCCTCTAGTGTTCCATATGTTTCAAACTAAGTTCACATTTGGGTCTTCTTTAAACAATCACAACTATCATTCCTTCCATTCGTATATATATATATATATTAATATTTTGTTGTGATTTTCTAGCATCGGCTGCTTTGGATTATAAGCAATTCAAAGAAAATGAGATTTCTTTGGAAAACATATGTGCGGGAAAAAAGAAACACGCATCGCTGTACTCTGTGCCTATAGGTCAAGGTACTGAAACGCTAACTCAAGAGGCTAATATGTTAATGGTTATCAACCTATTTATCCATTCACACTGTACACCATCTCGGACTGTCATTTCCCACATTTAAGATTCCTTTGCTGGTATCAATACTATCGTTTTAGCTTGTCTACTAATTTGGGTTTGCAATTTTCCCTGTGATGCCATAAGATTCCTCCTGGAGTTGTGTGGCTGATTTCCCCTGGCGGAGAATCCCTGCATTATATAAAGAAATAGTATATGTTTTTTTAACTAAAGCCAGTGCTGAAGTTGGGTATACGCCAAGTAGGCCCAGGCTTAGGGTTTCACGAGTTTGGGACCCCATGGTTGTATTGACGGGACTGGTGTCAGTAAAATCTAAACGTTATTTTAGTCTTTTAATTTTGAAATATCTGAAAAATTTCCATTATTGTTATACCTGAATACTGAAAATAATGAACGTCAAAGAAAAAATCATTATGAATTGACCAAACATCGCGAGGATCACATTTTTGGGGCCCATGCTATCCCTCCAGCCCAGAAGCGTAGCCAGGGGCAGTTTTGGTGATTGTAACCCCCATCGCAATGATATTTTTTATATTTAACGTAGCAATATAAATTATTACGAAATTAGCATTTACCGCAGGCCTGCACTGTAAGAACATGTGTCTGCAGTATACCTAGCAGATGCAAACGGAACGGAGGTAGCAGTCGAAGAGGAAGGTTGAACGTGTTGTGAAACCTTGAGATCAGTGTGCATCGTGCATTCGTAAAGTTATAAATGTGCTGCAAACGAGACACCACCGACTGATAAAAGGGCGCTATAGTGTTTGGCCAGGAACACAGCCACAAAGTTGAAGAGATTGCGGCATTCTTGTGTGTAACAGCATCTACCTCAATTACTTTACATAAGCAATGACGTTTGTCCAGAACAAACAGCTCTTGGCGATGCAATACCGGCCGAATGACGATACTAACCGTTAGGGATCGTTGCCATGTGAGTTGCTGTGTACCGCAAATCGTTTCCAAACCAGGAACCCATTGCTGGCACAGGTTAATGCTGGATTAGGTCTGTCTATTTTCGGGCACACTTTGCGCCGGAAGTTGCATCACATTGACATATTCATCCGTACACCCCAGCGACTTCCTCTGATTGCAGCAGTCCAAAAGCAGAAGAGACTGTAATGGGCTAAAGTACATCGACACTGGACTGTGGATATCTGGTGACATGTACTATTAGGAGACGAATCACATTTCTGCTTATATTCCAATGATTCATATTCTTGCGTCACCGGGAGGCTCGGAGAGGCATATAATCTAGACTGTGTCCGGAGATCAGTGCAGCACGGGGGTGAGAGTACGGTGTTTTGGGGGTGTATTTTGGGGACTGGCGTTAGATCACTGGTGCAAGTGAACAACCGGATGAAGGTTGTGGACTATATCCCCATCCTGGATGATGAGATCGTCCCTTATGTTCACTTTCTGCGTGAAGAGGGCCTTCTTACTGATTCTGTCCACCAAGACGACAATTGTACCACGCATCACCCAACATGTGTTCAGGATGGCTCACATAACACGAGGTTGATCTCTCATACCTCGCTTGGCCCACCAATTCGCCTGACTTTAACATCATCGAGAAAATGCAGGACACTTTGTAATTTTATGTCAAGAGGAGTGTTGCACATCTGCAGTCACTAGTGGAATTGACGGCCAGATTGATGGACCAGTGGACCAACGTCCCTGCAAATGTTATCTGGCCTCATGTGAATAGCATGCCTTAAAAGATCCAAGCGGTGATCAAGACACATGGTGATGTAACCAAGTATTAACTTCAATAAAACGGGATTTCGTATTATTTTGTCCAAGGTGTTTGTGTTGTAGCTCTGTAACCCCTACGATTATGAACTTTCTGCATACGCTACTTCTCCAGACTAGGCCCATAGGAACCTAAATCCATAGTTGCATGTATGTATTCTCCTTTTACTTAGTATAGCAATTTTACTCTTTTTAAACTGTGTTAAGTATCATAAAGTCAAAAAGGTAAATTCGTGCATTTTCACTTGTTTTTTCCTTTTTTTTTTTTGTTATTATAAACTGGAATATGGTTTTCATTTTTGTATAAACTCTGTGTACAACTCTATCTTGTTTGGAGCAGAAAAATACTTGATATCCTTGAGCCATAAAGATTCATCCAATTAATCAAATGGCTTCCTGTTTCGCTTTTCAGGAGTAGAAACCAGATAACGCTTGACAAATGGCATTCAGTAAAAGTCAGTCGGCTGAGAAGGCAAGGCACCCTCAAAATGGACAACGAGACTTCCATTATGGGAAAATCGAAGGTAATTAAAGCTGAAACTGCTGCAAATTTTAAAGTACTGAAATAAACAATTTGAATTCCCTCATCATATCTAAAATTTGTCTTTAAAATAAATGGACTTTATCAGAGAAATTTGCATATTTTAGCCTCCCCTCACGGAATTGAATCTCTCGTTGCCACTTTACATTGGTGGAGTTCCAAATGTGAAATATTTGCACAAGGACTCTGGCGTGCACCAAGGTCTCAATGGTGCCATTCAACGCATTATAATCAACGGTGAAATATGGAGCCAGCTAGCATCGCGAGCGGTTCGTGCTTATGGAATTCGAAAATATCGGGGACAACCGTGTATTCCCGGCATGTGCCGACATGGAGGCACATGCATCCCAGAATTGAACGATTACACGTGCAGATGTCCCTCGAAATACAAAGGGAAGAGATGCGAAAAACGTACGTCATGATTCTTTTATATACTTAAATAATCATTTGGTCAATTTACATGGGTCTGTAATGAAGGTGCTGCCCGGTGCCGTTCTTGGCAGGAGTGCAAAGGGCTCCCAAGTACTGGGGTGGCTGCGCAAGTGCAGATTCCCGAGTGCCTTTTGCAGACTCTTTATTATATCGTATTTGTTCTTTGAATAAATGAGAAATATATAACAATGATCAAATTTACCCAGCACGAGACTTTTGTGTGTAAATGTTTATTAATAAGTTCGTTTTGTTTAGAATATAAGATTTTAAAATGTTTATCGAAATTACGTAAAAAGCGTTACGTAAAAATCGTAACTAAATTTGGGGTGTGTTAAAAAAACTCGACTTGTTTGTTGAACAAATTGGAAACCTGAATTTATTCTAAGTCTGGATTGAGGCTGTAACGGTCACGTTAACGGCATTGTAAATTTAACTACGACGCAGGGCTGGTTAAGGCTTTTTGAGGCCCTTGAAAAAATTTCATCCCCGGCCCCTTTTATTATAAATTACGTAATTATTTATTTTGAGATAATAGAGGAAAAATTAAGATTAACTTAAACCAAAATACTCATAAACTTCCAAAAATTTGAAAAGTAAAATATATGAAAATTTCATGTGTAATATAAGTATTATAAAATATATATTAAAAATTTCTCTTTTTCTTTGCTCTTTCTTCAGCAAAATTATCAATTATTTCTATGAAATTAATAACATCTACATCATTTTCTATGCACAATACAGCTGGATAACTTAATTTTGACAGACTTGCGGAATTTGGTAATTGATTTTTTACTTGTCGAAATACTGAAATTGATCTTTTTCTATTTTCATTTGAAATAAAGGCAAATAAATACGCAATACAGTTTCCACATTACTTTTTCTCGATGAATTCGAAGTGACGTTCCGAGATTATCACACCGGGCCCCTCAAAAATCAGGTTCTAGATATTTGCTTTTTTGTTTATGAAATAATCCGGTCCTGACGCAGTACATCGCGAAGTGATTTGTTTCAATATAAGCTTATTTTTATACTTCGTATAAATTCATCGTTATGTATGTGTACGTTTGTACAATGCAGAAAATAAAATTTAAATCTGTTATTTTTTTGGAAAGTACCTGAGGTTTTTGTAAACACACACACACACGCACGCACACACACAGTGTAAGACTGATACAAGAAATGACGGGTTTTCAATATCACCAGTATAGTAAACACCACAGATAATTACTCGTGTAAAACTAACGGGATTAAGTATTTTACGCTTGTCAATTAGCTATCTTACTCTGACATACACACGCCGAAAGGTTCATTATGTCATTTACGAAAACAATAAAAATATTTTAAATAACGCTAATATGAAGAAATGAGATTGATGTGTTGCACCACAACACAATTAGGAAAACACATGGTTGCTTGTTAGATCACATCATGATATGTTTCAAAGTTATTTAAGTTTGTTGTTTTGTTTGTTTGGGCATGGCGCAAGAGCATCTGGGCTGCGCTGGTGCCTTTCAGTGCGGAACATGCGGCAGTATCCGTCCACCGTACCAATACCCATCTTACGCACGGTATGTTTATGGTACTGGCAGAGCCGGTGTGACACTAAATATGATTTCTGCGAACCATGTTTTGGCATTCCCTTCTTAATTTTTTGATAATTAGACAATCTGTTTCACATTATATCATGGGCTTTCGCCTTTTTTTGTTATACGGATTTCTTCACCTCTCACAAATTATCGACGGGTCTCAAATGTACAAAAATCACATGTTATAAATATTTTTGTATAAAATGTTATACTAGAAGACGATAGTTAACACCGCGAAACCCCAAGAGGCCGCGATGTACAATTTGAAAATTTCTGCTTCATAAAGTAGGGAGAGTTTGAACATTACGTAAGAACCTTTGGCGGTGGGAGGAGGGTGCCATTGGTTTATTTACCTATGTTAGCTAATGGTCATTTTGCTTATTGGGGTTGAAATGGCTAAAACTTGCGTACGTAATGCTTGCATTCTCCTGTATTTTTTGTTGTTTGGTTTGCGGTTTTACGGCTCCAGGACTACAGTGGTCATGCTGCGCCTGGGCCTACTGTTTTCGAGGAATCAAGCCTCTGGACCTGGTATTCGAGATCGAACCTCGGACCTACAGTTTTCGAGGAATCCGAACTCTTGAGGCCTAGGGAATCAAACCCGGACTACAGTGGACAGTGCAATCTTTATGAAATTCTGAGTAGAGCATTCTCATTCGGAGTCGGACCGGGTTAATGGCGCACTAGGAAGGAAATGCGTTAAACCACTGAACACCGCACGGCTCCAGCCGCTGTATATGTTTTAAAGGGAAATTTTTCTTACCTTAGTCGCAGAACATTTTTCTTTAATCATGTTCTGCTATGTCGATGAAACGGCAAAAGAATTTAGCCTTTCTTCTCTCGCAGTGGAACGTAAATATCTTCATTAGTTAAAATTTCTTAAAAGATAATTCTGTAATTAAAATAGCCATACTAATTGTTAGCAAAATTCGTATGTTTATCCGTGTGGTAGGGAAAAAATCGTACAAACTGTGATCATAAATAATCTTGAATATACCTGTCGTGGTATAATTTTCATTTATCATAAACATACGAAAAAAGTGTAATATACGATTAAATATATATTAATTCTTCATATCATTCTAAGTTATTTATATAACCTTCATTTCAATAATAAGAGCAATACTAGGAAAAACCAATAAATGTTAATTTACTTTCGGCGTTCTCCTCGCTAAATAGCGCACCGGGCTGTCGCCCGCACCTTCAACTGGCCTCTGTACTGGTAATGTTAAACGAAAATAAATATTAGCTATCTCTGCAACCAACAACTGAGGCCCTGACTGTATTGTTAAACATAATATTTTTATATGTAGCCTACTAATAACCGCATTATTATATGTAATATAAAGTACACACACACGCACATACAGGTATAATAAAGAAAGACACGATACGAGGTTACTAAAAGCGAGAAAATCCAATTTAATCAATTTGCGTACAACATCACACAGACAGTACCCCAAGTATTTTCTGAGTCATGCAGCAGCACAGTTGTAACGCGTTCAATTAACTGTTAATAAGAAAATGTTAAAATTTTATCTCAATCCATTTCATGTCTAAACTTTTATGGTACATGACGTATGCGTAATCTGGCTGGTGCCAGGTGGGGGGGGTTGTTTTTTTTCACCTCCCCCCCCCGCAAATTTATGTCTATGGTGCATGAGTATGATTATGCTATTATATTCATATTCGAAGTCTTATTTTTAAGATGGGAAAAGCATTATGTAACATATAATTACGAGTTCAGTATGTCTGACTTTTATAAATTTTCTTACATTATCTAGGTATCAGGAAAAAAGATTTGCCTCACGCTATTTCCTTTAATGGAACAACGTTCTTGCATTTTCCGTATAAGAATGTCAAAGGGTGAGTATTATTAATTTGAGTCTTTCTGATGGTTAACGAAAAAAACATTTTGTGACAACAGTATACACATAGCTTCCAGGATGGACATTCATATTGGTGTCTTATTAACTCTTCACATTTTTTTCCTAACGGTGCTGAACATTAAAAAAATAATTATAAATCAGTTTCCTCATTGTTTCAGAAACAAGCCTACTATTATTAACGAAACAATACAGAGTTTCACCAGGAGATTCCATAACAAACAGTTATTTCGACACTAGCGTAAGGTCACTATTTTTCGGAAGCAAACTGCTTCCTTTGTCAAGTGAATTCAGAATTCGTTCTCCGTAAAATGACAAGCACGTTACTTTCGTATTTTTTGATATCGTATCTTCTTTCATCGCTCATTAAAATGGCGATAATAGAATACTTTACTTTAGTTCCTTGCTCATAGGAAAAAGTATATATACACACGTCGGATTTCATTCAATGCAAGTTTGCATTTATTTTCAAGTCCAGTCCATTTCATCTTCTGTCAGTTTCATCGTCAAGTTATGTCAATTTCATCTTCAAGTTCTGTCAATTTTATCTTCAAGTTCTGTCACTGTTATCTTCAAGTTCTGTCAATTTTATCTTCAAGTTCAATCCATTTCGTTTGCAAGTTCAGTTAATTTCAAGTTTAATTCATTTCGTTTACAAATTCAGTCCATTTCATCTTTAAGTTCAGCCCATTTCATTTT
>QLNU02014176.1:43200393-43226568 GCA_006491805.2 Dysdera silvatica | reverse complement strand
CTTTTTTATTATTTTCGATTTGGGATTTGATTTCTCTAATTCCCTTATAGATTTTGAGCATCAGATTGTCGTCTGTTTACTTAGAATTCATTTTTCCAGACAGAATTTTTTTTCAATACACTAAGTTAAAGTTCCTGGTTATTCAATCAATATATACAGTAAATACAATTAGTCAGTTGAGTCGTGATTCAGTTATATACAAATCAATTACGGAACATCACCATGTAACCGTGTTAGAAAAAATTACAAGAATATGTAAAATCTTTATCAAATAAAACTCTGTTAAAATGGAAAATTGTTAAAAATATCTAAGTTGCCAAATTCGACCGACACTATAAATCGTGAACATGATGAACAACCACCCCGATTTAATCACGTTCGATTAAAATCAATCGATAAAAGTAAAATTCAAAAACAATAAGTTATGATAAAAATAATGTGTAATTAAAATTCCAAGCAGAAATTTAAAATTGAGCTATCCTCCTCTGATCTAATTCACAATAAGGAAACACAATTACAAAGGTCCGATAATTGTGCACCTTCGTAAATTAAGTTCAAAATTCATTGAATTCGGAGCAAAAATCACATGCTGCTGGGACATATTAAGAACTATTTGAAAAGGCTTTGTTTGATTTTTGTATGCAGATTATTTGAAGTTATTCTACTCATAGGATAATAACAACTGGCCAATTAGAGTAACACCAGATATTCCACCCCGTTACGTAGGGAAATATATTGATGAAGTTATTTAGTTAATTTCGTCATTAAATAATTATAATAGTGTGAAGTTCGTCATTTTTTCATATTGGTCCGCTTTCGAATTTTATTAAAGTAAGTTTATGAACAAAATCCGATTGTAAGCAAAGTATTTTTACTAATAAAAATACATAAATATACATAAAGAGGCTACATAAAAAAACGTGATCGATTTCCGCGGGCATTGAACACAAAAACACAAATCACAGGGTCGTTAACTTACCAACTAAGCTACCTATTGGCTTGCGGAAGATGTCGTATTTTAAGCACATATATAGTAATCAAAAATTTTAAATCTTCAAAACAGCATGTTTCCGAAAATAAATCTCATTGGCACGAATGCCGAGACACGTATTTCCTTATTTTGGCTCTACTTTCATCAAAAAAAATTTCATCCAAATCGGCAGCGCACTCACCGTGAGTTCCCCTTGTGAGTTAAAAAAATTTAAACGGTTTCAAAATTTTGAAATGATTTCAATACAAATGATTTCAGTACAAAGCATTTATGGCAGACTGTTACCTTACCCTTTTTGTTGTCGACAAACTGACATACAGGCAGGCAGGAAAAACAAAAGCAATATCGGGTTCAGTATCTCATAAAACCCGCTAAAACGAGCCCCTTTGTCAGGTTATTCCCTTTTTTAGAAGGTTGAAGAATTTCAGATGAGAGAAATATGAGGAAATCCTAGTTACTTAGTAATGAATTATTTAATTTAACTAACACTAAACTTGCAAAAATGGCAGAATGATTCAATAACAATAATTTCTTTGTAAATATCGATAAAACTCATTATTTAATATTTAAGCATAAAAACAAAAAAATTGAACTCAGTGAAAATCATAATCTATACATAGATAAAACATAACTAGAAAGAAAATCGACGACAAAATTTCCATGCGTAACAATATTTGAGGACTTATATTGGAATCCCCACATTAATGAAGTGATGAAAAAAGTACGAAGAGGTACGGGTATTATACATAGACTAAACACACTACTAACAACAGAAGTAAAAAAGACTTATATTTTTCTTCACTGAACAGCCATTTAATTTATGCAAATTCAGTGTGGGGAAAAATCGGCGAAGTCAATGAGATCAAGGTAAATAAAATGCAAAATAAAACAACTGAAAAATTACAAAGTAATAATACAAACGAACTTAGATATAATAAAGAAATTTAAAATACTGAAAGTTCAAAACTTTTATAAACTCAAAATATGCGTATACATGTGTAAAGGTTAAATAAACGAACATAAATTTTCAGATACTATAAAATTGAAAAAAAAACCAAAAAACTAATATATATAATACAAGAAATGAAGAACTACATATATACCAAAAAGAAGTAAAACGAACAAATCCCAAGAGAATAGCAATTACGCAGGCATAAAGATATGGAACAATATAGAAGAAGAAGACGTCAGGAACAGTAGAACACTTTAACAAGTCAAAACAAGACTAAAAAATACACTACTGCAAAAATATATTTAATGATTACCATAAATAAAGATGATTTGGAAAGATCTATAAGGACTTACGTCTGCAACCCCTTCCTGAGTAAATCATGTAACTCAATCAAAATGTATTTGGAAAAATAAAATTATTATTATTATAGGCATAATAATAATAATAATAATAAAATCATTATTACTATGCCTATGCCAGAGTGTGTCGTCAACACGCCATTAAATTGTTAGGGTCCTCAGCTTATTAAATCGTACGATTTTTACCGGGAACCCGTCACAATGGATTGTGGTTATTTGTATATTTTTTTAATTACAGTGTTATTGCATACATATGTATTTTCTAAGTGAAATGGAAAGTTGCTACAACCATTGTGACAAATAAATAAAAATTGTTTGCTTGTTTTGTTAAATATCGATATTTTGACGTTGCATGTCAGGTATAATTATCGTTTGTAATATTGATATTTTGAAGTTGGATGTCAAATGTAGTTAGTGTTTGCAATATTGGTATTTTGAAAAAAACACACAATATATATATATTTATAATTATCCGTTATAACACTAGTATTTTGATATTGTATATCGGGTAGGCCTATAGACCTTGGTTAGAGGATTGGTATTAAAAAACAGGAAAAAGGATTAAGAGAAACACAAGTGTTAGAATTAAAATACGTCAAGGAATTTTTATTTCGGGCAGAAACGCAGGACCTGGAAATCTCGGCTGATGAAATAGATGTTAGATGGGACCCTAACCTTGGAGTTGGTGGACTAAGGAAGTTATGGGAGGAAAGTGGAGAAGAGGTGGAAATTATAAGAAAACGGTTAGCATGTGATTATGTCTGAAATAATTGAAAAATAGGAAAAAGCATTAAGAAACAGCCCAAAAATTAGTATTAGAAAGGAAATGGGAAGAATTAAAAAGAGCAGGGGAAGAGAAAGGTGAAAATGAACTAAAGAAAGTACAAGTAGAACAAGAAAAGACATTACGAAAGGTAAAACTGCAAGCGCACATCAAATCTAGACTTACAAAAAGAGAATGGATCATCGGTTCAGAATTAGCCGAGCGACTTCATGATAATGAAAGTACTGGAAGAAATACTGAATTTTATCAAGACTCTCTCAAACGGGAAATCCCAATCATTAGCGACTTTGAAACTGGAAGTGTGAACACACATAATTTACACTCAAGAGAGGATAATTTCTTAAGAAAGGAAGTTCCTTTCAAACTTCCCTTCCCTCTCAAAAGTAGTCACCACTCCACAGTCCGGAGTAGAAACAAAGGGGGATGACGGCAAGCGCTCACGGATGTCAAACAGGGGTTGAAATTGCAGAGTATTTTTCATAAAATAAGTCTTTCGACTTGAAGGGAACTACCTCCCCTTCCAGCATGGGAAAACAAAACCAGAATGTGGGTTTCTAGTTAACCTCTTCCTGTACTTTAACGAGTCAGACTCGTGATGAAGATTCTGGCCCAAACGTAAACATCACGAACCAGGCTCGCGGAATGTTTTCGGAAGTATCATACCATGAAAGATTATTAATTTTTAGAGTTGTAAGTATTTTCCTATTAGATATTGATTCAAGGTGAGCATTTCTTATAATTAAATTTATTGTTTATAATATGCTATTTATGTTTAGGCGTAGCATTATTACATTCCTTAGGACAAAGGCACACTTAAAGATGCTCAAAAGACTGTAATTTCCATTAAAGTATTGTTTATTCAAGAAATCTAGTTTTGAAACTGTTATTTTTCATCTATTATAAAATATAATATATTTATAATATCTATAAAAGGAGAAAGAATTAGTGCTTGCTTCCACAACAGCAGCATCGCGTAAAACAAATGACTATGTCACAGGTAATTACATATCGGCTCGTATTGCAACTGTTTTCGAACATCAATCTGGTTTGTGTACTGCGCGTTGACCCCTACCACTTAGTCCCGGATTTCGTCGCGCTAAATGGCACGGGAAGGGGTTAATTTAACTGATATCTCAGAAAACAAATTGCTGGAGGCAGATGGGAAAACACTAGCTAAATCACGAAAACAAAACGAAAACTTGAAATATGTTTTTGATGTAGGCGAAATAACTTCCGATGAAATATGCATGGCGTCATATGTCATTGAGAGTGCATTAACAAGTGAGACAGGAAACACTGGTAATAGACATGCAACAACGCAAGTTGTTAATGGTTCCAAAAGACGCGAACACAACGGAATTGAGCTCGAATGTTTTTGTGTATGAACCAAGATCACAGAGACAGTTGTTCATGGAAACGGGTCAGGCTATTGGCAGTCACAATGGAGGAAGTCATGGAGAAAGCGGTTGAGGCTATCCAATCTCTAAACGTGAATGTTGCAGAAAGGGCAGAAGTAAGTCTGAAATTGTGTGTGCGAATAGATCAGGGGATGATTGGCCACAACTATTTGCAATGTATTCTCCATAAAGATCTAAGTTAAATGACGACTTTACGTGAACGTGCATCTATGAATGCCGTGTTGATCGGCAATCCATCTCCCCCTCAGCCGCCTCGGCGGCTGATTACGCTGTTCAAGCGTCCTGTCTGGGATTACAGCGCCGCCCCCGGCGGCCACCCTTCCCAATGAAACCCTTGCACAATCCTCCTCCTCCATAAAGATCTAACGCTAAAATTGATTTTGATGACACCACATCATCACACGCGTCATCACATGCGTAATTGGAAGGTCAGAAAAAATTTCGTTCTTCTGTTGAGATAAAAATCTCTAAGATTGATATATATATATATATATATATATATATATAATACTGCAATCTGAGGGATTATTTTGTTTAGTATTTCAAAATTTGATTTTGATACATAATTTTAACTTACCGTTTGGTAAATCATTTACTTTAGTTCTATTGGATTTATACATTGTTTTTGTGTGGATTATTTTATATTTAAACAGATATTGTGCTTGTCATTGTTATATAGCACTTTCGTGTATAAATTTGTCATTTACAATTTGCAATAGAATAGCACATAACTAACATTATGCGACAGAATCATGCAGATTTATGTTCCTTATAGGAATAATGAAATTATACAATGGCATTGAAATCGTTTAACTGTCATATTAAGTTTACTTACATTTTTCAAATATGAATTAAAAAATCTCTCATTTTAAAATTATACAATTGTACGAAAAACTGAAAAACGATTTCCTTTCCGATTTACAAAATGAATTATTATGAACGTACATAACGTTGTGAATAAGTTCGACAAAGAAAGCTGAATCATATTTCGCTGTGGTATAATGTCCATTTGCTAGATATGCAAGTTTAGTTTACTTACGTTGTGTATGTTAGGTTACATGTTTTTAATAAATGACTGTAGTAATACTTTATTATATAGTTAATAAAGATGTCGAACTCGATAGTTGGAAGGTGTAACTCGCAAAAGCATTGCCACTTGATAAAATGGAAGTAACATTTATGGTGAAATAAGGGATTTTCGTTCAGTAATAATAAGGGAAGTTACCTGTTGAAATGCATTCAAATGTTTCATCATATGCTAGTAATGTTTTATTTGTATTTGTGGTCATTTTAAATTATGAATTCATATCTCTTTTGACATTTTAAGTTTGCGTTTGTTTAATATTACCTATAGCATTTGCATTGCATATGAATTATTTTATTAATGACATATATCAATAGAACTAGAATAATTAATAGAATTACAGTAATTGCATCAGTTCGAGTCTTTAACTCTTTGGCCTCAATGTACTATCATGGTGCCCCTCTAATTATTTTGAACTAACCAATATATATGTTATAAACTTTCTTCAGTAAAAGCATGGCAGAGCATCACCGTACTTCAAATTTGGACATATCTATGTGGTTGCATTGTTATCTTGCTGTGTTGTACTTCACCTTGTTGTCATCTTCCGTCAGGAGCGACCTATCAAAAATTTTCTTTCATAACTTCAAGAAAACTTCTGCAAGGGGGGAAGGGCTGTACCAACACACCCATTTACCAGCCATGTGGAATATGTCATTCGCTAGTTGACCATATACCCTTTCGAACTCAGCCATAGAACAACAATTTATTGTTCGACACGCCGTCCATACATCTCGAATTTCTTACGTAAAATTACCCTCCCCAGATCTGGATTGACATCTGGAATTCGACCTTCGACTTGAACATGTTCGAACCATGATCCAGGGATAGGATTGTGACTGCGACTTGAGACAAAAGAGGGGCCTGGAAGCCGAGAGATACGCTACCATTAGACAACCCTCTCTGGCTGCCTGTACATAGAGAACGTAAAGTTATTTTCAATGAATAAAATAAATATTTAAAATTAATTCGGTCAAGTATCTCTCGAATTTTACTAGCTACGTTACAAAGCACTTCCATAAAGTCTTATTGTATGATAGAGTGACAAGCAGACCTGAGTATTAATAAAGAGGTTGAGAAAGGAACGCTGTGACTGGAAAAGTATAAACAGTGACATTGATGGCAGATTGCTGTTTTATACACCTTTATCACGAGTGCATTAATATCACGCTTTAGGAGATGGGAATGGCAAGAAACGGATTCTTCGAAACAAAAGTCGCCCTTTGAATTTTAACAATTATGTTCTGGATTGCATTCTTTTCCTCCAGTTTTTCCCTTTGATCCCGTGATGTTTGTTATAAAAAGATTCGACTTTATGTGAATGGAGAAGGTATTTGAATAAGTAGTCTTTAGGTCTCTGGTGGAATTACCAACTACATTTCGAAACACGCTTTTATATAAGAATAAAAATTCTCAATCTCATGATAAAATCTTATTGAAGATAATATAAATTTATGACAAAAAAAGAGGCTCTAGAAAGAGAGAGAGAGAGAAATATTTAAAACATCTTACATAAATTTCGGTTGACGCAATTTGAATGAGATCACTGTTGAGATCACTGTTTGCGTCTGTGGTGCCATCTATCAACAACAAAAGAAACAAATTGTTGGCAAGGGCCTTTTAAATTTAAATTTTCAAATTATATCTTTGACGTTTTTAAAAAGAAAGACCGTGAAAAAAAAAATCAAAATGATGTTGGAAATTACAATATATAACTTCTACTTTAAACTGTCGATATACAAATGATATACAATGGACTCACGTTTTTACGAACTCGTGGGGACCGTAAAAATGTTTGTAAAATCGAAAATTCGTAAATGGGAATTACCTTTAAAAAAGGAAAACTATTTCACTCACTTTTTTGCACTCACGTTTATTTGTTACGTATTCAAAGAAAATCAGTAATTCTTATTTGATAACAACGCTTCGAAAAATACACGATTCCATAGAGCAGTGATTCTCAACAGGCGTCCTGCGAACGGTAAAACCTCGCCCGGTTACGAAAGATAAGAAATTGAATTTTTTCTGGGAGCTAATTTTCTTCCAAGGGGGCTAATAGTTTTCTAGAGGGGGCTAATGCTCTTATCTTAATGCTATTTTATTGAACCAGAAAATTTCTAGGGTTCAGCTCACCAGACCCTCCCCCAACTAGTTACTTCAACATTTTTACATCGTGTAAGATAATTTCGAATCATATCTTCCAGCCCGCGGACCGAAATAAAATATACAAATTTTATTGCTATGAAAACTATTTGAGAACCATTACCATGGAGTTAATTCTGGCAAGAATCTCAGAATCATTATCTGCTGAGAAAAAACAAAACTCAATCCTGACAATCATTCTGTGGGTTCTTTGATCGTAGGTCTTGAGATCAGGAGTATAGTCGTAAATTAAGCAGTGACGGAACGCTTTGTCCTTTGTTATATTGTTGGGAGGGTCCCTGAAAGGCAGAATGTGGTGCGGGTGAGGTCTTAAAAAAAAGCAGTTGCGGAAAGGCGTTCCGGCTACTCTGCACCCCTTCTTGAGATGGCCTCGGCACGTTCTTCGTCCTCGTCGGATAGTTCTTCGGCACTTCCGTTCATTTGATTGGCAATTTCACCATCCGATATTACTTCTGTGCATGCTTATACATTGTCATCTACAATCAGAAAGTTCTGAAATGTCAAGTCTTCTGGAACTTGAAGGTCCCTCCGACGAAGTTCCTGCATCAAGTCTTCGTCTGTACTGGCATCGCTCTCGGAGGTTTTTGTTGGTTGATTGTGGCGCAAGGACAACAGTGGTTATTCTGCGCCAAGGAGGTTTTTGTAGGCCTACTGGAACTGCGAGCTCTGCGTGTCGAAACTAGTTAGCAATCGTTGCTTGGGAGACGTCATTCCATGCGTTAACTGACAGCTGTATTGCACAGAGTATATCAATTTCGCATCTTTTTCAAGTTCCAGGTTCAAGATAACCATTTTCAGAAACATCCGCCTATATTTTCGTTTAAAACAATGGATAATGCCTTAATCCCTGGATTGTCCAATCATTTGTAGTTTTGGGATCTGTTCAAATTTTCAGTGTCCGAAAAAAAAAAGGTGACGAAACTGAGTTCGTAAGAAATAGAGTTTTGAAATTTCAGTTCGTAAATTGGAGCGGAAATTAATATTAGTTGTATAGGGTACCTTTTAGGACCAACTCATTTGTTTATAAAAACGAATAATTCGTAAATTGGAGGTTCGTAAAAACCCGAGTACACTGTAATATTTTACGAGATTATTCACACATTTTCCGTGATATTTAATATTACTAACTCTAAGTAGAGCATATAAAAGTTTATTGCCGTCAGTAGCAGATTTAGTAAAATCATCACCCTTAGGCTCAAGAAATACTGGCGATTTTAACGTTAGTTTTAGTTTTTGGTATAAAGTTACGTTAAATTTTCTGATTAAAACAATATCATTGTCTGCGTTGGGAATTTAGCGCACGACCTAAATATAATCGAACACATCTCATTGTTCATCTTTAAATATAATAAAAGCATCGATAGAGTTCACTACAGTCTATTGTATATTTATAAATTATGTTTTGTAACACCAATGCTTAGAGACAGAATTAATCCTAATAACTGAATTAAAGTTCCAACAGAATTAAACGCATTTGTGTAATAACAATTACAGAGAATTGCATATATCTTTTGGCACATGTATGTTTTTCTAGTAATGTTTTCCTTTGTCATAAATTATTTATTGACTCATATTCCCAAACTTACCATAATTTAATATTAAAAGCAGTTATTCGAATTATTGGACTACATATAAAACTGGGATAGAGAAAATCAAACTTAAAAAATAAGCTTTCACTTGTGTGCATAGGATAGGATGCAAGTATAAAATTATTGATTAGATTCTGGTTTATTCGCAGTCATTGCGAACAGAGTGATGACTCGTCACTCGGGTACTCCAGACATTATTTGTCGCACATCCTGAAATTCCAGGACAGTCGGGCACCCCAAATTGGAAACTCTTGAGATGAGATATTACTTTCAATAAAATTGCTCTCCGTCATAAGTCAATAAAGAAAACTATTGTCTGCAAATTTAACACACTTGCTAATTTGATTTCCTTCTAAATAAACATTAAACAGTAAATTATTCTGAAAAAGTAAACAAGCAGTGCAAATGAACGGTTTCGGATACAGAACTTGAAAATTAACAGAAACAGAATAATAATAGTTGATGAATATGATAGATACTAATAGATACCAGTTGCGTGTTCTATAGCTCGTATAAATATATGCAGTGCCGGATTAATTGGGGGCTCTACGCTGGAATGATGGAACAGGTCCCTAAAAAACGTGTCCCATACCATCAGTATCGGTTCCAGACACAAATTTTTGAGGGTACAGATTCCTGCCCCTGTGCACTTGTGCGGTTGGCAGCGCACGTGCGCATAGGCAATATAGTAAAACTCGGTTATAATTGTGGGCCCCGGCCATAGCCTAGAACCTCCATTACGTGCCCTATTTAGTGAATAAATTATTTTCTTTATTTGAAGCCAATTATCTTTAGCATGCAAGTATATCAATAAGAAAATTTTCTCCGACATTTGCAAAAAACAAAATTAAATTTAAATAGCACCAGTTCCTTTAACGACCTCTGCGGGAGCTCCAAAATCGAGGGGCCCTTGTCCCGGGCCTATACATAAATTCGGCACTAAATATTGCCATTGTTTCCTTGCGGCACAACCTCCAAATAAATAATCATCTTTTTCGGCTATTTCTAAGTTTGTTTGGAGTCTTCCTGCTCAAACCAATGTGCATCATCCTCAAAATTTATATTTTACATATTTTAAAGCATCAACGTAGGGTTCTCAAAATTATTGTAGCAAGCACTAATTATGGACATTTATATGTTAGAATATATATAAAATTGCAATTTATTCGATATATTGGAGTTGCTCGGGCCCCATGGGTCCATGTAACTATATGCCTATGCTTTGAAGATAGCTTGTTTGTTTGTTTGTTTTTTGGTTTTACGGCTCAAAGACTACAGTGGTCATGCTGCGCCGGGACCTACAGTTTTCCGAGGAATCCGAACCTCTTAAGGCCTGGGGAACCAAACCCCGGACTACAGTGAGCAGTGCGATCTTTTATGAGATCTCTGAGTAAGCGTTCTTTATTGCACGGGGGAACCCGGATTAGCGGCGCACTTGGAGAAGGCGTTACCACACTGCGCCACCGCAGGGCCGCTTTGAAGATAGCAATCGAATTTCCCACTTGTGCTGTAGACATAGGCGTCCGCAGAAAGTTTATGTGGGGTTACAGAGTTACAACTCACATATTCCTATGTTAAATATGCAAAATTTCATTGCAACGGTGGAGAGTTAGAACCCCCATCAACACATTCCGCAGCGTACGCCAGTGGCTGTATATCTCAAGAATCCAGATGAATGAAATCCAGAATGAATCCAGAACCCGTGCTGACTTTATGCGCTGAAATAGTGTGTAGGCGAGGAATATTTGAAATTATCTTACAAATTTCACTGGTTGATTGATTACTGTTGCTCTTTTTCCTTCACTCTCTCTCTCTCTTTCTTTTGCTTATTTGTATGTATTAAAAGCTTTGGAATATTACTACCTTATTAGTTTACCAAGTATCAATCAATTCTTGCGTGTTTCATAGTCCATTTTTCAATAATTTTATTTTAGTTATTCATAACTTTTTTAAACATTCGAAAGAAAACTGTGGACCTTCCGGTTAGAAAGAATATAATTGCATGTGGTCATTAGAAATTCATGTAAAATGTGGTAGAAAATAATCCTACCACGATAGGTGGTGCCATCTATCAATGCTTGAGGTAAGTAAATTTAAATACGTACATTTTTGTTAAAGATGATAACCATAGATGGCAGCATCTGTCGGTTTCAGCTGCATATAATAGTACAGCGAAATCCCACTTAATGGACACTCCTCAGATATGGGCACCCGGCTTTTGCAGTCAGATAAAAATTCCTCGGCATAAGATGATCTACAATAATGTATTTCACACCCCTGCTAAGCGGTAACACTCAGATACGGACGCGGACACTGTTTTCATGATTTATTCCATTAGACCGGAACCCCTGTACGGACAAAATACCAACCCTCGTCGGACAACATTTGAACCTTCGATCTTCACTGCATTTCTCACAACAAGAAACTAAGGATAAACAGGATAAGAGCTAAGGAGGATCTCCCTTCTATTAACAGAGAGTGATAATTGACTCCGATTCGTTGATTTAATGACTAATGCTTAACAAGACTTCGATAATAAATAGATCATATAGTTATACACTGCACGAAACTAACAAACAAACAATTATCAACACAAAACTACCATAATTCAAACTTATTATTATTGTTTACTTGACTAACACACAGGTTCTCTAAGTGCAACGACGAAAAATCGGCGAATTTAATTTCGCAACTAAAAATACATTTCTAAGGAGGAATGGGGAGTAAAACCCACCGAACAAAACTTAAGCACACTCAAACCAAACTTAAATCCACTTAAATCCATTCCCCACCAAACAGTAATTGATAATTTTTTACGAGACAAACAAATTTTAATATTTAACATTGTTGTAAATTTACTTATTATATTCAACAAATGCTTATGTTCGTTATCTTCAACTTGTTTTATATGTTCAAATATACACAAGTTTCGAAATAAAGTAATTAAATGTAATATTTCATCTACTCCAGAATGATTCCCCACTCTTTTACGGTCTCCCCCTTTTACAGCCAAAATTTTCTCGGCGAGTAACCGCTAATTAGCGGGTTTCAATGTAAAAGGAAGTGGCAACAATTTTAAATCCTTTTAGAAAACGAAATTGATACAAAATACGAATTGAAAAAACTGAAAATTGAAAATTGAAAAAAAAAAATTGAAAATTGATACAAATACGAATCGATACAAAAAGAGTTTAGAATTATTTACTCATTGCATGTTCATAAAACAAAAATGAACAAATGGTAAATGTAAATGTTGCGAGGAAAGAATCACATTTATGTCATATTTTAATCATATAACCGTGCGTTTTTCCGTTTCATTTATTTATTTATTTCATTTCTTTCTGGATGTAATATAATCCTGTTGGAGATAAAACCTTTTGATAAGTTTCCGAGTAAAGCGTTTGAATGAAGAGTAATTAAATAAATGCTATATATCGCTTTTGCAAATTAATTAATTAATTAATTTATTTATATACGTATACCAATGGAGCCGACTTCGTGGATTTGAGACACTTTTTGCACCCTCAATAATTTTGTTGTGGGTTCCTCGAACCCATAATATTTTTGCTCGTGGGGAAAATACACGTACGGAAATATATGCACGAAGTTTTTCGTCATCAATTCTTCAAGATTTTCATTATTTATACCCTGTTCACTGCACCTTTTATAAAAGAAAATTCTTCATTTTGTCTGGGTTCATAGAAAATACAAAAGTTTAGTCTGTAGCTCTACACACAGAGACGAGAATCTTTAGCGGCCATAGTGATAAAGTCGAAAATTTTGTCCAGTAAGTTGACCCACCCAATCTTTCAATAACTGGAGAATCCGCGCTTTTCTGTACATTTTACTTTGTTTTGCCTCCCAAGTACCACTGGAACACCCGAAAAGTCTAGCTTTTGCAATTAACTCCCTAAAAAAAGGATGGGGGGGGGGGGCGGATGGTCACATCTGAGTATTTTGGCAGCAATCGTAAAACTATAAAGGGTGTATATGTTTAGGAGAACATTAAATAATTATCTAGAGAAAAAATATCTTTCTTTAATAACCTATAATTTGCTTCATTTTAAATATTTCAGGTATCTTATTGTATATATCAGATAATCTGATAATGAAATTTAAATTACACTTACATCCTTTTAAAAATACGCCGGTCATTCGGTTTAAAATTTCCGGAATCCCCAATAATTGTTCAAGTCGGCGCCTACGATGTATACCCTCATGTTCACCATGTATGTGCACAAGATTAATGCCTTTTCATTTTAAATGGAACTCAACTTAAAAATCTCTCTCATTTCTATAAATAGGAACGTTTTTGTCGTTTAAATAAGTATTAAAGGATATACAACAAAACCCTTTTGTGAGTTTCCGATAATTCAAAGTTTTCGTTACGATCGATGAATTAGAATTTCAGAAATAGAATTCAATATTTTTGGTCGTCAGAGATCAACAAGCAGATAGAAATTTACCAATGAGTTTATAATTAAAAAAAGTCTTATGTCCTACAATAGTTAACATTTTTTAAAGTTTTAGTTACGTTCGCGGTCACAAGATGGCAGCATTAAAAGGATTACTTTTTATTTGCCAGTCAGAAAGTTCCAATATCTATCCAATATATCCAAGAACAATATCTCCAGGTTTCAGGTCAGGAAACGAGAACATCCATTTTGGACTTTGCTGTAACTGATGGAGATAATTTTGTGACCAGCGATTCCAAAAATAGTTTCGCATGTATTGAATTCGCTGCCAACGTGAAGACAGAAAGCTACTAGCGGAATTTGAATTGGATTCTGGTAAGGTTAATAGGGGAATGCCGATTAAGAAATGTGTAGGAGTTAAAATTTGGAGATCTGTAGGATCAGGAGAAAGAGGAATTAATGGTTGTAAGTTGATACAGGCTACAATTTGGCACAGGAGTGTGGTAAGTTCTTCAAAATTTAACAGAGATGATTTACAGACTTTAGACAGATGAGCTTTCGTGAGTTTCACTTTAGCCTCCCATAAACGTCCGAAAGTATGGGCATGAGGTGGAATTATGTGCCACGGTCATGTTTTGACCCGGTGGTGTAACATGTGTTTTGGTCGTCGGTTTTACAGTTGAGAATGAATTTAAGACAATAATCTATGGTTCTTGCCATTTTCGAGAACGATGAATACTTCGAGATGAATTCTGGAACGGGTTGAATTTCTATTGTGTTTACCACACATTCCAACAAGTTTGACCCCAGCAGGTTTGATTCAGAGGGTTCAAGTTCAGTAGATTCTGAAGAATTGACAGTAGGAAAGGAGGTTAAGTCTTTCTGAGAGAGCCAGGCAGGACCTTCCCATCAAAGTGGTGTATTGGAGAGCTTTATGTGCAAGATTCTGCACAAGAAGGAGCACTGTCAGCAGGATTCAAATTCCCAGGAATATGATTGTAGATAGCATGAGGTGCTAACCTATGTATCGCTTCAACCCTGTTTGATAGGAATTGGTTTCTTTCTGAAGGAGGTGATGCAATCCAACTGAATAGTGACCGAAGTATGTTTCTTTACAAAATGGACCTATTAACACGTTGCTAAAGAAGGGATTTTCCCCTATTCGTTTTCTTCTTTAGGCAAAACTGTTGCTTTAAGAACAAGGCCGTAGACTGGTTTTTAATTAGGGGGGTTCAAAAAATTTACTGCGATTACGACATGCAAGGCTGTAGCCAAGGCTCACTAAAAATTTAGATTTGGGGGATGGACCAGTCCCTAAGATCACCTCCTAGATACGGGCATGTTTAAGGAATTTTAAGAGAAAGTTATTCACACCCCTACAGCAGCAGGCCCGTATTTACTCTTAGGCTCACAAGGATCGTGTCTAAGGGCGCCTTCTTTTGGGGGCGCCGACTTGGGGAAAATTACCAGACCTCAAAAAACGCCCCCGCACGGTGGGGTGAAATGTTCGAAAATCAGGCATTGAAAAAACAAAAAAGAAAAAAGACAGTTTTGACACATTTTCTTGTTCTTTACACTCTATCTGCTTAAAAATATGTTTCCATCATTAAATTTGATTAAAAATTCCGACCGAAAATATTTAACAAAGTTCATACTTTGAGCAACTATAGTAATGTTCTATCTTTGACAGATACGGTTTCAGGGAAATTTCACGTTAAAACTAAACAACAACGATAGCTAAAACCGAAACTCTTACAAAACACTATGCAACAGCAGGATAATGATGGTTCTCCAGGATATTTTCAATTTGCTTTTATGCAAAATTTTTTGATGTTATTTTGTCGAAAAACTAATAAAAAATAAATGACGGTAAAATAAGTTTTGATTGTTGTTGATTCCCCCCCACACACCCCAAGTTGAAAGGGTGATGATTATTTCACTATTATGTTTTCACTTATCACTAATTTTCCTTTAGAATAAAATAAACACTATAAAATTTGAGAGGTTGAATGGTGGAGAGAAGAGGTGGTGGGAGAAAATTGGGCTCCTATAGATATTTTGAATAGGGGCGTAAAATATGTAAATCCGGCACTGTGTAGCAGGGGCGTAAAAAAATACTATATGTACTATAATAATATAAATATGTACTTGTTAGGCGTCTTATTGTCACTTTTATCCATTCTCCCCTCTCTCTCTTTCTCCTTCTCTCTCTCTCTCTCTCTCTCTTTCTCACTCACTCTCGACAATAATTACAAAAATTACGAGCTTGGAATTTTCTTACCCTCATGAAAAATGATTGGTGGCTAGGATTGGTGGGAAGATGCGTATTAATTGAGGGCCTAATCTGCTGAACTGCCATAGAGCCGTCAATCCTGCGGCCAGCAATTCTCAAGAATCAAGGAACTTGAGAATAAACTGATGGCTAAATTAAAAATCATTATCGTTGTTTGTGTACTCGTACTTTGGCTTTTTGAGCGAAGGTCTGCTATTCAAAACATTTAGTTATTTCCAACTTCAAAAATATTATTACCCTTCACAGGGATAACACAATTGCCAAATAATGGTCAACACACAAAGCCACCGGGGCGAGATTTTTGTAAGTTTTTAGTGGGGAATTCTTTATTACAAATAAATTTGACACCCACGTATTATTAGCTCAAACTAGAGCTATTTTTGTTTAGGAGAAAAAAAAAAGACGCCATCTTTATCCTGGATTCGAACCAGGGTCCCCGCTTTGAGCCTGCGGTGTCTTGACCTACTAGACGAACGAGGACAAGAACAAACGCTTTTTTCTCCATATATTAAGTTGAAAGATATAATTACCATTCCTAAGGATAGCACAGTTGCCAAATATTGACAATTGTGTTATCCATGATGAGGACGGTGTCTCTTTTTCTCATAAACAAAAATAGCTCTAGTTTGAGCTACTAATACGTGGGTGTCAAATTTATTTGTAATAAAAAATCCCCCACGAAAAACTCACAAAAATCTCGCCCCGGTGGCTTTGTGTGTTGACCAATATTTGGCAATTGTGTTATCCCTGTGAAGGGTAATAATATCTTACATCCTAATATCCGGAGAAAAATGCGTTTGTTCTTATCCTCATTCGTCTAGCAGGTTAAGCCACCGCGGGGACCCTGGTTCGCATCCAGGATGAGGAAGGCGTCACTTTTTCTCCTAAACAAAGTAGCTCTAGATTGAGTTACTAATATGTGGGTGCTAAATTTATTTGTAATAAAACATCCCCCACGAAAACTCACAAAAAACTTTCCTTGGTGGCTTTGTGTGTTGACCATTATTTGGAAATTGTGTTATCCCTGTGAAGGGTAATAATATCTTACAATTTAATATACGGAGGAAAGAGCGTTTGTTCTTGTTCTCATTCGTCTAGTAGGTCAAGACACCGCGGGCTCAACGTGGGGACCCTGGTTCGAATCCGGGATGAGGACGGCGTCTCTTTTTCTCCTAAACAAAAATAGCTCTAGATTGAGCTACTAATACGTTGGTGTCAAATTTATTTGTAATATTTCCAACTTATTATTAATTATTATTATTAGTAGTAGTGATTATTCTTATATTAATAAACTACTTATATAAATATAATAATAAAATATATAATTCAATTATAATATTGATCATTATTTGTATATTCTTTTTCATTTTCACGGCTTTATGATAAATCTGTGTATTTGCCCCACTCTGTCTTTGTTCCCCAAAATGAAAGAAATTCTTTAATTTTTCCACTTATCGTGAAAACTCGAACTTTAAAATCTACCTAAAGTGACGTCAAATTTAATGTTTTAATAAAAAAATTTTGCATAAGTCGTTTGAAACGCTTTGATATACTGTGATCTCACGAAATAGAGGGCTAGAAAAATATTGAGTTTTAAAACAAAGCTAAGAAAGCCTCACTAATTAAGCAAACCTTTTCCTTTGTATCCCCATGCAGTAACGTAATGGTAACAAGTTTTGTTTACATCTGAATAACTAGGATAGGATTTTAGCAGGAGCACAGCCCCCGCCCCACAAAAGATCCGCAATTGTGTGTTTTCGTCTCAGGGTGAACTATGTCTCGATCCCTTCGAAAACTGCAGGTCCTGACATAACGTGATCATAGCCGCCCTTGCTCCAGGGCGTGGTTAAGGCTTCCTGGGGTTCTAGACAAATTTTTTTCCAGGCCCCTAGCAGTATGAATTGCGCCTGCGTAATTACAGTATTATACGCATATAGCCAGGACTTTGGAATCAACGTAAACGCTGGCTGTATTCGATTGATCGTCAAATCCTTTCTGGAATTTAAATTTTAAACTTTAAAAATGAAGTTGGTAAAAGTAAACATATTTGCATACAAGGTACCTTCAAAAATTATAAATTTCGCAGAAAACGTCCTGGAGCTTGTCGTCGTGATGAAAATACGGCCCTGATGATAATAAGGTCGGATCCACAATGAGTTTGAAGAAGCGTTGAGTCTTCACAGCGCCGGGCCACCCTCAAAAATGAGCCTTATTAGACGCTTGTTTTATTTGTCTATGCAATAGTCCTGCTCTGCCTTGCGACACAAGGTACAAAGAATCCAAACAATCCTCTGTCTTCATCCGTATATGTAGGGAGCGAGTCTCCAAATTTAAATAAGTTCTCTGTCTCAAATTCCCGAGACTGACGTTTGAAAATAATTGGACCGCGAACAGAGAAATACGACCCAAATTACAAATTACGGGCATGCTAACTCGGTCGTCGAACAAGCTAATACAGGGGTTGACTAGGCCGCCATGTCAGTGCACCCTCATTGAAAATAGTTAGGTGTTTTTTTTTTGTTTTTTTCAGCCTATGGATCAACGAACTCGCGCCCTCCGAATATCCGAGGTAAGCGCCCTTTGAGAGGATCGAGTGCGCCCCTGAAACAATCAAAGATTTTGCTCGTCAATCGAGCAGACTCGTTCGGTAACTAAGCGATTTAGCACATCGCTGTACAAACCTCAACTAAAGAAGTGCCTTTTTGACTGCGATTTTTGTGTCCTATGGACCACTGACCTGGCGCCCTCCGAAAATTCAAGGTTTCGAGCAGGGGCGGGCTGGGTTATTTTAAAGGGTACATGCCTTGGATTATCTGAGGGCGCGAGTCCTATAGCTCATGAGGGCGCACTGCCAGGGGGCCAGTTGGCCGGCGGCCCAGTACGCCCGTAAATCAGTGAAACGTTTTGCTCATCAACTGAGCAGACTCGTTTGACAGTTCGGTAAATGGGCGATTTAGCACATCGCTGTACAACCCTTAGTTTAAGGAGTGACTTTTTTGACTCTGCGATGGCACAGTGGACACGAGTTCGACTTTCATCGATTAAAAGAAAAATAAATAATTGACTAACCGCTCACCGTAGCCCGAGGATTGGTTCTCTAGGATTGAAGAGGTTCGGATTCTTAGGAGAAATGTGAATTCACAGCCTTTTTATTAACGCGGTGTTAATGTATTTGTCCATCTTGAAATCAGCCTGACATTAACGCCCGATGACGTCATAGAACGGGTGACTTTTTACCCGGTATTTGCTTTTCTTGGAGGCCGAGGTTCGGATTCACCAGAAAACTGTAGGTCTCGACGCAGCATGTCCTTTCCTGTTTTTACGCCGTAAAAACCCAAACGAACAGGCGAAGAAATACAAAAAAAAAGAAAACTTGAACCTCAGTTAAATATAAACAACAAGAAGAACAAACAAATGGAAAATTAGTAGCAACTTCATACTACGAAGGGATTTTATAAGATATTTTGGGTGTTGCTCCCCACTGCCATCAAGAATATTGTGGATACGATATTGCATATTAGAAGTGGAAAGTAATGAAAAGGCTTATAAGTTCGAGTAGCTTTCTTGACAAATAAAATGGCGTTCTGTACCAGAAGGTGCCCTTTTCGCGATGGAGCGATTTATTGGGGGTATCTACCGTCGTTTTGTTCTAGTACTTTTTTTCTTTTCTTTTTAGTTGGTAGGCGTTATGGACGTTAGTTTCCAAAAGCTGGGGCTTTCGATAAGAAGGCAATTTCATTTCCAACATATATTTGAACAAATCGTAACACCGAAATTTCTTTATTGTGGTTAAAAAAAAAAAAAGGTTTCATTGCATCGGCGGATATTTGCTCTGAATAAATATGAGGAAGCTATATTTCTTACGTTTTCTCATTTCCTTATGTTCGTTTGTGCCCCATTAATCCCCAAATTTATCAGTTAATTGAAACCCGAACCTTTTTCTTAACTCAACGTTTACTTCCAAAGCTATTTATAAAATTTTCGTCGAATTACATATCCTTGAATTTATTTTTTAGTGGTTTAAATTTTCCCATGACTTTATTACGAAAAGCAATGTTTCGATTAATTTATGCATTAGTTTTCAGAATTTGGTTACAGGTGATTGTAACTGTGAAAATATTTTGCTAGTTTCGT
This sequence comes from Dysdera silvatica, assembly GCA_006491805.2. NCBI lineage: Eukaryota > Metazoa > Arthropoda > Arachnida > Araneae > Dysderidae > Dysdera > Dysdera silvatica. The sequence goes on along the minus strand of QLNU02014176.1, from coordinate 43,206,386 downwards.
CGTCACCGATATAGTATTAAAGTAGTAGTAATTCTCTCTCTTTCTCTCACGCTCTCCCTTCCTGTACGTTCTTCATAACATACTTAAAATGTTATCATCTGGCAGCGTTCAAGTATTACGTAAGCGCTTTGGATTGGGGGTGGGGGGGTTCCGCATGTCTTATTTTCCTATGTTAGCCAATGTTAATTTTTGCTTAATGGGTGGGGGTTGAAATGGCCAAAATATTGATTATGCAGTAATTGAACGCTGCCTCTCTTCTAAGATATTTTATGCAACAATGTTAGTATTATTATTATAGTTTTGGTCCACATTTCAATTCCGCAATTTTCCTCCAACCTGAAGTCGTTAAATTTCCCCTTTGATGGAATTCCTCCCTCTTTGAAAACCATTGTATTAAAGGTAAATTCAAAATATAATGACAGATAAAAATCTGTTTAATTTTAACTTTAATGAGCCCTTTTAAGGGTTAAATTTATAGCGTCCTGCAGTTTCAGTTAGTAGAAAATATATCAAAAAGGCAGAAGTTTTATTTGATTATTATCTAGTTTTCAAAAGTTCCAATTAATTTCATTTGCATTGATGTATTATGAAGATTTTCATATATGAAAATTCAATATCCCATTGAAGTAAATTCATTAATCTTTTTATAAAAACCGCTAACTTTGTGGCATGGCTTCCTCTTAGTAATATGGCAAAACGGTGCTAATTGAAAATTTAAAAGTTTGAAACCGAAAATTAAGGTTTACATAATTATTTCATTATTTATTATTTCCACTAATAGTATTCTCATTAGTTTGTGAATTCACATGTGAAATATGTGTATGCGCCTACTAAAGCGTGTGAGGCACGAGTTTGTATTCTTCAATAGAAGATTCGTGTGTAGGTAATCATCTCATAGATACTATATTCCACAGCAGAATTTCAAAGCCTCTAATTAATGAGTTAGAAACTTCAACTTGACATCTCTTTTTGTAAAAAGTGCACCGACAGAAATTTTAAAAGAAAAAAAAAAAGACATATACATGCTGCCATTTACTAAGGCCAGAAAAGAACAATTCTTTATCATGTTGCTTTTTTTGAAATATGAACAATTTTTGTTAGCATTTGACTTAAAATGTTAGATTTGGCTCTTCTTTTCTTTGGTCAGACACGAATTGTGAGACACGTGACAGTTGTGGTTACACGCCTTATTGAAACTGTCAACCTTTTGGGAGCTATGACATTTTTCATCAAAGTCGATTGGTGGGGATCTTTTGAAATGTACGTACACTCTTCGGGCTCCCAATTCGACGGAACAAAGTCACGACAAAGACAAATAATGAGGTTTGAAGAGAAGATGTTTGAAGACCGTTCCAAGTGTGAATAAATATGGCTGCTACCAGAAAGAAAAGGCAAATTTATCTGGCTAGCTTGAAAGAGATTGAAAGCGTGACAGAAGGAAAAGGGAAGAGAGAAGTCAAAAATCCCTGATAGGACGTAAATCCCAGACACGTATGACGTTCAAAGTATCGTTTTGGGGAAAAAGAGGGAATCCTTTGCAGAAACTTCCAGCGTCCAATACATCACTTGCCCTGGGTAGGGAGGTGAGGAGAAGGACTCCCCCCATTCCTCCCTTTATAAATGACATTTTTATCCTTTGTGTAGAAGACCACTTTCGTATCGCTTCGGAAAAGGCTTTGCCAAGACAGAGACGCAACCTGCTGCAGTTTTTTTAGTTTTGTTTCTCAAAGACAAATTTCGAGACTGCGTTTCCTCTCGCCATCTTCTCGATTGAGAGGTCTTAGTTGCTGCCCAGCAAGTGAAAAATCGTCAAGTGGACACCGGGCAGGGGAAAATAAGTTACCCGGAAAAAAAGAGCTAAGAGATAATGGTTTATTGTGCCGATACTCGGTTACGCCAAAACATCTCCCACGAAGAGGAGATTCAATTTTAGCGATTGTTTAGACGTCATGGCACCGGGAACAGGCCAAATGGAAACAGACAAGCATCCTCCGCGTATAGTGGAAACACTCCATTTGACTGCTTTTGGTTCCGGCTTGTATTATTTCATAAAGAAACCCGTTTGATTCAAATGAAAGTAATGATATTGCTATAAGAAAAGGGAAAATGACTCGAAAAAATATCGGTCTGTAAGCTGACTAGGAACTAAAATATTAGAATCATACAGCAATCAATTTCTTTTCAAAATTGCGTTGGAAATGCAGATTAAATTGAATTTATTTTCTGATGAACGAAGGGTTTTATCCTTAGAATTAAAAGTTCTGAAAACTGTTAGAAAAATCAAAAGAGAGAGATGAGGGAAAGGGCCAATAAAGGAAATTGACGCAAGCCTTCAGAAGCGTTGATGCAAAGGAAAGAGGATGATTTGTACAGCAGCATAGAAAAAGGCAATCTTAGGCAATTGAATTTGTAGATAAAATTGATTACAAATTCAACCATGGAAAGAGGAGTGCAAACTTCGAAAAGCTGTTGTGCTAGAAAATTATTACTTTTATTCGATTTTCTTCCGGAAAGATGAAATTGTAGTGAATTATTTTTATTGGATTACAAAAGTGGGAATACAGGGATTGAGGAATTGCATTTTTTTCTTTATGACGGAAATGATATATATATAATGGCTTTAGAAGAAATATATAATTTAATGTAAAATTGGAAATAAGAGTGCATTATGCATATTATCAATATCAGTTAAATATTTTATAAACTACAGGGTGTCCACATAATCAAGTTAACATTTCGAAATGCCGCAATACCATGTCCATAGCATAAGAATTTTGTAGTTAACATGAAGATTCCTATGGCAATGAAACTTCATTTTTCCTTTAGAGAAACCCTGATTCCGAAATGTGTGCTGGGTAATACATGGCGTCGCAATGGCGCAATGGAAAATTCAAAACGTCACAAAACTTACGATACACACGGTACGTTATGCGATTACACGAAAGTAGGTGCAACATGCTGTCCTTCGTTTCCGGCAACATGCAGAAATCGCAAGCTTAACAACTTAACAAAATTTCACTAGTGACGATTTTAGACGTGGCATGTAATGCTGGTCCGGAAATACACTGTTGGCTCTGTGTTAACGTTAGATAAAGCTTTTAAAATGACTCCCCACTCGAAGTCGAGTTGATAATCAAACATGTTACAGTAAAACCTCCCTATAACGGTACCCTATATAGCGATAAATCCATCTACAACAATAATTTTTCTCGGTCAGTATAATATTGTTATAGAGAGGTTTTAGTGTATTATGTAATCACATAGCGTTCTATATCCATGATAAGTTTCGTGATAGTTTGAGTTATGCACTATACCGTAAGGAGCAACGCTATGAATTGTCCTAGTGGCAATTTTAGGAACAGATGTTCCTTTTTTGACCAAGTAAAACTTAATTGCCATAAATGACCTCGTGTAAAACATAAATCCTTTCCCGCTGAATAATTCCTTAGCTGAAGCTTTTCGAAACGTGGATTTTAATCACTAAAAATCTATATTTGCACTACTATAAATTATTATACAATAATTTTTGCCACCCACGTTTTAATTACAGCTCAAACTAGAGCTTGTGTAATTTTGGAGAAAAAGAGACGCTTTCCCCATCCTGGATTCGAACCAGGGTCCCTCCGTTTAGCCCGGAGTGTCTTGGACCGCTAGACGAATGAGGACAGGAAACAACGCTCTCTTTCTCCGTATGTAAAGGTGTTAAGGTATTATTACCCTCCGCAGGGACCCTGGTTCGAATCCAGGATGGGGAAAGCGTCTCTTTTTCTCCAAAATTACACAAGCTCTAGTTTGAGCTGTAATTAATACGTGGGTGGCAAAAATTATAGTATAATAAATTCCCCCACGAAAACTCACAAAATTCTCGCCCCGGAGGCTTTCTTGTGTTGACCATATTTGGCAATTGTGTTATCCCTGCGGAGGGTAATAATACCTTAACACTAAATAAATTTGGATGTTAAAATTATTGTGTTAAAAACAAATTTGTTCGAAAGAAATATATAATTTATCTAAATTACATTTTTATTGAACATAAATAAATAATTTAGTAATTAATATACACATGTCTTATTTCATTAAATTATAAAAATATTCAATACTAATTATAAAACCCATATGCATTTTTAATCACATTTTTGTATAATAGAAATATAGATTCACTTTTTTACATATATATGCTATCAAAAGTAAAGAAATATATTATCTACAGACAATCAAATTGACTTAGTGGCCACTAAATAATTTAACTAAGCTAACCTTTAAACTTAGTTTTGACTACATAATTAAATTTTAATTTTTATCAAGGTTGTGATAACAACTGTGATTAAAACTACCCAAGTGATAATTAACGGAAATATGTGGTGACTTTCAAAAAGGCAAGAAATAACCAACCGGCCATTTTAACCAAGGCGTGGCCCTAAAGATCACCGGATCTTACGCCATCGGATTTTTTCCTGTGAGGTTATAGTTCATTCACGGAAAATTACCCGATGATACCATTAGAAAATAATAGGAGCTGACTTCATAAACGGCCTAGCTAATTCCAACAGATGGGGGGGCGTAATTTCAGAACTGGTTTTAGAGAACGTTTGTTTGCGCCAAAAACCAGTTCAGGAGGGGAGGAGCTGACGTCCTTCCCTCTGCTGTAATCGGCTAGGCCGTTTATGAGGTCAACTCCCGTTATTTTCTAACGGTACCATCGAACTTCTTTTGGTGAATGGACAATACCTTTAAATGAGTGGTATATCGCAATCATCCTTACCTAATAGACTAGATTAAATTTAGCATTATCGTAGTAATTCAGAATGTGCCAGTGTCAACTATAATCGTAGTAATTCAGAATATGCCAGTATCTACTATAAGTGGCTGTTAGTCTTATGTAGAGGGCACAAACACGGATGCAGAGGCGGATTTACGATTTTGCTCCCTGTAGGCTGACATATTTTGCCGCTTAATCTTACCAAACGTAACTAGAGACCAGACAGAGACTTTGGCGTTTTTGTTAAATTGTTAATTTGACGTCCCCGGCGAATATTATTTTAAAATTCTTTTTTTCTCAAGTATTTGCGAATCCGGAGCCTTTTAAACTTCTCTCAAGGCGGCGCCCATAGCAATCTTCCCTTTGCCAGTGCCTAGTTATGCCTCGGAATATAACTAATCAAAATTAGTCATTCAATTGATTACGAAAAAAATTCATTTCTATTCAAATATCTTGGCGGCAAAATTTTCGTCAAAAATTTGCCATCGCCAAAGGTTTTAGCTTAATGTCTATTAGTAAATCCGCCACTGCCCGGATGCAGGGCGAAAGTGCCCATTTTGAATGCATGTCATAATTGTCATCTTTAACGTTGAGCATTGTGCTTAAGTTTTTTTTTTGTTAATAGTATTATAATGTTCAAATTTAATAATATGACTTCCATGATTTAATACTATGACCTTCATACAGGGGCGGCCCGAGCATACCTCTATTGGGGAAAAGAACAAAATTTTCGAACTACTCAATGAAAAAAATATATTTATTTATTAATCACGCCCCCCCCCCCACACTTTCCGCCTCTAGAAATCGAAGTAACATTATACGGGAAAACAGATATAAATGTTAACAAAATGGACCACTATAATCAAAAATTTTTCCGACCAACGCAAGCAAAAAAGTCAATCTTTTTCTCCAAGTAATTTCAGATTTTGATAACGTCATAAAATACAATTGTCTAAAAGCAAGAGTAAAAAAAAAATTATTCCACCTTCCCTCCCCCCTCCAAGAAAATCTAAATTTTCGCCAAGTTGGCAATTGAAATTATATCAACTACCCAAAGAATTAATTATTCATATTTTTTTGAGTTTAACCGGATTTTTCAAACGTGGAACTTGATTTTCCGAGTGGAGGGGGGGGGAGAAAGACTCCCCATGCCCTCTATAAAGCCGGCCTTGCTTCCATGACTTAATATTATGACACTCAACGTTCTTATTTACGTATTTTATGACTATTAATA
>QLNU02014176.1:43178870-43197771 GCA_006491805.2 Dysdera silvatica | reverse complement strand
AAAAGCTTTCCTAAAAAAACTAAAGTACTAAATAATAAAAATAATCCTGAATGGTTTAATTCAATTTTAAAGAAAAAAATAATAACGAAAAAAAATTCATACAAAAAATTTATGAATGAAAGAACAAAAAAATGGGATGATTTTACTAAACACAGAAACAAACTAAACAAGGAAATAAAATATAAAAAATAACTACTATCTTGAACAATTATCAACAAAAAATACCACGCAAAAATGGAGAATAATTCACAAATTATTGGGTAAAACAAATAACAAAAATGAAAATAAAATAAAACTAATAATAAACAATACCAGAACAGATAATACGAACTTAATAGCAGATGAATTTAACAATTACAATAAAATTGATAAGCAATACAAATAATCTAATCAATATCTGATAAGTATAAAAAGTATTTCAACACAAATATTTACGAAACCTTTTACTTAGAAAACACAAATGAACACGAAATAGAGAAAGAACTAAATAAAATAAATATGTAAAAAGGACCAGGATTTGACAATTTATCTCCAAAAGTAATTTAACTATGTAAAAATGAATTAAAAAAGTATTATTGGTAATAATAAATGACATATTTAATACTGGAATCTTTCCTGATGAATTGAAAACATTTGAAAAAATGTTGTGAAAATTAGACCAATTTTTAAAAAGGGTAATAACTACTTAAAAGAAAACTACAGACCAATAGCAATCATGTCAGTATTTTCTAAATTAACTGAAAAGCTAATATATAAGAGATCGATAGATGTCTCTAATAAACATAAAATTATCCATCAAAATCAATACGGTTTCCAGAAAAATGAATCAACTGAAGAAATCCTATTAAGAGCAATTAATAATATTCAAAAAAATATGGAAGAAAAAGTTACTTATAGGTTTTTTCGATCTGAGTAAAGCCTTTGACTTAATTAACAGAAATATCTTGGCGATTTAGAATTTGGAAGTAAACGACATTTCGCCAAGTTTCAACGAGACAAGTTCAAACTCGCCAGCTCTGAGTTTTCAACCCGCCATATTTTTGACGAATTGGAATGTGTAAGTTTAACGAGTCGGAAATTATTGATTCGAAGTTGGGAAGTAAACTACAACTCACCAATTTCCAATTCTCCAACTGTCAATTATCATCTCACCAGAATTTATTGAAACAAGCAAAACAATAACAGATCTAATGTTAGTTTTAACCCGCTAAATTTAAATATCGACCTTAGGCGATTTTCTTTTACTTGCTTGTTTGTTTTCCATTTTGTTTGAAGCTGCGTCATAACGATTCATTTCTGGTATGGGAACTTGTTTGAAACGCCAGTGGGACCTTCCAGAAATTTTTAAAGAAGTCGAATTTTTGCCTCTCTCAGATTCTGAAATGTGTATTTTGCGTATTATATGCTGCACCCAAAATCCATATTTGAGGCTTGCGATGGCAAACGCTGGATCTGGTATTCGATGGATCCGTATTTATGAATTGATTTCCTAACCGACGTGGAATTCGGATCCATTTATTTTTCATCTAAAATTCTGATTGTTATTAATTTTCCGCGAGGACAGGACGCTGTAATAATTTTGGACTTCTATTTTTATTTGCATCGCGTTTTGTTTTGCAGCAAGATTTCGCCTCTTTATTTGGTAAAAAAAGAGGATCAATTTCCAAACAATATTCTAACAAAATAAACCTATTTCCAAACATTTTCAGAATTTCTTAAAACTTAAGTAATTTAAAGCATACAAAGTAATCGAGCTATGTAAATTTCGGTATCTTTTTTTTTCTTCCGGAACTTTATTTAACATTTTTTCCATTAACTAAAATTATTTTCTTCATTCACAAGTAAAACGATTAATTGCTGTCGCATGAATTATTTTCGGATATCAGAGTATATATTTTTCCGTTCTTTGAGCAGTTAATTCCATCGAAAATCACAGATATGAGAAAATTTATATTTATTGGGCTTGATAAAGCTCAGTTTATTTCTGAACGTTCTTCGAATATTGTGCCTGCCGTTTTCTTTATTACTATTTTTTATATACTCTCAAGGATATTAATCTTCCAACCTATTGTCTGGCGAAGCAAAATTACTTTCTCTTTAATATCTTTTCCGAATTCCTGGGATTTTCTGGAGCAAACGGACCATTTTGAAAATGACGATCAACGAAAATTAATTTAGAAGAAATTAATAATGAATACATTTGCTTTATATTTCATGGGGTTTCATTGAAGAGAGGCATATTTTCACTTTCAAATATTCGCAGAGTATATATTTAGTTTGATTGATCAATCCCAAATTAAAACCAATTTCAATAAATTAAATTCGTAAAACCGGATTAATCTGAAAAAAAAAGAGGATGTCGATGTCGGGATGGTTTGTTTGCGTTTAAATTTTTCACTGAAATCGTGTTTTCTGGCGAAAATATTTTCAAAAGTAATTGAAAAAGACAATAATTTGTTCCAAAATTATGTTTTCTAATACCATTAATATATTCGCATAATACTCAAGAAGAAAATACTATGGGGAATTACAGCTAAAGGTATTTGTGACATTAATTTTGATTATTTGGAAAATCAAACAACAATGTCAATCAATCAACGTTTATTGGCGTAGTGATACCAACGCCGATGGTATGGCGTGATTAGATGTTCAAATAAATTGCGAATTCGGTGCAAGCGGCCATTTTTTAGGATTTTGAATTAGTTTTGAATTTTTTGCTTTGACAATTTATTTCTAGATTATCAAATTTTATATCATTTAACAGCGAACATAGTTTTATTTTTCTATTTTTAGATTGGATATTTTGATTAGATCTCCTCCCGATGGAGAGGCAGGGTCTATTCTAACGTGTAGTTCTACACTATATGTATAGTCCTAAACACCGACTGTGCACTTCTAAATTTGGATTTGTGCAGTTAGAAAAAAGATACATACAGATACAATAATTACAATATAATGTGAGAGATAAAGAAAGTTTTATTCATTAAAACCTATTATGATGTTCAACGGCTTCTTCATAACCTACACATATTCACCATCGTATAGTATAAATTTTGTATTATATCTCAAGATATGAATCTTTGCGAAATTACAAATTTTGTTTATAGAAAGAAATGAAACACCATATTCCCCTCTTGGACCTTTGTGGCCCTTTAAATGACCTTTTAAATATCTTTTCCGCAATTTCTTTTAGCTACATCGGTACACTTTTTATTCGATAACACACAGAATAATGGATGGATTTTTATGCCGTTGATCTTAAAACATTATAAAGACATCAGATTTCAATTTAAATAAATAAAAAACATTTTTTTTAAGATTTAAAGAACGTGTACTTCTGCTATGATCACCGCGAACTACGGTTCCATAACATTATCATTTCTAGATTTTTCGATGGAAATATGTAGACAAAGACGAAGTACCATTTTGACTTCCCACGAAGAGATTTGATGTCGGTGACACGCTGACGGCGGTAGTGGCCATACGTAACCCGTGGGGAATACGCATCCAAGATTTTGCCGCGAAACGGAACGATCATGACACAAAAGATGCTGAAAATCTGCGTCCGGCCATAAGAAAGGAGAGAGGATTTCGCAGCTGAATACATAACGAGCGACCACCCAAAAAGGGCCATTAGATGGTTCTGGAAATGGTCGGGAAGACAAAGCTATCTCCAGAACGTTCTTGAGGACAAAGAGGGAGTCGGTACCTTGCAAGATCCGGGAGAGGTGCTGACTCTGGTTGAGCTAGAGTTGGAGTTGGAACTTTGCCGTGAGCGAGAGCGGTCGACCTCTGAGTGTCTTGTGAGAAAGAAGCTAGCAGTTTTTTCGCGGATGAGGATGATCCGATCGCAGATTTGGATCCGTGGCATCCGCTGTCTTCTCATAATCCGTCGACATAAGTTTTGATACTGTACTTATTATTCTAATTATAACTATTATTTGTTGTAAGAGTGTCTGCATCTGACTACGAACGTCAGCCTTCTTCTACAATCATCCTCCCTACGCCGACAGTCTGGTGGTATGTTTCGGACTAGCCTGGACGACACACATTTCCGCAAGCCGTAAGTCCCTTTGATTGTCTTCCGTCATTTGTCATGCAAAACTAGATACTAATATATAATCAGATCGAAATGCCATGTTAAGTTAGGGTAATTTCTCGGAAGGAAGTAAGCTGGGGAGAAGGTTTAGCAGCGAGAGTCAAGGTTAAATTAGGAAATACTAGTAACTATGTGCTAGATCTAGAATAAATGTGTTTTAATTGTAAATCCGTTGTCATCTTATCTTATTGTTTTATATCTGTTTTTGTATTACTTTAACATGCAATGATCTGCGTTCTACAGAGGATCATTACACCTCCTTAAAGTTCACTGCAAGGAAATGATATTTTTAATGATCAATTGTGTAACTGTGGCCTGCAATGTCTTGACATAGACTGTAAAATGTTTTTATCTGGCCAAGACAATTGTTTTAGACAAAAATGACAGTTCTACGCCATTGTTAAATTCTAAAATTTCCTTAGAATAGGCCCTGTGGAGAGGTTCTCGCTCACGTCAGAGCATCCAAGACTGCAGTCGTAGTTGTATGCAGGAATTTCATAGGAGGCTTTTATATGGGGGTTACAGATTTACAATTACATAAATTCATATGTATACATACAAAAATTCATCGCAGTGGAGGAGTTATCACCCCATCAACCCCTCTGCGTACGCTAATGACTGTAGTGGAAGCATTGAATCCAAGAAGGTGTGGAAGGCGGGAGATATATTTGTGGGAGTAGAGTGTTTAGCGAGAAATAAATACTTCCGTCAGCGCCAGTGAATCGAATGTCTGGAGTTTGGGCTTGAGAATAGAAATTTTAAGTGGCATTTTTTGAGCGGTAGGGTGACTTCGCGTATGCCAATATGCTCATAGATCTTCAGTGGTGTACCACGTCAGATATATTGAGCCCTGTATTTTACTGTCCAAATATGCACATGAGCCTCTATTTGCATCACCCTATAGTTTAAGTGGCGGATCAATAGAGGGAATTAGGGGAATTTTCCCTCCCAAATTCATAAAAATTCAGTGGAAATCGGATATAAGGAGCGCAGATTATATACAGCGATAGATGATATAACAACCAAGAGTATATAACAATGGAATATTTACAAAGGTTAGATTTCCTATTTTTTCAATTGCTCGTTGAATTTAGGGTCCAAAAAATACCTTTTCGCTAAAAGCGGATCAGTTTTATTAGCTTAACCATTGTACCAAACAAAATCCATAGTTTCTTGACTATGTCAGGAAACGTTAAATGCGAGCTGGTTATATGTGGGTCCTATTGCATTTTTCATTCTCCCAAAAATCCCCCTCTGGTTTTACTTCTAATACTTTGATTGCAAGTTAGTATATTTATGTATTACTGTGTGTATAGGCGTAGACAGAAAGTTCATAAGGGGGTTATAGGATGAATGGGAAGGGTTACAGAGCTACAACTCATATATTCCTATGTTAAATATACAAAATTTCATTTCAATGGGGGTTACAACCCCCAAAACCACCCGTTGGCTACGCTTATGGCTACGGGCATTTATGGAAATAATAGGCTTTTGGTGTGATAGACCGCGTATTTGCTTTGATTGTCCACAATTCAATAATTTAAAAAACGACCTGACTGATGCCTTGGCCTCAATAGGTACACACTTTGGTTCACTTAGAACAGTGGTTCCCAACCTTTTTTCAAGCTCTGACTCATTTTTACAGTAGCTAAGTAATCCGCGACCACCACCTCTGTCCACCGCCTCCGCCACATTTGCATAATAAAAGCATTTTTAACAGAGTAAAGAAAACACATTAAATATAAAATTATATTATATTAATTGTGTATATTATATTGATTATATATATTACATTATTTATGTATATTATATTGAATTTAGTATGTTATATCGATTATGTATATTATATTAGTTTAGTATGTTATATATCGATTATGTATATTATATTAGTTTAGTATGTTATCTCAATTATGTATATTATATTAATTATGTTAATTACTGATATAGTTGACAACCATTAGTAGACTATCGCAACATATGTAGATGTGTTGAAATATAAAAGCATTGGAAACATTTGGTATAAAATTCCTTATAAAAATAATTGCAACTAAAAATTAATTAATAATTGCGTAAAAAACAAGGTCACTTTGCTAAATGTTGCAAGTCAAAAAACGTATCCATATTAACGAGTACCGACAGGACACGAGACAATCAAACATTTGATGGACTGAATGAGGAATTCAGAAGCTTCACAATCAGCGCATCGAAAACCTATGAAAATATAAATAAAGTAGTTGAAAACAAAAATGTAAATAATTATGCGAACTGGTTTGAAACACTTAAGTGTAAAAATGGTTTTGAAATAAAATTTAAATTAGATATTGAAGCACAATTTAACGTGCTTACTCAAGAGACGGCAAGTAAAGCTAACTTAAAACTTAATTTTCCAAACGTAAAATCATGGTTGTCATTTCCTAACCATGGAGTAGAAATTATTGGCGAAACTCTCGCGGAGTTGAAGTTGCAAAATAAGACATTCGCTATTAAACTAATGATTGTTAAAGAGAATGTTCAACCGACCCTGGAAAACGACTCGTGCCTAAAGTTAGGATTAATTAAAGGCATCTAAAATTGTAGTTTATCGGAACAATTAATAAACAATAACGATAATATAGGCTGTTTAAAGGATTTCAAGTATGATTTAGATCTCATTTCTGAGCTAAATCTTGAAATATTTTCAGCTAGACGCATATCTCACGCACTTAGGAATGACGTAAAGAAGAATGGGATCGTATGCAACGTTTAGGCATTATAAAACCAGTCAACGAGCCCACTCCAGCAGTATCGCCTATGGTCATTGTACACAGAAATGGTAAATTAAGATTATATATTGACACCTCAAGCCTTAATAAAAGTATAAAAGGGAGGCATTATCCACTAAACGCATTAGAGAAAATAGCAACGAGAACACATAACAAAATGATTCTCACTACTCGATTGAATGAAAGGTTTTTGGCAAATTCAACTAACCGAACGTACTTTCAGATACCTAACGATGGCTACACCCTGGGGCCGCTATCTATATTTGCGGATGCCCCTAGGTATCTCGTCAGCTCCAGAGGTATTTCAGCAACTAATGGAACACCTACTCAAGAACATAGGAGGCGTAGAGAGCGCGATAGATAATATATTAATCCATGCAGCCACTAAAATAAAGTAGATAACATTACGTCGAAAGTAAGTAGTATTTTGTCAGACGCAGAGTTAACAATACAGACAAATGCGTGTTTGCGGAACGTGAGGTAAAATTCCTTGGACATCTAGTGGATCGAGATAGGTCACGGGCCGATCCTGCTAAAATTGGAACAATTAATAGACTTAAAGAACCCACAGATATAACAACTTCACAACGGTTCCTTGGAATGATAACGTATTTAGCTAAGTTCATTCCAAATCTATCGGAGCTCACAGCCCCTCTAAGAGACTTGTGCAAGAGAGACAAAGAATGGGTCTGGGATATCATTCATAAAAAGGCCTTTAAGGACTTACAGAAATTATTGAAAGATCTACTCACGTTAAAGTATTTCAATGTAAATAAAGAAGTAACGCTTTTGGTAGATGCCCTGCGGTGGCGCAGTGTGGTAACGCGTTCTCCTATTGCGCGGCTAATCCGGGTTCGACTCCCAGCAGTGCAAAAAGAACGCTTACTCAGAGATCTCATAAAGATCGCACTGCTCACTGTAGTCCGGGGTTTGGTTCCCTAGGCCTTAAGAGGTTCGGATTCCTCGGAAAACAGTAGGTCCCGGCGCAGCATGACCACTGTAGTCTTTGAGCCGTAAAAACAAACAAGCTTTCGGTAGATGCTAGTCAGCATTCGCTAGGCGCAGTTCTAATGTAAAACGATCGACTGGTTGCTTATGCGACTAAAGCGTTAGACAAAACACAGCGCAACTATTCTCAAATCGAGAAAGAAGCATTAGCAATTAAGTTCTGTCTTAAGTTCCACCAATATATATGGGGAGTCAAGCAGCTAACAGTGGAGACAGACCATAAACCACTGACCTCCATTGCAAAGAAACTATTACATAACGCACCACTTAGATTACTGCAAATAATATTTGATATTAAAGCTTATAATCCGATAATTAAGTACAAAAAAAGGCACAGAGTTATACATAGCTGACACGCTTATTGTGACAATATTACTATATTGACACGTGATTGTAAGAAACAATTTGAAGACTTGTCGGAACTATACCTTGAAGTGCATATTATACTTCCCCTGACTGATCAGAGGTCCAGTCAGTTACTAGAAGATACGCATAATAGTGAAGAATTGCAACTATTAAAAAACACCATACTAGAAGCTGAAGGTTGGCCGCAGAAAATAGATCAAAATCCACTTGTTTTGAGAAAATACTTGCCTTATCGAGATGAATTGAGTACGTACGAAGGTTTTATATTTTGGGCTGATCGCACATTAATACACCAGGATGCGAAGTATCGCTTTAAGCTACATACGCAGAGGACATATCAGGATCAAATATTCATTATCAAGAGTTCGAGAAAATGTATTTTGGCCTAATATGCGCAAAGATATAGAAAGATATGTTTATGGCTGTGTAGTCTGTCAAAGACACCAAAAGGATAAAGCAGAAGTGCCTTTATTATTAAATCAAATACTCGAAAGGCCTTGGCAGATACTCGCCACGGACATCTTTGAGTTGAACAAGGAATATTATTTAGTGGTAGCTGAGAATTACTTAGGGTTTAATGAGTTTTGAGAATCATCGGGTATAACTGCAGTGAAAGTAATAAAGGCTTTAAAAAAATATTCTAGACCCATGGGATTTCCGAAATCCTGTGTTCAGATGAAGAAGCCAACTAACGTTAATTGAATTTAGCAAGTTCTCAAGTTCTTGGAATTTTAAATTACAAACACCTAGCCCGTACCACAAACGATCAAATGAGTTAGCCTAAAGATACGTCCAAGAAGCTAAAAATTTACTGCATAAATGTAAGGCAGGTAAATCTGATATTTATTTGCCTCTGATAAATTCACGGAACACCCCCAGAGGAGAGTTAGGATCTCCATCTCAACGGTTATTCAGTAGAAGAATTAAAGGTGTTCTACCGTCCATAACAAACTCATTAATCCCTAAAGTCATCACCAACGTGACTGCCAAATTAGGAAGACTAGGAGGAAAGAGACAAAAGTCGTGAAGAGTCGTGCAATAAACATCGCAAAACCTCTACCAGAACCTTACAGGATTTTTGCAAAACCTCGAGTTGGGGGTGTTCATCTGACATCGTCGGGTGCGGGGGCTTTCCCGGCGAGGGTTTCCCCGATTGGGGTTTCCCCAGCTGGAAATGCTCCGCACCAAATGGCGTCAGATGGGGATTCCCAACATGCGGGTATATAAGCTTAGGACTTTCACGAACTCTTCATTCTGCCTTCACTTGACAAAGGGAGCAGTTGGCTCCCGAAACGTCGTGTTTTTAAACCTTACGCCAGTGTCAAAATAACTGTTTGTTATAGAAAGACAAGTTATACAAGATTGTACGCCTGAGGAATTGCTACCTTTCGTCACGGGGCAACAGGTACTATATAGATTTGGTCGTCGCGACTGGAGACCTGCTGAAGTAATATCCGCTTTGAAGGAACCCCGATCATTTATTATCCAAACATCCGACGGGAAGCAACTTCGAAGAAACACTTGGTTCTCGAGACATTCTCCACCCGTCAATTCTGTAATATCTGACTGTTTTCTTCCGAACTCTGTCGAATAATACCAACCGATTCACCAGCACAGAACGCCTTGTGAAAACACTTATGTTATGCCTGACAACTTTACTAATGTCAGTGATAACTATGTCACGAGATTCGGTCGAACTGTTGAGAAGCCACATCGACTAATGTATTATTGATTTTGTAAAAAAAAAGGGGATGTCAAATATTTGAATATCATGGCGTTATCCTTATGTAACCTTAGTTACTATTTTATATATCTCGTGATATCATGACTGTTGTCTGCTAGTTTTAATATTGTATATTTGTTTAGAACGTTCATTATTAAATAGTATTCTCTCGTATGTTCCCTATCATTAAGCTTCGTAGTACTAATAGAACGTGATAATAATAAGAAGACATTACAGTAAAGTCCTTATACACACAGATAACTGTCGAAAGGAGAGAGCTACATGTATGAACATAGGTACCGTAAAGTGACTATGCTCTACAAAAAGAGACTGACGTGCAAGCGCCCCTTGCTGAAAAATTCAGAACTTAGAACTGCTATCTCGAAAACTATTCAAGATACGGTAAAAAAGTCAATCATAAAGTTGTTAAGCACCAGCTAGTTAGTACGAAACAATTTTGTTTTCACCACCTTAATAGGGCAAAAATCGTGATTCAGGAAGTTTAAGGGGTACAGGACGCCCCTGCGTGACAGCTTCCCTGCGAACAGCTATGCATAGAGGGGAAGCTTTGGGTAGGGGCGATACTTTCATTGCACACACACGGTTTTTAATGTGGTTTAGTAAAGTCATTATACACGCTGATAACTGTCAAACGGAGGGAGTATAAATACAAATTTTATTTTTATGCCATTTTTACATTTACATTTGCCATTCTAACATCATCAGTTGAAATTACATACCTAGCGGAAAAATTCAGAACGTAGATCTGCTATCTCGAAAACTATTCAAGAAACGGAAAAAAAAAAGTTAATTACAAAGTTGTCTCGTATCACTGATGCAGTACGAAATGACACATGAATTGCGGGAATACAACACGCCAAATTCTAATATGCGGACATTTGATTCAGCAAATGCTAACAGAATACTAGTATATGTTATTATATGTGCTCGATGTGACCATCGTCGGCCGCAATACACGGTTGGGCCCGGTAAAGCGCTTCTTCTTGCACATTCGGCAGTATTGCAGGTGTTGCTTGGCATTCCTTTCCTCCACCAGGTGGAAAAGTATAACATTGTTTGGATACTGCGCGTGCGTGGCGTCATATTATTTTATTTAATATTTTCAGTGAACGAGTTCTGGCGTTGCGAGAATGCAAGTTTAATATTCGAAAGACTTTAGTGAAAACAGTAGTTATGAGTTTTCGATTCTGTAATAGCTTTTTGGCATTTTGGGTTTTTCGTTTTGATTATTCTTTTCGTTTAACTTGATATAGTAAGGTGTTTAAATTTTCTAAAGAAATTGTTTCTCCTTTTTTATTTATTTCACAATAAGAAGTGCTGCCCTCATCTATACTGAAGCAGATGGTTATTAAAGTACATTGAATTGATGTCTACAGAAGTTAATACCTTTTGACATCCCAAAACTTTGAATAAGATTTAACATTTTCGGCGCCCAACGTGGGGCCTCGATTTATCAACCATATAACCCAAGAATTTAGACAGATGGAATTGACAGCACTAAAGACACAAAGAAAAGGAATACGTTCTTCCTTTACGATTTGCACGAAAAAACTTGAGGCGAAGCTTAAAAAGGAAGCGCCAGATCAAAAATTATTTAAGATTTTAGAAAGGCAAATGAAAGACAAGTTCGAACGATTGGAAGAATGCTAAGGCAGGATAACTGAAAAAATATTTTTGGAAGAAAATACAGAAGAAGAATTTTTGACAGCGGAGAATAATAGAGATAGATATGGTGGATTAAAAGCTCTAATGGAAGCGAATGTATCGACGCAAGGAAGAACCAATAAAACGGTTGAAAGAAAAGCCTTCAAATTACCTAAGACGGAATTGAAGAAATTCAGTGGAGAGGCCAAAGAATTTTTAGCCTTTTTGAGCCAGTTTTCAAAATTTCATGAGGACGAGTCGATTTCGAACAATGAAAAATTTAAATATTTACTTCAGACTGTGGTTCCCAATTCAAACGCAGAAAGAGTACTTAGAAGTTTTCGGGCAACAGCTGCGAATTATGCAAAGGCAATAGAACAGATACCTGAAAGGTTCGGTAGAGACGATTTGCTTGTCCAAGTTTACGTGAGAGATCTACTGACCATGGTAATGAAGGACGCAGCTTCCAGTAGTATGAAAACACATCTGCCACGATTGCATGATGAGTTAGAAGGAAAACTTCGATCTCTTGACAGCCTTGGAAGAACTCAGGAAAAACATGTCGATTTTCCTACACCGCTTGTCGAATCGTGTCTTCCAGAAGAGGTGTTAATCGCTTGGGAACGCTACAGAAACTCGAGAGAAAATAATGGCCCTACCAGGTGGAAAAGTGTAACATAGTTTCGACACTGCGCATGCACGGCCTCATATTATTTCATTTAATATTTTCAGTGAAAGAGATCTGGCGTTGAAAGAATGAAAGTTTAATATTCGAAAGACTTTAATAAAAACAGTATTTATGATTGTTTGTTTGGATTTTTATGTCAGAAGAGCATCTGAGCCATACTGCGCCAGAGTATTTATGAGTTTTCGATTCTGTAATAGCTTTTCGACTTTTCGGTTTTTCGTTTTGATTATTCTTTTCCTTCAACTTGATATAGTAAAGTGTTTAATTTTTCTAAAGAAATCGTTTCTCCTTTCTTGTTCATTTTACAATAAGAAGTGCTGTCCTCATCTATACTGAAGCAGATGGTTGTTAAAAGTACATCGAATTGGTGTCTACAAGAGTTAATACCTTTTGACGCCCCAAAACTTTGAAGAAGATTCAACAGCAGGTGTAACGTTTGTACAAGCATCGGTAAGGCGACTGCGGACATCATCCGAAGCCAGCTCACACTACCACCATAGCCAATGACCTGTTGGCGGAAGGTTTGGGACAAGAATAATTGTACTTCTGTTAGATGGTGAGGAGGAGGAGGAACGCCGTTATGTTGGAACCACATGGTTCTTCGCTTACTCAATGGAACATCATCCAAAAGCTCCGAGAGTACGCCATGTAGCAGCTGCAAATATCGACGTCCCGTTCAAACGTCGTGCCCTCGTAGAACACAGGTCGAATGAGTCTGTTGTTCAAAATACCGCACCACACATTAACAGACCACCACCACACCTGATGTCGGCCTGGTCGTCCCCCCATGAAGAATTTTCGAGCACCCAATAATGGTCGTTGTATCTATTTAACACCCCGTTGCGGATGAATTTTAACTCGTCCGTCCACAGGACATTCGCTAAAAAATTCGGCTGCATATCTAAGGTGTTCGTAACGAAGTTTCACCAATTAAAACGTCGCTCAGCATCCCCTGGAACTAGTGACTGCAGCAGTATTCCATAGTAGGGGTGAGCTCCCACTTGCTGCAAGATTTGCCGCACACGGCCGCCTGTTAGGCCACACATCATACCAACTTCTCTTGAACTGCACCGTGGGTGGGCTAAAACATAAGCTAAAACGTCCTCTGGTTGCACACCCTGACACCTGCAGAGCGACCGGAACGCGGACGAGGTGTAACGCTACCCGTCTCTTTCAGCCGTCGAACCACATTAGTGATGGTTATTGCAGTCGGATGGGGTCCCAAAATAAAACGTACGACATATTGTTGTGCACTTTTTCTTGCATTACGACCACATTCCCCATATAACAGCACCATCTCGCAATACTCGTTGTTGGAATAATTCGCCATATAATATATAAGTACAGACGTTTAACGCACCGTTTCACTTCTCACACTGTCTTACACTCCTTGCGTGGCCACTATTTTATGCTTACCGATAACGTATGACGTAGCGTACACATTTGCATATCATGCGCTTTGTAACGAGATTGTGTGTGCAATGAAAGTATCGCCCCTACTTGAAGCTTCTCCTCCACGCAGAGCTGTACGAAGGGAAAGCTGTCACGCAGGGGCCTCCTTTAACTTCCTAAATCATGATTTTTGCCCTATTAATCGGGTAAAAAAATCGTTTTGTACTAACTAATTGGTGCTTAACAACTTTGTAATTGACCTTTTTCCTGTATCCTTAATAGTTTTTGAGATAGCAGCTTTAAATTCTGAATTTTTCCGCTAGGGGCGCTGCACGCAGTCTCATCTTGTAACGCATAGTCACTTTACTATACCTACACATCACGTTCATACATATAACTCTCTCCGTTCGACAGTTATCTGCGTGTATAAGGACTTCACTAACCACCTTGTATAAAATACCAAGCCTAAAAGATATCTTATCCTTCAAATGATTGATTGATTGTTTGGCTTTTTTATGGCGCAAGAGCATCTGGGCTATACTGCGCCAAACATGGTAAAATCAAAGACTGTAGTAAAAGCCAGTACTTTTTAAAAATTTAAAAACGTGCGTATGGTCAGCATGGTCATTTAAAATGTCAGACAGTGATGAAGAGTTAAAAGTAAGAGTGCGGGCAAGTCTATAATAGGGGCATTGAGTTAAAATGTGTAAAACACTCATGGGTTCATTGCACACTTGGCAAATTGGTGCTGGTTTTCCTTCCAACAGATGTCTATGGGTGAGATGGGAATGCCCAATGCGAAGTCTAGCAAGGAGAACCTCCTCTTTCCGATTTTTACGGTATGAGGAGGGCCAGTTACCAATTGTATGTTTAATATTATTCAATTTGTTATTGGTTTGATGATCCCATTCTTCTTGCCACCTTTGATTCACACAGGTCTTGATAATTGGTTTCAGGTCAGAGAAAGGAAGAAGCTGGCTAGAAGCAAGTGGTGAGTTCGTTGCCCTTGCAGCTGCATCAGCAGCCTCATTCCCTTTGATACCAATGTGAGCAGGGATCCAGCAGAATTTAATATTGGAATGATTGTGCAGGTGCTGCAGTTGTGAATGGATTTTGGATAAAATAGGATGAGGTGAATATTTAAAGGATTCCGGTGCTTTTAAAAAGCCCTGAGAATCGGTACAGATGATACAATGATATCCTTCAAATATAAACCAAATCCTCATAACTGCATAAACTGCACATTAACGTATTTTTTTAAATTAAACTGTTGTTTTGTTATAAAATTTCAATAAGTTTCCTGATGTCATCAAAGATAACCAAGAAATAAAGTTAGTGTTTTCACAAAATGCACAGAACGTAGTACTTCCTCACCTGTATCGGAATTCCGTATATTCGATGGGGAGTGAGTTACGTGGTTCGCTTTTGTTTCATACTTTTTCACACTTCCATTCATATACAAGATGGTGTTGAGAAGAAAACGTTTTTGCTCTTATGAATTTTAAGTTTATTCCCATTGTGTATTTACTTTTGCTATGGCAGATAGAAAGGGACTTTCCGATGGACCAAAATTTGAGGTTTTTAAATTTTTTAAGATAGAACAAAAATTCTTCTTGACTTCATGAATAAAGTAATGGTACTGTGGAATTAATAAAATAAAATTTTTTGTTAAACGTTGTAAGTACATAAATTAATTTACAACGTGTTAAAAACTCCTCTTTTTATGAAGTCTATATATAACCTTTAAGAGAGGAAAGTTTAGCACAGACCATAGCTCGGTTGGATAGCGCTGCAAATGCGCATTTAGTCATGATTTCGAATACTTTTGGTCTTAACACTGTTTTATCCCAAAATTAAAAAAAAAGTTACGTGATTAGTATAATTTGCATATTTGAATACAGCAGCAATTTGCGCGGTTTCATATGAGGCCTTGAAAACAACAATGGTACAAATCCATTTTTGCTTAAAATGAGATACGAAAGGATTTGCAATCGATCCATACAGTTTCGTGTTGGCCAATAGTAACGTGGTGCTATCCTGCAACAACTTATTACACTATGGTCATATACCAGTGTTGCAAGCAACAAGGCAACCCCAGAGGGTACTTCCATGGACTTAACTCAAAAAATTAATTTTTGGGACTTATACAACTGTTGTTTTCAACGCCTCATATATTAAAAGATATTTCCATATATTTTATTAAAAAATAATTTTCCAAAGTATATTGTGGCTCCATCTGTTGGTTTACATTCACATTAAAAGAGTATTATACAAAACATGTGTATATATGTTACGGTAAATGTGATTAATCCAATGATTATGTATAATTACAGGTGATTGTTCATAATCACCACTAAACTTAGTATATGTGATAAATTATTGACTATTTGTCAAATTTACCGGTTAGGTTATAAAATCTCCAACTCATAATGGCGAGTGTGATAAAAGTCCATAACTTTTCAAAAATTTGTCTAGTTTGTGTAACTGCTTTGCTTCTATCGTGACGTAAACCACTGCTAGGTCAACAATTACAGGCAAAGAAAATGTTCCGAGTTTTTTTTGGGGGGGGAATATGCGGTTAACAATAATTTATCAAATGCACTGTGCATGAAGATACGGATTCTCTATATACTGATTCAACAGATGCTGATTCAGGCAGTGCATATCAAATGTGATCGAAACGGCATGAGTCGTGAAGCAACGAAAGAGATGGGGATCTGGGGGGTCTCCCCCCAGTTCGGTCTCTGTGATTCAGGTAAGTACTGATTTATTTATAAAAGTACTAATTCATAATCAAAATACTATATTAGCGGGGATACAAATAAGAAGCTATACCATCGCTTGATATATTATAGCTGCGATCTTGGCATAATTAAAAGTTGCCAAATAAGATCGGACGTTGCTATAATAAAACAGTAACAAATATTTTTATTCGCACACTCTTGCGCCATGGTGTCCAACGATAAACTATTCTTCTGACTAGTACCTACTCAAAAAACTGTGCTGTATTCTACTGGCTCAATCAGTCAAGATATTTATCACATTCGCCATTACGAGTTGGGAATTATGTAAACTCACCGGTTAATTTCATAAATATTCAATAATTTATCACATTTACCAAATTCAGTGGCGATTATATATAATAACCGATAATTACACATAATCATCAGTTTATTACATTTACCGTAACATATGTATATACTTCTTTGTAAAATTGATATTAAATTTATTTAAATTGGTTAAAACCTATGATTAAACGTAATATTACATAAAAACATAAGCAAAATTGATGTGAAAGTAAGGTATGGTAAGAAGAAAGGTTCAGTAAAAAATACAAAAGCTGAAAGTGTGGTGATGTACCTGGAAGTTTAGATTCTTTTTAAGGAACTTGGTCTGGAATGTCCCGTTTATTCTCATTCTGTTAATCTGTTTCAAGAACAAAGTATTCTCACTTTCAGAGAGATCAAGTTTTCATTAAATCTTACGAGATAGAGATAAGGAATGATCTCTGAACTGTATCGTTGCTCATTCAATAAATTTTCATTTATTCCCTTCTGTTTAACTGGAGCTTAATTTACTGAAAAGAAATTACGTACTGTGGATATTAAATACATGGTGAGTTTAAGCGTTTGGTGCACTTTGTGATTGTTATTTGCTTTACGATTTAATTTTTACATTAATGCCCAATTTTTTTGAAATTTACCTTTTTAAAAATGTTTCGCTATGTTAACGACACCAGTGCTTTCCTCACGGACAAGATTAACTTTGCGGCTAATAAATTTAGTCCGGTTTTTTGAAATGATGCGAAACACGTATAGGAAAAGTTTCGATTTTGCGAATCAGCGTCGGTCAAATAGTCCTTTGTTTTCAACACAGGGTAGAAAGTATCATTCCTAACATAGCAACGCATTCTGTTTTCAAATTTTAATTTTGTACCTAATAAATAGTAAATAAAAAGTAAAACGAAGCGACACACACGTTGAAAGGTAAAACACTTTCAAACGTGGGCATTTTATTAAACAGCGTCAATAAAAGAGGCTTGTTCTTACATCACATGGTGGAAAGTACGATCCACTAACAATGTAACCAATTTAGTCTTTTTCAAATTTTAATTTTCCGTCTACTAAATTCTGTCTGTTTCTTTGAAATGATGAGATATATTTATAGAAAGGAAAAAAGGTTCAAAAATAGGAATTTTGACAAGCAGCTTTAATAAAATGCTCTTCTGCTTTCAACAATCAGTAACAAGTACGATGATGAACATGGGATCGTAATTTGCTGGGTTTTTTTTTTTCAAATTACAAATTTGTTGCTTCTAAATGAAGTTTTGTTCTGTAACTTGAAATGATACACGGATAGAAAGGGGGAAGAATGTCTAAAATCAGGTATTTTAACATGCAGTCTTTTGCTTCGAACAAAGAGCAGCAAATACGACTATTAATATGGGAACGGTTTTTTACCTTTTTCTTTTCCGAATTTTAATTTTGAAGCTAACTATTGCAGCCCTGTTCCGTGAAATCCAGCGGTAAAATTATAGAAAGAAAAAATTGTTCAAAAGCTGCGTTTTAACGTTTTTTGTTTTTTTAAAAAAGCAGCGTTAATAAAATTCTTTGCTTTCAATAAGGGATAACAAGTACGATTCCGGACATGAAAATACTTTTCTTTTTTTTCAAATTTTAATTTTCCGCCTGCTAAATGCAGTCCGACCGAGCCGGGATCCAAGAGGGAAGGAGGCAATTGTCCCATCTCCCCCACTTGAGCCAGTGCCATATCATGGTAAATGAAATGAAATCTACCGATCATTTGCTATAAATAGAACTCGGGAAAAAATCGCCCCTCCCCCAGAAAGATTTCTGGATTCGTTTTTGCGTCCGGTGCTATGAAATAAAGTTACAAGCATATAGAAAGGAATAAAAGTTCAAGTGCAGGAATTTTAAGCAGTGTTGGCAGTCCCTGGCTCTCAACACAAGGTAGCGATTACGATTTCTGACATGAAAATCTATTTTTTTTTTTTTTTCCTTTGAAAAAACAGTATTTAAATTGCATTGCTAAAAATAATTTGAACTTTTATAAATCGGAAAATGATTTTCTTTATATACTATTTGGATAATAAAATATTATCATATGCTTTTATTACTTTAGTATAAGTCATCGATTAGCTTTTGTTTTCGGAAATAATATTTTATTCCATCTTGAGG
>QLNU02014176.1:43150426-43178770 GCA_006491805.2 Dysdera silvatica | reverse complement strand
ACAGATAACACTTGATTAAATTGACAGATCGCACTTGATTAAATCAATAGATCGCGTTTGATAAAATCAACAGTTCGTGATCATACACAAATTCGAAATACTTGATTAAATCAATAGATCGTATTTGATAAAATCAACAGTTCGTGATCATACACAAATTCGAAACATTTGATCAAATCAACAGATTGAACTTGATCAAATCGACCTATCGCACTTGATCATATACAGATTCGAAACACCTGATCATACACAGATTCAAAACACTTAAATGAAGTGTTTTCAATCTTAGTTACGTACGTTTCAAAATCGCCTAATACAAAAGAAAACAATTAGTTCAATTATAATTACAAACTTTATGAATTTTTTCGAAATACAGTCTGTAGTTTTAAGAGCACAAAGAGTTAAATTTATAATTTAAATACCATTTCACGTGATTTATATATTCCTTCTTGATCACAGTGCTTTCAATGTCTTCCCTTCCATACTAATTTTTAAATACCACAAGTTAAATTCATCATTACATCTACGTTATTTCTATGACAACTGGATTTATATGCCTTTCGTCCCTGAATTTTTGAAATTCATTGTAGCTCAACGATATGGAAAGGTTCTTTTTACATATTCCTCAACTAATCACAGTTCCAGAGCAGTTTGGCACATGCAATGAAATATAACAATTGAAACAGTATGTAAGATAATTTGACGTAGCATTATGCAGATTGGATTTATAAGTAAAGACAATGTTGCAACTCACGTACGCTTATAACGTTGTCTTTACTTACAAATCTAAAATTGAAACAGTATATATACGCAGTCTTGTTGTATAATAAATATTTGCAAAATAAATACATATTGCACACTATAAATTAAAGTCTAGTTTTGAATAAAAAGTTATTTATTTTTAATAATTTTTATTCATTATCGACTGATCACTTCTTAATTTACAGCGATTATGTATCAAATTATAACTACTTTTAAGCTTTTTTTCTCTAGTTTTAACTTTAATGAAAATTCATAAAAAATCAGTACTTAGGCAATTATAATAAATCAGCAAACTGAGGTTTTGACTTTCTAATTACGGACTGATTCGTGAAGGTTAGGGTAAAAATTTCGTATTCTTTGAACATGAAATAAACTAACAGTTTTAGCTTCAGCCAATGTCATGCATACCTGTATGCATAATTATATATCATTATTTTTATCGAAAATTTTGAGAATTCAATTAAGGGATGGGTAAGCCCTCTAAATTTTCGAAAAAATCGTTTTTCTATTAGTATTTTACCTTAATTTTTGGAACATTACGATTATACAGTAAAAAAAGCATTGAAATTTATCTTAATTCTCAAATAATAATTCATCTCGAAAATAATATTTAGCTATCTTAAATTAAACCTTCAACTTCAATGTTATTTTCCTCGGTAACTTTTTTCAGGAATTTCGCAAGATATTCTCAGAGTAAATGCAAGATAATGCTTTAAAGTTTCGATTGAATTTACAGCATAGATATAACTTTTTACTGGGACCTCATTTAAACTATTTTTTTTAATTTATGTCAAGATACCGATTTCATTATTCATTATAGTTTCGAAATTTTCATTCTCCTTTAAAAGAATTGTTTAATAAAATATGCACTTTGTCCTTCATATTAAAACTACAACTCTTTTAAAAAATAAAAAGTATAAATAATTAATAAATATGGACAATTTTTATTTTAGAGCGCGTGCGCAAGCCCGAATAAGAATCACAATATATTTTTAGTGTATCGGATATTAAATTACAGAAATTTTATTAATACAAAGAGTACCCTGTTTTTTCTACTATATTTATTGGATAATCTGTTTAAACAGGGGTTCTCAAACTGAGTTAGCATTTTATCCCTGTTTATGATTTCAAATTCATAGCCTTTCTCTCTTTTTTCCAAAATAGAAAGACAATGGTTACCCTGTTTTTGTAATATATTTATTGTATAATCTGTTTAAACAGGGGTTCTCAAACTGAAGTAAGCTAACGAGTTAGCATTTTACCCCTGTTTACGATTTGAAGTTCATAGCCCTTCTGTCCTTTTTCCAAAATAGAAAGAGGCAATTTGCTTTCTTTATTGGTCCCCTTCGCCTCACATATTATCATTTGCTGTTCTCATCGACTTTCCGTTGCGAACAAGGATTTTAAGCAATGTGTATGATCAAAACCAAATCCCGCGCTAAACTCTCAATTGCAAATGATATGCGCATGTGTCAATTTCAAATGGTTTCCAGAATTTACTTATTGAAAAGAGCCAAGCTCATCCATCTCATTAAATATGCAATTATGTATTGAACATATTGTAAAAAAATGCTACTTGTCTGTAATCAGTTCTATAGCATCTATACTTTTTATACCATATATTCATCAAAGTACTTGGGCTAGACGAAAGGGAACGCGGGAGTAAATTTTTGAGAAACCCCGTGTTTAAAAAATACAAAAGAAAAATTATTAAGCTACATTCATAGTTTTTAGATTATAGGCTAATGAAAATGGGTACTTAGCTGTTGATATATTGACTTTTTAAACTCCCTATTCCCCCTTAATTTCTCCATTCATGACTTCTTTGTTTCACTGTACATATTATTTAAAGTCTAAAGTAAGTTTGTGGTGTGTTTCCTTAACACATTGCGGAAATTTAAACGACAGAACATTAAAAATATTCTTAAGCGTTTTATTTATACATTGTGATTATATTTTAAGGAAAGCTAACCATCTTTGCTGATTTTGCTAATACTACTTTGTATCGTATAACAGTAAATATTAGAAAAAACTAGGCGTAACCATTTTTTTATATACAAAAAATGAAAGAAACTGAGCATAACAATATACCCCAATACACTAAAACAGGAGTTGGAATACGTAATTACAGACGTAAATATTTAATGAATTGAATTCTTTATATTCCCGGTTCCAAGTATTTCTATTCAAGTATTCCATAGTGATTACGATAGCTGATTTATACAGAACATACAAATATTATAATATGATCTTTCCGTTACAAAAGTTTACGCGAAATTTATAAGGTGGAAATATATTTCAAAGTCAAACAAAACTGCCGAAATTAACGCTTACTTTAAAATATTAAATTACAAGTTCAACCGTAAACTGGCTAAATCATAAATTTTTAAAAAATGATGTTTTTTCTAAATGTCAATTTCGTTGTATATTTTACAACTCAGCTGCAGAATCAAAATGGAACATTGTAAAATATAAAAGCAGAAACAGCTGTTACACCTAATTAAAATTCACAGCTGGATAATAAGCGTGTGAATATAATGATAAAATTATATTATTTTCCATTCCCATTAAATTCGACTCATTGACAGTTTTATTTTGCTGAAACCTAACATATGCCTCAAAAAATTAGTGAAACTTGAAAGTTTTATATTTCCAAAATATGCACTTACATTTTGTTAAAGACAATGTGTACTTTCACCAGAAATAGTTCCACAAATATAAATAAATTTTCGCTTGCTACAGAATGTTACGTCTTAAATGTCATTACTGGTGTCATAAATGATATCTAACTATGCATACCGTGGATAGTCGGTTGTATTTTTATGGCGCAAGGGCAGCGAGAATTATTCTGCGCCAAAGAAGTTACATCATAGATCATTAAATATAGAGATTTTTTTCTGACCCAAATTTTGAAATTTGCTTTTGTTGGTGAGAGTTTCACCTTACAAGGGAAACGAAGGTCATGCTGCGTAAAAATTTGCAGTTTTCTGAAGAATTCAAGGCTTGGGGAGCCGACTCCAGGACGATGATGAGTAGTTAGTCGGATTTTACTTTTTTTTTTGACACAGTTTGGAGTCGAATCCGGGATGATGACATGCTGAGCAAACGCGTTATCGGTGAACCATGGCAAAGTTAAATTTTAAAATAAAGTGCCAATATATATAATCATCTGTTATAATTTTTATTCTGCTCATGTTATATACCATACCATACACTATATATCTTATGGATACTATTTTCTGCAGCCACGTTTGCTATTTATTTGTTTGATCTCAAAAATAGTCAATTGTATCATTAGAAGTACATCGAAACAGATGTGTCACCAGTAATTCTGCATGGGTGGAATAAAAAATTTTTCTTCCTTTCTTCTTGTACGCTCTTACTAGAGCTTTATTTATAAAGAAACGAAAAAGACCCGGCCCAGGGCCGGAATCGAGCCTGAGACCCTTCGTTTGACTCTCAGTACCTCAATCGATCAGGCTACTTAGACCTGGGAACAACCGATGTTCTTTTTCTTTGTTCGTAAGGAAGGAGCACCCCTTCAGTAGCCTAATCGGCTGCGGCTATCTGATTCACACCGATTATGTCCGAGTTACGACTGTATCTCTTTGGCTTCTATATAATGCGGCTCTAGTTTGAGTACATGAGCGCGGGTGCAGAAAATATTATCTACGAGTATCTTACTTCTCCACGGAAATCATAAAAAACACATGCCCGGGGGCCCCAAATTCTAGGATTTTTCCCAGCTCAGTGCCGCACCTAAGATTTTCCCACCTTCTTGCACAAATTTTGTATGATTGAAGCATAAGTTTAAAGACGTGAATTGCCTGATTTAAAAATCGCAAAGTATGCCAAGACATAAAACTCTTGCAGACAGTTGTTTATGTCTTGGAAACTTTTTATTACGTAATCGCACAACAGCATACTAAAACTTATGACTGAGCTATACAGGATTTGCTAGAGAAAGTGGAGAAAACAGTATTGCGACATCATTCTGGGAAACACTTAGACTGAGGGATATAAATACAGGCCATTCTGGCTTTCTTTACACTTATCTTGATGAAGGGGACAGCAGTTCTCGAAATATTGGTTAATATTTTCTTATATGTTGGACCAATGACGAAACTTTACTAGTTATTATGGACTCTGGTCAGTTTCAGATTTATTCTTCTCTTGCGCTAGTTATTGCAAAAGATTAGTATTGGGCTCTTGCTAAATATACCATTTGAATGAATATAATGTTTATGGCATTTTCAGAACGTGTAAATGAATTATGACATCACCGTAACATCATTATGACGTTTAAAAAAAGTGGGGTGCTTACCGTGCATTAAAATATAATTTATGCGAGAAACAGATTATGATAAGGTTATGTATCGTATGACTTCACATTTACGATTATAAACGATTGTTATGATTATAATTGTTCAATACTTGAACACCAGTTTTCTATTTAGTTGCGTGAGGATTCCAATCGCAAAACATTCGTTAATTCGTCGCTGTCTTTTCATTCAAAAAATATTAACTTTTAAAAAAGTTACACATACCTTTAAAAAAATTTAATTTGTTTTTCACAAATAACATATTTTCAAACGAAAATGTTGAATGTTCCTTTTATATAATTCTCTCTTAAATTTTGATACGTATCACTAAGCGCTTAATGTATACAAAAACGGGATGTAACTAAATATTCAAGACATCAATTTTTTATATCTATCGTCGAACAGTAACTACCATTGCGGAAGTATTTGGCATGTCCAAGAAGAACTTCCCAGAATAGTATTGCTGTCTTCCATTCACCAAATTGATCTACATGGTAAATGCTTATCACTCCAAGTGTGTACATGTAACAAGTGGCAGCTAGTGGTGACTTCAAATTCGGTCGGCTGTTGCTCATTGTTCGTAACAAGGTTCTGTGAAAAGTTCAACAAAAAAACGTAAACAGTTACTCCGACAAGCGTCATGGTGGACGTGCATAGTTTACTGAAAGAAATCATCATCCAAAGAGTACGGAGGCACACATTCAGTGTATTAGCGTCTTTGTCTGCTAAGTTGTAGAGCTGTGTCTTGGTCTTCGGCGTATGGGCGGCCTGAAATTGTTAAAGTCTGTACTGGCGTTGCACGGAGGTCAGGACGGTTCACAATAACTCAAATTTTCATCTCCTTCGCTCGACAAGTGCAAGGCTTCATTATCTACGACAACAGACTCTATACATCCGACGAATCCTTGGTAGTATGAAGAGGGGAAGCCAGGAGGCACGTTAGAAGAACCACCTGTAAATTAGAAAACAAACTACTCTTTCAAAATGCTATTATAATTTCATCAAGAATAGTTGAATATTCCCTCAAAACAATTCACCCGACTTTATCCTAGTCATTAAGTAGGTGCATAATAACTAAACGAAGACGCACTGTCCGTGCACGAAAAAAAGTCAATTGGAACAGTTAGATATAACAGGTGTTTACGTCACAAATCGGTCAGCTGCTCACAATAATGTAGGACTCCAAGTTCTACACACGTTTTTGACACTGACAAATGGTCGCTAAAAACAAGTTCTGAAACTAGAGTCCTACTCTTCTGTAAGCGTCTAGCCCATTTGTGACGTCACCTCCCGTTATTTCTGTTTCATCAGACTTCTGATGAACGCACAGTACACCATTCTGTCACCATGTTTTAGAATTAGATCTATTATATTTATCATTTTGTTATCGGGGCCAGGGTGTAAGAAAATAAAGTGTTAGAGAAATTTGAAAACGAATTGCAGCAGAAAAATCTATCAATTTTTTCAACATCTGGAATATGTACCTTCCTAGGACCACACAATTCATCTCAATAGTTTAATAAGCACCTGTGCTTATTTGCAATAATTATTAGGAAACATGTGGTATTGATGAACGTTTGGGGAATATTCCTTGATGTTATGTATAATTTTTTTCATGTATTATTTTGATTTATATTTCTCTGAACAGTCCTTTTACTTTCAACCATTGGGAGACTAAGTGTGGCTTACTTGCTTAGAAAAAATGTAGCTATCCCTAAAATCTCGAAAATTCCAATTGAATGCTACGTGTCAATCACTAGATTGGTTCCAGTAGTTGGTTTGGGTATAGAACAGATTTCTAGGGGTGGGGACCTTTAGGGCTCTATAGAGCCATCTTTGGAAAGTAAGGCTAGATTTGCTAGTGCTTTAAAAATGGAAGAAGATTACATTTATGCAGGAAAATTATACTAAGTAAATTCGGAATAATAATAATGGATGCCATATATTAATAGATAATTATGTATTAGTCATAGAAAAATTGTAAGAAAATCAAAGCTCGGACACAAACATTAAAATGGGTGGATAGTAATGTATAAATTTATTTATTTGCACGTGTCCAAACACGTTTAAATCAGGAAACAAGGTAAGCTGACATACTTGAAACAAGTTTTGAATGAATTGATAAGAATGAGTAAACATGAAATGTTTTCACATACCAATCCAAAGAAGGCCATTGGTGTTCAGTTCTGTCGCTCCTGGCTCCGATGTACCGATAACTGGTGGACCGTCATCCAATATCAGAGTACCAAGTCTTTTATGCCTAAATACACAACAATATATACAATATTAAAACAGCTATAATGAATATAAGCCAAAGCTATGCGAAGTTGGTATACCAATTTATGTGAAGAGCAATGTGTTGCCCGAATGTATAAAAAGTAGAATTTTACACCCTTTCTTGTCAGACATCAATTTCCTTGGAGTACAAAACTATTGAGTTTTAATACATAGAAGAAAGTAAAAATTAATAATATTTTGAATAAGAAATGTAATTCAGCAGAATATCTATGATATTACTTCCTTCACAAGATTCCAAAAATATTAAAATACATATATATTATATGTGATATAATTTATATTACATAATATATATATATGAGGTTACTTCTTTCACAATATTTAAAAGAATATTTATGTTCTATTACTTCTTTCACAACTTTCAAAAGAATCTTTTTGTGAGATTTCTTTCTTCAAAACAAATTCACGAGAATCTTTATATGTGAAATTATTGACTCTACACTTATTTATGGAAAGAAATATTTTGCATCGGAGATACAGAAAACATTTGAAATAAAAAATTTAAAGGTGTTTATGAAAATATTCACACACACACACACACACACACATATATATATATATAGAATACCTTTTTAATTAAGACGATATATATATATATAGTAAATACCTTTTAATTAAGACGGTATGCCACTGGTTGTCATTAACTTTCTCAATACTTTCCAGAAAAAATGGATCACGCTGGTTTCCTAGGTTGAAGCTTAGATGCACACGACCTCCATGGATTGCCAAAACCAAATAATCTCCGCGTTTGGTGGCCCCTTTGTTGGTCCATGCTAAGAGTCCTTCAGACTTCTTTGTGCGGAAAGTAATAGTGATATGGTTTTCCTTAAGTTTTCTGTACCTTGAAAAGAATTAAATATTTAAAAAAAAGTGAAAAGTTTTCTCACCAAATACTTTAGCGTACCATATAAAAATCTTGAGCGCATACTAAATTTTAGCATAATAAATTTCTAGAAATAAGACACAAATTACCAGGGAAGAAATTTAAGTACAAAAGGTTAAACACTGGTAAAATAGCAATGAAAAAGATCACTCAAGCTTTCGGACGCATCAGCAGCAGTCCTTCATCAGGAGTAATGACGATGTTATGTTTCTGTCTCTTTTTATACTTGAAATTTCTGGAAAAACTAAAGATTCCACGGTTTCTATACTCGCCGCAAAGTTAATCTGGTATACCGTTAAAGCTACGGCTACCGATTCACGTCCGTGCAACAATTTTCGTTCACAAATTGGCGAAAAATGAGATAGCCCTCAATATTATTAGGCTATTTATCGCCTAATTTGGAATGCAGAAAAACGCGGTTGCCAAAATTCCACGCGACAAATTTCCCGCCAAGCGAACGAAGTCCTCTGAGTGGTCAGTTACTTGAATGACATCAGCGCTAGTTATAATGATTCTTTTTCCTAAATTTAATAAATACCAGATTTTAATTACACAAACATGCCTATGTTTTATGTATTTGAGCATTATTTTAATGTTTTATGTACGAAATGTATCTTCTATTAACTCTGTTAACGTAAGAAAGGGCGAACTATATTGCACTGGCGAAATCATACTGCTCTGCGTCTTGTCAGTGTATACCAGGTAAGAGTTGCAGCGAGTATAGTCTGAAAGGATAGAATGGGTCCTAATGAATATGGCCCTAGCGATATTCCAGCAAAAATCATGACGTTTTCTTTGAAGTTCATCTCTTCAATATTAAGGCTTATAAATAACGAAAATTCCTTTCACATTTGCAAATAAACCAGAATAAAATCACGCTTCAACTCAAATAAAACTGTGCCCCCGCGAGCTACATAATCTCGGGGCCCTAGGGCCAGGCCTACTTGGACAATGCGAAACTCTGGCAATGCCTATAAGAGAATTTTCCATTTTAGTTTAAGTCAGGCATCTCTCTTCCAGGCTCCAATTGACTTCGTTTCCATTTTCGTCCTATAAGAGAATTTTCCATTTTAGTTTAAGTCAGGCATCTCTCTTCCAGGCTCCAATTGACTTCGTTTCCATTTTCGTCATTCTTGCAGTTTTAATAATTCCAATAGGTATTTCTATTTGGCAAATCTTGTTCTAGAGAACGTATCATGAAAGTCAGATAAAGTCGAACTTAATACGAGCATGGCCAATACGAGCAATCTGCAGGTTAAGTTTAGTTCACTATTTAACTATATTAAGAATTTCACGCTTTTTACGAACACAAAAGCAGAATCTCGACAAATACGAGAAAAATATCTGTCCAACTTTAATGCGATTTTTTGCTTTTCTATGTCGTTTTTTCGTCTTTTCCGAAAAAAACAAAGGAAAAGAAAACGTCGAGATATACAAGACGTACAAATGAATATGCCAAGCAAACATTCTCAATAACTATTGAGGTGAAATTAAGCGAAATGAGACCATATGTGTATTTATTTACAGTGTAATAAAAATAGACCCCATATAGGTAAGGTTGAAAATTCTATGTTTATTAAGTAATATAATGTTAATTTTATGCTAAGAAAATTACCCAAGTTATTTCTAATAATCATTTTATTACGTGTGTGTAGTTTGAAACGTTTATTCCTTTCACGGGTTTTACGAGTAACGGTTAACACGGGGAATTTTACGTGTTCTTACCTTTTCGTGTTATCCGAGTTCGACTGAATATTCGATTTAACGTGTCGACAACAGTCATCGAAGGCCCGATCAAACCAAAATGGGTGCTAGGGCCTAGTATTCACTTGGGCCCCCTCCCCATGTATTCGCAACAAAATTATTCATTAAGTAAGAACAAATGCAAACTCTTATATATATATATATATATAACCTTTTATATATATATTCTTATCAATATATATATAATATATATATATTATTTTTCTATATAAACAATAGTTTAAAGTCATTTTCAATGAGACCCAAGTTATAAGGCAAATGTAATATTAATAAATTACTACGTTACCATTAAAACCTGTGTTTCAAACTGGCACTTTAAATTTTCCGTTCAATTTTTCCGATCAATTCCGGCAAAATTTAAGGGCCCAATAATATGGGGTCCAGGGCAGCGGCCCAGGATGCCCGTGCGTTAATCAGGCACGTGATACGATAAAGATGCACGCATGTACTATTTTGAACTTTGACATGATTTGCGATAGAAGGATGTGTCAGTGGAAATTAAAATCTTATACGACATCTGCAGCAAGGTTCTTCAGTCGATGGTGTTTGAAATATAGTTTCTCAACATGAATAGTTATCAAACATATTTACATATATAATGTTCTTGAAGTCTTATTTAAATGACTTCGTTTATTAACGAATACTTATGTGACAAATGCATAAAACGAAAATTGTGAGCAAAAATAAATCCAAATTGGAAACAGTCTTTTTCTTGGTTATTTTCTCATAAAACTAAACGTATTACGGGGATAATTTCGTAATTGCACATTCAATTTTTTACAAGTATAGCAAAAGTAAATAGTCCATAAAGGGAACAAAAAATAGATTTAGAAACATGTGGAACCTCATGACACATCTAAGAAAGCTGTATTAATTTATCACAATGCGAGAATTATCTTTTAAATTGTAATCGGATCATAAGTAAAAATTTCTGCAATTCAAAATGTTCATAAACAAATAATAACTTCGAAAAATGGCAATTTAATTTAAAATGTGTGCTTTTAAAATACTATTTCCCCAACGACTATGTATTTTTTTTCTTAACTTACTTGTCATTTTTGCTTGTGAAAGAAAACTTCATGAATGTGTAACCGTCAAATCCAGCTGGTCGTGTTGTGAAAAAGTCATTAAACGATGTTGACATGACTGAAAATGGGGGTAAATATTAAAATTAATTAGATTATTAATCAAACAATACTACCATTTTCAAAGCATAAAATTATTTAATTAACAACGCATAAAGGAATATTGTAAAATCCTGAAATTAATTCCGAACGTAAGTAATGATTTTCATTGCAAAGATTATAATCATTGGTATTAAAAGAATTGACCACTAGTATTACGAGAACTAATCACTTAAATTACAAAAATCACTAATTTTTATTAAGAGAATTACTCCCCTGCATTACAAGAATTATTTATATTGCAAAGGAGCATATTACTGAAATATTTAAATGTTTTAATTCACAGATATATTAGGTTCTTTACCTTTGTTGAGTTAGTACTTTAGACGAATGATTAGTTAATGACACTTATTGCCAATCAAGTACTTCAAGTTCTCACCTAGATATGCTGTTTGTGTATTATTATTATACCTAGATATGCTTTAAAATTTTACAAAATTATTGTTTCTAAGATCTTGTGATATTTTTCATCAAATCTTTCGCAAAGACTGAAAGAAGTCTATTAATTTAGAATCCAAATGCAATTAAACAGCACGGGCATAGCGTTAATTCGCATGGAGATAACTTGAATATACATCGTTATTATTATATCATAAAATTCCATGTTACGCTGCAAGAGTAAGCAATTATAAGAATGGGCACCAACTTTAAGGGTCCACGTCTCTTTGGCATTCAATACAAAAAATATTTGGAGGTCGGCCTTCTCAAAAGTAGTTTATAAAGAAATACGGGTTACAAGGAAATGTAGATAAAGATATACAGAATATAGCTGAAAGTGAAAGACATAATATATATATATATATATATTATTATTATTATTTTCCTGCTTTCGATTGATAGACTTGGCTTCACAAGCGATTTTTTATATTCAAACGCCCCAAACTTTTTCTTCAAATTGGCGCTCTCGATTATAACACAGATATTTAAAAAAAACCAGACGTGTTATATATTATATCATTGCTCAGTCCTGAACTGATTTAGTGTATAATCGAAACAACAGATGGCGCCACAAACTGGGATATTTCATTCGTTTTTTCTGTATTTTTAAAACCATCGGTCTTGTTCCTGTTTTGTGAAGCATCTCAGCTGAAGCTGTTGGCTGATTTTGTCGTTTCAAGTGTTGGATGAAATGTGTTGTGTTTTTTCACGATTGGATTATCTATTCTGATTGCTATTCGTTCTTCATCTTACGTACGGATTTAAAAATACCGACTTCAAGGTATGTACGATTAATTAAATATTATACAGTCCATTTCAGAATCTTGAGCCAATTAAAACCTCATTAAGCGCCTACAATCATGCTATAAATACGTGTAAAATTTTAATTTGCTTTTTGTTATTTTGCATTATACATGAATCATACATTTAAAAGAGCATTCAAATTCTAAAAGAAATGCTCATTTTTTGGTTGGTTGGTTGTGTTTTTATGGCGCAAGGACAGGAATGGTCATTATGCGCCAAACAAAATGAGAACATGCACACAGGAAATGCTCATTTTGTCAAAGAAAACCAATGCATTATTCGCCATAGTTACCTTCGCATCTTTTCCCGGTATGATTACCAAAACATTCACAACGAAACTCATCAAGCAATGGGATACATCTTCCGCTATTATCACACGTATCCAGCAAACATGGAGGTCCAATATAAGGCTCGACTTTATAATGTTTGACTGAACGGGGCAACAAGTCTTCCCAGTCCTCGCCGTTGATTATGAGCCGTTGAATCGCCCCATCTAAGCCATTGTGAACGGATAGTATTTTCTTTAAGATGCTGAAATCTGGAAGGCCACCAAGAAAAAGAGGTTGGGCCAGATTCAGTTCTGTATGCGAGGCCTAAAGAACAACAAATTATTCATGAAAAAGGATTAGTTTATTTTTGACTGAGAGAGAGTGAGTAATTTACTGAAGTACTATTTTACCTTTGATTCACCAAATATGATTGGACCATTATCAATCTGTAAAGTGCCTTCTCTTTTATTCCGCGTCATCTTTACAGCATGCCATTGGTCCAGTGCGATTGGTTCCGTACTCCTATATCATAACAACAATTGTAAATTCAAGCGAAATTCAAGGAAGAGAACTTGAAAAAATCATAAAATACAAAGTTCTAAATTATAAATCAAAAGCTTGTGGCATAAAATAATCAGGAACTTATTAATAGGAGCATTAGGTGCAATCTCAGCAGTGCTAGAACACCATCTGTATACAACAATAGAAAAAAAACAATACACGAACTTAAAACTAAGGCCGAAGTACTGGAAACAATCTGTGCATATCCCACGGAAAAATCCCTAGGATATCTCAGGTTCATAGGAACGGCAGGATACTGGAAGATAACAAGAGTTACCGAAACCAAGATGGACTGTGCGCGGATATAATAATAATAATAATATACTAATAAATGGCAATGGACTTCTAATACTGAAACAAATGTTGAAAATAAGAAACTCAACGTTTTCTCTGATTTTCAAATCTAGTATAACATCTCGTATATACATATTAAAGGCCCTGAAGTAACGTGAGCTTAGCTGCCCTTTTGCCATAAAATAAAAAATAAATTAAATCCATGTTAGTCTGTCTTTTTTGAACTTACTCTCTCGAAGTAAAATCTCCTCCCCCACGCGCACATACGAAAAATATTCTTGTATAAAAGGAAAAGTACTTTAGGTAGAAACTGGGCCTTACTATCAAGTGCAAGGTTTGAAAGGATTGTTGATCACTTCATGTTTATCCGATCTAAATCAAAGACACTTGCACTTTCTATCTGTTTGCTTTTATGAATATATTTTTTTATCATCCAGATATAAAAATTTTTCAATCCAATCTTTAAGTTTACTTTGAAAGAGCGTGAAGAAAGAGGGGCAAGCATGGACGCGCATACGAGTGCGTCTAAGGGGTTGAGAAAAATTAACGAGTACTTCAAGGGGGGGGGGGGGGCTGAGAAAAATTATTACCTCCTTCTCAAAGCTGTCGAGAATTTTAGTGAATGTACAAGATACCAAAACGCTACAAAAATAATTTATACTGCTTGACAATTAGTAATGAGCTAAAAAGTACCTTATTTTAAAATGTGACTGTAAAACTTTTGAAAGTAAATGCATAGCAGGTTCGGGCAAATAAAATTTTTAAACGGCTAGGGAGGGCTCTATCACCTTCGGCCCTTCATATGGGCGCCAATAGAAGTAAAGTGCCCATAGAGAAATATCAATTCCTCCACGCAGGTTTTTTTTCACCGTTAAGCCTCAATTAAATCTACCATATTTGTAACATCTGGTCAAATTAACAACATATACAAGGTTATAAATAGTGCCTAATTTTTCTTCTGCACACTGTTTTCCATTAGCAACGGGTAATATTTGTGGAAAAATAAGGTATTTGAATATTTATATTTCGGAAGAGATTTCATGACTATAATCAGTGTATCCTTATAGTCCCGTTTATTGTTTATTTATCTTGTTTATATTATTTATTTTTCTACATAAAAGGTTAGTTTTATAGAGTAAGCATAAGTGTGAAGCAACAAATTTGAGTAATTAGAAATATCAGTGGCGTAGTTAGATATTTTGCGAGTCCTGGGCGAGTGACTGTCATTGCCGCGCCCCACCAAATGGGGTAACGAAATTTTGTTTTTTTAAGGCTAATTTCCGTCCTCCGAATCGTGGCCCCGGGGGCGACCGCCCCCTTGTCTCCATTAGCTACACTGCTGAGAAATATACTGGATTAAAAATAAACAACGTTACGAAATATAGTGTAAGTAAGTAATATAGTCACCTTAGAACCGCTGGTGTCCTGCCGCATTAAAAGAAAACGGCATGAATTATTACATTTGCTTTAAACAAATAGTACGTACAATATACAAATACGCCCTATGTAAAGGAAACGTTTTCGCAAGAGATTAAACAAACGACCATCAAAAACTTTTTCTTGTGTTCCAATTGTTGCTTCAATATATTTCACTGGACAATTGTTAATATTAAAGTCTAGTAAACTCACCTTTACTTAGACATAAAGGGATACGAATAATAAGGAAATTGAGCCAATTAAAGAAAAAGGGAAAATTAAATTAAGATACAGTCAAGCCCGCTTAAACGGATATTGACTGTCCCTGGAAATATTATTCAATTAAGCTGAGTAGTCGCTTATCCAGGGAAAGAAACAAACAGCTACATATAAGCTTAATTACCTTGCTACACTAGCACACGTATAATAAGCATGAAATAGTATTGAATAAATAATATGTACAAAAAATTTTATACGAATTTGTAAATTATTTAAAGGAAAAATGTCATACGTACTTAGATATTACTTAAAGAAAAAAAAATATACTCGTTAACTATGCATTATTTAAATTGAAAATTCAGGATAGACACAATTAAAATATTTTAACCGTGCCTCTCTCTCTCTCTATCGTGAACCTTCGATTTAAATATTTGTACAGAGAGTCGCTTTATGTTACATGTATTATTTAATGAAAATGATATGGCCGCCACAGTCTTCTGGTATTACAAGTTGTAATAAGTACAAGTTGTAATAAGTACAAGTTGTAATAAGTACAAGCTGTATAAGTTCGCATGTTGTAATTTACAACATGAGGAATTTGGCTCTGGGGTCACCCCAAATTCAACGTTTATTGAGGAAGCGTCCCTAACTTGGATATTTTAAAGGAAAACATAATGCAGAATGTGGGGAATATTTTCCTAGAGACGCTGAAAATGCTGTGTATCGAATGCAACTTTTGGTTCAAAACAACGGTAATCACATCGAATCATTGTGTGCTTTTTCCACGTATTTATACTTTGTAGCTCCCCTTTTTCCCGTGGCAACCAAATTCGAAACTAAAGTTTGGTTACAGAATGTTTTTGCAAATCTCTTGAACACTATGTGTTCAAAAATTTGGCATCATTCCTCTTATTACTTCGGGCCACAGAGAGCATTAACAAGGAGGCTTTAATTATAACCACATGTATATATTTGTGTGCATATGTGGAATCAGAGGCCTGCAAAAGGGTTGCTGGTATCTAACTGGAAGGAGACCCACACGCTGAACGTATGTGACGATGTGTGGAACCGGCCAGGCCAGTAACCTAGTGTCCTACCCCGCCTTCAAGTGGTGCAGGCTGAGCTTTCTATTTATGTGGCAAATTAATATTTGCTGCACGGATAGAAAGGCGGAAGGGGAGGGCTAATTCACCAACCCGTCTAGCCAGCGTGGTGAAATTATGGCTAATTCCTCCATTATGTTGACACACCAGAAACCATGGCCCCTAGTCTCCAGGTGCTGGAGTGCTCCTGATCAAGGCAGCGGTCAGTGTGGCATGAAAGCAGGGGGTGCTAAGAATCACTGGAATGGCCCAGGCTGCCGTTTGTTATTGACCTTGGCTACGTTTAATGGACGATCCCTTGCTTCTGAAGCAAAACTTCAGGAATTGGAAGAAGAACTTGACAAGATCAAATGGGACATTGTAGGACTCAGTGAAGTTAGAAGAAAAGGTGAAGAGTTGGTGGAACTTAAAAGTGGACATTTGTTTTATTATAGAGGAACGGAAACTGGAAGAACAAGTGGTGTTGGCTTCTTAATCAACAAAAGAATTAAAGACTGTCTTCTGGAAGTTGAAAGTACATCAGATCGAGCAGCGAGGCTCGTTGTTCAACTAACCCAGCGATACCAACTTCAAATAGTACAGGTATATGCACCAACATCAAGCCATACCGACGAAGAGGTTGAAGAATTTTATGAAGAAATCAAAGAGTTACACACCAAAGGGAAACAACATATCAAGCTCATCATGGGGGATTTCAATGCAAGAATTGGACAACAGGAACAAGGAGAGACATCGGTTGGTAAATACGGATATGGGGAAAGGAATGAACGTGGCGATCAACTCATCGAATTTGCAGAAGCTGAAAACCTTAGCATCATGAATTCATTTTTTAAGAAGAAACCGCAAAGAAAATGGACATGGAAACACCCAAATGGGGGAACTAGTGAAATTGACTATATCCTGGCAAACAAGAAATCAATTATTGAAGATTGCAGTGTACTGAACAGATTTAATACTGGAAGTGATCATCGAATGGTGAGATGTAAAGTGCACTTAAATACTAAATTAGAACGACAGAAGCTCATTAGGAAACAAGTAAGTAAGAGGGTGGATTTAATGAAACTGAAAGTAAATACCGAGGCATTCAAGTTGGAATTAAAAAATCGCTTTTCTGCACTGGAAGGACTTATTGATGAAAGTGATATCTCAGAAGCAAATGAAAACATTGTTAAGACAATAGTTGAAACTGCTGGGGAAATTGGTGGTGTAACCTGTAAAAAGCACAATAGCAAATTATCTGAGAAGACGAAACAGCTCATGAAAAGGCGAAGAGATATGAAGGTGGACAATCGAAATACCAGTTCCAGGATTGAGTACATAGAACTTTGTAAAACTCTGCGCAAAAGCATGAAAGAAGACATAAGAAAATTCAATTGTGAGTTAGTAAGGAAGGCCATTGAAAATAACAAGAGCCTTAGGGTTGTTAAAGGAAGTTTATCTGTTGGGAAGAAACACATCATTGCATTAAAAGGAGAGGATGGCACCGTAACAAGAAATAGGGAAGAAATACTTAGAAGAGTTGAAGAATTCTACAAAAAACTATATGAAAGTAACAGTGGATTAAACGAAGACACTGAAATAGTCGAAGGAACAGCTCCTAAAATCTTAAAAGAAGAAGTTTCATTTGCAATAAAAAGTATGAAGAAAGGAAGAGCCCCTGGCGATGATGGTATTACATTAGATATCCTAAAAGAAGCTGGAGAATATGTAGAAGACATACTTGCAAAATTCTTTACCAAATGTCTTAACAGCGGTAACATACCAAACCAATGGGATTCTGCAACAGTAATTCTTTTGCATAAAAAAGGTGATAAAGAGGATTTGAAAAATTACCGACCAATTAGCTTGTTACCTGCTATTTATAAAATCTTCACAAAAGTGCTAACACATCGCCTGCAGAAAAAATTAGATGCAGCTCAACCAAGAGAACAAGCTGGATTTCGAAGTGGATTCAGTACAGTGGACCATATTCAAGTATTAAGAGAATTAATTGAAAGAACACATGAATATGAACTTCCATTGTGTGTTGCATTTATTGACTATGAGAAGGCCTTTGACTCTATTAAAACATCAGCAGTCATCAACTCTTTAAGATCAACAGACATTGAGGATGTGTACATTGACATGGTGAAACGTGTGTATAAAAATGCAAGTGCAAAATTTCGGTTACATAAAGATACCGAAGCTATCAAAATTGGTAAAGGTGTGAGGCAGGGAGATACCATTTCTCCAAAACTTTTTACTTCAGCTTTACAGATGATTTTTCAGCAGATAAATTGGAATGACAAGGGAATAAAAATAAATGGTGAATATTTAAATCATTTGCGGTTTGCTGATGACATTGTTATTTTTTCAACGAACCCATCAGAACTCCAAGACATGGTACAGGAGCTCTCAACTAGAAGTAAAGAAGTTGGACTCAAGATGAACCTACAAAAAACTAAGATCATGTTCAATAATTTCGTAGAGGAAACAAAAATACAAGTTGACAACATTGAGCTAGAAATTGCTGATTCATATATTTACCTTGGCCAGCTGATTTCAATGGATGGCAACATTATGAAAGAACTCAACAGACGTATTAAACTTGGCTGGAGTGCATTTGGAAGAAACAGTTTTATCCTGAAGGGGAAATTGCCTTTGTGTCTAAAAAGAAAGGTCTTCAACCAGTGTGTATTGCCAGTCCTCTCTTATGGATCAGAGACATGGAGTCTAACAGTTGGAGCAATACGAAAGTTACAGACAACGCAAAGGAGCATGGAGAGGTGCATGCTTGGAATAACTAGGAGAGATCGAAAAAGAAACACTTGGGTGAGAGAGCAAACTAGAGTAGAGGACATCATTGTTAAAGTAAAAGGGCTGAAATGGCGATGGGCTGGGCATATTGCAAGAAGAACTGATCAACGATGGACAACAGAAATTCTGAACTGGATTCCAAGAGACCACCGAAGACCTAGAAAACGTCCTCAAACTAGATGGGTGGATGAAATAAGAAAAGAGGTTGGGGTGACGTGGAAACGAATGGCCCAGGATAGACTTGTGTGGAAAGCATTTGGAGAGACCTTCATCCAGCAGTGGATAGATAATGGTTGAATATGATGAATGATGTGGAATTAGGGCTTAATTTCTAACAAAAAAAGTGCAGTAGCC
Source organism: Dysdera silvatica (assembly GCA_006491805.2). Lineage (NCBI taxonomy): Eukaryota > Metazoa > Arthropoda > Arachnida > Araneae > Dysderidae > Dysdera > Dysdera silvatica. The sequence continues at coordinate 43,159,303 of QLNU02014176.1, read as the reverse complement.
CTAATATTATGATAAATCGATTAAAAAATCGAATGGCTGCAAAAGAATCGATAAATCATATCAATTGTTTATGTTCATTTTTAACCTTAATCATAAATTTATAACTTTTTCATGACAGTGTCTATTTAGGGGCTCCGGCCCATATTTAAATAATCACCAAAAATGATGAAATACCGAAGCCGGGATTCGGTGGACTTCCGCCCAATTGAAGCCCTGTGTGGAATAGAAAAAAGAATATACTTACGAAATATTAGAAGTTCCGCTCCCGAGGTTGTAGGAAAAATGAATAAAACTGTTAAGTAATGTTACGGCTACAAAATCGCCATTCCCTGATGATTTCTGACCATTGTAAAGCAGTAGTCCGTTCAGCGCCCTTGCCATAAACCATAATTCGATAGTAAATGCTTGAGCAACATGAGTTAACGTAGGGAATACGAGATATCCAAGTCCATTAAAATCCACCGCCAGTTCTCTTTCTTCCAATGGCTCTGGAACTGAAAATTAATACAAATTCGTAATTTATTCCAATTGGCAGACGATAAATATTCATGAGGGAATATTAATTGTACACTTGTTTAAAGTAATCAATGTGAGTTCGTTAATTTTAATCTATTGCAGGTTGTTTTCATATATTTTGTAGATGACGAGCAGATTTTGCACAAGCGGTGGCGAAGTGGTAAAGCATTCAGCTGTCATGAATATATTCTATGTTTGACCCGAGTAGGCCTTAAGAGCTTGCCGTTTAATTTCTAGGTATGCAAAGTTCAGGTGCTTGATCCTTTAGGTAAAAAAGAGATTCAGATTTCTCGAGAAACTGTAGGTCCTAGTGTTTGATCCCTTAGGCAGGGTTTAAGCTGCAGTCGCATTTTTGGCAAAATGCGAAGAGTTGCTCGGAAATGCGAAGAAAAAATTATTGCCCATCGCGAAAACGCGAAAGACATTTTTAACCACAGTTTATTCTCTGAAAACAGGATTCATCGATTCCAGAATATCTGTTTTGCACTTTAGCGATCTTTTCTTGTTTCTTTTTGTTTCCTCTTCAAAATTCTTAACAGCACCTATGAAGGGTCGTTGATATAATTTCATTGATAAGATTTTTCGAGCAACGGAAGCAACTAATATTTTTTAGCATTTTACTACAACCTTTTTTCCCATTTTAGCAATTTTTTTTTTTTTGCGACAACATATTTTGAGCCAGCCCAAATCCTGCCCTTACGTAAGAAAGAGGTTCACATTTCTCGGAAATCTTTAGGTCCATGTGTTTGCTCCCTTAGGTAAGAAAGAGATTCAGATTTTTCGCGGAAAACTGTAGATCCTGGTGATTTATAATTTCTGTAATAAAGAGGTTCAGATTTTTTGGGGAAAACTGTAGATCCTGGTGATTGGTAATTTCTGTAATAAAGATGTTCAGATTTTTCGTAAAACTGCAGATTCTGGTTATTGGCAATTTCTGTAATAAAGATTTCTCATAAAACTGCAGATCCTGGTGATTGGTAATTTCTGTAATAAAGAGATTCAGATTTCTCATGAAACTGTAGATCCTGGTGATTGGTAATTTTTGTAATAAAGAGATTCGGATTTTTCGTAAAACTGTAGGTCCTTGTGTTAGATCCCTTAGTTAAGAAAGAGGTTCGGATTTTTCGGAAAAACTATCTACGGGTGCTTAATTCCTTATACTCAGATTTCTCGGCAAACTATAGGTCAAGATATAACATAATCTAAACTGTCCTGGTGATATGAAATACAATCAAACCATAACAACTAGATTCAATTGTAATGTGTGTGTGTGTTCACCTGTATTCTTATAACATTGACTACATAGTTGTTACAGGGGAAGGTGGATTTATTCATGGTGCACTATTGGGCACAACAAATATGAAGGAATGATGCATCGATTAAAATTAGGCGGTAAAATAGCAATGTGATGTTGCAAAATATATATTGGGTCGGTTTAGGAATCTACTTTAGCTGCACGCTCTAGATCCGGGTATGTAGTTAAATATATTTTGTAATGATCTATTAAAAATTTAATAATATTTTGGATCAATCTATTTTGTCGATATATTGCAAATATCGGAAAAGCCTGAATAAAAACTTCTCTGTGTTCCGTTTTAGAATACGATCTAGTTGAAACTGACGCGTTAAAAATAAGATTGAACATTTTGGATGTGAAACAAGGTATTTCTAAGAGATATCCATTACTATGATCAGTGCTCAAGAATATCGCTATTGTATCCCAAGCTTTATTTCCTGTAGAATGTATTTTCGGTGTTGTTATTCGACTGCGTTTCAGCCGAAGTATTCTATTCTTATGCATTGAGACAAATCCAGTAAGTTCATTTATCGAATTAATAACAAAAATAGCGGTCGATAAACTACAGGTTTTTCCTTAAATACATTAAACTTTTAGAACGGTGACATAAGAGAAAAAACGAATACAGAAAGTGTAATAGAAAATGTCAGCGAAGAAAGACTTGGATCTTGAGATACGTTTCGAGATGCAAAGGGAAAGCTTATTACAAAAAATGAGGGAAAACTTATTACAAAAAATGAGATAAATGGCTCAAACGAGCAGGATAAGAAAAAGACTGACTAATCATAGAACTGACGACAAATAAGGGTACAGCTGGCCTTGGTTTGATACTCAGCAAATGCTTCAGACCATAAACAATGGAAGAGTCGATGTTTTTTTGTTGACCACAGATAGGGAAATAGGGACGTGTAGGAAGATGATGATTAAATGTTCAGCTAACAAATTCTATTGCTTTCTATTTTATGCATTATACTAACTATTAGTTTGAAAAACTTTTTGTTGGATAAGGCGAAGGGGTTATGAATGCGTTTAGGAATATGAAAATATTGCAAAAATATCTATGAACTATTGGGGAGAAAAACATTGAGAATTCCTACGGAACAATAACCATTTTTCAATAGTACACACATAGGCCTGATTCACAGTATTTATATATTTTTGTGGTAAGCTATATTAAGAATAATTTAGCGGGATGTTTTGATTTACATAATTAACGAAACTCGAAAATGCATACATATTGAAAAACAAAAAATAATAAAAAAAAAGCGTTTGTAAATGTGCAAATCGTTTTCCCAACCGAATGAGCATGCGCTATCGGATAACGACTCGTGTATTTATAGTGTTCTTCGAACATTCACGTAAATTAAAAAAAAATATTTGGTTACTTAACCCTTTTCTTATTAAGTTGATAAAATAAATAGAAAATGCTACATAAGCAAACCTTTGCAAATACAATTCACAAGCATAATTAAAGAGATTCATAGTAAGGGTGCTCATTTATCTTGAAACGAAACATGTATCTCTGAACAATTTTTTCCGATTTAATAATTTAAATCTGATTATCTAATATTTGTTACATGTTCCAGTACATTTATTTTTCTTTTTACACGTATAAATTCGATCTCCGAAAGACTTGCCCAAACCAGATGTGGATTGAGTCCCTACTCATATGTTTGATGGATCATTCTCTTAGCAAGTAGCTAGAGTAAAGTAATGAATATTTACTGAAAAATTCGGATAGCCTCTCTCGTTTCCTTTCCCCGAATTCCGTTTTTCGATATCGGGTATTTATTGTGTCAGGGGCAAAAGGTATTTATAATTCATAGAAGTGATTCGAAAGAGAAAACTTTGGCTCATTTTGATGTTTATACTTAGCCATATTCTTACCATATATTGACTATATTATCAAAAGTATATTCGAACATTATATGGCATTTACTTAATTTACATATATGCAATAAAATGATTATTATGAATATTTACAGCATAGTAATAACAATTCAATGTATGGAAATCCAATAGGTTATATAGAGTTATTAAAAGATGCGCAAAAGATGAATAATATAAAAATAATAAAAAAAGACGCGGCATATGATTATATTCACCCGAAAATAATCAAGGGATGTGCCGAAATAATAGTTTAACCGTTACTTATAATATACAGTGAAATATTAGATACTGAGGTAATTCTGGATGCTATAAAAATAGCTAAAATAATTCCCATATCTAAAAAGGGTAAAAAAGAAAATTACAGACCAATTGCATTAATTTCCATATTCGCTAAAATATTTGAAAAGTTACTTTATAAAAAAAATAATGAAATTCGTAAATAAGAATAACATACTGAAGAAATTTCAAATGGAATTCGGAAAAGGATATTCAACAGAGGGCGCAGTGATGAGAACAGTTGGCATAATACAACAGGCAATAGAAAAAAAGGATTATGGAATTGGTATCTTTTTGTGGTTTAAGTAAGGCATTTGACGTAATAAGCAGAGAAATATTAGTTTAACAATATTAGAACATAGGTTAAAGGGAAAAGTCGATAATATGTTAAACAATTATTTAAAAATAGGAAACAAGTAGCATACATAAAGGGAGTAAAATCGAAAGTATTAATAATTTGGTAAGGGCTCCAATTTAGGACCTTTATTTATTTTATTCATTATACCGTAATGACATATTTAGTGTATCTGATGTTGGAAATACACTGAAGTGCCAAAAAAACGGGTACACCTACCTAATATCGTGTAGCGATAATAAACACACTGATATTTGGAGAATAAGCGTCAATGAAAAAGATAAGGAAAGATGTCGAAACCACCTTACATTGTGAATACCAAAAATAAGAACGGAACTTGGAAGAGACAGCATCAGTTATATGGGACCTAAATTTTGGAATGGGTAGCAGGATGCATTAAAGACATTGAACAGCAAAAGGAAATTTAAAAAGGACCCAAAGAAATACTTCATTATGCGGATTCTGGAAAATAATACAGAAAAATTAAAATTAAAAAAATGATGCTGAGGAAACGAAGAGTATATCAATGGGGCAAATAATAGTGTCAGAAAATATCTAAGAGGATGTTTTATTTTTTATTTTTTTTTGGATAGTATTATTTATTGCAGGTGGTTAAAATATTTAAATAAGTTCAAGGTCCCAAGTCTGTTACAAATATCTTCTTGGGACCTTTCTTGGTGCAGTCATGTTTTTGTTTTCTCTTTTTTCTTCTGCTGTGCTGTATAAAAAGATGCATACTATAACTCTTATATAATGCAATGTAAATAATATAGTGAAAAATCACATAATGTAAGTAACACAGTGCAAAACAATAAAATGTATAAATTAGCAATACAAATTTACATCATGTACTTACCTTCGTCACAGTATTTTCCCATAGAATTTTCTGGACAAATACAAGAGAATTCTTCGTTTTTAGAGACACAAGTTGAACCGTAAGCGCAAGGCTCTGATGCGCAAGGATCCAGCACAATTTCACAATGGCGACCTTCATCAAATATAATTAAATTTAAGTTCGATAACACAACTTTTAAATGACATATATTGGTTTTTTAATACGTTTCACTATTAATGCGTTACCAGAGAAATTTGCTGCACATATGCAGTTGTATTCCGTGGTTTCTGAGATTTCACATGAAGCACCATGTTGACATGGCATGCTAAAACAGCTATCTTCCGCACATTCCTCTGAAAAACATGATATTAAATATTCATTTTCCCATTAGCAAGAAGAATTTACATTACATCATACAGTTATAATATAAGAGGCATTTGTCATAAGGATATTATTTTAATGTCCAAATGTTATAAAGATAAATCATTCATAAATTTAAAAAAATGAAGCTAACTAATTAATAATAATTAAATTAGTTATAATTAGGCATTAATTACTATTAACCTAGTTGTTATTTAGTCACACAGTTCTCATAGATGGTTGCTTGGTTGTATTTTTATGGCGCAAGGACAATAAGGTCATTCTTTGCCAAACAAGGTAAGAACATGCGCACGGTTATAAAGTAAAAATGACTTAAAGCTAAAATGGTAAATTATTCTCATCGATTTTATAGTCATTTACAAGAAAACGATATCAATTATTTTCAGGCATTATATAAAGAATCATAAACCTATAAAAAAAATAAGGCTTTTAACCAATAGGATTACTACTTTATATCAGTATTTTGATAATATTGCATTTTACAGATTTATACAGGAGAAACTAAATCAAAAGTTTAAAAATTTGAGTTATTAGATGCACGCTTCAAAATAATGACATTCATGAAAAATTGACCAATGAAATTCATCAACACGTTTGATTAGTGGGATCAATAGATATATTTTAGCCTTTTTTTTTTTCAAAAATTTATTTTATTTCCTTTAAATTTATGACAATAAAAATCTTAGATAGTGAATTACTCGCAAAGAAAAGAAATGATTTATCGATCTATGGTGGGATACGAACCCACAATCCCTAATTTTCTGGTCAAGTGCTTTACTATCAAGCTGCAGGCGTCTGACATTCTGCCTCTTGCGAGAGTATATAAGGCGTTACTGTGGACAGGTTCGCAATTAGTGGGGTAGTGCATGGATTTCTTTTTAGACCAAAGCGACCAAGAGCACCAAAGGCGGCTTCTTTAATTATGAAGGCGTCTAGCGGGTTATCGATTCGGTCGGATTGTAGTCGGAATCCTTTTTATTGAAAAACCCTTGTTACAGAAATCCTTGTTACAGTGTTATCAAAAGACTATCAATTTATGATCTAATACAAGGGTTTTCAGATTGCTGTTGGTAGCTCTCTGGGTCGTCGCAGGTTTCGGTCGAGCGCCAATAATTCGTCTGGCCCTTTGCAAAATTACGTAAAAATGTATATTATGACACGTGATTTGTACATTTTCGCTAATTTGGGAGCGAACAATAATTTATGAGAGACGTGAAGGAGCTGAGGATTAAAAAGTTCGAAAATCGTTGCTGTATGCTGTTCTGAGATCAGTCTTGGAAGTGAGAACGTACTGTGCACTCGCGTTTAGTTGGTGCGTGATATCGTTAGCAGACGGGTTAGTCCATTGCAGTTTAGGGAAGGCCGTCTTGGAGGAACTGGTTTTTCCCGCGCGAAAAACCAGTTTCGGCAAGATGCCCTTCCCTAAACTGCAATGGACTAACCTGTCTGCTAACGGTATCAGGTCTGCGCGAACGCACGGTATTTCCTTCATAAAGATAAGTTTGGCCCTTCAAGATGAAGCACCGTACCACGGCCAATTAGGTTACTATAGGCCCGCTCACGTGAATTTCAAGGGTGTCCCCACTTTCTTTTGGAGTAATTACTAGGGTTGTTCATAGGGGACGCCAAATCACAGGTACAAACATGCCATATGCTTTCATGTGTTTGCAGCAGTTAACCGAAGATTAAAAAGGGTTTCTGGGTTTTCTATAATTTTTACATGATATTTATTTGTGATAATAATGATAGTTTCTTGTTGTGTTCCATTTAGCCTATTTATATCTGCAGTATTAAGGACACAGTAAGTGTTTATTCTGTATTTTGTTTTTCGGTTACATGCTGTTCTATTATGTAGTTTGTGTTTCCAAGTAAAATTATTTTGGAAAGAATTGCTATTCATGAATACCTGATACTTTATTTTTATCATGCAGTGTATTAAAAATCTGACTTGTGTCAAAAGTTATTAGAAATCATGTATTATACATTGTGTAGTTATATCATCAGTTTATTGTAAATTCATGTGTCAATTTCATTAACTTTCCATTAAAGTCTTTCCAAACAGGTATCAAGCCTTCTAATTAATTCTTTATTTTATAATTAATTTTAATAAAAATAATTAAATTATTATTAGTTGATTTAAATTCTATATAATTCTATTTTATTAACCATTAAAATAAAGTCTGCTTTTATATGCATTTTGCAATTTAGCTTTCAGTGTAAACTATCAATTCATTATCAGTTATTAATCATGCCTGAGAAATCATTTCATCCAATAAACCGTCTTCAGTGTAAATAAAAGAGTAGAAAAAGGTATGTAAGATTTAAATTTTAGTTTAAAATTTGTTACGAAAGTTTGTCATATCACGGTAACATCAACGTCGTTGGAAAATAAAATACGATAACTTTTTGAGCAAAAAGCAATATATTTCTGTATGTAATCAGAAACTGGGCTATTAATTGGCATTTATAGTCTGTTAAATTGAGAATATTAACCCAGGTAGCAGGCGCCATCTGTCGGAGAAAAACTGCTTGAGAGAATCGCCACTGATAAAATTTGGGGACAGGTTTTCTATGGCGTTGGGCTCACGTGAGCGGGCCTGTAGTAATCTAGTTGGCCGTGACCGTACTAAAATGAGGGAGAAAATATGTTTAATAACAGGCAGTCCAAAGGTTATTAATGATTGGAGAGCTTCTTGACAATGCGTAAGTTATTTGGTTCGATAGCAGAATTGGGAACGACGTATATATATATTTTTTTTTTTTGTAAAAAAATGCCATTTGGCTCTGTCGAATGAAGGGATACACTGAAGGAAGGAAGAAAACGTTCAGATGCTGGAAGTTAGAGGGCCATTAAGGAGAAAAGTTGTTTTTAGTGGTTGCAAATGGCCCTGGGTACAATACCTAGCTTCAGAATGATGTTTTTCCGTCCCCCTCTTAAAATGTAATTTGGATCAGCTAAATGAAACGACACACTGAAAGAAAGGAAGAAAAACCTTTAATAATAACAGTTGGCAGCTTGGAGTTCATTAACCATGAAACTTGCTTTTTTTATATATGTATAGCATGGTTTTTTAAACTGTTCGCCTCCGCTTATTTTGTCTTGACGTCCATTTTATGCAGCACTTTATATAAAATATTTATAATATGTGATTATGGATACATTTTTGTATATTTTATGGGCCGTCAATAATTTATGAGAGGTAGAAAGAGAGTCGTGAGTTAAAAATTTCAGAAGTCCGTGATTTAATGATACCTAAATATGATACCTAAATTTAATATTTAATGATACCTAAATATATTTAATATTTAATGATACTTAAATAGGAT